>JAPVLO010000538.1:0-600000 GCA_027257055.1 Cephalopachus bancanus | reverse complement strand
CAGGCTGGAGTGCAGTGGCATGATCATGGCTCACTGCAGTCTAATACTCCTGGACTCAAGCAATTCTTCTGCCTTCTGAGTAGCTGGGACTACAAGAGTGTTCCACCACACCCGGCTAATTTTTAAAAATGTTTTGTAGAGATGAGGTCTCACTATATTTCCCAGGCTGGTCTTGAACTCCTGGGCTCAAGCAATCCTCCTGCCTCGGTCTCCCAAACTGCTGGGATTATAGGCATTAGCCACCATGCCTGGCTGGTTGTATATAGTATTATATAAACACTAGTTCTTATTAGCACCTCTACTTTCTATTGATAAATATTTCTGTGGTAAATATTTCACTGTACGTGGATCCTCCCCTCACAGCATATTCCAAAGAGCCTGTATCTTTCACTACCAGACTGAGATACACCCCTCAGGTAAAATAAAAATGACTTGAACAGTATTTCAAGAAAAACACAGTGGGGAGATAAATACTAAGTGAAACAGAATTTGTTTTAGAAAAATTTGAAGCAAATTCTGTTTTGGATAATGTATATTATGTTCTTAGCTAATTAGGAGTTAACTACCAACACATATCAGGTTTTTTTGTTTCTGTTGTTGTTGTTTTTGTTTGTTTGTTTGTTTGAGTTGGAGTCTCACTCCATCGCCCAGGCTGGAGTGCAGTAGCATGCTCATGGCCACCGCAGCGTCGACCCGCTGGTTTCCGCGATCCTTCCGCCTCAGCCTTCCAAGTAGCCTGAACTACAGGCGCACGCTACCGTGCCTGGCTTAGTTTTTTTTTTTTTAATTTATTGTAGAGATGAGGTCTCGCCAAGTTGCCCAGGTGGGTCTCGAACCCGCGGGCTCAGGCAATCCACTCACCTCAGCCTCCCAAAGGCGTGGGATTACAGGCTGAGCCACTGAGCCCGGCTGTTTTTTTTTTTTTTTAATCATAATAACTTGGAGAGAGCGTCACCAGAAAGAAGTACTGTTTAACTGGTACACTTGACTCTCCCTCATTTCCCAGGTGTTTTTTTTCCCCAGCTAGCCAAGTTATTTCCATCATATTCCCTTTTATCTGAAGTTCACATAACCCCTAGAACCTGAATCTAGGGCAAAAGAGGAGAGATCAGACCTAACACTATCGATTCATTGATGTGAGCTCCGTTGGTTTTGATTTTAGAAGGTCAATGCCCTATGGGCCAAATTTGTTCAAAGGACAAACACACAATAATGATATAGTGCTTCCTGCCTTTAAAAATCCGACTACCACTGTTTAAATACAGTTAAGTATCAGTGGGAAAATGTAATGTATACTTTAAAAAGTAAGTCTCTGTGTGGTTTAGAGTCAGTCTACAATTACGTTTTAAATAAATGATGACCTTTTAAAATATATAATAATAATATTGTTGATACTTCAGATAAATGGCTCCTGTTTCATTTTTAATATGTCATTAACTTACCATTACTAAAAATTTAACTATGCTTTAAGAAAATTCCCAGATGGAAATGAGATTATATTAGTAATTTACAATAGAGCTATACATTTCCATTATGCTTATTTAATAGCACACTTATATCATGCATATTCTTTTGAATATAAAATTGTCATCTGGTTCTACTGAGTGATAGGTAGGAAATGATAAGAAAACCCGAATAGGAGATTTGGTGAAAGATGACAAATATGCAGTGTAGAATTTCTTTGTATGGATAGGACAGTTCCTTGGGGAAGAGGTTTTAAAATATATTTTGGAAAGAAGGGCTAAAGAAAGTGTGTGTGTGTGTGTGTGTGTGTGTGTGTGTGTGTGTGTGTGTTGTGTTGTGTTTAAAATGAAAATAGCTCCTAAGAAATACACTAAAATTATTCTTCAATGTCCAGAATATTCATTTATAAAAAGAATTACTCAGAGCCATTCATTACATTTCAATTCAACTTAATGTCATTCCCTAAAGTGTATAATGCTTTAGGGTAGTTGCTGTAATTTGGATAGTTAATCCTCCAAATCTCATGTTGAAATCTGATCCCCAGTGTTGAAGGTAGGGCCTAGTGGAAGGTGTTTGGGTGAGAGTGGATCCCTCATGAATAACTTGGTGCCGTTCTCACGATGCATTCTGTATCTATTAGTTCCTGTAAGACTTCCCCTAAGAGTTGGTTGATAAAAAGAGTCTAGCACCTTTTCCCTCGCTCTTGCTTCTGCCCTCTTGCCATGTGATCTCTATACCAGCTCCCCTTTGCTTGCCCTTCACTTCTGCCATGAATGGAAGCCGTCTGAGGTCCTCACCAAAAGCAGATGCTGGTGCCATTCTTCTTGTACAGTCAGCAGAATCGTGAGTCAAATAAACTTCTTTTCTTTATAGATTACCCAACCTCAGGTATTCCTTTACAGCAACGTTAAACAGATTGAGATGCTGTACATAAAATGTCACCTACAGCTACCACCCATGATAGTTGTAGACCTAGCTGTAGATATCATCACATAGGTGACGCCGTGTCTCCATTTTCAACATCGGCAAACAACTAACCTTAGCATGTGAAAGTTGTTCTGGGCCTCATATGCTTTCCAAAGCTCCCTGCTGGCTATATGATCCAGTGTGATCATTTAATTTTCATGCTGGTTACCTTTTTGCCAAGTTTCATTGAAGTTGTTTTTGTCTCCTTGTGGTGGTTCCTTGAAACCACTTTATCACTTGATTTTTAAAAACAAGTGGACCGGGGTTGGGGGGCAAAAAAAAAAAAAAAAAGAAGTGGACCGTATGCACACTTATCCCAGAAGTTCTTAACCTGGAAAGTTTCAGGCATCACCAACTCTCAGAAGTTATATGTTTGATTTGCATATCTGTGCTGTACTCTGGGGAAAGGGTTCTTGGCTTTTGTCAGAGTCTAAGACATTGGAAAAAATGAGAGGTTTTCCAGTCCACTGCAAGACGGAGCCAATGATAGAGCCAGAGGCAGAGTGAGAAAAGAGGGCAAACCATGAGGGGGCAAAAAGAGAAGGAGGGTGTGAAATTTGTCAGAATAAAAATGGAGTCGCTTCTGTTAAAACAAACAAACAACAACAACAAAAACCCACCTCTGACAAATGGGGGCGGAGGCTGTGAAGAGAAGGTTCTCATAAATGCCTGATAACAAAAACGCTGGCAGGGCACAGTGCCTCAAATCTGTAATCCCAGCACTATGGGAGGCCGAGGCGAGAGGATTGCCTGAACCCCCGGAGTTCGAGACCAGCCCGAGCAAATTGGCGAGACCTCGTTTCTACAATAAATTTAAGAAATTAGCTGGGCATGGTAGCGCGTGCCTGTAGTTCCCGCTACTTGGAAGACTGAGGTGGTAGGATCGCCGGAGCCCAGCAGGTCGACGCTGGGGTGGCTGTGAGAGTGCCACTGCACTCCAGACTGGGCGATGGAGTGAGACTCCAACTCAAAAAATAAACAAACAAACACTCTGCAAAACACACAACCTTACACAAAGGCCATCACAACCTTACGCACACACATACAAAATACTTCTACAAGGACACCTGCTCAGCAACTGCCTGTCCAGCTCCAGACTGGAGCCACCTTTGTTATTGATCCTTGTAGCCAAGTAAATTATCTCAAAACAATTATGCAATCTTCCTCATTTTTCCTTTAATAACCTTTGTCTTTCTTTATCTCCCTGAATACGTGCATCGTTTACCATGGCACGTGTATTCTGATTGCAGTGCCCATTCTCAAATAGACATCGTTTTCTTTTCTTTTCTTTTTTGAGTTGGAGTCTCACTCCGTCACCCAGGCTGGAGTGCAGTGGCACACATGCTCATGGCCACCCCAGCATCGACCTGCTGGGCTCTGGCCATCCTTCCACCTCAGCCTTCCAAGTAGTTGGAATTACAGGCACGCGCTACCACGCCCGACTAATTTTTGATTCATTATAGAGACGAGGTCTCCCCAAGTTACCCAGACTGGTCTCGAATCCGCGGGCTCAGGCAGTCCACTCGCCTCAGCCTCTCAGAGTTCTGGGATTACAGGCTGAGCCACGGACTCCAGCTGATATCGTTTTCTTTTACAGAGCCTCTTTGTTATTCAAGTTGACAAAGGACAAGAGAAAAACAGGATTAAGGAAAGGTAGAAGCAGGAAGCCAGGAGAGGAGAGGAGAGGAGAGGAAGCAGAGAGGACAAGAGGTTGGAAGCAAAGGAAAATAAAAATGGGTCAGAGAAGGGAAAGGGAAGAGGAGAAGAAAGAAAGGGATGAGAAGGCTTATCCTATAGCCTTTCCTGAGGCTCAGGCCACCAGAAAAATTCTCCTTCCCTCAGACAGGTGTCCTCCAGCAGGTCCAACTTCTGCCTGGCTATGGTGCACAGCCCTTATTTCTTATTTTACTCTGTGACTGTTGACTCAATCACACGTTTTTTTTCCTGGGCAAATGTCCCATAACAATGAATTGATGGATGGTTTCAAAGGGGCATTAGAAGAATGAGAATTGTTCTGCCTCACATTTGGATGTAATCAAATAGGTTAAGCTAAATACTCCGGGTTTTCTTTGTTTGTTTTTTAGAGACAGGATCTCACTCTGCCACCCAACCTAGAGTGCAGTGACATGATCACCACTCATCGCAGCCTCCAACTCCTAGGCTCAAGTGAGCCTTTTGCATTCCAGGAATAGACTTCTGGAGCAGAATTTGAATGACCAAGAGATTAGATGATTTAAAATCAAGTACACAGAGATTGTCAGGAGTACTTGAAATTGTGTAGTAGAGACTACTTCGTAAAGGACATCCTTTTCAGACGTTAACCTTTACACCCACAAATACCTCTGCTGAGGTTCTAGTCTGGTCTCAGAAAAGCACAGAGGACCATGACAGATCTGTTTAACATTTGCTGATGAGACTAAATTAGCATTCAACTATTCCTAATGGCCCTTATTTATGGGGTGAACATATGATTTATCATCCAAACTGGACATCATTAACAAATTTAGCTGGGGCAATAGTCATAAATTGACACTGTTCCTGGCAAATTGGGATATATGGTCAACCCCATCTCTGAAGAACTTCTCACTGCTCGGCTGTGAGATAAAACAAGACATACAAGCAAACAAAAGCAAAATAACAATCAGGAATGATTATTAACATTATAGGGACTTTAATGAAGTCTGGTCTCAATGGAACCCAAATAATTCGGGAATTTTGATGACCAAAAATTCATCACTTTTGTGGCTACCATTTAACCTTGTGGTGTGTAAAAAAGGTGCAAAGTAAGGTATAATGCATTTGGGTACTGCATTTATATGAGTGGAAGATCCTGGCTAACATGTAATTTAAGTATTGATGGAAAGGAGCCTCCTGATGACTAATGGTGGCCACTCTCCAGCAGCAGCTGCAGGTGAAGGCGGAAGAGTTGGCAGCTGGGGAAAAAAGGAACAAACAACTTGTTCAGGAAATCAGTACCAATGTTAGGAAAAACTTTTTATTAAAAATTAATAATATTTCTTAATACACAGGAGCTGGCTATATTCTACTGGATGACTATCTCTTGACTTTTTATAAGTTTATCCATTTTTACTCTTTTGTTGAGTCAAAAAAGTCGTGGGTCCTGTCCTGAATTCACAAGGTGTTCCAGAGGTCAGAAGAAACAGGAGCAGAAATGAAGGCTTCTCATCAGTATTCTGGACCACTGTAACATGATTGTTAAAAAAAATACATATATACAAAACAACCTCTCATTGTGACCTATTCCTGAGAAGGGTGGGATAGACATTTGGGTTAGTTAGTGTGAGTGGGGAGCCCTCCCAAAATGTCTCCCAGAAATTGGGCAATGTTCAGTCTGCTTACTTCTAAGGATAATCCTATTGTGGTGGTTAACTTTATGTGTCAACTTGACTGGGCCATGGGGTGCCCAGACATTTGGTCCAACACTATTCTGGGTGTGTCTCTGTTTTTGGATGAGGATATTTTGGGGTGAGATTAACACTCAAATCCATAGGCTGACTAAAGCAGATTGCCCTATCTAATGTGGGTAACCCTCATCCAATCAACTGAAGACCTGAATAGAACAAAAAGACTAAGAGAGGGAATTTCACCTGCCTGACTACTTGAGCTGGTACATTGGTCTTCTCCTGCCCCACCCTCTGGAACTGTACCATTGACTTTTCTGGGTCTACAGCTTGCCCACTGCATATCATGGTACTTCTAGTCTCCATAACTGCATAAACAAATTCCTTATAATAAATTCCTTTATATCTATCTACATCGATCTGTATCTATATCTATATCTATCTCCTATTCGTCCTTTTCTCTAGAACCCTGACTAAGAGACCTACTTTAGGGCTATCTTGGTTCAACAATGCCTTAAGATACAGCAAAGAATAGGTTTGTGACCTGCTTAAAGTTAAGAAAATGTCTCAGAATGCATATTCTATGGAGGATGACCATAAGGGATGTTGGCTTGGCCTGGCACCAACCACAAATGTAACCATAAAGCAAGCTGGGCCAAAACCAGTGGGTCCCATGACTTTCAAGTCATTACTATGCCTTGGAAGTTGGAAGGTTCCTGGTACCCATATATCTATGCCCCAAAGTTCTGTCATTTATCTAGTACTCTTCATGTTTGGAGTCTAACCCTCAGGAACAAATCTAGGATCAAGGATAGATTTTGAATTTTGAGGCTACCTGCTTGGGGGAGACCACAGGAATGTTCAAGGGGTCAAGTACCTCAACGAAGCACTTTGAAGAAAAAGCAACAAGCCATAAGGTGAAGAAGGAACGTGGTTGAGAGGTAACCTCTTCAATAGATCAGGGCTCCAAATGGAAAGTCAGAGATAGAGGGAACACAGTATCCCCAAATTCTGCACTTCTGCCTCTGATTCTTTGGGCCTAGTTTTTCATGTTTCCGTTGGGTCCAGGTACCTATGCCTCATTGGATACCTCAGGGGCATTAGACATTAATTCTCAATTCTACTTTGTCTATTTTTATTTGTTTTATCTAATCTTTATTTATTTTCTATCCCCATGATTTTGTCTAGTTCTTGCCTTTAGATGCATCAACACAATTTTATATCAGTTGGACAAATCCTATTCCCAGACAATTTTTGTCCATAATTCTCAGTCATTTATTTTAAGGATAAAAGCATTTTTTCCACCCTCACTGCTGTTCATTTCTAAGGTTAAAAAGGCAACTGTAAACTTTGTCTGATAAATTTTCCATTCATTCTCCTCCTCTCCTTCAATATGCCAATCAAGCTGTCAGCTTGCTTTCTCTGCAGATTCATAACACTTCACCTTCAGTGTCATTAACTGATTTTCCTTTTGTTTCACATGAAGAAAACTCATCTCAACACTTAAAACCCTGGGAGTTACAATTTAGAACTTCTTCAGCTGTCTTTTGGATTTTTTAGCTCCTACTGCTTGTTCTTTATTTTCTGCCTTTCAGAAAGAAAAATTTCCTTTTTCTTTTAGCCACCTTTCATTGACCTCATCTCCAAATAAGGTTTGTACTGATATTGTAGCTTTTATGTGTGTCAATTTTTATAAATTTCAAAATCCAGTTAAACTTTACTCATTTGGATTCTATTTGGATTTTGTGAAAATTAGGATAAAACCTTGTCACTTAGATACACCCCTCCCCCTGAATTGCCCTAAAATATTTTATATATAATTGAGGATGTCATCTGTATCTTAGAGTACTATTGAACCCAGGTTGCCCTAAAGTAGGATTGTCCTTAAAAGTAAGCAGAGTGAATACAAATCATTCTGAGAGCATTCACAAATGTAGGAGACCTTCGCTAGTGTTACTTGATGAGTTCAGCTGAAGTTAATGTAAGCTTATTGCTGAAAAAACTATATTTCTAAAACTTAAAACTTCAGATTGTGGTTAAGGATGCAGTTTTATAATCAGACTGTCTTGGTTGGAATCCTGGCTCCACCATTAACTTACTATGTGATCTTGAGGCAGTTACCTACTTCTCAGGGTGTCCATTTCTTATCTGTAAGACTTAAGAAAATATAGTGAACACCTCTTTTTATTTAATATTTAATTTTTAAAAAATTTTATTTTAAAGATCTGGGGTACAATTCAGGGTTAGGTATACAAATGTTCATTTTGCAGATACCCTTGTTGATGAGGTGTAACCCCTCCCTCCCCCAGCAGATTTCCACTACTGTCAATCCCCCTCCCCCACCCCCAGGCAGTTTTCCACTACTGCCAATCTCTTTCTCATAGTATTATGACAACTGTTCAAGGTCTGCCCATGAGCAAGAACATGCGATACTCAGCTCTTCGTTTCTGTGATAGACCACTCAGCAACATAGACTCCAAGTCCATCCAAGTTGCTGCAAAGTTCACAATTTTGTCCCTCCTTACGGCTGCACAACATTCCATCATGTATATGCACCACATTTTTTTTTATCCAGTCCTCTTTCGATGGACAGGTGAATACCTTTTAAGGTTTTATTGAAGATTAATCTGGATAAGGTATGTCAAATACTTAGCACATTGCCAGGAAGGTGGCACTCACTCATAGGCAGCTGACCAAGTTTGTGTTCTCCCAGAAGCACATCATGGGACAAAGGTTGAGTGCAAGTGGTTTATCTGGGAAACAATCTCAGGAAACACTAGCAAAGGAGTATGGAGGTGAGACAGGGAAGGGAAGGCAGCCAATAAATGGTACAGTGTCAAGTAGGTTATCACTGTGGGCAATTCAGTCCCACTGGGGACCTTCGGGAAACACATAGCAGAGTTATGCCCACATGCCCTGACAAGCAACACGTAAGTTGGGTGTTTATAATCAATTCCTAATGACCTTGCAGGAGTATTGTTTGGGATGATGGAGATATTGACTCTACCTTTGTGGACCTTACTTTTTTTTTTTTTCAGTTGGGGTCTCATCCTGTCACCCAGGCTGGAGTGCAGTGGCATGCTCACGGCGCACCACAGCCTTGATCTCCTGGGCTCAAGTGATCCTTCCACCTTAGCCTCCTGAGTAGCTGAGACTGCAGGCATGTGCCACTGTGCCCAGCTAATTTAAAAAATTTTTTAAAAAAATTTCTGTAGAGACAGGGTTGCCTAAGTTAGTCCTGAACTCTTGGGCTCAAGCGATCCTCCCACCTCAGCCTCTCAGAGTGCTGGGATTACAAGTGTGAGACACAGTGTCCAGCCAAGACCTTACATTTTATTTAATTTTAATTTTTTTTTTGAGTTGGAGTCTCACTCTGTCGCCTAGACTGGAGTGCAGTGGCCGCTCCCGGCCCCCACAGCCTCAACCTGCTGGGCTCTGGCGATCCTTCCGCCTCAGCCTTCCAAGTAGCTGGAACTACAGGCATGCACTACCACGTCCGGTTGATTTTTTGATTTATTGTAGGGATGAGGTCTCGCCAAGTTGCCCAGGCGGGTCTCGAACCTGCGGGCTCAGACAATCCACTCACCTCGGCCTCCTAAGGCGCGAGATTACAGGCTGAGCCACTGAGCCTGGCTAAGACCTTACATTTTAATGGGAGTAGGGTAGAACATCTTTAAGTTCTAACTGTGGGGCTAGACACTTGGGCAGAGAATCAGGGCAGCATGGCTAGACACTTGGGCAGAGAATCAGAGCTACTCAGATTAGCCAAGTTAGTAGCCAGTTTGTCAACAGTATATGTCAAATCCATGGGGCAAGACAGGGCCAGAGTAGGGAAAGACAAGGTGAGAGACAGAGAGTGGGCCAAGGCAGGTAGATCAGGGCAGGTCCCTGAACAGAGCAAAACTCTAGGTGACCCCCTAAATGACATGCAGAACATGCGAAGCTAGCTTAAGAACTTGTATTTTGGAAAATGACACAATTCTGTGATATACATCTGGAAAAAGAATAGGGAAAATAATTATTTTCTATGTCAGTGTCATAAATCTTCAAAACTTGGGGAAACATGCCCGGCCTTTGGGAAACCCAACCTGCATTTCATTTGAAGTTCAGTTCAAATGTCACTCTATCAAGAAAGCTTTCTTCCCCAAATACCCCTACTTCTTTCCACATTGTCATGCCACCCACCCTGTGAATTTCCTTTGTGGCACTTATTTTGATATCTTGATTATAGTGACATGATCATTTGTGTCATTAACCATTTGATGGCCACCCTCCTGAGAAGTCTGTTACCTTCACCACCTTATCCAAGTACTTTACATAGTTCAGGCCAGAGTTAGTATTTAGTAATAATTTGTTGAATGAAAGAGCAAGTATTGCTGTGTGGGGCTCATAAAATATTATATAGGCTAGTAAATAGTAGCCAAAGAAATACAAAAACTGCCGTACCTGGATGGTTTTTTCCACTGACTCTTTCAGCAGTGTTCTGCTGCATCTCGCTCTGTACTTGGACTAGTCCCAGCCCCTTCTGTTGCTGGGCAGTGCAAAGTGCCCTTCTCAGCAACATCGTTAGTGGCCAGCTGCTCAGGAAGTCTACTTGATTGGCGAATGTAATGCTGTGAAGCTCTTGCAATTAACGATTCAAATTCGAGGCAATGGCTGAAGCTTGTCTTCTCAGGGGTCTCCTGCAGGTCACAGTTACTGCCAGATCTTGCCTCAAGTGAGCCCTCATACTTCCACTACAATCCTTTCAGGAGCAGGCTTTGAGCGTGGTACTTTCCTCTCCCTTAAGAGTGTTCAATCCCAGGTATCAAAGGGCCTTGGTCATAACCCCAGACCATGTTCCCTGTCCTGTGGGATGGAGGGACACTTATGTAAGCATTCTGGGAACATCTTGAGTTGATTGCCAAGTAATTTGTGCAAATTAAACTCTGACACTAATGCTGGGGAAACTTGTTTACTCAGAGTTGTGAGAGAGAGGCTACAGAATCTCATGGTTTTGCTACAGGCAGTCCTTGTTTTGCACAGTTTTGATATACAATAGTCCCCATTTATTCCAGGAGGATACATCCCAGGATCTCCAGTGGATGCCTGAAACCACGGGTAGTAGTAAACCCTATGTATACTTGATTTTTTTTCCAATCTGATCACCAAGATGGCTACTAAGTGACTTATAGGACGTAGGTGATATGGACCCACTGCACAAGGGGATGATTCACCTCCCGGGTGGATCAGAGCAGAACGGCTTGAGATTTAATCACCCTACTCACAAAGGCATGCGATTTAAAACTTATGAATGGTTTCTTTCTGGAATTTTCTATTTAATATTTTCAGACCATGGTTGGCGGTTAACTGAAACCACAGAAAACGAAATCACAGATAAGGACTACTGTAGTGGAAGTTGAATTTGTATTGAACATAAATGGAGTTATTGCAGAAATAGCTGTCTGTACAATGTTGACCCTGCCTTCATTCTCAAGAGACTCTCATGCAGCCAAAGGAAATTAGTGAAGGGGAACTTATCAGACTTAGAAACTGCTGAAAAGATGTCTCCAAGGAAGTGATGCAGGCAAAAACTTCACATTAAAGAAACTACCAGATATAGTGCCAAGGACAAAATGTTGGAAACTGATTCAAACCTAGAAAGGAGTATGACAATTTACCAAGGGATAGAAAAGGTGCTTGCTGCATCTGGCAAGTCATACGATGAGAAGAAGAGGCAAGCACTGCTCAAACTATTTTTTTTTTTTAATTACTCTGTTGCCCAGGCTGGAATGCAGTAGCATGATCATGGCTCACTGCAGCCTCAACCTCCTGGGCTCAGGTGATCCTTCTGCCTCAGCCTTCCAAGTATCTGACTACAGGAACGGACCACCATGCCCAGCTAGTTTTTTGATTTTTTTTTTCCAGTATCACTTTAATTACAGCATTTCCACACACCACTTTTATTCAGAAAAAAAAATACACCCAATGCTCTTGTCTCTGGAAAGCTCTATTTCCAAGCGTCATTGAAACCAGGATCCCTGCTTACCCCTCTGGAAAAACACCAATAACAACAGACAAGGACTTGGGTCACCGCAGAAGAGGCAGCTTGTGGTAAGGGGCCTTGATTTTTTTTTTTTAAGAGTCTAGGGCTTTCTATGTTGCCCAGGCTGGTCTCGAAATCCTGGTCTCAATCAGTCCTCTTGCCTCAGCTTCCCAAAGTCCTGGGATTATAGGCATGAGCCACTGCACTCAGACTGTTTTTATTTTTTTTTGAGTTGTAGTCTCACTCTATTGCTCAGGCTGGAGTGCAGTGGCACGATCACAGCTCACCACAGCCTCTACCTCCTGGGCTTAGGCCATCCTTTCACCTCAGCCTCCCAAGGAGCTGGGACTACAGGTGCATGCCACCATGCCCAGCTAATTTTTTTGATTTTTTTGTTTTGTTTTGCTTTGAGTGGAAGTCTCATTGTCACCCAGGCTGGAATGCAGTGGCACACTCACAGCCACTGCAGCCTCGACCTGCTGGGCTCAGGTCATCCTTCCACTTCAGTCTTCCAAGTAATTGGAACTACAGGCATGCCACCATGCCCTGCTAATTTTTTGATTTATTGTAGAGACAAGGTCTTGCCAAGTTGTCCAGGCTGGTCTCGAGCCCCTGGGCTCAGGCAATCCTCTCGCCTCCACCTCCCAAAGTGCTGGGATTGCAGGTGTGAGTCACTGCACCTGGCCTCAAACTACCTTTGATAAGTTTTTTTTTTACAAAGATTTGAAACACTCTAATTCTGAGTGTCTAGTGTTTTATATTACAGTATACTAAATAAACATTACTTTTACTATTTTCATTATCCTATACATTTATAGGTGACAGAAAGAGAAATTTTAATGCTTTTGACAACAATTTGTAAAGTTCACAAAACAATTACAGTTTTTCCTAGTGGCTGTTAAGTTTGCAAAACAAGGACTACCTGTAATTTGTTGCAGTGGAATACATCTAGGTGTTTGGACAAGCCCAGTGGTATTATGAGAGTATTAACAAACTAAAAATTGCATGAAGTCAAGTATTCATATTCTGATAGCAGGACAGAATATTTAAAATTTGGGGCTCTCCTGGAAAAATAAAGTTACTAAAAAATGATAACACACTATCAGATATCTAGAGCAAGAGATTATCTCAGTTTTTAATGCTACAAAATTTGACTGTTTCCAAAACTGCTGCTTTTCTATTCAGTTTGTTCTAAATATTAGTAAAGAAGCTTTAATTCTATCCTTTGATCCACTGAAATATGAGAGACTTGAACATGTTTCATTATCTTCACACACCTCTTCATAACCCTCCAATCATGTGATAAAACATACTCTTGGAATGTTACAAGGATTGACAGTAAAATATTTTTAGATAATTCTGGATCGCACGTGATGCTGGTAAACTGTGATTACTAAAATACATTTTATAGGATTGCTTGCAGATCTGACCATTAGAGGCCTTCTCCTCATTGAAACAGTTTCCTCCACCCTGCAATAATAGTTTCTTTTTTTTTTTTTTTTTTTTTTTTTTTTGAGTTGGAGCTTCACTCTGTCGCCCAGGCTGGAGGGCAGTGGCACACTCACAGCCACCACAGCCTCCACCCGCTGGGCTCAGGCAATACTTCCATCTCAGCCTTCCAAGTGGCTGGAACTATAGGCACACACCACCACGCCTGGTTAATTTTTCTTGATTTATTGTAGAGATGAGATCTCACCAGGTTGCCCAGACTGGTCTCGAACCCGTGGGCTCAGGCAATCCTCTCACCTCAGCCTCCCAAAGTGTTGGGATTATAGGCGTGAGCCACCGCGCCCGGTCAATAATAGTTTCTAATACCATCTCTCTTTTCCAAGTCTTAAAAATATATATATTATGTATACTTATTACCTAATGATCCTTATGTGTACATATACATCGAAAGCTGAAATCCCTAGCTCTAATCTGAATTGACCAATGCCTGCCAAACAAAGGAAACTCTCACTAATATGAGATGAGTCTGATCTACAAAGTTACTGGAATTTCTTTTTCTCCCCAAACCAACATTTTCAGCAAAGCCCACAGGAATATCTGTGATCTCCTCACAGCTGTAGCTGAGGCTTTTTCCTTTTGTCTTGATCTGAAACCCAAGGAAGCTGGAACCCAAGGAAGCAGGGCCAAAGGACACCCTGTCCCCAAATGTGAGCTTGCCTCAGGAAACACTTTGGGTTCCTATTTTGTGTATAGGCATTGCTCAGTGAGTATCTGTAGATTTGTCCAGAGTGTGTTATTTGATACTTTGTGGGGACAGAGCTGTAGGCCACTGATGAAAGTGGGGACAAAGAAGTCCATAGCAGTGGCCCTTAGTTCCTGGCCATGATGAGAACAAACAAGTTGGAGTGTTAAATGGGTTTATAGATTGCTAAAAGTAACCACAACTTTACTTCTTCTGAGATATTGTAGACTAATAATTATTAAAAAGCCAGTGAACCCAACCAGATGGTTGTTTGTGAACAAGTGATGTGGAGGGCACAGCAGGAGCTGGGGAATAGGGGGAGCGATGGTTCCAGAAATGGACAAGCTGGTGTGCTCCATGGAGCATTCCATACAGTATTCACCCTTTTACCCCTCCCAAATATGTTTTACGTTTGTTATTATAAATTTGTAAATAGAGGAAAGTACACCAGATAAAATGCACCCCAATAATACCTCTAAATATAACTACTGCTCCAATAGTACTCATTGCTTTCAGTTTGGCTTATATGCTTCCATACTTTTTTATTTTTAATATTTATTCATTTAGAAAATTGTGGCAAAATACAGATAATATAAAATTTACCATCTTAATCATTCTAAAATTTCTCCCCAGATACATCAGACAAATAAATCTCTTGATGATTCAATCTGCTGAACTATGCAACCATCATAATACCCTCTTAACCCTTTTTAAGTGTACAGTTCAGTAGTGTTTAGTATGTTCACATTGTTGTGAAACAAATCTTCAGAACTCTTTTCATCTAATCAGCCAACAAACATAGGGAAAATGCTTAGTCTCTTTAATTACTAAAGAAATGCAAATCAAAACTACGAGATACCACTTAACAATGGTAAGGATGGCTATCGTTAAAAAGTCAAAAAACAGCCAGGCTCGGTGGCTCAGCCTGTAATCCCGTGCTTTTGTGAGGCTGAGGTGAGTGAATTGCCTGAACTCGCGGGTTCGAGACCCGCCTGGGCAGCGAGACCTCATCTCTACAGTAAATAAAAAAATCAGCCGGGCGTGGTAGCGCATGCCTGTAATTCCGGCTACTCGGAAGGCTGAGACGGAAGGATCGCCGGAGCCCAGCAGGCCGAGGCTGCGGTGGCCGGGAGCGGCTACTGCACTCCAGCCTGGGCGACCGAGTGAGACTCCAACTCAAAAAAAAAAAAAAAAAAAAAAAGAATGTAGGTTAGTTTCTCCTTAATGGAAAGCAGTGTGCATTTTCTCAAAGAACTAAAAATTGAGCTTCCATAAATCACTCTACCAAAAAGACATTTGCACACTCATGTTTATTGCAGTACTATTCACAATAGCAAAAACATGGAACCAACCCAGAAGCCCATCAAAAGTGGATTGGATAAAGAAAATGTGACACATATACATGATGGAATATTATGTAGCCATGAAGAAGAACAAAATTGGTCAGATGCGATGGCTTACGCCTATAATCCAAGCACTTTGGGAGGCAGAGGCGAGAGGATTGCCTGAGCACAGGGGTTTGAGAACAGCCTGAAAAACTTGGCGAGATTTCAAACCTACAATAAATGAAAAAGTAGCCAGGTGTGGTGGCACGTGCCTGTAGTTAAAGCTACTTGGAAGGCTGAAGCAGAAGGATCACCTGAGCCCAGCAGGTCAAAGCTGTGGTGGCCGTGATCTTGCCACTGTACTCCAGCCTGGGTGACAGAGTGAGACTCCAACTCAAAAGAGAAACAAGAACAAGAACAAAAACAAAACAAACTCATGTGCTTCGCAGCAACATGGATGCAGCTGGAGACCAAAGTGAACTATCTCAGAAACAAAAAACTGAATACCGCATGTTTTCACTCATAAGCAGGCCCTGATCACTGGACACATGAGACAAGGGTGGAATCAGCAGATGCTGGACACTGCTAGGAGATTCAGGGAGGGAGGAGGGGTGAGGGGCACACAACCACACACTGGGTACTAGGTACACTACCATGGAGAGAGAGAGGGATCACTAGAAGCCCAAACCTCACTTGAGCACAATTTACTTATATAGTAAATCCTCCACGACTCTAAAATAAAATTTTTTAAAATACCACAAAAGGAGAACTCTCTTTAACTGAAACTCAGCCGGGCTCGGTGGCTCAGCCTGTAATCCCGCGCCTTTGGGAGGCTGAGGTGAGTGGATTGCCTGAGCCCGTGGGTTCGAGACCTGCCTGGGCAGCGAGACCTCATCTCTACAATAAATCAAAAAATCAGCCGGGCGTGGTAGTGCATGCCTGTAATTCTGGCTACTCGGAAGGCTGAGGCAGAAGGATCGCCGGAGCCCAGCAGGTCGAAGCTGCGGTGGCTGGGAGTGGCCACTGCACTCCAGTCTGGGCGACAGAGTGAGACTCCAACTCAAAAAAAAAAACAACTGAAACTCAATAAACATTAAACAATAAGTTCTCATTCCCTCCTCCCTCCAGCCCTCAACAATCACCTCCCCAATTATTTTTTTCTCAACTGTAAAACAGAGGAAAAATTCCAAAAGTATTGTTATTGGAATTAAATAAATGTCATGAATTGAATGTTTGTGCCCCGTCCTCCCCCAAATTCATATGTTGAAATTCTAACCACTCCATGTGATGGTATTAGTAGATGAGGCCTTTGCGAGGTGATTAGGTCCTAAGGTGGAGGAATGGGATTATTGCCCTTATAAAAGAAGCCCCAGAGAACTCTCTAGCTCTCGTTCAGCCAGGTGAAGATACAAGGAGAAGTTGGCAGTCTGCAACTGGAAAAAGACCTTCCCCAGAATCTAACCATGTTGACATCTGACTTCAGATATCCAGTCTCTAGCACTGTGAAGAGTAAATTTCTGTTGTTTATAAATGACCCAGTCCATGGCACTTTGTTATAGCACTCCAAACTGACTAAGACAATAGACAACAGCATATGCAAATTGTTTGAGACAGCGCTTCATATACAATTGCATGCTTAGCAAATGTTAATATTATTATTTATGATTCTGTCTTTATGGTTTTTTTAAAAAAACACTATGAGTTAACATGGGTGAAATTGGGTATACAAACACAAATGCAAGTCTATAATTAGAGAAAGATGAGTAAAAAGCAAGAGGCCATATATCAGGAAGATGAACACTCATCATGGAGATAGGGATTTGGGATGCAGGTCCTGGTCTACCTTGGCCAGATTAGTGGCTGTATATGAGCTTTAGTTTCCTTTTGGCACCAGTGGGTAAATGGCTTAGAAGACCTGGGCTATTTTTTATTTTTTTCTAATGCAGAGGTGACACATGGCAGTGTTTTTTTGTTTTGTTTTGTTTTTTGCTTCACGTAAAGCATGTTATTGAAAAAGTGAATTCGCTCTCAACATTTATGAATTGAGATTGTCATATGAAAATCCATATTTCAGTTTTCATTCACTTGGAAGATCTGCTAAAAAGTGGTTCTTGATCAACAATTGGTTGGGCTGTGTAGATGGTTCCATCTCAGCCCATGTCACTCAATTGTTACCTGCTTAGTCTCTGAGGGAGGTGGTCTGTGAGGGTAATCAGACAACTCCTTTTTTCATATGGTCAGATAAACTCATACTCCCAATATACAATCATCACCACTGTCATGACACCTGAGGCTGATCCTACATTTTCTAGGAAACTTGATATTCTTGGCTGCAACTATGTCTCTAGATTATGTTCTCCCAAGTTAACACTTTCAAGAACTCCTTTTGTAAACTAAGAAGTTAGCTTAGCACAGTTTCATTGATGCCGACTGAAAACCTGAGACTCCTAGGTTAGAGATTAATGGACGGTTCATTCCTCAGAGCACTAGCTGTAGCCAGAACATCAGCATTTGTATTGCTTCCTAAACCTCAATTCTCACAGGGCAACATAAAGAGACTAGGTGACGCCTTCACATGCCTGAGCTGCATTCTAGGAGAGGGACTCTGAGCTTAGGGAACTTGAATCTTTTATAATGGTCAGAAAGCATATTTGACCTTTGCTCTAGAGAGAGATAGTATCTTTATTACAATAACCTGCCTTTTGCTCTGAAGGGAGACATTATTTCTATCTTCTAAGGCTGCTTGCTATACAACTATTCTAGAAAAGTTAGTCTGAAACAAAGGCAATCAGTACTTCTGCTTGTAAGATGTGCAAACACAAAAGATCCATGGAGAATTGTCTCCTAACATGTTCCCAGTGCCATTTGTCTTGTCAACCTTGCCATCACTTCAGAACCCGTTTGCACTTACTAAAAAGGAAAACTCTTTCTTTACTCTCACACTTCACTCTGAGACCAAATGTGTGGGCAGTTTTCTCACACCAACTAATTCTCCAACTCTCTGGATACCAACTGAGTGTCCTACAATTAAATTCTGGCATTAACTACTTGGAGTTGTTAGTGCAACCTCCATAGGTGAAGGGTTTAGTCCCAAAAGACTGCAACCATTTCAGATGCCAATTGCCAGAAGTGGATCCCTAGATGACCTATATTTCTGTCTAACTTGGCTACATATTGGGGGTTCCCACAGGCTCCATAATTGGCTATGACAGCTCACAGAACTCGGGGAACCACTTATTTACATTTACCAGTTTATTGTAAAGAATGTGATAAAAGGATACAGATGAACAGCCAGGTGAAGAGGCACAAAGGGCGAGGTCTGGGTGTTTATGAAATACGGGGGTTCCTGTCATCGTGAAGCTGGGGTGCACCACTCTCCTGGCATGTGGATAAGATATGTTCACCAATCCAGGAGCTCTCTGATCCTTGTACTTTAGGGATTTTTATGGAGGCTTCATCACACAGGCATGATTATTAACTCAGTCTCCAGCCCCTCTCCACTTCCCAGAGGATGGGGGTGGGGCTGAAAGTTCCAAGCTTCTAATTATGGCTTGGTTTTCTAATGACCAGCCCCTATTCAGGAGCCTACCAAGAATCACCTCTTGTTAGAACAAAAGATACTCCTTTTACCCAGAAAATTCCAAGGGATTTAGAAGCTTTGTATCAGGCATCAGGGTCAAAGACCAAATAGTAGAACAAAAGATGCATCTAGCATCCCTATGGCTCAGGAAATTACAAGGGTTTTAGGAGCTCTGTGCCTGAAACCAGGGGCAGAGACCAAATGTATATGTTTTTTGTTATGTCACACTTACTCACAGGAAACAAACAGGGATGAAGTATACTGGGTATTCATGTGCTTATTAAGCAAATTTAAGTCTAATTGATTTGTAAATTTCACAGTATGAGTATTCTTTTTTTTTTTTGAGTTGTAGTCTCACCTGTCGCCCAGACTGGAGTGCAGTGGCCGCTCCCGGCCACCGCAGCCTCTACCTGCTGGGCTCTGGCGATCCTTCCGTCTCAGCCTTCCGAGTAGCCGGAATTACAGGCGCGCGCTACCACGCCCGGCTAATTTTTTGATTTTATTGTAGAAATGAGGTCTCGCCTGCCCAGGCGGGTTCCCGAACCCGCAGGCTCAAGCATTCCACTCACCTCAGCCTCCCAAAGGCGCGGGATTACAGGCTGAGCCACCAGCCCGGCTAAGCAAATATTTATTACACATTTACAATGATAAGAGATGTGCTGGGCCCAGGAAATACAAACTTGAAGAAGACCCACTCTTTCCCCTCAAGGCACTCACAATCTAGTTTGTGAGTCAGGAAAATAAATTGGCAATTACAGTACAGTGTAACAAGTGCTACCTGTGGGCAAAGGATGGGCAGCCAGCCTAGGGGTGTAGAGAGAGAGAGAGAAAGATGGCTTCTAGGAGGAGGGCTCACTTTAGCTGGACCCTGAAAGGGATAGCAGGAGTAAGAGGGAATAAAAAGTGGGGAAGATATGCTCAGGATGTCAGGCAGAGAGAGGAGAAGCTGTGAGTTTGTGAACTGGTGGACCATAGTGAGACATTTGGACTTATTAGAAGGCAATGTGGGAACATCCTTGGAGGCAGAGAGATCAGTGAAGAGACTTTTGCAAGAGTCTAAACATGAGATAGTGCTGGCTTGAAATAAGAAAATGGCAATAGAGGTGAAGAGAAGAGGACACGGCTGAATGATATTGAGGAAGTAGAATTGATCAGAATTGATGATGAACTAGATGAGGCAGTGAGGGGAGAGGGAGGAATCCAAGACTGTGCCCAATTTTTGGCTTGGGCAACTGGGGTAACTGGTGATAACATTAAATGAGTTAGATCATGGAGGAGGAGGAACCAACTGTGGGTGTATATAAGGAGTTCAAACTTGTACACTCTGAGTTCAAAGCATACCCATATCACAAGTGGAGCTATCCAGCGGGTAAATAGACTTACAAGACCACTTATGTACCTAATCCTGAATTGTACCCCACATCTTTAAAATTCAAAAAAGAGTCTCATGCCATATAAATCCAAGGTATTATTTTTTAATTACTAGTATTACATTAGTGCTCTTTATAATTTAAAAATTAATTATTTCAACATATTACATTATATACAAATCAATAGCTATCAGACAAATATTATATATAGGAAGCATATAATGATTTGTGCATAACTGACAGAGAAAAATACAGCTAAAAATGCTGTGTGGGCATCCATTAAGCAGGCATCTCACAGGCCTGAGTATAAACCCAGGGTACTTAACAGTGTGCTCTGTTCATACTCAAGTAAATCTTTTAAAGGAAAGGAAATAGCACTTCATTTTAAGCCAAGGTGCCATTTCCACTGTAATTATGACTGATATATTGCTAATGCACCAAGACAATTTCTGATTAAAAAAACCCAGAAGGTCACTAGATCACAGTTAATAATCACTAGAGCTTTCTTTGTGCAGCTCTAACGTTTAAAAAGCTTACTTTTACCACCCAAACATCTTTAAATAGCTAATTTTGCTGGTGATGTTGTTATAATAACCAGAACAAGATAAAATCCCAAATTGATAATGAAATGGGTGAATTTTAATTTTTGTAGGGACCTTGTAAGAAAGAAATATTCTCCATTAAATATTGAATACTTATTTACTGATTTAAGCAAATGAAGTTTTTTTCACCAAATACCACAGTATATATTCGTTACAAGCAGCGAAAACAGAAATGAGGAGGACCAGGTGAAACTGGATACCAATTGTTCCTTCATCCATCACTAATGCTTCCAGTCTGTTAAAGTCATGTTTGCTTTTTCTGGGTGATGCTATGGTTCATATTTCCCACAGACTCATCACGAAAGCATTGCCAATAGTGTGCTTCCGCTCACCACTGTTCAGTCCTACCTTAGTTACGGCACCCAGTGAATACTGGGGAAGGGAACACTGTATTATCTTGATGACACAGCAAGACAAACAATTCCAATTTGGTCAGATGCAAGTTGTAGTTCAGTCAGACAATCATTGTCTCAGATTTTTCCTTTGTATTGATATGACTTTTCTTTTCCTGTAAACTTAAGCTGTAGGACATGACTGCATTATTTCTACTACAAGCTGTTTTAAAGTCATCACCATAGGGATATTTTGGAATGCTAAATATTTGTCTCCAGACTGACATTAGAAATGGTAGATTTTCTCCTCCTTAGTAATATGTTTCAAACTATTGTTTCCCTGTAAGCTACATTTCTTTAAATCATTTCCTCTCCATTTTCCCTGAGAACATAAAACCAAAGGTGAATAGCTCCTAGTAAATTAGCACATGGTCCCTGGAATGCAATACAGATTGAAGAAAAAGGGAGAGAGATGATCAATTCTTTTCTGCATGTTACTGGATAATCAAGGATCATAGGTTGAGACAATTTTTTATTTCAGGGCCATTCGTCGCATTCTTCAACTTTTCTAGTCTCTTCACCAACGTTGAATATTTCCATGAAGATAAACATTGTAAGATACCTGATCTGTTGTTTCAATTGAAGCCAGTAATAATTCTGAGGATCATTCCATACAAAGCTTGCCAGGATCCGGGTAAAGCTTCCACATAAAAATTGTTGTTGTCCCTTTTATGTTTGGAGGAATTGGATTCTGATTCCAGATTCCAGAGGCTTAGTTGTGATTATTGTTCTGGTCTCATTTGAGAGCAGCTTATGTCTGGGTGGCCCAGGATCTTCATGGCTTGAGTTTAACAGATATGGGTTATTAGAACGTGTTCCAAGAACACTGTAAAAACAGGAAAAAAAAAAGGAACAGCGGAACAGAATTTAGAGATAATGTCATCACGTGCTCTTGAGACTCAAGGCAGAATGCTAAAGTGCACCTCCTAGGGAAAGCAAGTCAGGTCTAGTTTAAGGCCACAGAAAGGGTCCTTTGAAGAAGCTTTATGAGTGGGTCCCAGTGGAAGACTTCTTGTGGGAGGAGGCTTCAGGGAGTCAGGGTAGCAGAAGGTGATGGGGACACCCACAGGGAGGGAGGGGAAAAAACAAATGAAAAGAGAAAGAAGAGTATCAAATATGTTTGTTCACTTGGCAATTTTTCTCTGGTTCAGGTCATAGCACAAGAAGATTTTGTGGTGTGTCATGCTTCTAGTTATTGAGTGACCAGGGCTGTGGTCTGTGAGCAGAGCTTTTACAGGTAATGGGGCTTGTTGCTTTCTTCTAATGATGTCCTATATTTCCCCCACATTTCTTTTTCTCCAGTTGCTCCATGGTTACTCTGGGCTCTGTACCCAAGGTTTTTGCCACTTAAGAAAATCCAGTAAGCCACTGAAAGGTGGACTGAATTCCCAGATACACGCCAATGCCAAGGTCTCAAATGGGCCCGAGTGAAATAATAAGGCACATTCTCTGGCATTTCATCAGGTATTACCAGATTCACTTTAGTCTAGAACATTAAGCAATCCGTTTCAACCGTGCATTCCACCCGAGACAAAGCATGTGTCTATAAAAGGCCCCTGCTGCTCAGTGGGGGGGGGAGGGCGACCTCACAGTGTACAGAAACCAATAAAGCACTTTGTGTCTGGCAAACCCCCAGCACATCATGGCTCCACAGATGTGAGTTTTAGAAAAAAAAAAAAAAATCAGATGCATTTGCCAAGGGAACAGCAATGGAAGGTCACTGTTTTCTGAGTTTATTTTTTATTTTATTTTATTTTATTTTATTTTTGAGTTGGAGTCTCACTCTGTCACCCAGACTGGAGTGCAGTGGCCGCTCCCAGCCACCGCAGCCTCAACCTGCTGGGCTCCGGCGATCCTTCCGCCTCAGCCTTCCAAGTAGCCGGAATTTCAGGCATGTGCTACCACATCCGGCTGATTTTTTGATTTATTGTAGAGATGAGGTCTCGCTGCCCAGGCGGGTCTCGAACCCGCGGGCTCAGGCAATCCACTCACCTCAGCCTCCCAAGGAGCGGGATTACAGGCTGGGCCACCGAGCCCGGCTTGATATTTTGATTTATTGTAGAGATGAGGTCTCGCTGCCCAGGTGGGTCTCGAACCGCAGGCTCAGGCAATCCACTCACCTCAGCCTCCCAAAGGGGCGGGATTACAGGCTGAGCCACCGAGCCTGGCTCTGAGTTTATTTTTTAATATGTGTTGGTTGCTGAGCCCTCATCCCCCTCCAGCCAGATCTCACAGCTACCCCCTCATCCCTTGTTTGTGCTTCTTCTAGCCTTTCAGCTCACCCTCCTACCCCTCCCTTACCCTACTTTTGCTTCTTCTATCAGAGGGGATATTAGTCTAACAGAGGCTTTCAGGGGAAAAGGCAGTGAATGCTGTTTTTGCAGAGGCAAAATCAGTCTTTACTGCGAGCTACACAGCGGTGCAAAGTCACGGCAGGCCAGAAAGGGCACTAATATGAGAAAGGCAGCAAATCTGGGTCTAATCTCAGCTCTGTCCCCAACTGGCAGGGAGACTTAGGGCAAGTCACTCTCCTTTGGGGCTCAAATTTCCTTGTCTGTAAAAACAAGGAAGTTCCCTATTTGTAGAAACTCAGGAATCAAGAAATGAGGTTGGAGGGTTGGAGTCATAGTTGTCCTGAAAAGCATCGTTTTATAGTGCAATTTTTAAAACTGTAAAATTACCTGCTCATTGAAACATACATACACACACATGCACACACACATACACTGAAATGAGAAAAGTCAGAATTATCTAAAATCTCCTCATTTAGAATAAAATTATTCTTGGGAAATTTATCAGAGTCACCCGGGTAAATCTTCCTTCTAAAGGCACCATGTCCAGAAAGGGCTTTAACTTCCCAAAGCAACAGATATAAGTTTAAATTGCCTATGTTCATTGCAGTATTATTCACAGCAACCGAGATATGGAATCAACCTAAGTGCCTATCAGTGATTAATGGATAAAGAAAATGTGGTGTATGTACACAATGGAGCACTATTTGGTCTTTAAAAAAGAAGAAAACTCTGTAATTTGTGACAACATGGATGAACCCGGAGGTCATTGTGTTAACTGAAATAAACCAGGCACAGAAAGACAAATATTGCATGATCTTACTCATATGTGGGATCTAAAAAAGTTGATCTCATAGAAATAGAGAATGATGGTTATCAGGGGCTGGGGATAAGGGGAATGGGAAGATGTTGGTCAAAGGATACAAGGTTTTAGTTAGACAGGAGAAATAGGTTTTTGAGATTTATTGCACACCATGATGACTATAGTTAATAATAATGCATTGTGTATTTCAAAGTTGCTGAAAGTACCTTTCAAAAGTTCTCACCACAAAAAACATGTGAGGTGATAATTAGCTTGATTTAATCATTCCATAGTATACATATATCAAAATATCACATTGTCCCTTATAAATATATACAATTTTAATTTGTGAGTTAAAAGTAAATAATGAAAAAGTTTGAATTGCCTAAACATTGAACATATTCTGTGCAATAAAAATAATAAAAAGACAAAGGGAAGGATTTATGTATCATATTTTTCTTGTGTCTAATCAACCTGGCGAAGTAGAAAAGACTTGGAACTTGAAATTAGAATATAAAGGTGCTAGTCCTGACTCAGCCTTTTATTGGCTACATTTGTCAAAGTCAAACTGGTTGATCTCTGTTTGTTTCCTCCCTCTCTGCACACACACAGATCTTCCCTATCCTTTGCCCTGGTTGTACCCCTGGTGACTGACCTCTATGGACTGCATCACCCTTGCCCTCTACCTTTTAGTTGGGTTTGGTCAACAGGAGGCACCAGCTGGTGATAGGAAGGTAGGAGGTAAGAAAGATGTATTTACTCCCCTCTCTCCAGCTATCCCTCCCTGGTAGGATGTGATTTTGGCAGTTTCTTTGTTTCTCTATCTATAGCCACAGCTCTTCTAGGAAGCCCCCCCCTCCAAGACTGCAGTTCTTCCCTGGTTCTTGCTGGCCCAAGGAAGATGAGGCCCTGTTACAACCCTTCAGTCTGCCCATATCGATGTAAACAGTCTCTTCTTCATTTAGCTCTTTGGTTACCCTGTTGTGTGCACCATCTGTTTCCTGCCAGGATCCTGCCTGATACAGAGTCTAGCCAGTAAACAGAACCCTCTTGAGTGTTTAACCCAGAGTACTTTAATGCAGGGAACTGGTTACTCAGGTAAAGGAATTGCTGAGAAGCCAAACAGGCCACTTGGCAACTCAGAGACTAGCAACAGCAGGAAACCACAAAAACAGAGGGAGAAAGGGAGGAGTCCGTGACACAGGCACTGAGGAACAGGAGTCAACCGGTGAAAGCTGGCACCAGAACAGGTCTATCCAGCAAGGGAAAAGTCATAGCCCCTGCAGGAGAAACCACCGGAGGCAGGGAAGGGTGGCCTAGCTTCTTCCTCCCATCCTGCCTCCCACCCTGCCTCCCACCTATTCCATTGACGGTACCCAGGCAGCTTACACTGGAGCTTCCTCAGAAAACTGGCCGGCAGGGGTCAACCCTCTGCCCTACAAAGTGGAACTTGAAAAGGACACAAGAGTATACTGAGAGCAAATAGGTCTGGAACCAGCACAATGGCTGTGACACCTTGGACCAGTTACTAAACCACTCTGAACCTTCATGCCCTTAGGTACAAAAAGGGATGGTTAATGCTTTACTTCATGGGATACTCTGAGCAAAACCTAAATGAGCTAGAGTATGTAGGAGTGCTTGATAAATTCTAAGGTGCCATATAAAATAAGGTGTTTGAGTGTCCCGGAGTTTGCAGGTCTGTCAGTTTCTAATACTATCACTTTTATTCTCAGGCAACTGCTTTTAGTGTAATACCTCAACTAAAGAAATGCCTAGCCCGGCTTGGTGGCTCAGCCTGTAATCCCGCGCCTTTGGGAGGCTGAGGTGAGTGGATTGCCTGAGCCTGCGGGTTCGAGACCCGCCTGGGCAGCGAGACCTCATCTCAACAATAAAATCACAAAATCAGCCCGGCGTGGTATCGCTTGCCTGTAATTCCGGCTACTCGGAAGGCTGAGGCAGAAGGATCGCCGGAGCCCAGCAGGTCGAGGCTGCGGTGGCTGGGAGCGGCCACTGCACTCCAGTCTGGGCGACAGAGTGAGACTCCAACTCAAAAAAAGAAAAAAAAAAAAAGAAATGCCTTTGCCAGATCCATTCTTTTAAACTGCCTTAGAGCCAGTTTTGCAAGGAAAGGCAGTTAAAGTGCAAGCTTGGAAATTGAATCATTCACTTGTGAACGGGGTCTGCTAGCTACCAAATCAAAGGGGTCTGACTCCTGTCTTGCACAGCCCAGAAGCATCTTTGAGGACACGTGCCAAGCCCAGTGTGGCACATGGAGAAAAGTGTGCCACCTTAGCAGTCCCCCCACCAGACTGTGTTTAGGGAGGGATAGCAGAGAACCAGACGGGAAACAGGCACATCTCTGCACGGGATTAGCTTCCATGTCCCCTGGGCTCTAGTGAAGCCAGAAGCCAAGCTGAGGAGTCAGCCGCCTGCACAGAATCACCTCCCCACCAGCAAGACACATTTGCTCAGCACCTGCTTTAGAAGGATGGTGGAGATTATCTTCAGTACCTGCCTGGTTCTTCCTCCTTTAGTCATTCATTTCTCCTCTGGTGCTCTTCCCAGATAATTTCTTTCTTCCTGCCACCTTTGTTTTAATATCCATTTTCAAGAGATATCTGGGGCCAGGCTTTTGAATCTCTATACTATATTACCTTGGCAATGGTTTTGGAATCTAGTCACATTTGGAACCATCTCAGGAGCTTTCAAAAATTCCAGTGTCTAGGCCATACCCTAGCCCGATATCAGAATCTTTGGGAGTAGGACCTAGACATTGATAATTGTTAAAAATTCCCCAGGTGATGTGAATGGGTAGCCATGGCTGAGAGTCACTGTTTTAGAAGTAGAATTTAATCTCATCCCTTTGTGAAATAAAGTCATACTCCTCCCACTGAGGGAATGTCAGCAAGAGAGGCTTGTTGTAAGGGCAGATAATCTTCTTGAATCACAAGTGGGCTACCTGAGAGGGAAGCTATAGGGTAATGAATGGTTAGTTGCTTCCAGGGCAGGAGGCAACTCCAGACCACTGTGCTTCTGGAGCCACTCACAACCCCACCATTACTATCCAGTCTGGTACCAAAACTGTAATCTTCTCCAAGTTGTCTAAGGTCTTGGAATGGGGTAAAAAGAGAGTCAACTCTCTCATGGAAATTTTGGGCCATGGGGGCTCAGCAGACTTTAGACTTTATCTAAAATGAGAACAGGAGATAATGTGGACCCGAGAGGTTAAGTGACTTTTGTGGGTCCCACAACAGGCTTCTGGCTGAGCTGGAATGGACTCCAGATCTCCTTCCTCAAGATCCTACCTTAGTTTCATTCCCTTCTCCCTGCATCTTCATGCCTTTGCTGGCGTTTGAACCCCCTTAGTAAAGTTTTGAAGGCATTTGAAATGATGATTCTTGTGCTAGGATCCAAATAAATAAGGTGGGACAGTGATCATGATTAGGAAATATTTATGTTTTTTGTGCATGAGGCCCTCACATGCTGATTTATTTACCAGGCAAATAAACTGGAGCATGTGATGTCACTACACATGGATGGAAAGTTTAAACATTCATCTATGCAAGCAAGGGGAAAAAAACTTATTCTATTTGTGAGAAACTGGTAGCATTACATTAATTTGAATAAGGTTAATTATTAAACTGTAGCAGCTCACCTTGGATAATTTTTCAACATTTGGAAAGGAGAGTTATCACTCAGTTGAAAATGATTATGGAAATATTTTTAAGATTACATTTAACAAAATATACATTGTGCTTTGGTGCTTTTGGTGAGTAAAATGAAGTGATATCGTGAAGACATCTTATAGTTTTCAAATTTTAGTAAGGATTCAGTTTGAGCAGTGAGCTAACTGCCTTTATCTGTGAGACAGAAATGAGCATGTAAAGGGCATAAAAGATAACAGAAATGTAGACACTGACCTAGACTTTTGAGATCTGATTCATTCTCAGTACTGCACCCCTTAGGTTCAATAAGGCCCATGATTGTTGTGGACCCCAGGACCGGGACTAGAGCGAGGCAAGAGATGTGCTTAGGACACAAAGTGTAAGGGGTTGTTTCTTTCAGGTGCTGAGCCTACAATTGCATGATCCTGAGAGAGCAATGGAGAGTTTTGCTTTCAAAGAGTGAAGTTGATAGCTTACAAGGGGTGCATTAAAAACCAGGAAATGATACCAGTAGTACACAGAAAACTTCATAAAAGAAGATTTTAGGGCCCCCCAAAAGGTGCAGGAGAATGAAAAGAGAGCCAAGGAAGTCAAGTAGGAAAAGGGCATGATCTATTAAAAACCAGACTGTCATGAAGGATCACCATGAGCGTCTAGGGAGCGGTGTTTCTCTAACTGGAGCAAGTATCTGAATCACCTAGAGGGCTTATTGCTAGAAGCCACCTCTCAGAATTTCTGATGAAGTCTGGACCAGTCAGAGAATCTGCATTTCTAACAAGTTGCCAGGTGCTGCTGCTGCTGGTCTGGGGAAGACACTTTGCAACTGCTGTTCTAGAACAATGTCTCTCAAACTGGGGTCTCTGAGAATCTAACGATGTTTAAAAATATACCTGGGTCACATGATCACAAAGTTGGGAATAGCAGCCGCTGGACACCACTAAAGGAGGGAGGGAGAAAGGAGGGATAAGGGGCACATAACCATACACTAGGTACCAGGTCCACTATCAGGGGGAGAGAGGGCCTGCTAAAAGCCCAAACCTCACCTGCACGCAATTTACTTATGTAGTAAATCCTCACATGTATCCTACAACTCAAATAAAATAAAATAAAATAAATACAAAAAACGTACCTGGAATTTTAAAAAATCAAATATAGTAAGATTAAAGACACTGTGACAACTGCCTCTGAAAGAAGAGTTTCTTCCAGTTCCCAAGAGGAGGGGGCATGTTACAGGGGGAATTACCTGGGCCAATCAGAAGGCAGAAAGAGCAAGAGAAAACAAAAGCCTTTATTGTGGTTTTTGCAGAAAGGAGTCAGCAAGACAAGGTAAGCAGTTTAGGATTGGCTGGTTTGAATAATTTCAGTGGGCTCTGGGTTACAGGGGTAGTCTTTTGTTGTCTAATGCCTGGGCCTAGGGTGATTTAGGGCAGGCTTTGTATGGCAGAATTAGATAAGGGAGGTGGTCAGGGATATGAGCTAAGGATTGGTTAGGTTGCTTGTGAAGGGAGCACTGGCAGGCAAGCTGTTTGCTATCTTTAGGAATTAGCTAGTCCTAAAAGGGACAGTCTCTTCCGGATTAGGGAGGGTCTAAGATGTCAAAGTATCATAAAATACAGAATTTTTTTTTTGAGTCAGAGTCTCACTCTGTCACCCAGGTTGGAGTGCAGTGGCAAGCTCACGGCCACCCCATCATCAACCTGCTGGGCTCCGGCGATCCTTCTGCCTCAGCCTTCCAAGTAGCCAGAACTACAGGTGCATGCTACCACACCCAGCTAATTTTTGATTTATTGTAGAGACGGGGTCTCACTAAGTTGCCCAGGCTGATCTCAAACCCGCGGGCTCAGGCAATCCAGTTGCCTCAGCCTCCCAAAGTTTTGGGATTACAGGTTGAGCCACCGAGCCTGGCCCAGAAAATTTTAAAATTTTAATACAAAGCATAATTTTCTATTTTGTCTTTATTGTGATAATAATCTTCATTTTTTTGGTACTGGTTGAAAAGACCAAATCCTTGGTGATAAGTCCCAATTTAAAGGTAGTTTCATAAAATGACACTAATTTATGAAGTCATTGTCTCTAAAGCTGGGGACTAAGGATGCTCAGAAATCCAAAAATATACTCTTACTGGCCCAAAATAATTTTGTTAACCATTAAAAGGGCTTCATACTAAAGTTTGAGAAATATACTGTATTGGCATTCACATTAATCTGTACCCTCTTCAGTCAATGAACAGCAGGCACTGCCCTTTTACTGTTTTTTTTTAAAGCGAAGCTTTTAAAAACAATATATGGGGCATCAGAAATATTATATTAGATCATTCTCTCTACCAAGTCATTTCTTTGTCTTTTTCCTACTCACAAAACTTTATCAACCCATAAGACTCTGTGTGTATGTGTGTGTGCGTGCTTACCCAAAGGGATTCAGTAAGATTGTCTGAAATATTACTTTCAAGAAGGGTTATAGTGGTCACTCAACTGATTTAAGAATAAATAATTTTATCTCTGTGTAGGGGGGGTATCTTTCACTGTGTGTGTGTGTCTCTGTAGCAAGACAAATGGGAGAATCCCATGTAATACGAGGATAAAAGTAACATAATTTTTATCAGTCCAATACACATTGCTACTGCTCAATGAGCAGGTGGCTATTTATAAAGTGGCATTCCGCATCGACTGCTCAGCATTTGAGGAGTTTTCTGAAAAATTACAGTTCTTTCTAAACTTTATTCGGGTCATTGAAGTTGAGGTTTCGGTGATACTTGAAATCTTTTCTGGGCTGAAAAGTATATAGAATTTCCCCAACAGAACCATAATAAAGTCTGGAAATCACTTCTGGCTGGGGTAGAGTTTTCACGAGGGACTTAAAAAGCCTTAAGTGTGTACTTACCTGGCTATAAGGGAAGCCATGCACACCCCAGCAAAATAGAGCGATACACAATGAAACATTTCATGGCCCACAAACTGTCCCTTACTAATTTGGATAACTGGAGCGCAGAGTTTATGTTTCCTTATTTTATTTATTTTTATTCAGCTGAAAACCTATGACCTGCTGAAGCACATCTGCCCCACCTTTAGCAATGTTATTTTTCCAGGTTTTCTCATGTTTCTTCCTTCTCAGACCCTTTATTTCTCTGACCCCTCGCCTGTGTTCCTGCCATTTATTTCTTTTCCTATTATCAATCAATCAATAATTAGATAGATATTTAATTGTACTGGTTAAATATTTACTAATATTTCTGACTTACATGGGTAAGGAACAAAGAAGCATTACATACAGTACCGGGGCATAAGTTTCAATCTTTTACTACTGGGTATAGTCTCTCCTTTATCAATCCCCATGAAGCCTGCCTTTCTGAAGACTGTAATTATTAGTAAAAGTAGCAGCCAGTAACTTGCCTGCGGCAGCCCTGCAAGGTATAAATGCTGCAAGGGCTGGGTCTGGTGACAGAAAGTTTAGAAGGTCATGGAGGGTCACAAAAGCTATAACACTGTGTTCCCAGAAGTTCTGGAATCAGGAGAAGAAGCATTCAGGGTCATTCAGAAACGAATGAAGCATTTTCCTTTGCTCACAGGTGAAATTGGAATAGAAACCTAGAGAGAATTTACAGAGATAGAGTCATGTATTCAGCTATCATTGATTTTTTTTTTTTTTTGAGTTCGAGTCTCACTCTGTCGCCCAGGCTGAAGTGCGATGGCACACTCACAGTCATCGCAGCCTCGACCTGCTGGGGTCAGGCAATCCTTCTGCCTCAGCCTTCCAATTAGTTGGAGTTATAGGCGTGTGCTACCATGACTGGCTAATTTTTTTATTTGTTGTAGAGACAAGGTCTTGCCAGGTTACCCAGGCTGGACTCGAAGCCCTGGGGTCAGGCAATCCTCTCGCCTCGGCCTCCCAAAATGCTGCGATTCCAGGCTTGAGCCACCATGCCCGGCCTCAGCTATTATTGTTTAGGAGAAAAAATGGAGGAAAGGAACTTATATTTATTGAAACCATATAATATAGTAGGTACTTGACTGTTTTACGTACATTGTCTCTCTACCCCTTTGACAATCCTGTGGACTATTAGTATCATATGATTTGAGGAAATCATCCAATGTCATATTGTTAGAAAATGGTGGAGTCAGGATTTGCATTAAGGTCTTTCTAACTGTAGAGCCCACATACTTTCCATCCTATCTTGTGGATGACCCAGTTTGAGACTGAGGGGAACATGCTGTGGGTATTTATGTCTCCTATGCAAGCCAGAGACTGTTCTCTTTCATCAACTTGCATATCATCCTTCAGAGAAGTTTTGTGTGTGCATGAATGTTTTATTGTTATTATTGTTGTTCTGATTCTGGAGGAAAATGTCTTTAGAATTTCAAATCATGCATGACTCATTTCCTGATATACACTGTCATCATGATTTCTTTTATGAAAATATTGAATGCAGGTTATGGAAATAAGAAAGACTTTCTACACATGCACTGTAGAATAATGCTCAGGCTAAAAAAAGAAAGAAAGGTGACCTTATTAACCCAGTTCCTTCCACATAAAATTCCCAGAAACTGTCAGCATCCCACAGGATTCCACCCACCTAGCAAATCCTAATGCAATACTTTGAACAAAGACATCCATCTCGCAAGCATTCCAGGCAGCTATTGAAACCACCTTCAGAATACAGCATTCTTAACCAGCTCTGTAGAGTGGAACATTGAACAACAGGCCTTTGAACCGCATGGGTCCACTTATATACAGATTGAAAACACAGCATTGGTGGGAGGACTGACTTAAGTAGGCTCTGCAGATCTGATTTTAGGACTTGAGTATGCGTGGATTTGGGTATACGCTGGGGTCCTGGAACAAATCCTCTGTGTATACCAAGGGACAATTGTAATTAGATGTAAAGCCGTAAAAAGTCTTCTAACACATAGCAGAAGGATCTTGAATTACTTATTGTGGGATCACACATGGGTAATGGCACATGTTTTCATCCAATAGGTAAATCAGATGTATAGAAATGGCACACACAGACTGCCACACACTCAAGCTGCACCAATGACAGATACCTGGGAAGGATACCAACTCCCAACCCAGAAGCTCAGAAGCAGTCTTAGCTCTTCTTCATGCTAGACAACTGTTGATTGGAGCAGTCACTAAAGATGAAATCCATTTGCCATTCCTGATCTAAAAACATGCTTTCTGGAAAAAAATAATGTGAACAGGATTCAAACGTATGTTACTATTGTCTTTTAGAACCATGTCAAGCTCCTAACTGATAAAATTTTCCTTCAGGATCTTAACCACTCCCAACCTCCAGCAGTGCATATGTTTAAACCTCCAGTTGGCACTTACCATAAGCTGCATGAGTTTTTATTTATTTTCTTAGGTGTATAGGATTGTAGACCCCTCACCAGTAGGGACCACATCTCATCACACTATTATGCTGTTGTATAGTGTTGTGCTTTGCTTGTAAAAAGTGTTATAAGTGTGCGCTATCATGTTAAGATAATATAACGGTAAGAACTTGAAGTGGGAGTAACAAAAGTACTTAGATGGTGCAGGGGGCCCAGCATCAATTCGGGTCACCATTACTGGAAAACAGCTCAGCATCTGCTCTCACTGCTCATGGGTCAGCAGCATTGCTTTGCACATGAAAGGAAAAATATTCTAACAGAATGTGCAGTTTTATTCTAAGTAAACCACTGTCTCAGCCGGAGGGAAAGGAAAGGAGACAGGCTCCAGACCTGTCTATTGCTTGCTTTGTGTTGTAGAATAAGAAGGTCACCCATGCATGACAGGACCTCTCCAAGACAGCTAGGCTCATGGGGCATCCTTCATGGATCTCTGAGGTGGAAAGCAATTTACGATGTTGCTCCTTCTTGGTGACTTGCTTCAAGTTTTCCTCTGCTCTGTCAGGTGTGGCCAGAAGCCTGGATTAGAGATCTCAGCTATTAGACCCTCTATACAGAGTGTGCTGTCCTAGCCTCTCCGTCTGTCCATTAAACTTTCTAGTCATTCTATGTTGTCTTGGCTATCTGCCCTGACATATGGGCCCCACATAGTAGCACAGACAGTTTTCCTTTGGGTACTCCCTCAGTTCTTAGCATGTGCTTAGCAGATTTAGATAAGAGCTTGTTCTGCTAGTATCTTTAGCAATAAAAAGAGGCATATTTATCATATAAACATCATATATATTCTATATCATGTGTATGTATGTGTGTATTTGTTTTTTTAAATAACATTTGATTGTATGATCTTTTCTGGGAGGACACTAATTTTTTTAGTTGATAATTGTGTGTATATATGAAGTACAATGTGATGTTTTGATCTATGTATACATTATAGAAAGATTCAATCAAGCAGATTAACATACCCATCACCTCACCACTTTATACACAGCAGTCCTTCCTCAAACAGTATCCCCACACCAATTCTACACCACATGGAGGGTCATTTCAAAGTCCTGTGAGGGTGAAGAAAGGCCTCCAGTGAATTAGTATGAGTAAATGTGGTTTTCCAAACCCTTGTCTACCTCATGTAGTATATTTTTCTTCCTCTGACTATTGGAACAATTTTTAAAGTACAGACAAAATATAGAGAATAATGTAACAAACACTCAAGTATACAAAACACATAACTGAGTTTTATCATTTGCTTCTGTTTTTTTTAAACACAAGAAAAAATTACAGATAGAGTTGAAAGAGTCTTTGTACTCCTTCTCCAGAACCATTTACTTTTGTTCTGTTACCATCTTGAATTTTATGGGTATCTTTCCAGTTTGTGTTCTTATAATTTTGTATATTTTTGAATGAGAGTTTGTTCATTTATAACAACTGTATAGCACTTCATTATATGAATATATTCTAATTTGATGAACATTAAGTTGTTAATAGTTTTTGCTATAGCAATGATCTTGCAACACACAACACGTTTCCTTGAACACGTGAATGGAAGTTTCCCTAGGATACTTTAAAGTGAAAATTCTAGGCATGTATAGTTTCAACTTTACTAGTAGTGCCAACTTGCTCCAGTTTATACCCCCATTAGCAGTGTTTGAGTTCTTAGTTTTCCAGATACCCGTTAACACTTGATATTTTCTGACTTTTTATTTTTATTGATCTGCTAGGTGTGAAATTGAATAATTTTTAATTTTATTTGCATTTTCTTGATTGCTTGTGAAGTTGAATCTCTTTTTATATGTTTATTGACTCTTTATGTGCCCTCTTCCATGAATTGCTTGCTCATATCCTTGACCTAGTTTTTCATTTATTTGTCTATTTCTAATCGATATATAGAAGATCTTTATGTATTCTGGATACTGATCATGTGATAGTTATATGCATTGCAAATATATTCTCCCAAGTGGTTGTTAAACTTTTAATGACATTTGTGATGTATTTTTTATACAGACGTCTTAAATTTTAATGTAGTCCAATTTATCAATATTTCCCTTTGTGACTTGTACTTTGTATGACCTATGCTGAGTACATGAAGATATTCTAAATTTTTTCTAATAATTTTAAAGTTCTGATTTCTGCAGTCAGGTACATCCATTTGAAATTTATTTTTTGCCAGTGGTAAGAGGTAAGACTTTATTGCTTTCCACAAAGGGATAACCAAATGCTCTGATGGTACTCACTGAATAGTTCCGAATTTCACCATGATTTAAAAGGCTATTTCTGTATTAACTATTGCATATCCAGTCTGTTTCTGGGTCCTCTTCTCTCTCTTTTATTCCATTAGTCTATTCATTTATTCTCATGCTAATATCACTCTGTTTTAATCACTATGGTTTTATATAACTCTCTATATTTGGCAGAGTGAATGTCCTCTCTCTGTATTTTTTTCAAAAATGTCTTGGATTTTCATTAGAGTTGTATTCTTTTATATACATTTTAGAATATGCTAAATTGCATTAAATATTCAAACAGGATTTTCATTGAAATTGCATTAGTTTAGAAATTACTCGATAAGAAATTGGCAACCTTAAAATATCAAATCTTCCCATACACAAGCAAATGCACGTCTCCATTAATCAAAGTATTTTTTAATATCCTGCAGTAACCTTTGGTATGTTTACACATGAAAGTCTGCACATAATTTATTATGCTTATTCCTAGTTAGTATACAGTTTTTGTTGTTATTGAAAATGGGATTTTTTATTATATTATCTAATTTACTATTACTGATATATAGGAATTTCATTATTTCTATGGTGATTTTATGACCAACAATCTCGATCTGTTGTGTAGATGATCATGTTGTTTTTCAATAACAACAAAGTTTGTTTCTTAATTTTCAATCTTCTTCTTGTTTTATTGCATTGTCTAGAAACACCATTACAATATGAATATTAGAAGTATTATGTGACATCCTTATCCTTTTCATTTTTAGAGTCAGGGTCTCACTCAGTCACCCAGGTTGGAGTGCAACTCAGTGCAGCCTTAACTAGCTGGGCTCAGACAATCCTCCCACCTCAGTCTCCCAAGTAGCTGGGACTATAGGCAGGTGCCACCACACATGGCTAATTTTTTGTTGGAGTTGTTAATTTTCTTTTCTTTTTAGAGATAGGGTCTTGCTATGTTGCCCTAGCTGGTCTCAAACTTCTGATCTCAAGGCATCCTGCCTGGGCCTCTCAAAGCACTGGGATTACATGCTTGAGTCCACCTTGCCCAGTCGACATGCTTCTCTTGATCCTTGTCTAAATATAAAATAGTTTAAATTTTAATCATGAGGTATAATGGTTGCTGTAGTTTTTTAGTGGATATCAACACCGTTTCTTAGGTTAAAAGGTTTTCTTTTTTTTCTTAGAGGTTTTTTTTAGAGTTTACCTTTTAAAAAACAGGCATAGGTTTTGAACTTAATTGAATCATTTTCTGCACCTATTCAATTGATCATTTTATTTCTCTGTATTGAGTTCTGGAGATTTCCCCAGATGTATATTTTTTCAAAACATTATTTATTTATTTTAAATTGACAGACACAATTATATGTATTTATCATGTACAATATGATGTACTATTTACTGTTATCTCTTCTTCTGGACTTGTCTTCACTAGTGGAGGATTTTATTTTAAACTACAGTATTTCTAATTTCTATCACTTGTCCTTTTTTCAGTTATTCATAATGTCTTTTATTTATTCTATTACTACCTCCATTTTAAAGCTATTTTAAATATATTTGAATTTTTTTCTTTTAGATTACTTGATTGTATCTTGAGTTCTCCATTCCTTGTATCTACTGATTATCTCTTACAGTAATGGGTTTCCAATGCTGCCCTGTGTTTTGTTTTGTTTTTAATGAGCTCATCTTCAGTGAGAATTGTCCTCTGTAGAGACCCTATAGATTTCAATATTTCCATATCAGTTCTTATGAAAATTTCTTCATACCAATTGAAGCTCTACATTGTTGCAAGGTAACATTTTGTGATTACAGTTCCTGATAAGATACCACTATGACTTTAAATTCCCTCTTTGTTTCTGACACCTTGAGTTATTCTTTTCTTATTTTTTAGTTTGGCTACATATTTACGTTTTTTTAGTATTTTATCTAGTGTTTCTATGGGTTTATTGTGGCTGAAAGTATGCTTCCCATAGCTCCTTGAAACGTCTCCTTGACTGGAAGTCTTGTCCTTTCCATCGACTATGCAATTTAGATATGCTTGTTATGGTCTCTGAAAATCTATTTTACTAGCAAAGGAAAGAAATAACGCTCATATGCCATGAAATAAACCTAAGTAAGAAGCTGGAGGTTTCCATGGTTTCTGCATTAGCTCAGTTCCTTTAGACACGCAGTGATCATCTCTGAGTACACACTGAGCTGCATGTACTTGGGTGCCCTGATCTGTTCATCCCAATTAAGGCCTAAGTCCTTGTCAATTTCACAGTGTGCTCACACTAAACTTTTGATTTCCCCTATTCCATAATCTTTTAGTCATGCAGATTTGACACAGGCTGCTATCTTTTTGTTGTTCATATTGTTTTAAAGTTTCTTTATTTGTTTAGCAAGTTTATTGAAGTATAATTTTCACCCAATATAAATGTACAATTTGTTGATTTTTTTTTTGAGTTGGAGTTTCACTCCGTCTCCCAGACTAGAGTGTAGTGGCCGCTCCCGGCCACCGCAGCCTCGACCCTCTGGGCTCTGGTGATCCTTCCACCTCAGCCTTCCGAGTAACCGGAATTACGGGCGTGCGCTACCACGCCCGGCTGATTTTTTTGATTTATTGTAGAGATGAGGTCTCGCTGCCCCGGCGGGTCTCGAACCCGCGGGCTCAGGCAATCCACTCACCTCAGCCTCCCAAAGGCGCAGGATTACAGGCTGAGCCACCGAGCCCGGCTCAATTTGTTGATGTATAGTAAATTTATTAAGTAGTGTAAGAACTATTTAGAACAATTCTTTCATTTTGAAATATTCCCTAGAATTCAATGTCAGTGCATTTCCCCACAAACCTCCAGCCCTAAGCAACCACTCCTCTGCTTTCTGTCTCTATGGTTGTAACTTTTCTAGAAATTTCATATAAATAGAATAATAAAATATGTAGTCTTTTGTGACTGACTTCTATTGCTTAGCATAATGTTTCTGAGGGTCATCCACGTTGTTATATGTATTGATAGTTTATTTAATTTATTCTCTTTTATTGTTGAGTAGTATAACATTGTATAAATATACTACATTTCGTTTATTCAATCATCAGTTGGTGGACATTTAAATTGTTTCCAGTTTTATGCTATTATGGATAATGCTGCTGTAAACATTCACACACAAGTTTTTGTGTGGACATGTGCTTTCATTTTTTTGTGTGGAGATACCTAGGAATGAAATTGCTAGGTTATATGGTAATTGTATGTATAACCTTTTTTTTTTTTTTTTTGGAGTTGGAGTCTCACTCAGTCGCCCAGACTGGAGTGCAGTGGCCGCTCCCGGCCACCACAGTCTCGCCTGCTGGGCTCCAGCGATCCTTCTGCCTCAGCCTTCCAAGTAGCTGGAATGACAGGTATGCGCTACCACGCCCGGCTGATTTTTTTATTTATTGTAGAGATGGGGTTTCGCTGCCCAGGCGGGTCTCGAACTCGCGGGCTCAGGCAATCCACTCACCTGTATGTATAACTTTTTTAAGGAGCTATCAAACTGTTGTTCAAAGTAGTTGTATCACTTTATTGATAGAATACTATGTAGCCATAAAGAAGAACAAAATCATGGCCTTTGCAGCAACATGGATATGCCGCTGGAAACCATCATACTAAGTGAAGTACCACAGAAATGAAAAACTGAATATGGCATGTGTCACTCATAAGTAGGCCCGGATCACTGGTCACATGAGCACAAGGATAGGATCAGCAGATACTGGACATGGCTAGGGGATGGAGGGGGCACGTGGCAATACCTGGGTACCTGGTCAACTATTGGGGGAGAGAAGGCCAGCTAGAAGCCCAAATTTCACCTGCATGAAACTTACATAGTAAATCCTCATTTGTACCTCACAACTCTAAAATTTTTTTGAAAAGTGGTTATATCACTTTATGTTCCCATCAACTATGTATGAGAGTATGAGTTTCTTCATATCCTTGCCAACACTTCGTATTGCCAATCTTTTTGATCAGAGCTTTTCTAGTGGGTGGGATGTAGTATCTCATTGTGGTTTTATTTGCATTTTAATTTGTATTTCCCCAATGACTAATGATGTTGGGCATCTTTTCACATGTTCGTTAGACATCTGTACATAGCCTTTGGTGAAGTGTGTGTTAAAATAATTTTTCCATTTTTGTTGTGTTGTTTGTCTCTTATTACGGAGAAGTCAGAGCTCTTTTCATAACTTACTTTCTTGTGCCTCACTTTATTAGACTTCACAGATATTGTATTTTTTACAGATTGAAGGTTTTTGGCCATCATGTGTTGAGCAAATCTATTGGCACCATTTTTCAAACAGCATGTGCTCATTTTGTGTCTCTGTGCCACATTTTGGTAAATCTTACAATATTTCAAAGCTTTTCATTATTATTATATCTGTTATGATGATCTGTGATCAGTGATCTTTGATATTACTCTTGTAATTGTTTTGGGGTGCTACAAACCATATCCATATAAGACAATGAACTTGATAAACGTTGTGTTCTTATTGCTCCACTGACTGGCTGCTCCCCAGTCTCTCTCCCTCTTCTCAAGCTTCCCTTTTCCCTGAGACACAACAATGTTAACACTAAGCCAATTAATAAGCCTACAATGACTTCTATGCATTCAAGTGGAAGAAAGAGTCACATATCTCTTACTTTAATCAAAAGCTAGAAATGATTCCGTTTAGTGAGGAAGGCATGTCAAAAGCCAAGATAGGCTGAAAGCTAGGCCTCTTATGCCAGTTAGCCAAGTTGCAAGTACAAGGAAAAGTTCTTGAAGGAAATTAAAAGTGCTACACCAGGGAACACATGAATGATACACAAGTAAAACAGATTTATTGTTGACATGGAGAAAGTTTGAGTGGTCTGGATAGAGGATCAAACCACCCACAACATTCTCTTTAAGCCAAAGCCTAATCCAGAGGAAAGTCCTAACTCTCTTCAATTCTATGAAGGCTGAGAGAGGTAAGGAAGCCACTGAAGAAAAGTTGGGAGCTAGCAGAGGCTGGCTCACGAGATTTAAGAATAGAAGCCATCTCCATAACATAAAAGTGCAAGGTAAAGCAGCAAGTACTGATGGAGAAGCTGCAGTAGTTATTCTGAAGATCTAGCTAAGATCATTGATGAAGGTGACTACACTAAACAACAGATTTTCAATGTAGATGAAAGACATATATTAGAAGATGTCATCTAGAACTTTCATAGCTAGAGAGGAGAAGTTAATGTCTGGCTTCAAAGCTTCAAATGATAAGCTAGCTCTCTTGTTAGGGATTAATGCAGCTGGTGACTTTCAGTTGAAGCCAATGCTCATTTACTATTCCTAGGGTCTTTAAGAATTACACTAAATCAACTCTGCCTGTGCTCTAGAAATGGAACAGTAAAGCCTAGATGACATCACATCTGTTCATAGCATGGTTTACTGAATATTTTAAGCCCACTGTTGAGGCATACTGCTCAGAAAAAAAAGATTTCTTTCAAAATATAACTGCTCATTGACAATGCTTATGGAAATGTACAAAGAGATTAATGTTATTTTCATGTCTGCTAACATAACATCCCTTCTGCAGTCTGTGGACCAAGAAGTAATTTCAACTTTCAAGTCTTATTATTTAAGAATTACATTTTGGAAGACTATAGCTGTCATAGATAGTGATTTCTCTGATGGATCTGGACAAAGTATATTGAAATCCTTCTGGAAATAATTCACCATTCTTGATGTCATTAAGAATATTCATGATTCATGGAAGAAGGTAAAAATATTCACATTAACAGGAGTTTGGAAGAAGTTGATTCCAATTCTTATGCATGACTTTGAAGATTTCAAGACTTCAATGGAGGAGGTAATTGCTAATGTGGTGAAAATAACAAGATAACCAGAATTCGAAGTGAAGCCTGAAGATGTGACTGAATTGCCTTAATCTTATGATAAAACTTGAATGAATGAGGAGTTGCTTTTTATGGATGAACAAATAAAATGATTTATTGCGATGGAATCTATTCCTGGTGAAAATGCTGTGAACATAGTTAAAATGACAGAAACAGTTGTAGAATATTATATAAACTTAGTTGATAAAGCAGAGGCAGGGTTTGAGGGGATTGACTTGTTTTGAAGGAAGTTCTACTGTGGGTAAAATGCTATGAAACAGCATTACATGTTACAGAGAAATCTTTCATAGAAGAAGAGTAAATTGATGTGGCAAACCTCACTATTTTCTTATTTTATGAATTTGCAATGGTCAGCCTAACCTTCAGCACTCACCACCCTGATCATTTAGCAGCCATCAATATCAAGGCAAGACCCTTTTCCAGTGAAAAGATTACTACTTGCTAGAGGCTGAGATGATTCTTAGCAATTTTTGTTTTTTTAGCAATAAAGCATTTTAAAAATTAAAGTATGTACTTTTTGGGGGACATAACATTGCACACTTAAGAGGCTACAGTGTAGTGTAAATATAACTTTTATGTTCACTGGGAAACCAAACAATTTATGTAACTCACTTTTTTGTGATATTTGTTTTATTGTGGTGATCTGAAACCAAACCCATAATATCTCCAAGGTATGCCTGTATTCTGGATATAAGCTACTTATCAGACATATGATCTGCCAAATTTTTTCTTCAAGTCTGTGACTTTCTTTTTATTTCAAAGGCAAAGTTTTAAATTTTTATGAAGTCCAATTTATCATTTTTAAAAATTTCATGGAACATAGCTTTGGTAACATAGGTAGGTAAGAAATCTTTGTCTAAGATCACAAATATTTTCTCCTAAACGTTTTCTGGTTTTAGCTTCTGTATTTAAGTCTATGATCTATTTTGAGTTAATTCTTGTGTGAGGCAAAGATTTAAGTTCTTTTTTCATTGACATATAGATACCCTATTGTTCCAGTGATATTTATTGAAAGGCAATTCTTTTCCCCATTGGATTCCCTGACACTTTAGTTGAAAATCAGTTGATCATAAACTTCAGGTCTATTTCTGACCTTCTCTTTTTAAAATTAATCTGTATATTTATCAACTTGCCACCTGATATAAGATTTAAATATCTGTACATTTCCATTAAAAACTATAACTACATCCCGTACACTTTGATATGCTTTGTCTTCTTTTTTTTTTTTTTTGAGTTGGAGTCTCACTCTGTCGCCCAGACTGGAGTGCAGTGGCCGCTGCCGGCCACCGCAGCCTCCACCTGCCGGGCTCCGGCGATCCTTCCGCCTCAGCCTTCCGAGTAGCCGGAATTACAGGCATGCGCTACCACGCCCAGCTAATTTTTTGATTTATTGTAGAGATGAGGTCTCGCTGCCCAGGCAGGTCTCGAACCCACGGGCTCAGGCAATCCACTCACCTCAACCTCCCAAAGGCGCGGGATTACAGGCTGAGCCACCGAGCCTGGTTTGTTTTCATTTTTATTCAGTTTAACTTATTTTCTAGTTTCCCTTGTGATTACTTCTTTGATTCATGTGTTACTTAGAAATGTGCTGTTTAATTTCAAGTATTTGGTATTTTCCAGTTCTGTTTTTGGTGGTTGATTTGTAATTTAATTCTGTTGTGATCATAAAGTCTATTTTGTATGTTTTAAATTTATTCAGATTTGTGTTTTGGCCTAATGTATGGTCTATGTGTCCTACTGTTTTTAGGTAGAATGTTCTCTCTCTATATTGGCTAAACTAAATTAGTTGATACTGTTGAAATTATATTCTTACTGATTTTCTGTCTAGTTGTTCTATCAATTACTAAGATATAAGCATTAAAATATCCACTAATACTTGTTGAATTTTCTTTTTCTCCTTTCAATTCTGTCAATTTTGTTTCATGTATTTTAGAATTTTTTAAAAGCTGCATTTACAGTTTTCATTGTTATATCTTCATGATGTGTTGACTTTTAAAAAAAATCATTGTTAAATATTTGTCTTCTTTTCAGGTAATAATTCTTTTCCTAAAGTCTATTTTTTCTGATATTCATTTAGCTACTCCAGCTCTCTTATAGCTACAATTTGCATGGTATATCTTTTCTCATACTTTTACTCTCCTTTTCTTTTCTTTTGAATCAGGTTTCACTCTGTCGCCCAAGTTAGAATGCAGTGGCACAATCACTGCAGACTTGACCTCCTGGGCTCAAGTGATCATCCCTCCTCAGGCTTCCAAAGTGCTGGGATTACAGGCTGGGCCACCCACGCCGGCCCCATACTTTTACTTTCAATCTTTTTTGTGTCTTTGATTTTAAAATATCTCTCTTATAGATAGCATATACTTGGAATTTGCTTTTTAATCCAATCTGAGAATTTTCATCTCTTGATTGAAGTGATTAGTCTATTTTCATGTAACGTATTTATTAATATGACTGAATTGATAGCTTCCTTTCTGCTTTTTTGTTTCTAAATATCTCATTTCTTGTTTTTCCTCAGTTTCTCTTTTACTGACGTTTTTGTGTTAGCGAAATATTATACCATGTTAATGTCCCTATTAATTTTTAGGCTATGTTGTTTTCAGGTTGATTAGGGATTAAATATGCATCCTTAACTGGACAATCTACTTCAGATTAATACTGACTTCAGTCTGTAAAATAGAGTAGCTTTGCTCCCATGTGTCCACCTTTCCTCCCCTGCCTTTGTGCTGTTATTATCACATATATGTATATATGCTATATACCCAACAGCACAGTGCTATAATTATTGTCTTAAATGCCATATTTTTAAAAAAAATCATGTTTTGAGGAATAACAATGAGAAATATGTGTGTATATATGTATATGTATGTTTATGTATACACAGTCTTTTATATATGCCTTCATATTTATTATTTCCAATGTTCTTCATCCCTTTTTGGGAATTTCAGTTAACAGCTTGTGTTATTTCTTCTCAGCCTGAACAACAACTTTATTTAATATTTTTTGTAGGGATTGTCTGCTAGCAACAACTTCTCTCCATGTTTGTTTATTTGGGAACTTCTTTACCTTCATTTTTTTTTTTTTTTTTTCTGAGTTGGAGTCTCACTCTATCGCCCAGGCTGGAGTGCAGTGGCACGTTCATGGCCACCTCAGCCTCAACCTCCTGGGCTCCAGCGATCCTTCAGCCTCAGCCTTCCAAGTAGCCAGGACTACAGGCGTGAGCTACCACGCCCAGCTATACCCTCATTTTTAAAGTATAATTTTGATGGATATAGAATTCATGGCTGGTGGTTTTTTCTTTCAACATTTTGAATATATAATTCCACTGCCTTCTTTCTTTCATTGTTTCTGATGTGAAGTCACCTACTAGTTTTGTTTCCCCCAGTTTATGATGAATATTTTTTCCTTGCTGATTTCAAGATGTTCTTTTTGTTTTTGTTTTTTAGCAGTTTAAGCATGATGTGGCTAAGTGTGATCTCTGTGTTTATCTTACTTAGGGTCTACTGAACTTTTTCATTGGTGGATTAATGGTTTTATGTACATTTGGGACTTGGGGTTATTTTTTTTTCAAATAATGTTTTGCCCACTTATCTCTCTTTTCTCCTGGGGTTCCATTACATTGGAACATTTGTCATGTTCCACAGGTTTCTGGGACTCTGTTAATTTTTCTCAAACATTTTTTCTTTCTTTTTTTTTTTTTTTTTTTTTTGTTGGAGTCTCACTGTCACCCAGACTGGAGTGCAGTGGCCACTCTCGGCCACCACAGCCTCGACCTGTTGGGCTCCGGTGATCCTTCCGCCTCAGCCTTCCAAGTAGCTGGAACTACAGGTGCACGCTGCCATGCCCGGCTATTTTTCTGTTTTTAATTGGATATTTATATTAATTTTTTAAAAGAGTACTGATTTTTCTGCCACCCTAAATCTGATGTTAAGCCCATTAAGGAAAATTTCCACTTCAGTTATTGTACTTTTTGACTTTAGATTTGCTATTTGGTGATTTTTATAGTTTCCAATTATTTTTAGATTCTTTATTTGTTGAGTCAATGCCAACATATTTTCCTTAAATTCTTTAATACTTTAGTAATTTGAACACATATATTATAAAAGCGATGCTAAATCTTTGCTCAGTCCGTCATCTGGGTCTACATAGAATCAGTTTCTTTGACTGATTTTTAATTTTCTAGAGTATGGGTTCCATTTTCCTGTTTCCGTGTATGTCTCATAGTTTTTGGTTGACAAATTGAACATTTAAGATAATAGATAGTAGTGACTTTGGATTCTGTTTCATTTTTCTGAGAGTTGTTTTTTTTTTGTTTTTGAGTTAGAGTCTCACTCGGTCACCCAGACTGGAGTGCAGTGGCTGCTCCCGGCCACCGCAGCCTCGACCTGCTGGGCTCCGGTGATCCTTCCGCCTCAGCCTTCCAAGTAGCTGAAATTACAGGCATGTGCTATCATGCCCGGCTGATTTTTTGATTTATTGTAGAGATGAGGTCTCGCTGCCCAGGCGGGTCTCGAACCCGCGGGCTCAGGCAGTCCACTCACCTCGGCCTCCCAAAGGCGCGGGATTACAGCCCGGCTGAGAGTTGTTTTTTTAGTAACTTGCCTGGACTTAAACTGTGGAGTCTGTCTCTTGCATGGTGTGTGGCCACTGTTGTCTTTTCTCAGATTTTTATTCTTATTTTTAACCTGACTTCCCAGGAGTTATTCTTGTGTCTGTATATCTTAGTGGCAAGCCAATCATTTGAGCAAAGGTTACGCTAAAACATCCCAAGCCTGTAACACTTTCACTTTCTGTCAATTGATTTGTGTGCAGGTTAGACGGTACATTCAAATTTGCTGCTAATTCTCAAATCTCCCTTGGCTTTTACTCTTGTTGACCTCTCTCAGGTTTCTTCTGTGCATGTGTGTAGTTTCCAAGATGTCCAAATAGAGTAGAGAGCTTATCTCAGCCTTTCTATGGCTCTGTCATTTCCAGGATCTCAGTTACATGTTGGTTTGCTTGTCACTACCCCAACCAAGACTGCAACTTTAGGCTTGGAAAGCTGTGGGTTTTCCTCATTTGTTCTTATAAAATTTGTAACTTTTAGCTGACTAAAGCATGTGTTTTTGGTCCCTAACACCTGACCCCCAGCAGCAATGCTGCTAGCTTTCTCAGCTAGCCCTATGCTGATAAAAATAAGCTCTTACCAGTGGAGCTGGGAGAAAGGTATGTAAACAACCCCGAGAATAAAAACCATAGACTCCCACTGTTCTTACCTGAAGCTCAAGCAGTTTCTCAATAACAAATGCTTCTTGATTTGTTTTCTATCTCTGACCAATTCCAAAGCTCTAAAATGATTGTTTTTGACATTTTGGTCCATTTTTATGCTTGCTCTTTGCTGAAAGGATTCACTGATGTCTTCGTGGCATCATAACCTGAAGTCTTTTCCTTGTTTTGCTTTTAGTGACATCCGTAAGTTCCTCTTAGTCTCTCTTATGCCTTTTGGTACCAGGAATATCTGGATCTCATCTCCTGGCTTGACTGGACTCCAAGATGCTCTTAGCCAGGCAATTGATGCCCATGAGCATAACTTCCATCTGACTCTCCTCATCCTTATCATGGAGCCTGGAAGCTTAGTTTCAACAGAGTGAAATTTTCCCTGCATAGGGCGATTTTTTTTTTTCACATGGGAAATCTTCTGCATGACAATGAGATGATTTATATGTATAATTAGTAAAAAATATATATTTTACTGGAAGCAACCTAATATTTAAGACAATTTTCTTCCAAACTGGAAATCTGGCAACTCTAGGTATGAATGGGAAACATAGAAATAGTTTACTTGGGGGACATAAAATTTGGGGTGGCATAATTTACAAGGACCTTTTTTAAAAAGGAGGGCAAATTAATGTAGGGTTGTAAAGTCATTATTATAAATCTTAATTCATAAGGCAAGAAGGTGTCCACAGTGTCTGACAAGGGTGAGGCATGAGTCCTAAGCATTACAGGGGATAATATTTATTATTATTAAGCAAATTAGAAGGGAACTGAAATCAGAAATGCTATCCTGAACATGGTAACTGTAGAATGGGAGGGCATCTTAGAGCTAATTGTAAATTGTTTTATGACAGCAGGTTTTACCAGAGAACTATTCCAATTTAAGGGAGGCAATATTATATGATATTTCACAGCAGATCCTTGGGCATCAAATGCATTTGAATACACCTGGAAACCAGGATGATTCCCTCCCTAACTTCCCCTTCCCGCACCATCCTTAGAGACTCGAGTAACTCCATTCCCAGAGATCTATTTTTACTTCCAACTCACAACTAAGAGAAACTTTAGATTTGATCAATTTACACATTCCAAGGGCCAAGAAAGAATAAGAATTGCCTTTTTTGAGGGGGTGAAATAATATCTTGGAATAAGAACAAGACAGTGGGGAATTTCATTCAATTCCCACAGTTTTGTGGATCCTACCAGGACTCTGTAATACATTCAGGAGCAGGGTTTGTCTGAGCTGGATTCGGATTGTAGGCCATGTCAGAGATAATTAGAATGGGTGACATAGAAGTGGAGAGGGAGGGGAAACTTCTAAGACTGATGAGGACAACTATTTTTAAAAGTTTTCTTGAAGGTTTCTTTAAAAAAAAAGAAGTAGAAAAAGAAAAAGACTAAGGCTGGGTGCAGTGTAATCCCAGCACTTTGGGAGGCAGAGGCAAGAAGATTGCCTTAACCCAGGGGTTCGAGACTAGCCTCAGCAACCTGGCGAGACCTCATCTCTACGCTAAATTAAAAAAAAAAAATTAGCCAGGCATGGTGATGCGTGCCTGTGGTTCCAGATACTTGGGAAGCTGAGGCAGAAGGTTCACCACTGCACACTCCAGCCTGGGTAAGAGTGAGACTTCAACTCAAAAAAACAGAAAAAGAAGAAGAAAAAACAACTAGAAGACTATAGTAGAACTATAAACCCTCATTAAAAATTACCTTGACAAATTCTCAGATTTGCTTGAACCCTTTGAGAGGGGTCACGTGGCTGGTGTTACTCATTCACAGAAGCACAGGAAGTCTGTAATTCGAACAGACATTAAGTGTAGTATGCACTTAATGCCTAGAATCATCTTTTCAGCACCTTGCTAAATGCCATTAATACTACACCATGGAAGTTCTCTTTGTCTTTTTGACATCAGCATTCAAAGGAAGCTCTAAAACATATCAAATATAATGTGCCTCATTTTTCTTGCTTCTTTAGACACCCATTTTCCCATTCTGAAATTGGTATACATTTTTCAATCAACCTTTTCATTTAATTAGGCAGTGTTCTTTATTTCTTTGAAAGTGTCTCATTAAATCTAGAGTGTATCCTACAACCTATGGGGTCTTAGAATAGAAGAAATAAGCCGGGCTCGGTGGCTCAGCCTGTAATCCCGCGCCTTTGGGAGGCTGAGGTGAGTGGATTGCCTGAGCCCGCGGGTTCGAGACCCGCCTGGGCAGCGAGACCTCATCTCTACAATAAATCAAAAAATCAGCCAGGCATGGTAGCACATGCCTGTAATTCCGGCTACTCGGAAGGCTGAGGCGGAAGGATTGCCGGAACCCAGCAGGTCGAGGCTGCGGTGGCCGGGAGTGGCCACTGCACTCCAGTCTGAGCGACAGAGTGAGACTTCAACTCAAAAAAAATAGAAGAAATAGTGAAAGTTAAGAGCAAGAGCTCTGGTCAGGCAGAACTATGTTTGAATTCTTGCTTCATCAACTCCCTGTTCTGTGAATTTAGGCCAGATTCTTTTTTCTAAGTCTCAGCTTTCTCATTTGCAAAATAGGGATACAAAACCTACTTTGTAGCGTTTTGAATATTAAATGAGATAATGTACATTAGGTAGGAGTGAATGCTCAATTAATATATGCTATTATCATGGACTCATTGTCCTTCCTCTTTTGTAGTCTTGGGTGACAAGTAGCATTGGGCTTATTCCCCAGAAATAAGGCTGAAGAAAAATTTATCAAACCATTAGTACATATTGAAGATCTTTTCTATACTTAGAACCATAGTAGGTGCTTGAATAAAGTTATAGAATTATGATATTATCTCTGCCCGCCAGGAGCTCACAATCTAGTTGAGGACAAAGATAAACTCAACTGATCAAAGATAGGTTCTTTTATAATTTTTATTAGATTATATAATATCTAATTATGTAAACCAGGATAAAAGTTATTTAGCACTCCTTGAAAGAAGGGACTTTGGTTCATGAAAATAACATGGGTTTTAAAGTCAGATGAGGGTTCAGATCCTGATTGTACCATTTACTAGCTATGCAATTCTGGGAAGGTTACATAGCTTCCCTAAGCCTCCATTCTCTTGTTGGTAAATGGAGGCTACAACATCTATGTTACAGGGTTGCTACAGGAAGTAAATGTAAGTCCATGGCCTCTAGCTGGTACTTAATAGGTAGTAGCGATTACTTGATACAGCTTTGTTTCCTTCATATCACAGCACCTAACTCAGCAGTCTGTACAAAAATTTGTAATCAGCAAATGTTTACTGAACTGAAAAATTAGCGTTTGTTCTATATTTCCTTCTTCAGGCTGTTTTATTGACTGCTATAATATGTGGCCTCATGGTGATCATCCAGGTGAAGTAAATTGGTGGACAATTTGTGAGCTGTCATATTTTCAGAACCCATCTATGATCTGGAAAAGATTCATGAATTCAAATTAACTGAAAGGTCATTGTCTTCACTATCTCACTGATGAATATTCTAGCAGTCAATTCTAGCAGGAAATGGTGTAAATTTCCTCCTTGATCTTTACTATGCTGTATGTGTGTTATCTTATGCCAAATACTCCACACTGGCAAGTGTATTGCTTTCCATATTAAATATTCTTGAGAAAAATAGCAAATTACGAAGTTAATTAGTGGTTTTCCCATTAAGCAGATCACTTTCTGGTTACTTTGTAAGGGATGTATTTGATGAATCAAAAAGAGCCTCCTTGTGTACTAAAAGTATTCTAGGCTTAACCTTGCACAAAGTAGAGCTAGAAGGGCTTTCTTCATTCATTTCATGAACATGTGTAAGCTCTCACTGTGTGTAAGAATTGTGCTAGGAGCTATGACGTTAAAAAGATATATGAGAGCTGTTCTCTACTTTCTTTGGTTTGTACCAAACCCAAGAAAGACACAAAAATAACTATAACATAAAGCAAAATATTAGGTGACTTAAGAGAGACTGCTGTGGTTTGGGTATGATTTGTTCAACCAAAACTCATGTTAAAATTTGATCCCCAATGTGGCAGTGTTGGAAGTGGAACCTAGTGGTTTTGAATCATGGGGGCAGATCCCTCATGAATAGCTTAGTGACTTTCTCAAAGTAGTGAGTGAATTTCCACTCTGGTGGAGACTGGATCTGTTCTTGTGGGAATGGATTAACTCCCATGAAAGTGGGTTGTTCTAAAGCCAGGACACGCCTCAGGTTCTCTCTCTTCACATGTGTCTGCTTCCCCTTTGTCTTCTGTCATGTTTTGACCTAGCACATGGTTCTCACTAGAAACTGAACAGATGTCAATGCTATGATTTTCAGACTTCCCAGCCTTTAGAACTATGAGATCAATAAACCTCTTTCCTTTATAAATTGCCCAGTCTTATGTATTCTGTTATAGCAACACAAAATGAAGGAAGAAAGACACAACATGCTTTGGGAACATGAATGTTGGAGAGATTAATTTTTGTTGAAGAAACTATGAAAACTCCTGGAGGAAATGTGATCTAGCTTCAATTTCACATACAGACGAGGTCTCTTTAAGCTCTATTGGCTACTGAAGGTAGTTAAGTCTTATCTAAATCTGAGATTTGTCTTAGGTGGAATTATTGGTACTTTAGTACTTTTCAAACAAAGCTGATCCCAAGCTCTGATGTAACAACTTCAGCAAACACTAAACTTTCTCTTAAGTTTCCCCTTTACCTTCCTTCTGGAAGCTGGTATTCTTGTGAAGGCTAACCCAAAATATATCATCCTACCTGGTTCTTGATTAAAGTCAAATTCTGTTATGTGGAGCTTGTATTTTCTAAGTATTTCATGTTATGATTTGGTTCTCTATTCCTGACAACCTATTTTGCTTCATAAAACATCAAATTTTTCAGTAAAACAAATTTCAAAAGAAAACACAAATATATGTTGCTTTAAAATATGAATATTTATGAAATATGTAAAACCAAGCATTTATAAAAGCTGTATTTTAAATGCTCCTTTGGAGGATTTTTCTGGGAGATAGGTAAGTTAAGTCTTCTTAAAATAGATGTTTAATGAAGTTTGGATTGAATACCCCTTCTTCTTCTTTATTTCCTAGCAAATCCCCCTCCAGTAAGTACAGGCATTCATAATCAGGGTCATCTGTCTCAAATTTTTTTCTCTGCTGATTTGTTGTGGATAAATGCTTCTAAAAACCTTTGAAAGGCAAATGCTAGTGGGAGGCGGTTTCCATGGTGACTTCAGAGTTTGTATTGTTTTTAGACATCATAAACATGGGGGTGGATTTTCTTGTTACTGTGTAGATCTTACTCACGGAAAGAAAGGTCATAGGGTAGAAAGTGAGGAGGGTGTGACCAGCCCAAGGGTCTTGGTGCCCCGTGGTGTTCATTTAGAATCTTTGTGTCTCTCATGTCTATGTATCTGACTGTATCATTTGATGCTGAATCTAATCTTGTGTGGCTACACGACTCAGATACCCAAGCAAGCATACCAGAGATACACAGGCAACATACACAAATGGAGTTGAGGAAGGGCTTGTCATCACCAATGAATGAAAGTTGAGGATTACCTTAATAAAGCAGAAAACACACTACTTGTTTTCCGGATCAATTCATTCCCTCTCAGCAAAAGTATTTTAATGTCTGGTGTAAGAATTAGGAAGAAGAAGCCATTGCTTCCTTCAAAGTCAAATTCAGATTCATCTCTCTTTACCATCCTAATGGACATATTAATAAAACATTAATATTAAGAGAATGAGAGACTGCACGTTATATACTATCTGTAATAACTTCATTTACATTATGACAGGGACTTCCAGATAATGTGCCCTTATGAAATTTAAATTTCTATTTTTTTCCTTCAAATGTCACCTGGAAACTTATGTAGTAAAGAATCTAACCTTGCCCAAAGCAAGGTCTGGCCTTTGCCCCCTTCTCTTGAGATTCTCTCAGGTCGTAGAATATCCTGCCTGATAAAAGTGTCGTCTTTGTATACATTGGGGTTGTGGGACCACATCAGAGAGTTTAATAATGTGATTTATGGTGGAGGCTTTGAGCCATGCAATATTAGCTTGATCTTTAGAGGGGTTGGAGACTGAGGTCAGCCGCGAGGGTGGACACCCAGGTCTATGTGACTAAGCCCCGACAAAAACTTTGGACACGAAGGCTCAAGTGAGCTCCCTTGATTGGCAATATTCTATGTGTATTGCCACATATTATCAGGAAAGTCAGTACTATCTATAATTTTACCGGGAAAGGACAAGCTCTACTTGTAAATTTTCCTGGACTCTGCCCCATGTGTCTTTTCCCCTGGCTAATTTTACTTTTCACTGAAATTAACCATGAGTGTAACTGCTTTCAGCAAGTTCTGTGAGTCCTATTAGCTAATTATCAAAACTGAGGGTAGTCTTAGGGACCGGGACCCCTGAACTTGCAATTTGCGTCAGAAGTGAGGGTGGTCTTGGGGACCATTCTCTAACTTTGCTCAAATTTATCTGAACTAAAACACTAAGACAAGGGGAAATTGGTGAAGTCTCTTCCTATCACAGGTTGGGAGCCAGGAAATATATTTTGAGACTCTGGGTTCTGTGTGCAGGTGGTTCATTGGGGGAATGCTCTCTAGGAACAAACCCTGTGAGGGAGCAAGGGAAACAGGATTGAACTGAGGGAGAGACTGAACTGTGATACACTTAAAACAGGAGATATCAGAGAATCCCATGGGAAGTGGTGGGGCTGGGGTGGCCTCTTAGAGCTGTCATAAACCAAGGCAGATGAACTAGGCCTTTATATGAACACTTTATAGTCTCTCCACGCCCAACCAATAATTAGATGTGAGTTATATTCAGGGAGTGTGTGTCATCTTTGGAAAGGTAGCAACCATCAGCAGAGGGAAAGTCTTGGGCAGGGACTCAGCTGTGAATTATCAGCAGCCAACACTCCTGGCAGCTGGGAAAATTAGTACCTCAGGCATAAAGAGAGAATCTGATCTTGCACCAGATTATCCACTACACCTTCCTTTTTAATTTTCTCTGGGTTCTACTGAGTGGTTGTCAGGTCCAGGGCCAACTTGACTGACTCTCACTTTGTGAGATGAAGGTCATAAAGCATGGTATATGTGAATGTTTTATTTGAAAAACCTCGTGTAAAATTGTCTCTACAAAATGAAATACTTGAGGAGAGACTATTTCAATTTACCTCTCCAACCTTACCTGGAAGAGAGAAAAGAGATGATGGAAGTCTGTGAGAGCAAGGACAGAGAAACATAATTAAAATGATAAACACAAATTTCAGTTGAAGCACAATCACAAATGAATACAAGGCATCACCGAAACTGTCATGTGTGTTTGTAGAGAAAATTGTTTGTAGAGAAATATTAGAAAAGTTCAAGTGCAGCAGATGACATCAGTACCCTACCTCTGTCCCCTCTGCTCATTCTGGAGGTCACCCTCAGAAAGTTCCCTACGTAGTTTCCTGTGTCTCTCTGCTTGAGGGTATTTTCTGACCACTTTCACCATTGCTTGAGATAGCCCAGAAATATCACAATATTAATGCCTCAGAATTGTCCCTCAATTATTGTGGGACAGAAGTTGGAGGACACATACCCCAGCTTCTTTGCTCCACAGAGGTACATTTATGAAGTATGCCTAAAATCTGCACTGTCCAATTCAGTACCCACTAGCCACCTGTGGCTACTGAGTGGCTAGTCTGATTTGAGCTATGCAGTAAGAATAAAATACATACTGTATTTCAAAGACTTAGTATGAAAAAAGAATGTAAACTATCTCATTGATATTTTTAGTACTGATTGTATGTTGAAATCATATTTTGGATATATTGTGATAAATGAAATATATTATTACTATTCATTTCACCTGTTTTTACTTTTTAAAATGTGGCCAGAAAATTTTTTAACTAGACATTTAAAAATTACATATGTGGCTTGCATTTTATTTCTGTTGGACAGCAAACACTTTTCTAAACAATCTCTCCAAAAGTCCCCAGAAAAATTAAAGCCCAGTTGCCCAGAGGAGTAACTAGCTTATTAGCAATTTTTTTCTTGGTTTCCTTGTTTCCCTGTCTCACTTCTTCATTCCCTCATTGTACTTCCTGAGATCGCTTCCTAAATAAACTACTTATTCCGGGTCTGCTTTGTATGGGATGGTGGGAGTGAGAGGCAAACTAAAGACATCAAGTAAGCTACTATTTTACTATTTTCTGACCTGAACCCTAGACTCTTAGTGTTACTAGAGTTATGATCCCTTCCTCCCATCTCCCATCAAAAACCTCTCTTGACTCCCTAATACACATAGGGTAAAGTTAGTTCAGCTTAGAATGGAATATGAGACACTTTATCATCTGCCCAAGATATCCCTCACCTTGAAACTCACAATCTTGCTACACTGCACATCTTTAGTGTCTCCTTACTCTTATACATCCTTTGCTCCAAGCCTGAAATTTACTTTTGCTCTTTTTCCCTCTCCCTCTTCTGGCAAACTCTTACTCATATTTGGAAACCCAGTTCAAGGCTGGGGGCAGTGGCTCACACCTGTAATTCCAGTGCATTGGAAGGCCAAGGCAGGAAGATCATTTGAGACCAGAAGTTCAAAACCAACCTGGGCAACATAGCAAGACTATTTCTACAAAAAAGAAAAAAAAAAAGGAAAAGAAAAGCAACAACAACAACAACAACAACAACAACAAACACTGGAGGCAGTGCAGGAGGTTGAGTCTGGAGGATCATTTGATTCCAGGAGTTTTGAGACTGCAGTGAGCTATGGTCATGCCACTGCACTCCAGTCTGGGCAATAGAGGGAGACCCTGTCTTTTAAAAAGACAAACAAGCAAACAAAGCCAAAAGAGCCCACACATACCCAGTTAAAATGTTAACTATTTTGTTAAATATTTTGCAGTGTATCTAATCTCTTGATATCTTACTTCTTGGTAATCTCATAATTCTCTCATCCATGTTTTAGAGCACACCAAGCCATATTACAATTTCCAGTTTTTAATCTATCTTCTACATTCTTCTTACCATGTGCTCCTAGGAGTAGTCTGTTTGGCCAGTAGCAAGCAGGGTCTATGGCAAATAAAAGCTCCTTAATGAAATGTGTACTGAAGAGCCTGATGGGCCTTATGACAGAACTTCTCAAAGGTTTCCATTTTAAAAGTCCTAACTGAAAGGGATGATGAGATGTGAGGGGTGGAGTGGGAGTATTCATGACGAGATAAACTCATGCTAATCTTAAAAATCCACATTAATTTTACATTTTACTCTGTAATCTATCTCTGTGTTTTAGTATAAAAATGTTTTAAATTGACACTAGAGAAACAAAACACATTTTTTTTTCTACTTGTCTCATTAGCTAATGGGCAAGATGCTGCTGAGCCGAGTTTATTAATTTTTAAAAAATGTGCTGAGCCGGGCTCGGTGGCTCAGCCTGTAATCCCGTGCCTTTGGGAGGCTGAGGTGAGTGGATTGCCTGAGCCCGCGGGTTCGAGACCCGCCTGGGCAGGCGAGACCTCATCTCTACAATAAATCAAAAAATCAGCCGGGCGTGGTAGCGCGCGCCTGTAATTCCGGCTACTCGGGAGGCTGAGGCGGAAGAATCGCCGGGGCCCAGCAGGTCGAGGCTGCGGTGACCGGGAGCGGCCACTGCACTCCAGTCTGGGCGACAGTGAGACTCCAACTCAAAAAAAAAAAAGTGCTGAACCAGCCGGGCTCGGTGGCTCAGCCTGTAATCCCGTGCTTTGGGAGGCTGAGGTGAGTGGATTGCCTGAGCCCCCGGGTTTGAGACCCGCCTGGGCAACTTGGCGAGACTTCATCTCGACAATAAATCAAAAATCAGCCTGGCGTGGTAGCGCACGCCTGTAGTTCCGGCTACTCGGAAGGCTGAGGCGGAAGGATCGCCGGAGCCCAGCAGGTCGAGGCTGCGGTGGCCGGGAGCGGCCACTGCACTCCAGTCTGGGCGACAGAGTGAGACTCCAGCTCAAAAAAAAAAAAAAGTGCTGAATTGAAGTGAACAGAAATTACCTAGAAGATTCAGTATAAGGCAAACCTCTGCAATGACAGTCACAGTATGTTGAGAGCCCAGATGCACATGAGTATGTGTATATAAATGGCAACAGCTTTATTTTTTCCCCTCCCTATTCCCCTCTCCTCCTCTTTTCTTTTGTTCTTAACTACGTAAGAAAAATTTCCCAAGAAGAGACACCCAAAATCCTGCCAGGGAAGGGAGCTCCTTGAAATTTTGTCTATTATGTTGAAAATGTTTGTAAGTGTATTTGCTTGCTAACAAACCAGCAGTGTTTTATTTTTATTTTTTGAAATTATTTATTTCTTATGAGATATTTGATATATGCAAAAGAATATATATAGCTTACATACAAGATATAAAGGATAATCAGTCACCCATATATCCAACACCTAACTAAGGAATATTGTCAATGCCTTTGTAGCTTTCTGTGTTTCCTCCCCAATTCTATCTATGTCCTCTTCTCTCCGTGCAAGAGGAATGACTTTTTATTTATTTTCCTATTTTGAGTCAGGGTCTCACTCAGTCACCCAGGCTGGAGTGCAGAGGCACGACCATGAGGATCATGGCTCTCGGCAGCCTTGACCTCCTGGACTCAGGTGATCCTTCCACTTCAGCATCCCGAGTAGCTGAGACTACAGGCACTTGCCACCACTAAAATTTTTATTTTTATATTTATCAGTCCCATGTTTTTAGTGTCCTAGTTTGGTTTTACTGCACATATATGTAGCATTAAATAATACATAGTTTATATATATTTAGGAACAAATCCAGATTTTGTGAGTCCTGAAGCTTCCATAATTCGTGAAACCTTCTTTAAGCAAAATAATATGAAATTAGTAGTACAAAGTAGATATGGGAATGTATATTAATTTAGAGGAAATGCACACCACCACTATAAAGCCAAGGACAAGGGAAAATGTGTGATGGAAGAAAAATCAGAATGGACATAAGTGGACCTTGAACAACTACAGTATTACTATAAGAAAAGGATTGAAAGTGGTGGGAAACTGCGGGGAGTAGGGTGAGGGGGTGAGGAGGTGGGACTGACAGTAGTTGATATCTGCCTGGGGAAGGGGAGGCATACCTCATCAATAAGGGTAACTGCATGGTGAATATTTGTAGACCTATCCCTGAATTGTACCCCACAATTTTAAACAAATAATAAAGAAAGAAAAATCAGAGTGGAAAGTCTTAACAGATTATGACTAACAAATATTTTTCTTCCATGGATAATGATTTTAGTGTTGTATTGAAAAACTCATCTCCAACCCCAAGTTAATGTAAATTTGCTCCTATGTTTTTTTCTAAAAATATTATAGTTTTGCACTTTACATTTAGATCTATGATCCATTTTGAGTTAATTTTTTGTATAAGTTGTAAGGTATGTGCCAAAGTTGATTTTTTTTTTTTTACATTGTTCCAACACTATTTTGTGAAAGGCTGCCCTTGAATTTCCTTAGCACTTTTGTTAATTATCAGTTGATTCTTTGTGTGGATCTATTTCTGGGCTCTCTATCCTATTCAATTGATCTGTTTGTCTTCCTTTTGCCAATACCACACTATCTTGATTACTGTAAAGTCTTGAAATAAGATAGTGTGAGTCCTCCAATTTTGCTCTTTTTTTTTTCAGAATTCTTTAGGTATTCTAGTTCATTTATCTTTCCATGTACATTTTAGAATAAATTTGTTGATGTATGCAAAATAATTTGCAGTGTGTTGGTTAAGAATTACATTGAATTTAAGGATCAATTGAGGATAACTGATATCTTAACAGTATTGATTCACATATCCATGAACATGATATATCTCTTTACTAATTTATATCTTTTTTGATTTCTTCTATTAGTTTTTTGTTTCATGTTTTGTTTGCTTATCTGTTTTTTGATTTTCAGCATGTGGATCCTACACATATATTATTGGATTTATTCCTAAGTACTTCATTTTTTGGTTGATATTGTTAATGGTATTATTTTTTAATCTTTAATTTTAATTGTCATTTCTAGCATTTAGAAATATAATATACTTACAAATCCTGTTTATCAGTTCTGGGAGCTTTTGAAAAATAGATTTTTAAAAATTTTCTACGTAATCATGTCATCTTCAAATAGTGATGGTTTTATTTCTTTTCTCTGTACATCTTTTATTTATTTTTCTTACCTTATTGCCCTGCTAGGCCTTCTATAGTTGAATAGGAGTAGTGAAAGAAGGTATCCTTGCCTCATTCCCTAGATCCTAATTTCTTGTTACCTTGTTCCTATTTTAGGGAGAAAGCATCTGATCCCTCAATATTAAGTATAATATCAGTTGTAGATATTTAATAGAAGCTTTTATTAGGTTATAGAAGTTACTTTCCATTCCTAATTTGCTGAGAACTTTAAAAATTATGAATAGATGTTGAATTTTGTCAAATACATGTTCTACATCTATTAGGATATTTATATGGTTTTAAAATTTATATTTAAATCAACCTTGCATTCCAAGAATAAATCCCACTTGGTCATGATGTATTCTCCTTTTTATATATTGCTGAATTTTATTATTAATTGTTTAGGATTGTTGTGTGTCTTTTTTTTTTTAGGGGCATTGGCCTATAGTTTTCCTTTCTGGTAATATGTTTATCTGTTTTTGGTATTAGGATAATGCTGGCCCCATCAAATGAGTTGGAAAGTGTACATTTTTATTTTTAAGAAGGGATTGTATAGAATTGTCATTAGTTCTTCCTTAAATAGTTGGTAGCACTTGCCAATGAAATCATCTGGGCCTGGTGATTCCTTTCTTGAAATATTTTAGCTTATAAAATCAATTTATTTAATAGATATAAGACTCTTCAGGTTATATATATTTTTTAGTAATGTTTTGTAGTTTGTGACATTCAGGGAATTAATCCATTTCATCTAACTTGTTTAATTTATGGGTATAGAGACATTCATCATATTCTCTTATATTTTTAATGCCTGTGTAGTCTCCTAGTGATATTCCCTTTTTTCATTCCTGATACTGATAATTTTTGCCTTTGACTTTTCTTGGTCAGTCCCACTAGAGGTTTGTGAATTTTATTGTTTGCTAAAGAACAAGTTTTTTGTTTAATTGTTTTTCTTTATTGTTTTTCTGCTTTCCATTTAATTTATTTCATTATTTTTATTTGCTATTTAATTATTCATTCAATCTTATAGATCTCCTTCTAAACACTGACAAAGACTCTTTCCTTGACCAAACTTTACTCAGGGCCCTCTGAGCTCTCTTCTCAACTACAACTTGACTTTTGGGCTTCCAAACTATATATCTTTGTAGAATATAACTTTAGCAAGAATCCTGCTTGGTCAATTTAGTGAGATCCCCTTGGTATCCGATCACTCTCAATATCTGGTCAGATTCTTCATCCCTCACCATGACCCAGGTGATATCTGATCACTCTGGTCTGCCTTCAGCAAGAATCCTGTTAGTTTAGCAAGACTTGCCCTACCGTTTTAGTACTCTTTTTTTTTTTTTTTTGAGCCGGGAGACTCAGTTGCCCAGGCTGGAGTGCAGTGGCACGCTCACAGCCACCCCAGCGTCGACCTGCTGGGCTCAGGCGATACTTCCGCCTCAGCCTTCCAAGCAGCCAGAACTACAGGCGCGGGCTACCTCGTCCCTAATTTTTTATTTATTGCAGAGACGGTGTCTCGCCAAGTTGCCCAGGCTAGTCTCAAACACGAGGGCTCAGGCAATCCATTCGCCTCGGCCTCCCAAAGTGCTGGGATTACAGGCTGAGCCACCGAGCCCGGCAGTAATTTTTTGTCCACTAATCCTCCACCCTGCTTCTTGGCTAGACATTTTCTTGTTGTATTCATAATCAAAACCGGTTCTAGACCGAGGTCTCCCTTCTCCTATTGCAATAGTTTCTGAATAAAATCTGCTTTTACCAGTTTACTACTGTCTAGCTCTGATTCTCTTTAACAGCACTGTTTTGATGTTGTATTTCATTTTATTTAGTTCAAACTATTTTGAAATCTGTCATGACTCATATTCTTTGACCCCATGGGCTACATAAGAGTGTGTTGTATAACTTTCAAATATTTGGGAATTTTCCAGCTAGTTTTTTGATAATGATTTCTAGTTTAATTTAATACCATTATGGTCCAGGAACATACAATGTATGATTTCTATTATTTTCAATTTGTTGAGGTTTGTTTTGCAGCCCGGAATATGATTTGTTTTTTCCTGGTGAATGTTCCATGTGCATCTGAACAGAAAGTGTATTTTGCTATTGTTGGTGGGCATATTCTATACATGGCAATTGGATCTAATTGTTTGATACTGTTGCTTCAGTCTATCTCTCTTTCTTTCTCTGCTTGTCCCTTTCCTTAAAGCCAGATAGTTTGAATTTCTGTCCCTGAGTCTGAGAAAGATTTTATAAATTGGTAAATTGACATTGAATATCAAGGACATGGAAACCACCTTCTTGACCTCAGAACAGGTCCACCTTGAAAATTGTTCTGGGAAACCTGCCGATTTATCACTGCTTCTTGCACTGTTAATCAGTGCCTTGCATGCACTAGGTACTCTGCAAATACTTGCTAAATATAGTTATCTGGTGAAAGTGTTCCTCTTAAGGTTAGTGTCGTAATCTGGTAAGAAATGTCAGTGTGTTACTTTATTATGACTGAGTTATGGTATTAGAAAAAATACAGAAAAGGAAAAAATGCAAAATATCAAGGTCCTTTTAAAGGGTGGGGTGCTTGCCATTTCCCCCCTTTTTTCTTTCTACAACTCACCAGCAAAATTTGTTTCTAGATTATACCAGCAACAGAGTCTCTAACATTACTGATTGATGGTAATTTTCTGAAACTTTGGTTTTCCAATATCATACTATAAAATGTGGTGTTTTTCTGTTAAATCTAAGAGACCACTACTCTGGTTGCCTTGAAAGGTATCACAGCAATAGCTGTTCGGTTAGCTCAGTGCATTTTAGTGTGTGTAACAGCACTAGGAAGAAATAGTCTCTTGTGCTTTAAAATCCAGGCAAATCTGAAAACGTCCGTGGGGAAGTGGATAAACACAGCATAGGCAGAGTAGAAGGGGTCTTCTTAATTTTATTTTTTAAAACTGGTTTACCCTAGTAGTCAATCCAGGATTTAGTAACTCCTCAGCTTCTTTATCACCACTACCCAGATCCAAGCTACTATTGTCTCTCACTTGAATTCCTGCAGCCTCCTAATCTGTCTCCTGGTTCCGCTCTTGTCTTCCAAACTCCTACTTCTTGGTCTCCACACAGAAGCCAGAACTTTGATAGTGTCATTATTTCACTCAGAACCTTCCAGTGGTTTCCCATCTCACTCAGAGTAAAATCCAAAGTTCTTATTATTGTCCTTTAGGGCCTGCATAGTCGAATCCCCTAACTCTTTGACCTAATCTCCCACCAGAGTCTCCCTCAAACTCTTAGTTCCAAGGTCATTGGCATTTTTGCCATTCCATGAACTCATCATACATGCTCCCACATCAGGACCTTTGCACTTCCTTCTGTCAGGAAAATACTTTTCTCAGATACCCATTTGTTTCTTCATTTCCTTTAGATGTCTGTTCAAAGGTTATTTTATTTACAAGACCTCTCATTTTTTCGTAATAAAAGAATATTACACTAAAACTAAAATGAAAATCATTAGACCTCCATCATTCTCTAGCTCCTTACCATGCTTTATTCTGTATCTGCATTGTAGTACTTATCATCACCTGGTTATATATATGTATTTTTACTTACACTTTGTTTATTTTCATATTATCTTTATCCCCTAACTAGAATGTCAGGTCCATGAGGGTGGGGACTTTGATTTGCTTTCTGATATATTCTTTAGGACTGCACCTGGCACATAGTAGGATCTTGACAAACGTTTGTTAAATGATTGGCTCCAGGTATAGCCCACTATTGCTTAACAGTGTAATCCTCAGGCCCACATAAGTATGCATTGGACTCTCACTCCCTTTGTACTAATATCTAGTAATGTCTTTCCATTCCTCCCCAACAGCATGTAAAGTTTTTCAAGACCAGGAACTGGATCCTCAGTCACTAGCAGATAGGTAAAGAGTTAGGGCTGCAGGAGAAGGATGATCTATATGTTAGTGGGTGATGAAAAGGCAAAGTGGCAAAGGACCTCTGCAGTTCTTTTCCATCCCACATGATCCATATTTCTACCCTACATGGTGGCAACTTAGGAGAATGTCAGTAACATGTCTTGTAGAAAACACTGCTGGATTTCTAAGGCCAGAGAACTACAGGGGCAAATTCTTAGTCATCCACTATCTTTCTTACTGTGTGATTTACTTGCAAGTCCATTTGACAACTATTTCTTCATTAAGAAGAGTAAGCAAGAGAAAAGTGGGAAAACTCACTCAGGTAAATTCTTTTTTGATGGCATGATCAGAATATTTTTTTTTTACATGGATATCCAGTTGTTCCAATACTATTCTGTCATCTGCTGGCAACAATCAGGATCTTTTGGATTTTTTAACTGATCTAACCAAATCTTCTGAAGAACTGACACTACTATTAATATTAAAGAGGGCATTCTAATAAGAAAAGTCAAGGAGTTAAAAAAATAATATTGTTCTTCCCAAGGTATTTTGGTGACTGCAAATCTATATATCAACATACATAATAGATATCTTCTCTCCATTTCTTACCAAACTAGATCAGTGGCAAGAATGATATAATGGCGTGGGTATCCAGGAGACTCATCTAATTTAAAATCTCACTTATCACTTATTGACTCATACAGCTTTAATGACATGCTGGTCCCGTTTCTCTCTGAGTGCTGAGGAAACACTCTCTATTTTGGTTTACTCTGTTGGAGAAACTCATTCTAGCTACCTCATGTTGACCATCTTATAGGTCAATCAATATATGTAGTGTTTCACTGTCTTTCCTTAAAACCTGAAAACTCTTGTGACTTGTACAAAAAAAAAATCTGGTAATCTTACTCCCTGAGTGCCCCGTTTGCACCAGTGTTGTTAATGTGAACAGAGAAGCATTAAATAAGGCCTTGCAGGTGTTGTCTCATGGGGTTGGTAATTAATTCACACAATAAACCACTAACATACCTTTTCATGAATAATTACAATACTGAATCACCAATGAAGCCTAGTAATATTTAAAATCTTTTAGGTTACTACCAGATGTGCAAGCTTTGGCATAATTTCTCTCAGTTTCTTGCCAACAACTGCATGCTTTTTGTTTTATTAATTTCAATTTAATATTTTTTAGTCTAAAATGAAAAGAAGTTGAGTGGCAATAAAATGGTATCCATAAAAATAAACTGCTGCTCATTTCACATTTGCAAGTTAGTGTTTGGTCATCATAAAGCCTGAGCTACCAGCCTCTCAGACTCATAACTTCTCTATTACACTGAACATCTGAAATTTAGCAATGAAAACACCCTACGAAACAAATGCAGGGTTTTCACTTGAGAAAATTGCAAAAATGGGACAAATGGCCTCTTAGTGGCATTTCCCCACATTGGTTTCCCTTTGAGTTGGAGGAACCATTTCCCAAGTCTGATCTCTCTTTTCCTTTCTTTTTTCCCCTTTCTTTTCTTTTCTTTCTCTCTCTCTCTCTCTCTCTTTCTTTCTTTGTAGGAGTATTGCTCTGTTGCCCAGGTTGGAGTGCAGTGGCATGCTCACAGCCACTATGGCCTTGACTTGCTGGGCTCAAGTGATCCTTCCACCTCAGCCTTCCAAGTAGCTGGAACTACAGGTGTGTGCTACCATGCCCAGTTAAGTTTTTGATTTATTGTAGTCTTTTAATGAACATTTACCCAGCATTTGGCCACCCAAATGGCATGAATGTTGTGCAAGCCATGGAGGGCTTTGGGTCCAAGAATGGCAAGACCAGCAAGAAGATCACCATTGCTGACTGTGGACAACTCTAATAAATTTGACTTGTTTTATCTTTTAAAAAATTGATTGATGAACTTCAGGAGAGATTTGAAAACCAACATAAAGAATTTTTTAAAAACTATTCAGGACATTAACAAAAATTCTCCAAAGAGACAGACATCTTTAAAAAAAATACCAAGCTGAAATTCTGGAAATAAAAGAATCATTTAGTAAAGTACAAAATGCAGTGGATAGTTTTTACAATGGACTAGAACAAGCAGAAGAAAAGATCTCAGAATTTGAAGACAAGGTTTTGAATTAACCCAATCACACAACAATAAAGAAAAAAAATCAAGGGAATTCAACAAAGTTTCCAAGGTATGTGGGATTATGTAAAATGTCAAAACATAAGAGTCATAAGTGTGGCCACTGCCAGGCCATTGCCACTGCCATTGCCATGCCATTGTGGCCATTGCCTTACTAGACTCTGGTGTGACCTTGTGCTCTTTGATCTATGGCTGTCACCATGTTTCCTGGCTTTGGGCCCCTTCCCTACCTTGGGGAAGTGAATTCCCCCTCTCTCTCTAATTAACTTTTAAAATAAACTATATTTTCCAATCTAAAAAAAAAAAAGAATCATAGGTGTTCCTGAGGAAGAAAAGAAAGCAACAAGTTTAAACAACCTATTCGAAGGAATAATGGAGGGAAATCTCCCTGGCCTTGCCAGAGATTTAAACATTCAGCTACAAGAAGCCCAAATAACTTCCCCCAGAAGATTCATTGCATAAAGGTCATCCTCGAGGCATATAATCATCATCAGCAAAGTTAATGTGAAGGCAAGAATTTTAAGAGCAGTGAAACAAAATCATCAAATAACTTACAAAGGTAAATCTATCAGATTAATAGCAGACTTCTCAGAAGAAACCCTATAAACCAGACGGGATTAAAGCCCCATCTTCAATTTCCTCAAACAGAATAATAGTCAGCCAAGGATTTTGTATCCCACAAAACTAAGTTTCATAAATGAAGGAGAAATTAAGTCCTTCATAGACAAGCAAACACTGAGAGAATTTGTCACCACTAGACTGGCTCTACAATAAACTCCCATAGGAGTTCGAAATACTGAAACAAAAGATCAAAACATATCAGTAGAAAAACACCGGAAATCATAAAGTTCACAGGTCTCATGGGACACCAACACAATAGAGGAAATAAATAAATAATTAAAGCAGCCAGATAACAACCAGTATGATGGATGAAATAGTACCTTACATATCATTATTAACTATGAATGTAAGTGGTCCCACTAAAAAGTTATAGACTGACAAAATGAATTTAAAAAAATGCACACACACAACCCAATTATCTGCTATCTTCAAGAGATCCACTTAACTCACAAAGATTCCTGTAGATTCAAGGTTAAGGGGTGGGGGAAAATATTCCATGCAAATGGAAGCCAAAAATAGGCAGGAATATCCATTCTCATACTAGATAAAATAGAATTTAAGTTAACAAAAGGAAAAAGAGAAAAAAGGTTGTTATTATATAATGATAAAGGGAATAATCCAATGAGAAGACATAATCATTTTAAATATATATATGTACCTAATGCCAAAGCCACTAGTTTTATAAAACAAATTCCACTAGACCTAAAAAAAGATGGAGCAATACAATAATAATGGGAAACTTCAGCACTCCACTAACAGCAATAGACAGGTCATCAAGGCAGAAAGTCAACAAAGAAACATTGGAGTTAAACTGGAATCTAGAGTGAATGGAACTAACAGACATCTATAGAATATTCCATCCCCAAACTACAGAATACACATTTTTCTCATCAGCACATGGAACATACTCCAAGACAGACTATTTGACGGGGCCACAAGTCAAGTCTCAATAAAGTCAAAAAAATAGAAATCATATCAAACACTTTCTCAGACTATAGTAAAATAAACTAGAAATTTACTCCAAGAAGAGCTCACGAAACCAAACAAAAATATGGAAGTTAAACAATTTGTTCCTGAATGATACTTAGGCCAATAATGAAATCGGGATCAAAATTTAAAAATTCCTTGAAACAAATAACAGAAATGAAACAAGTTATCAAAACCTCTGGGACACAGTCAAAACTGTGCTCAGAGGAAAATTTATAGTGCTTAAAGCCTACATTAATAAGACTGAAAGATTGTACATTGACATGAACAAATAAAACCCAAAGCTAGCAGAAGAAATTCAGATAAGAAAATGAAGATCAGAGCAGAACTAAATGAAATTAAAAAAATACAAAGGATCAATGAAACAAAAAGTTGGTTCTTTGAAAAGATAAAATAAAATTGATAGACTACTAGCTATATTAATTAAGAAATGAAGACAGAAGACTCAAATTAGCTTAATCAGAAATGAAAATGGAGAAATTGCAACTGATATGATAGAAATTCAAAAGATTGTGACTATTATGAACACCTCTATGCAAATAAACTAGACAATCTGGAGGAAATGGATAAATTCTTAGAAATATACAACCCCCCAACCTTGAATCAGGAAGAAATAAAAACCTTGCACAGACCAATAAGTAGCGAGATTGAAACCGTAATTAGAAGTAATTAGAACAGTAATTAGAAGTCTCCCAACAACAAAAAATAGTCCAGGACCTGATGGACTCACATCTAAATACTACCAGATCTTCAAAGAAGAACTGATACTAATTTTACTGAAGCTATTCCACAAGATTGAAGAGGAGGGAATCCTTCCTAACTTATTCTGTGAAGCCAGTGTCACTCTAATAGCAATGTCAGAAAAGAATACAAAGGATCAATGAAACAAAAATTTGGTTCTTTAAAAAGACATACAAAATTAATAGATGCTAACTAGATTACTTAAGAAAACTAGAGACCAATATCCTTTAAGAATATAGATGCAAAAATCCTCAACAAAATATTAGCAAACAGAATTCAACAGCACATTAAAAAAAATAATACACCACAACTAAGAGGGTTTTATCCCAGGGATGCAAGGGTGAGTCAACACACACAAGTCAATAAACATGATCCACTACATAAACAGAATTAAAAACAAAAGGCATATTATCATTTTAATAGATGCAGAAAAAGTATTTGATAAAATCCAGTATGGCTTCATGATGAAAACTTTCAGAAAAATAAGTATAGAGGAAATATTCCTCAAAATAATAAAAGCCATATACAACAAGCCCACAGACAATGTCATCCTGAATAGAGACAATATGAATGCATTTCCTCTCAGAATTGGAACTAGGCAAGGAAGCCCACTTTCACCACTACTATTCAACATAGTACTAGAAGTCCTATGCAGAGCAATCAGGCAAGAAAAAGAAAGAAAGCATATCCAATTGGAAAAGAAGAAAGCAAACTATCTCTGTATGCTGACGATATAATCTTATACCTAGAGAATCCTAAAGACTCCTCCAGAAGACACTTGAATTTGATAAATAAATTCAGTAAAATTTTAGGATACAAAATCAACACACGCATATAAGTAACACTGCTTGCTATACACCAATAGTGACCAAGTTGAGAATCAAATCAAGAACTCAATTCCATTTATAATAGCAGCCAAGATGCTAAAATATCTATGAATATGTTTAACCAAGGAGGTGAAATATCGCTGCAGAGAGAACTACAAAACTCTGATGAAAGTCTGTTAATTTTATATGTCTCTTGAAGAACCAACTTTTTGTTTAGTTGATCTTTTGTATTTTTTTCTGACATTGGTATTAGAGTGACACTGGCTTCATAGAATAAGTTAGGAAGGAAACTCTGAAACTGCAGAGGACACAAATGGAGAAATACCCCATGCTCACGGATTAGAGGAATAGCATTATTAAAATGACCATATCATCCAAAGTAATCTACAGAGTTAATGCAATCCCTATGAAACTACCAATGTCATTTTTCAAAGAATTAGAAAAAAAATCCTAAAATATATGGAACCCCAAAAGAGCTAGAATAGTCAAAACAACCCTATGCAAAAAGAACAAAACTAGAGGCATCACATTACCTGACTTCAAATTATACTGCAAGGCTGTAGTAACCAAAACAGCATGGTACTGGTACAAGAGTAGACATGTCGATTGATGGAACAGAATAGAGAATCCAGAAATAAACTCAAATGCCTACAACCAACTGATCTTTAACAAAGGAGACCAAAACATATATTAGAGAAAGGACATCCTATTCAACAAATGGTGCTGGGAAAATTTCATGTATTCAGTAAAATAAAACTTGATCCCTATCTCTGCCCATATAAAAAAATTAACTCAGATAGATTAAAGACTTAAATGTCAGACCTGAAACCATAAAAATACTAGAAGAACACCTAGGAAAAACTTTTCTGGACATCAGCCTAGGCAAAGAATTTATGGCTAAAGCCCCCAAAGCAAAAGCAAATGCAACAGAAACAAAAATAAGTGAGACTTAAACTAAAAAGCTTCTGCACAGCAAAAGAAATAATCAATGGAACATACAGGCAACCTACAGAATGGGAGGAAATATTCACAAACTGTACATCTGACAAAGGACTACTCTCCAGAATCTATGAAGAACTCAAACAAATCAGCAAGAAAAAAAGCAAATAACCCCATTAAAAAGTGGGCAAATGGCATGAACAAACATCTCTCAAAAGAAAATATGCAAATGGCCAACAAACAATTGAAAAAAGCTCAACATCGCGCATCATCAAAGAAATGCAAATTCAAACCACAGTGACATACCACTTTATACTGGTCAGAATGACCATTATTTTAAAAAAATAGATGCTGCTGTGGATGCAGAGAAAAGAGAATGCTTACACACTTTTGGTGGGAATGTAAATGAGCACAACCTCAATGGAAAGTGTTATGGAGATTACTCAAAGAACTAAAAGTAGATAAACCATTTGATCCAGCAATCCCACTAGTAGGTTTCTACCCTAAGGAACAGAGGTCACTATTTAAAAAAGACACCACCTGCATATTCATTGCAGCACAATTTACAGTTGCAAAGATGTGGAATCAATCTAAATGCACATCAACTGATGAGGTGATAATGAAAATGTGGTTCATATACACTATGGAATATTATTAAGCTATCGAAAGAAAGAAAGAAAGAGAGAGAGAGAGAGAGAGAGAGAGAGAGAGAGAAAGAGAAAGAAAGAAGGAAGGAAGGAAAGAAAGAAGGAAGGAAGGAAAGAAAGAAAGAAAGAAAGAAAGAGAAAGAAAGAAAGAAAGAAAGAAAGAAAGAAAGAAAGAAAGAAAGAAAGAAAGAAAGAAAGAAAGAAAGAAAGAAAGAAAGAAAGCCTTTTGCAGCAACTTGAATGGAATTGGAGAACATCATCCTAAGAAAACTATCTCAGGAACAGAAAACCAAACACCACATGTTCTCACTTATAAGTGGTAGCTAAACTATGGACATGCACAAACATAGAGAATGGTATAATGGACACTGGAGACTCAGAAGGGGGAAGGTGGGAAGGGGTAGAGGGAGAAAAGAATCACCTATTGGCTACAATGTGCACAGGTAGAAGTGGTGGACACTCAAAGCCCAGACCAAAATCTGTTTGTATCCCCCAAAGCTGTTAAAATTTAAAAAAATAAGAAAAGAAAAAAAGTAAAACAAAATTTAACTTACCAAAGTATATAGTATGTAGCTCAGATAAACATTATTTCAAGGTTTTGTCTATGTAGATGTACATATTATATACATATATGAATATGCATACATATATACACATACATACAAGTATGTATCTTCTGGGTAACCATACACTTAATGCATTTTTGCCTACTAGCCATGGTCCAAAAGTTTAAAATCATTGATTTAGAGTAGTTTTCCTCAAAGTGTGGTCTGGGATGTTTGTTTAAAACAGATTGTTGGGCTCTATCTCACATCTTTTGAGCAGTTCAATTGAACCGTGGTTCAAATAATCCTTACCTAGTCCGAAAAATGAACTCTTGTTAAAAGTACCAAGAGGGAAGGCTCTACTCCAGAACAATTAAATAAGAGTCTCTGGAGCATCCTCCACATGATTCCAATGTGCCAGGATTGAGAACCACTGTGGTCTTTGGAAACAGTCATTAAGAATTACAAGTCAGGTAGAAAATAGAGAGTAGAATTTATATGTACCACGCAACTCACTCCATCTATGCCAGTGGTTCTCAGACCTTAGTATTCATTAGAATCATCTGGGCTGATTAAAACACAGATTGCTGGACTTCACCCCCAGAGTTGCTGATTCAGTAGATTTGTGGGGCCCAAGAATGTACATGTCTAACAAATTCTCACATGATGCTGATTCTGCCAATCTGGGCACCACATTTTGAGAACCTCTGATCTATACAAAGGGCCAGCCATATCCAGTTAAAAAATGTTTTTCAAGACATAATGCTAACCACAACCAAGTAGGATTTACTCCAGATATGCAAGGCTAGTTCAACATTCAAAAAGTGATGTAATCACATCAACTAGCTAAAGAAAAATTGTATGGTCATATCAACAGATGCAGGAAAAACATTTGACAAAATCCAACATTTTTTAATGATAAAAACTCTCAGCAAACTTCTTTTTAAAAATTTTCTATTTTGATTCAGGGTGTACATGTGCAGATTTGTTACATAGGAATATTGCATGATGGTGGAGCTTGGACTTTCATTGAACCCATCACCCAGGTGGCGGACATGGTACCCAGTAGGTGGTTTTCAGCCCCTACCAACCTCTCTCCCTTTAGGAGCACCCCAGAGTCTGTTATTCCCATCCTTATGCCCATGTGCATACAATGTTTAGCTCCCACTTATTAGGGAGAACATATAGTATTCAGTTTTGCGTTTCTGTGATAATTCACTTAGGATGACGGTTTCTAGCTGCATCCATGTTGCAGCAAATGACATGATTTTGTACTTTTAAAAAATTTTATTTTAGCTGGGCTCGGTGACTCAGCCTGTAATCCCGCGCCTTTGGGAGGCTGAGGTGAGTGGATTGCCTGAGCCTGCGGGTTCGAGACCCGCCTGGGCAGTGAGACCTCATCTCTACAATAAATCAAAAAATCAGCTGGACGTGGTAGCGCATGCCTGTAATTCTGGCTACTCAGAAGGCTGAGGCGGAAGGATTGCCGGAGCCCAGCAGGTCGAGGCTGCGGTGGCCGGGAGCGGCCACTGCACTCCAGTCTGGGCGACAGAGTGAGACTCCAACTCAAAAAATATATATATATATTTATTTTAAAGATGTGGGGTACAATTCAGGGTTAGGTATACAAATGTTGATTATGCAGGTACCCTTGTTGATGATGTGTGTCCCTCCCCCCCCCGGCAGTTTCCCTCAACTGCCAATCCTACCCCTCCCCTGGCAGTTTCCCACTACTGCTGATCCCTTTCTTATAGTATTATGATAATTGTTCAAGATCCACTTATGAGTGAAAACATATGGTACTCTGTTCTTTGTTTCTGTGATAGATCACTAAGTATGATCAACTCTAAATCCATCCAAGTTGCTGCGAAGTCCCTATGTTTGACCTTCTTTACGGCTGCATAATATTCCATTGTGTATATGTACCACATTTTATGATTTTGTACTTTTTAGTAGCTGCATAGCATTCTATGGTATATATGTACTGTATTTTTCTTATCCATTCCATCATTGACAGGCACCTACCTATGTTGGTTCCATGGTTTTGCTGCTGTGGATAGTGCTACAATAAACATGCACATGCAGGTATCTTTTTGGTAGAGTGATTTGTGCTCCTTTGGGTATATTCCCAGTAGTGAGATTGTTGAGTCGGGTGGTAAATCTATTTTTAGTTATTTGAGAAATCTCCAAACTGCTTTCCTTGGGGGTTTAACTAGCATGCATTCCCACTGACAGTGTAGGAGCCTTTCCTGTTCATGTCCTCACCAACATCTGTTGCTTTTTGACTTTTAAATAAAAGCCATCCCCATTGGTGTGAGATGGTGTCTCAGGTTTTGATTTGCATTTCTCTGATGATGAGTGATGTTGAACATTTTATCATATGTCTATTGGCCACTTGTATGTCTTCCTTTGAGAATTGTCTGTTCATGTTCTTTGCTCACTTTTCAAAGGGATTATTAGTTTTTCTCCTGTTGATTTATTTGAGTTCTTTGTAGATTCTGGATATTAAACCTTTTTTTGGATGCATAGTTTGCCAATTTTTTCCCCATTCTATGGGTTGTCTGTTAACTTGGTTGATGGTTTATTTTGTTGTGCAGAAGGTCTTGAGTTTGATCCGGTCCCACTTGTCAATTTTGTCTTTTGCTGCTTTCCAGAAAACTTCTTAAGATAGATGTTTAGGTTGTTGGTCTAAAATCATTCTTCTTTTTTAACATAGATGTTTAAAGGTATAAGTTTTCCTCTGAACACTATTTTTATGCCCATGAGTTTTAAAAAATTTTAATTCAGTGTCAATGCAATTTAAAAATTTCCTTGTGTTTTCTTCATTGACTTACTGGTTATGAAGGAGTATTTTCATTTTACTTCCTCATATTTGTGAATTTCCCAATTTTTCTTCTGATATCGATTTCTAGTTCATTCCATTATGGTCAGAGAACATACTTTGTATGATTTCAAATATTCTAAATCTATTAACACTTGCTTTATGACCTAACATGTGGTCTATCCTAGAAAGTGTTCCTTGAGCACTTAAGAACGTGTATTCTGCCATTGTTGGGTAGAATGTTGTATTATGTCTATTGGGTCTATCTGGTTTGTAGTGTTGTTGTGCCTTCTGTTTTCTTGTTGGTTTTTTATCTAGCTGTTCTATCTATCATGGAAAGTGAAGTATTGAAGTCTTCAACTATTGGTGTTGATTTACCTATTTCTTCCCTCAATTCTGTCAGTTTTTACATCATGTATTTTGAATGTTCTGTTATTAGGTGCATATAGGTTTATAATTGTTACATTTTTCCTGGGGGATTGATCCTTTTGACATTGTAATATGTCCTTCTTTTTCTCTAGTAACAGTTTTACCTTAAAGTTTACTTTGTCTGATATTGATATGGCCACTCCAGCTCTCTTTTGCCTACCATTTGCATGGAATATCTTGTTTCATTCTTTTACTTTTAGCCTATTTGTATCTTTAAATCTAAAGTGGGTCTCTTGTATGCAGCATATAGTTGAATTGTGTTTTTAAAGTCAATTCCGCCAATTTTTGTCTTTTAATTGGAAAATTTAATCCACGTCTAATGTAATAATTAATAAAGTAAGATTATGTCTGCTATTTTGCTATTTGTTTTCTATATGTCATGATTTTTTTGTTCCTTGGTTTCTCTATTACCACCTTTTTTGTGTTAAATAGAGATATTATATTGTACCATTTTAATTCATTTGTCATTTCTTTTCCTATATATTTTGGAGTGATTTTTAGCGGCTACCTTGAGGGTTATCAATAAAATCCTAATTCATAATGATTTAGTTCAGATTAATGCCAACTTAATTTCAATAATATACACAAACTTTGCTCCTAAATAGCACGATTACTTTCTTATTTATGCTGCTATTGTCACAAATTATATCTTTATACATTGTGAGCCCAACAACTTAGATTTATATGTATTGCATTATGAGCTGTCTTTTGAATCATATAGGGAAAAAGGACTTATAACAAATAATACATTTACATTGTCTTTTACATTTAACTATGTAATTACCTTTACCGTATACCTTATTTCTTCAAGTGAATTCTAAGTACTGTTTAGTGCCCTTTCTTTTAATTCTGAAGGACTCCCATTAGTATTTCTTTAATGCAGGTCCGCTAGTGGCAAACTCTCTCAGTTTTTGTTTATCTGGGACTGTTCCTAGTTAATCCTGCATTTTTGAATGATAATTTTACCAGAAATATAAATTTTGGTTTATAATTTTTTTCTTTCAGAAAAAATGTCATCCCATTGCTTTCTGACCTTTATGAGATAATCTGTTTCTTTTTTATTATTATAAAGATGTGGGGTACAATTCAGCGTTAGGTATACAAACATTGATTATGCAGGTACCCTTGCTGATGAGGTGTGCCCCTCCCTCCCCTAGCAGTTTCCCCCAACTGCCAATCCCACCCCCCCACAGTTCCCCACTACTGCCAATTTCTTTTTTATAGTATTATAACTGTTCAAGGTTCACTTATGAGTGAGAACATATGGCACTCTGGTCTTTGTTTGTGTGATAAAATCATTGAGTATGATCAACTCTAAATCCATCCAAGTTGCTGCAAAGTCCATATGTTTGTCCTTCTTTGTGGCTTCCTAATATCTGTTTCTGATGAGACAATCCATTGAGGATCTCTTGTATGTGATGCATTGTTTCTCTCTTGCTACTTTCAAGATTCTCTCTTTTCTCTGGCTTTCAATAGTTTGATTATGATGTATCTAGGTGTGGGTCTGTTTGAGTTTATTCTACTTGGGGTTTGTTGGTTTCTTGGATGTACAGATTAATGTTTTAAATCAAATTTGGAATATTTTTGCCATTATTTATTCAAATGTGTATCTACTTCTTTCTCTTTCTTCTCTCCTTTTGGACCTCCCATTATGCATATGTTGGTATACTTGATGGTGTCCCACATCACAGAGCTGGTCTCTGAGACTTTGCTAATTTTTCTTCATTCCTTTTTTGGTCACTATTTCTCAGACTGGGTAATCTTCATTGACCTCTCTTCAAATTGTCTGATTCTTTTTTCTGCCTACTCATCTGCAGTTGGTTCCCTTAGTGATTATTTCCTTTCAGTTATTGTAATTTTAAGCTCCAGAATTTCCATTTGGTTTCTTTTTTACTGCTCCTATCTCTTTATTCTCACTTGATGAGACATATTTCTCATATTTTCCTTAGTTCTTCAAGCATGTTTTTTTTTCTCTTTGAAAATATTTAAAGCAGCTGCTTTAAAGTCTATCTAGTAAGTCCAATGTCTGGATTTCCTCAGTGACAGCTTCTATTGATTGCTTTTTTCCCCTGCGTATGGGTCATACTTTATTTCTTTGTATGTCTCCTAATTTTTTTTGTTGACTATTGGACATTTTAGATAATATAATGTGGAAACTCTAGAAATAAGCCCTGACCCCCAAATTTGTTGTTGTTGCAGCTGCTTTAAGTAATTGTCTGTTTAGTGACTTTTATGAACTAATTCAGAAACTCTGTATCTTTGTCATGTATGGCCAAGTCTCTACTTGCTTAGCTTAGTGGTCTCCTAATGATTAGATGACATTTTTCTTAAATCTTTGGTACCAATAAGTCTCCTGGTCTTTGCCTAGGGGCTCTATATGTGTGTATGTTGGGGGATGCCTTTGACATTTCACCAAGCAGTTTACAACTCTGTCCTAGCCCTCACTTCCTGTTTGTGGAGAGCCTTGTGTTCAGTCAGAGGTGACAGATTATAGCCTTCTTAGGTCTTTCCTGGGAATGTGATAAGCCTTTTAGATTCCCCAAAATATGTTGAAGCTTTTCAAAGGTCTTATGTGCTTTCCATTCCTCAGCCTTTCCTTTTAAGCTCCCTGGCTAGTTTGTTGTTTGCCTTAACTGCTATCCATCACTTTGGGCAGCTGTGACATTAAAACATTTGAGAAATGCCTCTTCACCATCTGGGGAAAAATGTTTAACATTAGGAGAGTTCCAGTGAACTCTAATAAAGACAAGCCTTTCAAGTGGTATCTTTCAGGGAACTATTTGATAGTAACTCTAATTTGGGAGTGAAGCTTTGGAAGATCTCCAGCTCTGTTCTGTTTTCTCCAGTAATGGGGAGGCAGGCTGTTATTTTTCATGACTGTAGAGCTGAGGAGCAGAGGATGGAACTAGTGTAAGTTTAAATGTGATAAAACTTGCTGTTCTTGCTGAGATGCAGCTGTTTTTCTTGACTAAACACTCCCCATGTTGCTACAAGCCTTTGGTTAGTTTCCAGAGTATTGAAAAAATGGTTTTTTTTAACGATTTTTGTCAGTTTTCTCATTGCTTTTATGGAGGAGCAAAATTTTAGAGTTCCTTACTCCAAGATTTTTATTGATGTCACCCTCTCATTATTTTTTGACAATTCATTTTTAATGGAAAATTATCCATTTTCTAAGCATTGAAAAGTTACCTACTCATACTTTTAACTTGTTTGTTTTGGTAGCCCAGCTGTGGGCTAGAATGTCTTTGTCAATGAAAATCTTTATTTTTGAAGCCAAACTTGATAAGTCATATTATTATTCTTTTAGGCATTCTCACTGAATAAGAAACATAATTAAGAAAAAAATTTTAAAGTCTGAACAAACATTTTCAGAATCATAAATACAAAGAATCATAAATATACACTATGTTTTAAAGATGGTAAATTATATTATATAGCAAAAAGAGAAATTTCTACCTATAAGAATTTAGATTCTATATAATGCTGAGATTGTAACACATAAGCTATTCTAAATAAAAATTAACACTAACACAATAATGATTCAAATTCGATTTCATCTTTCTTTGAAGATGCTATAAGTTTAGAATAAAGTATCAACTTACTTTAACTTGGACTTCTTTATTACTTTTAAAAGTTAACTAAAACATGCTAGTCTTGGGCCGGGCTCAGTGGCTCAGCCTGTAATCCCGCGCCTTTGGGAGGCTGAGGTGAGTGGATTGCCTGATCCCGCGGGTTCGAGACCCGCCTGGGGAGCGAGACCTCATCTCTACAATAAACCAAAAAATCAGCCGGGCGTGGTAGCGCATGCCTGTAATTCCAGCTACTTGGAAGGCTGAGGCGAAAGGATCGCCGGAGCCCAGCAGGCGAGGCTGCGGTGGCCGGGAGCGGCCACTGCACTCCAGTCTGGGCAACAGAGTGAGACTCCAACTCAAAAAAAAAAACAAAAAACATGCTAGTCTTATTCTTGATCTGAATTTTAGTCTACTTCCACATCCTATACAATTTTCCTAAAGGAAGTGATGAAAACTTTTATGAAAAATTAACCTGCAATAGGTTGATAAAGAAACTATTTGAAATGCAATTGAAATTTGAGTAATTTTTAACACAAAATATCTGAATTTCTTACAAAACGTTTATATAATGACATAGGAGAAGATCTGCAGTGGGATGTGAGTTTGATTTCAAAATCTTTTATAAACTTTTTTCAGAATATGGAATTGCATGTATAGTTTAAAAACTGTCTGCCTTATTTTGAATTTGAGCATGCTTTGTATTTCCAATTAACAGTAAAGGAAGAGTTGGTCTAAAATTGATCAGATTAGTGGCATGTGGGTGGGAAATCTAGCAGCATCCAAATAGTCACATGAAAAATAAATGCAAATCCTGAAGAGAAATATGCCTTCTTGCATGGAGAACTTGGCCACGTGTCATAGCTGGAACCTGTGAGAGACAAAATGTACAGGATGCACTACATTTGTATCCTCTGTAATTTCAGCACCTCCACAACATGATTCTCTCTGTGCAAAATGGTGACATGAATTCTATTGCCAATGTCTAGATTTCAGATGAAAATAGAAGCTCTGAGAACAATCCCCAAGTCTTTTATCCTCAGATTGCAGAGCCAGACGTTGCCTTCATATGTCAGTTTGGGGAGTCTAGAATTTTTATTCTAGCTTGTTCTGTAAATAGGTGTTTCACTTCATGGAAGAAACAGAGGAAATGTTCTAATTATGATGATTTAAGAACCCAAAATGTACAGGGTTCCCCTGCATGCAAAACAAGTCATTAAGTCATCACACAGTGAGTTAACATTCATAGCCATAGTCCTCCAAACACTTCAAGTATGAAGTAGACAGCATTGCCATGGTTACGCATAAAGGAGATCTGCACAAAGCAAGCGCATTGCACAGCGTTATGTGCATTCTGTGGGGTAGTGAAGGAGGCAATTAGGAGACCATATGTTAAGAGGATGTGGGAATATGAAAACATGCCCTGTCATAGAATGGTGCTGACTCTCTAACTCAGTGTATATTCTCGGATGTGGTCTCATTTTATAATGATTCAAGGCATAGTTAAGCTGAATTTTGACTACACAGAGACTCAGACTCATTCACTTATTCAAGTATAAAATATTAGGTGAGTACCCATCATGTGCCAGGAATCGTTCATTGTGAAGGCACTGGACATTGGGAAAAGAGAGCTGACAAAGCACTTCCTTCCCAATGAAGGCTACATTTAAAAGTTCTCTTCATATTACAAGAAGTAGATTTTGCAGGTAAAATTTGTAATTGAAGAGTAGTAGAATCCATTTATTAATGCACACTAGCATGTTGCTCCCCTTCCACTCCACAAACATGGGCCTTAAAGAATTAACATTTAGACAGATTGACAGGGAAAAAGCTATTATGATGGGGGGAGCAGCATGAGTAAAAGCATAGAGGCAGAACTAAATAGAAAACAATGAGGAATCCAGACTTCTTAAAACAAAATAACTTGAAGGTCTTAGTTACCTGATAAGTAAATGAGCAGTTTCCAATGGGAATTTAATTTGTTTAAATGAAAAAAAGAAATGCACACATAAAACTGTCACATTCTACAAGTAGACCTCTTCTCCCAAAATGTAGTCAACATTTTAATCAAATGTTACATTGTATATAAAAGCTTTTGAAATTTTTAAAGTGCTTTAACAGATGCATTATTTATTCTTACCTTCTTTACCTATCCCATCAAATGAGGCAAGAATGAGAGCAAGAAGAAAACCCGTGTGTTGGCCATTATTTGGCTGTATTTTCTTGAGCTTGGAATATTTTCTTTTTTCTTCTCTTCTTTTTATTATTTCCTTTTCCTTTCCTACCTATTCATTCAGTCAACAGATATATAATGAGTACCTTATTTTTACCAGGTACTGTTCTCTATGCAAGGGATATAGCAACAAACACAATAGACAAAAATTTCTGCCTTCATGCAGCTTATATTGGGGTGAGGGGAGAGAAATCATTTACTGAATAATGTGATACATGCTACGGAGATAAATAAAGTAGGGAAGAGAGTAAAAACTGTGTATGTGGAGTGACTGAGGGGAGTTGTAACTTTAGAGAAGTGACCTCTTTGAGAAGACATTTAGGCAAAAACTTGAGGGAGTGATACATTTAGATATTCAGAAGAAGAGTGCACTGGGTAGAGGGAACAGCCAGTGGAAAGGCCCTGAGGCAAGAGTATGCCTTGCGTGTTTGTAAATCAGGCAATGCAGAGAGAGATGGGGGAGGGAGAGAGTTGAAGTAGAAAAGATGTAGTGTGTGTTTCTGTGTGTGTGTGTGTGTGTGTGTGTGTGTGTGTGTGTGTGTGTGTGTGTGTACATGTACTGCTACGATGCTATGTGCCAGCGGAAAGGAGTACAGATGGTATGGAGCGTTGTATACTTTTACTCAGTGAGATGGAAGTCATTGTTCATTTTTGTGTGTGTGACATGGGTCTGTTTGCTAATGCAACCCACAAAAAGATTTACAGCTTGTAAATATTAATACCATAAACAGAAACACACCGAACAGTTATGTTGGGGGGAAAAACAGTTTGGTTTAAATTCAGTGCATTAATATCTATTTGCAACCTGTCTTAACCACAGGAAGGACCCCAATCTACTACTTTGTGATCAATCTATCCATCTTTCAACGCCACCAAAGACAGGTTGGTGTCTGTTGCTTATTCACACCTCACTGTCTGTGACTCTTCCAAATGTGAGGGGATGTAGGAGGAGACCACCAGCACTGTTCCTCCTCAAGGGTTTCCATAATTCTTTTACTGCCCTTTCCTCCCTTTTCCACGCTCAGTCTAGTGATCCGAGAGGTTTGTCTCTCCCTCATACAAACAAGCAAGAGCAGGAGCCTTGTCTATCTTGTTCAGCAAGGTCTCCCAGAGGCTTCAAGAGTCCTTGACTAAAAGACTTTCTTGGAGTGAATTGACAGAATAAAAATGCAGCTCTTCAAATTAATAATTGAGACTCTCTAATCCAGGAGAATTCGTATTTTAGTGTACCTTCAGAATGCCTTCTTTTACCAAATAAATGACTCTACTAAACAGTGGTGTACTGAGAGTGGGGTGGTGAGGAGTGATATGTTTTGGGATAAGCAATGAGGGAATGTACTGTCTATAGAGCATATAAAAACAGTAAAATCAACTAAAGTATTCCTAGCATTATTATTATTATGTGCCAGTAATTTTAAGCAATATCAGTAATAACATAATCTCCCAACCACCCAATATTTTAAGTTCTAAACAACTGAATTATTGATGAGTTTTTTATTGTGGTGAAATATATATAACATAAAACTTACTACTTGCTTTTAACTCTTTTGGGTATATACCCAAAAGTTGAACTGCTGGATCATATGGCAATTCTATTTTTAATGTCTTGAAAAACCACCATACTGTTTTCTCCAGTGGCTGCACCGTTTTATATTCTTACCAAGAATGTGTAAGTATTCCAATTTCTCTACATCCTCTCCAATGCTTGCTATTTTGTTTTTTGATAGTAGCCATTCTAATAGGTATGAGGTGGTATCTTATTGTGATTTTGATTTGTATTTCGCTTATAATTAGTGATGTTGAACATGTTTTAATGTGCTCTTTGTATTCGTTTCTCTTCTTTGAAGAATGTCTATTCAAGTCCTTTTCTCTTTTTTTTGAGTTGAAGTCTCACTCTGTCACCCAGGCTGGAGTGCAGTGGCACGCTCACGGCCACCACAGTCTCCACCTGCTGGACTCAGGCGATCCTTCTACCTCAGCCTCCCAAGGAGCCAGAACTACAGGCGCGTGCTACCACGCCTGGCTAATTTTTCGATTTATTGTAGAGACGAGGTCTTATCAAGTTGCTCAGACTGGTCTTGAGCTCCTGGGCTCAGGCAATTCTCTCGCTTCAGCCTCCCAAAGTGCTAGGATTACAGACTTGAGCCACTGCACTCGGCTCCTTTTTTCATTTTTAAATAGAGCTGTTTTTTGTTCTTTAGTTGTAGGCATTCTTTATATATTCTAGATATTAACATTTTCTCAGATATATGATTTGCAAATCTTTTCTCCCATTTCATGGGTTGTCTTTTCACTCTATTGATAGTATCCTTTGGTGCACATATGCTTTAAATTTAATGTAGTCCAATTTATCTATTTTTTAATTTTGTTGCCTGTGCTATGGTGTCATAGCCAAGAAATCATTGCCAAATCCAATGTTATGAAAGTTTTCCCCTTCTTAAGACTTTAGTTTTAACTCTTACGTTTAGGTCTTTCATACATTTTGAGTTAATTTTTGTAAATTGTGTAAAGTAAAATCTAACTTCACTCTTTTCCATGTGCATTTCCAGTTTTTCCAACAGTTTGTTGAAAAGACTGTCCTTTCCTCCCATTGAATGATCTTGGCAAAAATCACTTGATCGTATATGTAAAAGTTTGTTTGGGAGCTCTCTATTTTATTTTATTGATCTAGATGTTTGCCTTTATACCAGTGCCCACTGTTTTGATTACTCTAAATTTGTAGTAAGTTTTAAGGTTAGGAAGTGTGAGACCTCAAACTTTGTTGTTCTTTTTCAAGATTACTTTGGCTATTTAGGGTCTCTTGAGATCCCATATGAATTATAGGATGGATTTTTCTATTTTTGCAAAAAAAAAAAAAAAAGTCCACCATTGATTGTTTTTTGTGTGTTTGTTTGTTTTGTTTTGTTTTTAGAGACAGAGTTTTACTCTGTCGCCCAGACTGGAGTGCAGTGGTGCAATCATAGCATTCTGCAGCCTTGAACTCCTGGGCCCAAGCAATCCTCCCACCTCAGCCTCCCAAATGCTGGGATTACAGGCATGAGCCACCATGCTTGGCCATAGTATTTTGATAAGGATTGCATTAAATTTGTAGATCACTTTGAATAGTATTGACATCTTAAAATTATTGTCTACCATTCCTTGAAGATATGGGGAATATGGGGGAATATGAAGTTTGGAGATACGGGGTAACTTTTCATTTGTGTGTGTCTTTAATTTTTTCAGTAATATTTTGTAGTTTTCAGTGTAAAAGTCTTTTGCCTTTTTGGTTACATTTATTTCTTTTTCTTTTCTTTTTTTTTCTGAGTTGGAGTCTCACTCTGTCACCCAGGCTGGAGTGCAGTGGCATATTCCCGGCCACCACAGCCTCGACCTGCTGGGCTCTGGCGAGCCTTCTGCCTCAGCCTCCCAAGTAGCCGGAACTATAGGCGCACACAACCACGACTGGTTAGTTTTTGATTTATTGTAGAGATGAGGTCTTGCCAAGTTGTCCAGGCAGGTCTCGAATCCGAGGGCTCAGGCAATCCACTCGCCTTGGCCTCCCAAACTGCTGGGATTACAGGCTGAGCCACCAAGCCCGGCCTTTTGGTTACATTTATTTCTAAGTATTTTATTCTTCCTTCTCTTCCTCCTCCTCCTTCTTCTGTTTTGTTTTGTTTTGTTTTGTTTTGTTTGAGACAGGGTCTCACTCTGTCACCCAAGTTGGAGTACAGTGACACAATCATAGTTCACTGCAGCCTCAAACTCCTGGGCTCAAGCAATATTCCTGCCTTAGTGTCCTAAGTAGCTAAGATTACAGGCATGAGACATTGTGCCTGGAATATGTAGATGGGATTGTTTTCTTGATTTTCTTTTCAGATTATTTGTTGTTTGTGTATAGAAATGCAGCTGATTTTTGTGTGTTGATTTCTGTATTCTGCAACTTTGCTGAATTCTTTTATGAGTTCTGATATGTTTGTGTATGTGTGGGTATGTGTGAAATCTTTGCATTTTTTTTACATGTAAGATTTATATTGTCTGCAAACAGAGATAATTTTTTACTTCTTCCTTTCCAATTTGGATGCCCTTTATTTCTTTTTCTTGTTAAATTTTTCTGGCTAAGACTTCTAGTACTACGTTGAATAGATGTGATACAGTGGGCATTTTTGTCTTGTTCTTACTCTTGTGAAGAAAAAGCTTTCAGTCTTTCACTACTGAGTATGAGTGAGATGTGGCCTTTTAATATATGACCTTTATTATGTTGAGATATTTTCTTGTTTCATTAGTTTGTTGAATACTTTTATCATGAAAGGGTGTTGAATTTTGTCAAATGCTTTTTCTGCATCAGCTCAGATGAGCATGAGCTTTATGTCCTTCATTCTGTTCATGTGGTGAATTACATTGATTGATTTTTATGGTGAGCCATCCTTGCACTCCAGGAATAACTTGATTATGGTGTATAATTCTTTTAATATGCTGTTGAATTTGATTTGCTCATATTTTGTTGAGGATTTTGCATCAGTAGTCATCTGGGCTATTGATATGTAGTTTTCTTTTCCTGTAGGGTCTTTGTCTGGCTTTTGTATCAGGATAATGCTGGTCTCATAAAATATTGATACTCTGCCTTCTTTAACCTTTTTGGAAGAGTTCAAGGAAGATTGATGTTAATTATTTTAAAATTATTATTTAAATTATTGGTAGAATTCATCAGTGAAGCCAGTTAGTCCTGAACTTATCTTTGTTGGGAGGATTTTGATTACTGATTTAAGTTATTTACTAGTTATATAGGTCTGTTCAGATTTTTTATTTCTTTATGATTCAGTCTGAGTAAGTTGTGTGTTTCTAGGAATTTGTCCATTTTATTTAGCTTGCCAATTTGTTGGTGTATAGTTATCATATTACATATACTTTCTTATGAGTTCTGTAAAATGAGTTGTAATGTCCTTTCTTTCATTTATAATTGTAGTTATTTGAGTCTTCTCTCCTTTTTTCTTGGTCAATCTAACTGAAGATTTGTCCTTTTTTTTTAAAGAACAAACTCTTAATTTTGTTAATGTCTGTATTGTTTTTCTATTATTTATTTTGTTTAACTCTGCTCTAATCTTTATCATTTCCTACCTTCTGCTAATGTTGGGTTTAATTTGTTTTTCTTTTTCTAGTTCCTTAATGTTTAAAGTTGGTTAATTTGAGATCTTGCTTTTTGGAAATGTGTTTACAGCTATAGATTTCCCTTCTAGTACTGCTTTTGTTGCCTCTCATGAATTTTGCTGACCTTTCATTTTCATTTGTTAAAGATTACTTTTAAATTTCTTGTGTCATTTCTTCCTTGACCCATTGATTATTTAAGAATGTTGTGTTTAATTTCCACATATTTGTGAATTTCCAGTTTTCCCTTTGCTACTGATTTTTAGTTTCATTCTATTGTGGTCATAAAAAAATTTTGTATAATTTTCATCTGCTTAAATACATTAAGACTTATTTTGTAGGCTAGCATATGGTATATTCTGGAGAATGTTCCATGTGCACTTAAGGAAAAAAAAATTGTATTCTGCTATTGATGGGTGGAATGTTCTATATATGTCTTTTGAATTCAATCGGTCTATAGTGTTGTTCAAGTCCACTATTTCTTTTTTTTTTTTTTTTTTTTTTTGAGTTGGTGTCTCACTCTGTCGCCCAGACTGGAGTGCAGTGGCCGCTTCCGGCCACCGCAACCTCGACCTGCTGGGCTCCGGCGATCCTTCCACCTCAGCCTTCCAAGTAGCCGGAATTACAGGCATGCGCTACCACGCCCGGCTGATTTTTTGATTTATTGTAGAGATGAGGTCTCGCTGCCCAGGCGGGTCTCGAACCCGCGGGCTCAGGCAATCCACTCACCTCAGCCTCCCAAAGGCGCGGGATTACAGGCTGAGCCACCGAGCCCGGCTTAAGTCCACTATTTCTTTATTGATTTTCTGTCTTGCCATTCTATCCATTGTTTAAAGTGGGCTATTGAAATCCCCTCCATTATTGTAGAGCTGCTTATTTCTTTCTTCAGTTCTGCAACATTTACTTCTTATATTTAGGAGCTCTGAAGTTTGGTGCATATATGCTTATAATTATTATCTTCTTGGTGAATTTACTTTTTTCATTATATAATGTTCTTTGTTTCTTGTAACAGTTTTTTAAAAGTCTATTTTGTTTGACATTAGTATAGTCATCCCTGCTCTCCTTTGGTTACCATTTGTGTGGACTAACCTTTTCCATTTTTTCTTTTCCAGTCTGTGCATGTTTTTAGATTTAATCAGAGTCTCATATAGACAGCACATAGTTGGATCTTGTTTTTATATCCATTTAGCCAATCTATGTCTTTTGATTTGGGAGTTTAATCCATTTACATTTAAAGCAATTACTGGTAGGAAAAAAACTTACTATCACCACTTTTTAATTTGTTTTCTCTATGTTTTATTGCTTTTTTGTCACTCATTTACTCCCTTCTTACCTTCCTTTGTGTTTATTTGATAATTTGTAGTAGTACACTTTGATTCTCTTTTCATTTCCCTTTTTTTTTAGCCAAGGAGTATCAGCATTCATTTACTTTTATGTATATTCCATAGATATTTTCTTCATGGTTACCCTGGAGATAACATATAACATGCCAAAGTTATAACAATCTATTTTAAACTGACAATTTAACTTCAACTGCATACAAAAATGTACTCCTTTAAAATTCTTTCCTGCCCACTCTATGTTATTGATGTCATAAATTACATCTTTTTTTAATAATCAATATTTTTATTATGATATTGTGGTGTACAGTTAAGGGTTAGGTATACAAATATGCTTCGTTCAGGCACCCTTGTTGATTACATCTTTATATATGATATACCTATTAATATAGATTTATAATTATCTTTCGTTCTTTTGCCTTTTAAATCCTGTAGAAGAATAAGAGGTGAAGTTAGGAACCAAAACAACAATAACACTGGTTTCCATATTTGTCCACGTATTTACCTGTGCTTTATATTTTTATATGACTTCAAGTTACTGTCTATTGTCCTTTTAGTTTAATTTAAATGTCTTCCTTTAACACTTTTTGTATTTGTAATAAATTCCCTTAGCTTTTGCTTATCTGGGAATATCTTCATTTTTCTTTCATTTTTGAATGACAGTTTTCCATGTATAGAGTTAATGGTTGACAGGTTTTTTTTCCTTCACCCCCTTAAATATGTTATTCTACTGCTTTCTGTCGATTAGGTTTCTTCTGAGAAATTCACTGGTAATCTTATTGAGGATCCCTTGTACATGATGAATCTCTTGCTGTTTTCAAGGTCCTCTGTCTTTGCCTTTTGACAGTTTGATTATAATGTGTCTTGGTGTGAGTCTTTGGGCTTATCCTTCTTGGAGTTCATTGAGCTTCTTAACTTCAAATTTGGGAATTATACTAGGAGATAAGTGGAGCAGGGATAAGTAAAAATGCTACAAAATTTGCTACCATTTGCAATGTGGCTTTTTTTTTTTAGATTAGGTGCTTGGTTGTTGTAGATCTTTGAGTGATTTCCAAAGTTCCTATAAAGTTGTTATAGTCAGTTTCTAGTTGTTTATTAAATAATTCCGTGGAAGGATAAGGATCTGGAGTTTCCTAGTCTACTATGTTGCTGATGTCACTTCCCTTATGAGTTTCAATAATATACCGGGGTGGCAAAAGAATGTATACACATTTTAAGAGATGTTATCTATGTATTACTTTTAGTTTGTCAAAACCAGACATGTCTGGACACTGATGGTAACCATTTGAGCACCTCTTGTAATTACAGAAGTCAAACGTGACTTGTATTCATCTACAATTTTAATACAGCTTTTCCTTTCTTAAAATGTATATACTTTTTTGGCCCTGTACATGTAAAAATCAAATTATCATATTCTTAATTTTTTTATTTTAAAATAATTATAGATTCACAAGAATTTTTTAAAAATAGTACAGATAGTCCTGTCTATCTTTTGTTCAGCTTCCCTCAATGATAACATCTTACACAATCATATTGCAATATCAACACCAGAAAGTTGACAACCAATAGATAGAGAATAATATTCTCACCCAATACTCATGGTCACTTCTTCCTAGAGGAATCTTCATTCTTTCAAATGTTAAAATAATGTCTTTCTTGTCTCAGGGTTGTGATAGAGGTCCCAGTGGTATCAAATTCTAAAATAAGGTGCCAAAAAATCTATAAAGGACTGGCAGAAGAGGTGACAAAAATCAGTTTACTCCCTTCAGCTCATTACATGCACAGGGCATACAAGATTGTAAGGAGAAATTGCTGAATTGATGGAGAATATTTATTTAGAGAAGAAGTTGTTGAAGTACTGTGATATTTCCCATCTTTTCTCATTTCCTTTAAGTCAAGTTAGAGTTGTTTAAGAAAACCACTTGAATAGCTGTGTCCTCTGGACTTTAAGGGCTGCAGGGATTGAACTGAAACTGAATTTACAGGCTTCCATGAGGGTAAAACAAGAAGAGAGGATGTTGTGGAAGTGAGCTGTAGTCCCATGGAATGGAGGGAGTACAATGGAGTAAGAATTCTTGAGAATCTGATCCTCAATCCTATCAGACTCAATGCTCTCTTATTATAATACATATTTTATAACATTTTTCTTTAATATCCTGAAATGAAATTTATAGATAATACAACCTGCCTAAACATAAAATTTTTAAAATAAATAATGTAATGCTTTAACTGTAACAGGAAGAAGGCAGAAAAGAAATTAAAGCAGTTTATAATAAATTAATATTCATTTCAATATATAAATTATTTGGCATGACTACACTAGATAACATAATGAATCAGATGCCTATAGCTACTTATAAGGAACAAACCTGAATTGAAGTAACAGTATTTAATTGAATATAGGAAATATTATTTCTTTATATTTAATCAATTGAAATAAAGATTAATTGTATTCCTATATACACATAGAACTGCCATGATTGCAAGAGCTACTAAGTCTCATACAAGTGTGTCATGTTGGTTATTTATATACCACAAATGATGTATCTGTTAATGAAATGATTTTTTGAAGTGGTGAACAACGCTGGGTAGAGTTCTGAACAAAACAATGTATCATTGTCTTCTTATTTATTCAGTATTAGCAATTTTGGAAAATTTAGAGTATAGTAAACCAAGACAAAAAATGTTTGTATATTTTTTTCATGTATACATGAATGGATAACTGGATATTTGAAAGCCATGCAGTATCTGGAGCAAGTGTTCGCTTACTGGCAGAAACCCTGGTCTCTCTGCCCCACATCTAGCCAATGCTATTGAATCTCATCCCCCATCACTGCAACAACCAAAACTATCCTACGAATTTCCAAATGCTCCTCAGTGAATAATGTCACACCTACTGAGAACCACACTTTAGGAATAGAGGAGAAAAACCTTGCTTTAGATTTTTTTTTTTTTTTTTTTGAGTTGGAGTCTCACTCTGTCGCCCAGACTGGAGTGCAGCGGCCGCTCCCGGCCACCACAACCTCGACCTGCTGGGCTCGGCGATCCTCCCGCCTCAGCCTTCCGAGTAGCCGGAACTACAGGCACTCGCTACCACGCCCGGCCAGTTTTTTGATTTATTGTAGAGATGAGGTCTCGCTGCCCAAGCGGGTCTCGAACCCGCGGGCTCAGGCAATCCATTCACCTCAGCCTCCCAAAGGCGCGGGATTACAGGCTGAGCCACCAAGCCTGGCTTTGCTTTAGATTTTACTGGACCTTTTCATAGCTGAAAACTATCAAATGAGCTATGGGATCTGTCCAAGATTTCATCAGGATTGAGGAAAAAACAGTTTGACAGCAAAGCAGTAGTAAGAGTAAAGTTGCTTTTTGCTTGTACTCTACAGAGCTTAGTTAGCTTCATGAACTATTAACAATATATTAATAACAGTACTGGTAACACTAGAAGTAGAGATAAACTCACTGTGTTTAATGAACAGTAAGATGGTTTGAATGGCTGGAGTGTAGTGCCAGAAGTATAGAAAGCAAGGGAAAGAGTGAAAGTATTTAAGGTCAAAGAGCAACTAGATTGTGTAAGGCCTTATAAGGTTTTTGACAAGAATTTCCGTTTTTTTTTTTTTTGAAATGCAGTGGGAGGCAGAGATAGGATATAAACTGATTTGTGTTTATAAAAAAACATAAAAGTTATACAGATCTGAGGGGTATGGATTGCAAAGAAATAAGAATACCTGCAAGCAAAACATTAAGAGGCCATTTCACTCTTCCATTCAAGGACTGGGGCTAGGGTAGTAGCAGTTAAAAACTCAAACAGATCTAGGAGGTTGAGGTGATTGCACTTCCTGGTGAATGAGTATCAATAGGAAAGGGAGAAAAGTCATAATAGCCTTGAACCACTGGGAGGATGATGATGCCCTTGATTGGGATGGGGGAATACTTGGGAGGAGAATTTGATAGACTACTAAAAAGACAACTATTTTTCCCTTTTATCAAAATATGTCTTGTTAGGAGAAAGACAAATGTGATTAGTACATAGTTGAAGACTTTCAATTAGAAAATAGCCATCTCAGAATCTTCATTATCACTGTCATTGATTAATATCTTTAAGCAAAAACTGACCTGAATCTAGCTTTCAGCAATTTTCACATGAGGGTCAAATAAAATTTTGCCTTTCCCTTGTTCTTAAATCAGAACTGCGACATAATTTTTCTACCCACAAAACTTCCATCAGAATAACTAATTTCACAAGATAATATGAGAATTAATTATTGAATGATTACACAAGTCTCAGCAAATATTATAACTGATATTTCAAGGGCTGCTATTTAAATGGAAAAGTGTTTTTGCTATTACTGAATTTAGTGTAAGAAAATTAACAATCGTGTGCATATTCTCATTAAATCTGGGGAACAATTTGGAACTCTTTGTGCCAGACACAGGTGTTGGGGGAAATTGTGTGTGGGTGGACATGACGATAAACCAGACGGGCATGGTTCTTCTCCAAAATTAACCCCCCAGTTGTTGTCCATACATGGAAACAAAAACTAAAGCAACCTGAATTAGTGCTCAATTTAGATCATAGTAGCGGTGAGCAAAAGGATCAAAGTATTGCGTCGGTTCAAATTGTTGCAGCTCCCTTAAGGTGCCATTTTTTTCCTGGGAGAGCTCAAGTACCATTGTTTGAAAGTTTCCTAAGGCTTCTGGTTTCCTGAACATGCCAGTGTGGATGCCCCCCTTTTGGGCATTGCTAGAGTGAACACACTAGCTCAGGTTCTGTGGAGCAAAGTTGAATAAGGGAAAGAAAGGTCCAAATCATAGGATAAGTTCACACTCAATCTGATGGCAAAGAAAGAGGCACAGCATGAAGGCAGTTGGGGTTCAATGTTAGGAAGGGGGTAAAGAAGGTAAGAGAAGCAAGCAGATGAAGATACCAGAAATTATTTTGCCCATTACACTATTTTTCCTAGGCTGACGGGGAAACTGACAGTGGAGTGGTTAACTTGGGGGCAATAGGATTTTTTTATGAGTCTGTCTAAGGAGCTAGAGCAACAAGAAGGTTTTCCTCCTTTATTCCTCCATCCCATCACTTCATTAGTCACTCTTTCTGCCTACTTCTCTCAGTGGTGGAGCTGGAGTAACAAAAAATAACCAAGGCAAACCACCCACTAGTGGTGCCCACTGATTGAAGTCTTTCCTAGTGAGCCATTTGACCTTCACACCTCACCTCATCACCCAGGGATTTGGAGCCTCAGGAAATTCTTTGATAAACTGACTTACGTTTGTCTAAAGGAAAGCAACAAGGGGAGAAAGCAGAGACCTCAGAGGAGTTGCAATCTATTCTTAACCTCTTTTGCAAGACAGCTTGCTTGGGCTGAGAAAATAAGCAGCGTCTGTTCTGAGCTGTTACTTATAAGTATTAGGTTTGGTTGAAGAAGTGGCCATGTGGAAAGGGGGAGTAAATTAAACAAGTACGTTTCCCTTAATATTTCTGAATTGCTTCTTCAGTTTGATGAGAAATTGACAGTCTGATGGACGTATACAAATTGTTGGGGGTCATAGTATGACTGACAGAGATGATTAAAAATAAAGTGCTTACTTCTGGGCAAAGTTCACACTGCGTTTGCAGAATATTGGACTACAGCAGGGCCCTTCAGTTCTGAAAACCAAATAGATCCTTTGTGCATCCGTGGGAGCATGCACGAATTTGTTTAATCAGGCTTGTGGCTGTCAATGTTATCTGGGCACAGGGCTCTGTCAGCTGCACACAACTGAACACAGACCCTGCGCCCAGGAAGAGTTGGGATTGGGACTACTGTGTTCTTCTGCCTTATTTCACCGTTCCCATTCACTCACACACTGCCTCATATACACTCGGTCTCTGACCTCAAACCCTGCTACATTGTCCACTCTCCTCATTCTCACAGCTGTTGACTGGCCCATGCTTGGACTTCCCCAGGATCCCTTAGATGATCACAGTACCATCCCTGTTGATCTTGTCTCAGAAGAGCCCTATCTCTGCTCATTGAATGCTCACTGTAGGCCAGGCATTGGGCCAACTGCTTCACATGTATTGTCAACTCAACTACAAAACACCCCTGTGAAGATGCTTAATTTATATATGGGAAAACTGAGTCCCAGAGAGCTTATGCAACATGGACTAGGAGATAGTCGAGGTGGAATCAGAGTTTGCACTAAAGACTGCCTATCCCTACTTCTGAGATTATAACCATCACAAGTTCTCTAGCTCACCTTTCACAATGACTACAGAATGATCTTTGTAAAACACATCTAGTACTGTTACTCACTTCCTTAAAGTCTTCAGTCATTCATCCTAGAACTCTGCCTTTAAATCTAATTAAACCATTTGCCTCAGATACTCAGACTCTGTTTACATGAAACAGATAGGATTCCACAATCTTGCTTGGCTCTAGTTTGTTTGTTTATGTATTTATTTATTTGTGTTTTTATGTATTTATTCCATTGCAGTTCTGCCTAGATCTCAACCTATGGGATGTTTTCCTTCTACTTTTTCTCTCTCCTATCTGCTTGAACGTGAAGATTAAGCTCTGTTTTCTCAGATTTGATTCTTGACGTCCTTGAAGTATTCCTGCTCTTGGTTTCTTAAGCAAATGGCCCCTTATCCTTCCTCGGACTTCTGAGATCCCACCCTGACACTTGTTCCATCAATGTTCCAATGTACCCATGTGCCAAAATTTAACTCCTTAGATTGACAGAGAGTCCTTGATACTCTGACTCCAAGTAAGTTTTCCAGCCTCATCTCCTGTTTCTTTCTTAGGCTTTATAAGCCCTTTAAAGTGATTTCTAAAAAGTCAACTTTGAAAAATTCTCAGTTATGATATCTTTTTTTTTTAGAAAGTAGGATTTATTGAGAGCTCCCACAGTGGGAAGGGACCCAAAGGAGTTGCCCTATATCTTTAAATATTGTACCTACACAAGTATTTCTCTTTTCTTCTTTTGAAACTCAAATCATTGTGAACAAGATCTTATTACTGAGTCCTCTATTTCATTTATTCTCCTTTCTGTGTTTTCTATCTTTTCTTTCTCTTCATGTTTCAGTCTGGATATTTTCTGACCTATCTTCTAGTTCACTAAATTCCCCTTCATCTGTGTTCAATCTGCTATTAAACCTACTCACCAAGTTCATAATTTTTATTTTATTTCTCAATCCTAGAATTTTCATTTTTAATCATATATTTTAAATTGTTTGTAACAAACACAATTATTTTATTTGATTTGTGGGGTACAAGTGAGGATTTACTACATTAGTGAGTTGCATGCAGGTTAAGTTTGGGCTTCTAGCTGGCCCTCTCTCCCCAGTAGTGAACCAGGAACCCCACTATCCTCTATCCCTCCCTCCTCTAGCAGTGTCTAGCATCTGCCAATCCCACCCTTGTGCTCATGTGTCCAGTGATCAGAGCCTGCTTATGAGTGACAGCATGTGGTATTCAGTTCTTTGACAAGCACAATGATTTTAAGTTGCTGTCTAATAACTACAATATCCAGAGTCTCTGTGGGTATATTTCTACTGTCTATTGTTTCTCCTGGTTTGTAATCATGTGTCTTATCTCCTTTGGTGCCTGGTTTTTTTCTTATTGTGTGCTGAGCATTGTATTTTCAAAACTGTTGCAAGAAGTAATTTGAGGTCTAAATTAATGTTATTGTCCTCCAGAGAGGATTTATGTTTGATTCCATTAAGTGCATGTTGGCACTAGCAATAGGAGATCATTTCAATTTGAGTATAGTGATTGGGATGGTGATTCAAAACTGAACTAGACTCTGAATAATGGACATCTTCAGGTCCCCTCTTCTACTAGGGTATATGCTTTCACAATACCATCTCTAGGTGAGAATCCCTAGATCTTGCCTACCCCCTGTCCCACCTTCTGCAATCCCAAGACTCCAATACCTGTTTACCCAGCATGTGACACTGTTAAAAACGCTATTCAGCATCTCAACTACTTAGTCTTCTCCTCCTAAAAGTTTTCTGATGCCTTTATGAAGATGGTTTTTATATTGTGTCCAGCTTTGACAGTTATCATCAATCGGAAAGTTGGTTTGACTTCGTTAGTTTCTGGTTATCTGAACTGACAATGACATCATATCATTTTATGAGCTTCTGACTTTTATTCATAGAGAATTTTACAGTGCAAACTAGAAACTGATGACAATTCTGTTATTTCGAGGATACAATTAAACCTATATTGAAACAATATGCACAAATCAATTTACATGTAAGCAGACTAGTTACAATGTACCATGATTTCCACTAGCCCTTATCTTGCTTCCTTTTCCCTAGTTATATTAACCTTGTCTTACAGCTTTGATTAGTGAAGTGGTATTTTGCAGTGTTGGTTACCAATCGTCAACTATCCACAATATTTAAATCCCAAGGTTTAGTTTACAAAATATAAACACATTTGGGAGAGTGGATATACCGCAAATTGAGATTTTTTTTTTTTGGTCAGTGGTCACTGGTCTCAAATGAACTGTAGGTCATTTTACTTCAAGGGATTACTAAGTTATGGAGATATTAGTAGACTCTTTATTAAAAGTACATTTAAATCTGAGTTAGAATAACAGTTTGAAGTCTAAAATGGGAAATAAAACCATCAGTGGAGACAGAAATGTTGTTAAATCTGGAGGTCTATATCAAAAATGGTTTTGTCTCTAGATAGATATTACTTTTCTAGAATGAATAACTTGCAAGGACTTAAAATTGTATTTGTTTTGAAATCTAAAAAATATTTCTGAAAGTGCATTTGAATTATTTTATTGTACTATCATTCAATTGACTTATAAATATTTATTATCAGTACTATATGACAATACAAAGATTTTCTCTCTTTCCCCTCAGAATTCAATTCAAAACTTCAAGACTACTCTACTGAAGTATTTTTCTTTTTAAAAAAAGTCTATCTTCAATTGAAGGTGTACATGTTCAGGTTAGTTACATGGGTATATAGTGTGATGGTGAGATTCGGGCTTCTATTGAGCCTGTTACACAGGTGGTGAGCATGATACCCAAAAGGTGATTTTGGGACGCTTAACTCCCTCCTACTCTCCCCTCTTTAGAAGTCCCCAGTGTCTAATCCCGCACTTTGGGAGCCTGAGATGTGTGGATTGCCTGAGCCCATGGGTTCGAGACCTGCCTGGGCAACTTGGTGAGACCTCATCTCTACAATAAATCAAAAATTAGCTGGGTGTGGTAGCACGCGCTTGTAGTTCCAGCTACTTGGAAGGCTGAGGTGGAAGGATCGCCTGAGCCCAGAAGGTCGAGCCTGCGATAGCCGGGAGCGGCCACTGCACTCCAGTCTGGGCGACAGAGTGAGACTCCAACTCAAAAAAAAAAAAGAAGTCCCCAGTGTCTGTTGTTCCCGTCATTATACTTGTGACTTACAAGTGAGAACGTGTGGTATTAAGTTTTTTGTTTCTGTGACAATTCATTTAGAATAATGGCCCCTAACTGCATCCATGTTGCTGCAAAGGACGTAATTTTGTTTTTTTGTTATGACTGCTAGTATTTCATGGTGTATATGTACCACATTTTCCTTATCCAGTCTACCACTGATGTGCACCTAGTTTGGTTCCATGTAGTCGCTATTGTGACTAGCACTGTGATATCTTTTTGGTAGAACTATCTGTTCTCCTTTGGGTGTATAGTCAATAATGGGATTGCTGACTCACATGGTAAATCTATTTTTAGTTCTCTGAGAATCTTCAAACTGCTTTCCATGGGGTTGAACTAGCTTATATTCTCACCAGCAGTGTACAAACGTTACCTTTTGTCTACAGCCTCACCAACATCTGGTTTTTTTTTTTTTTTTACTTTTTAATAATAGCCATTCTGATTAGTGTGAGATGGTATCTCACTGTGGTTTTGATTTGCATTTCTCTGATCATTGGTGATATTATTGGTTTAAATTCTGATTTGGTTTTTTTCCCCTGATATAAGAATAATGACCTCTGCTCTTTTTTTTTCTCATTTGCATGGAAGATCTGTCTCTATCTCTTTACCACAAGCATATGAATGTCACTAGAAGTGAGATGGATTTCCTGAAGACAGCAGGGGGATGGGTCATTTTTTGAAATTCAAATTTGCCACTCTGTGCCTTTTAAGTGGAGCACTTAAGTTGCTAACATTCAAGATAGTTATTGATATGTGATTGCTTGCTCCTGTCATAATGTTGTTAAAAAGTTGCTTTGTGTTCTCAGCTTTGTGTGTGTGTGTGTGTGTGTGTGTGTGTGTGTGTGTGTGTTTGCTTGTATGCGTTTTGACTTATATGGTTTCAAACTATGTGTTTACATGTGCTTTTGTGTTAGATGGTATTGTTCTTTCATTTCTATGTTTAGAACTCCCTTAAGCATCTCTTGTAGGGCTGGACTGGAGGTGACAATTCCTTTAGTGCTTACTTGTTGGGAAGGGACTTTTATTTCACCTTAATTTATGAAGCTTAGTTTGGCAGAATAAGAAATTCTTGACTGGCATTGCTTTTCTTTATGCTTACTAAAAATGGGCTCCTAATCTCTTCTGGCTTGTAAGGTTTCTGCTTAGAGGTCTGCCGCTATGCTGAAGGGTCTCCCTTGGTAAGTGATCGGTTCCTTCTCTTTAGCTTCCTTTAAGATTTTTTCTTTTATGCTGACCTTGGAAAGTCTGAAGACTATGTGCCTTGGGGATGGTCAGCTCATATAGCACCTCACAGCAATTCTCTGAATGTCTTGTATCTGCATGGCAACCTCCCTAGCAAAAAAGGGGAAGTTTTCTTGGATTGTGTCTTGAAAAGTTTGTTCCATGTTGCTCTCATTTTCCCATTCTTTCTTTCTGAATGATGATCAAACATAGATTTGGTCTCTTTATGCCATCCCATACCTCTCAAAGGCTTTGATCATTTTTTAAAATTCTTTTTCAAAAATCTTATCTGGCTGGGTTAATTCAAAGAACCATTCTTCAAGCTCTGAAATTCTTCTGTTGTGTCAGGTCCACTGTTCAGGCTTGAGACTCTGTTCTGAAATTTCTGAAGCAACTTTAGTTCTAGAAGTTCAGTTTGGTTGGTTCTTAGAATGACCATGTCAGCTTTCAATTCTTGGACTGTTTTTTGTGACCAGTTTGATTTGGGAATACACTTTCTCTTGGATCCTGTTGAGTTTCTTTGCTATCCATATTCTAAATTCTATATCTGTCATTTTGAACAATTCATTCTGGTTTGGATCCATTGCTTGAGAGCTGGAAGGTTCCTTTGTAGGTGTTGAAACACCCTTACTTTTGGCATTTCTGGTATTCTTGCACAGATTCCTTCTCATCTGTGGGAGCAGACTCTTTTCTTTTATATATATATATATAATATTTTGAATACATATATTACACATATATATTTGGTATCATTGTGATAAGACCTTTCAAGATTTCTTTGTTTTTCTTTATGCATGAATCTGTGATGTATGCTGTATATGGTTCATTGGCTTTGTTTAGTGCCCTGGCTCCTTGTTCTCTCCCTGGCCCACAGGTATCAGAGGCAGTGGCAGAAATGGTAGCAATTTGGCCAGAAGGTGTTAACAGTGATCTCCAAAGGTTGAGTTTTCAGGGGAGTGCTGAGCAACAGCTGCAGTGTTCAGGGGAGGCAGGGAAGCTCTGCGGCATCAGGAGGCCCTACCTGACAGGAGGCCTTGCCCGATAGGGATGTTCTCCCTTTCTGGTCCCTCTCTGGCCCAGGTGTGGGAGGGGTGGAGGCAGTGGTGAAGGCAGAGGCAGGGGTGGTTGGCAGCTGGAAAGAGCCCAGCAATATGCCACTAAAGTATTCAGGTAGGATGGGGTTGCTTCTCTCTGCCTGAATGGAAGCCACAGGGACAAGAGTCTGTGGCATTGGTTCTATGGATGCATGGACCCACCCTGTCTCTCCACTTCCTCCCTAGGCTGCAGATGGCAGGGTTCTTGCCTGGATGGGAATTGTGGAGGTGCACGGCCCACCTGTTCCTTCTGTGGCCTGCATGCAGCATGAGCAAAGGTGGTGGTGACAGGGCCTGTGGGAGGCCTAACCACTGCCTCTGCAAGCTGGCAGCCTTCTGGGGTCAAGCCACAGCTGCAATCTTCAGTTGGGCTTGGGCTGGATGTAGTGGGAGGCCTGATTCTGGAGAGATAATGCCATTGGTGGAGAGTAGCAAAAGGAGGAGGATTTCCCATGTTGCACAGTCAGTGGCTACAGTTTCTGCCCTGGGAGGGAGGTCCTTATTTGGTGAGGTGGTAGCAGCTGGCACTGAACCGCTCAGGGAGCAAGAGTCCCCTGTGGACATGCGTAGTGCCTCTGTTTAGATCCCAGGCAGCTTCCTATATTCAGCTGGGGTATGGGAGGGTAGTGAGGGGAGTTCTCCTATAACTAGGGTTGCAGTGGTCTGTGGAAGATGTATGAAACCCCAGGGGATTCTCTCAGATATTACCCCATTCCCTTCATGGAGAATCCTCTCCTGATTCTGTGCTCTCCTTTGCTCTCACTGGTCCCAGATGCTATTCTGATGAACTTCAGTGTGGCCTTCCAGATGGTCTCCTGAAGAGCTAATTCACTTGCTCTTTTAGACCCTCTCCATGAGAAAGGTGTTCACTAGCTGCCTCCAGTCAGCCATCTTGGATCCCACCCTCTTGGTCTACTTTAAAAGAAAATACACAAGAGTTTTTTCATGAAGGGGGAAACAACAGGTTCCATCACATTAAATCTTTCTCATTAATGCTTTCCTTAATCTTTAGTAACGCCAGTTCACCAAAAATCAATCACAGATCTTCCCAACAATTCCTATACTTGTACTCCTGAGAGTTCTTAGAGAAAATCTTACAACACACAAGTATTTGCCTCAGGAAATGCAAGATCGCTAACCTCAACTGGATCATCAACTCTCCCACAGCAGTGATTTCAAACTTTCACCACACTTATTAAGTCTTCAACCCACAACCTTAACTCTCAGCAGATATCTTTTCCTCCTACTTCACAGAGGAAACATAAGCTATCCTCTGAGTAATATATATATATTTTTACCCAAACGTTATTGTCAATATTTTTTCAACTGTTTTATTATGGAAAATGTAAACATACACAAAACTAGAGAGGCTGGGATAATAAGCTGTCATGTACATATCATCCAGCTTCAATAATTATCTACTCATGTCCAATATTATTTCATTAACCATAACTTTTAAAAACTGCATTTCTAATCATTCTTTCTTACTTTCCTCACATCACTTGTCTAGTCCATTTTGTACTGCTATACAAATACTTGAGAGTGCATAATTTATAAAGAAAAAAGGTTTATTTAGTTCATGGTCCTACAGGCTGAGAAATTCAAGGACACGCCCTGTCTTCTGGTGAGGGCTTTTGTGCTGCATCACAGCATGATGGAGAAGATCAAAGGGGAATCAGATATGTGTGAAGAGGGCCAAACAGGAAGAAAAATTATTTTGCTTTATAATAACTTGCTTTCTTGGGAACTAATCCCTTCTTGTGAGAACCTAATCCAGTTTCACAAAAGTGAGAACTCACTACTAGGAGAACAGAATCAAGCTATTCACATAAGCTCTCCCATGACCCAAATACCTCCTATTAGACTCCACCTTCCAACATCACCACATTGGGAATCAAATTTCAACAGAAGTTTAGTTGGAGGCAACAGATCACATCCAAACCACAGCATTACTCTAAAAGAAGTTTCCTTTTTATCTGTTATTCTCTGCAACAAGAGGTAGATTCTATCTCTTCTAGCCTTTTCAAACCTTTGCTCTATTTAACACACTCCCTGTATATTAACTGATTTCAGTTCAGTATTTAAACATGATTAATTTATTTTCATATAATGAATATTGCACACACACACACACACACACACACACACTTTTGACACTATATATACTTTTAGCTAACATCCCATTATTCACCTTTCATTTTTATTCAAGAATCTAGAAAAGGTATTCCACACTCACTGTTTCTATTGTCTTACTCTCTCCTGCACCTTAATTCAAGCAAAAGGGTTCCCGGCCACACCAATCTGCTGAAACTGCTCTTATTGAGTTCAGTGATGCTGATTCTTTTTGGTAAGTTTTCTCAACCTGTTTCCTATGTTACTTGTGAGGCATTTGATGTTGCTGATCCCTCTCTGTGATTAGCATTTTGGTAAGTTTTCTCAACCTGTTTCCTATGTTACTTGTGAAGCATTTGATGTTGCTGATCCCTCTCTATGATTAGCAAAGCTTCTTCAAACTCTTTCTTCTACTTGATCCCACAAAAAACACTCTCCAGTATTTCCTCCTACATCTCTGGCCTCTCTTTCTCAATCTCCTTCTCTGGCTCTTTGTTTCTTTCATGTGGGTGTTCCCAGGGATCTGTCCTTGGTTCTCTTCACTTCTCATTTACACTATTTTGGAGCAATCTAACCCACTGCCTATGTCATAGCCATCTGTATAGTTTTTCTCAAACATTTGGAATCTAACGGGATAATGACACACTGCAACAAACACTTTTTTTAAATTCCAAGATTCATTTCTATTTGTAAAACTAAAAAATGCCTAATTATTACTAACGAAATAGTGACAACAGATTCATAACAGAGAAAGTGATGACATCATCTGTAACCTTTATCTGGCTCAATGCTGAACAGCTTGAGTTTTAGGTAAAAATTCCATATTTATCTGCTCCTTTTTCTTCCTCTTTATTTATACTAATTCAGAAGGTTCTAACTCACTATTTTGAGAGGTAGGAATGATATCAAGCACTTGCTACATGTATCAGATAAGTTTTGGATATTGGATTAAGCATAGACCAGAAATTATGAAGAGAATTTTAACAAAAGTGAATGTTTTGTCAGATGGTAAGCTGAATAGCACATTGTAGAAAAAAATAGAGGGATAAATGTTTTAATTTGAAAAATAGCATCAAATAGATTGTTGGCCTATTGTTTGGTCATAGTCTTTTCTGAAAATATTTCCTCATGTTCTGATATAGTACTTGAAGGTGATTTAAAAATATGCTCCATGATACAACAATGACTTTTTTTAACAAGCAAAGAAAATCATCCAGTGTTGGAAAAGAATCAACTCTGGGTATTAAGAATTCTGCATCACAATTTAGTCCTCATAAGACATCCTACCTTATTCTCCATGGAAACCTATGACCTTTGGTCATGAAGTGACATGATGTGATTTTTGAGTATATTTCTAAGCAACTCACCTTGAGCAAGCCACTTAGAATCAGAGAAACTGTCTTTATTTGCATTATTTGTGGTGGAGAGATATTGTTATCTCAACCATAAATTCCAAATCTCATGTGATCAACTTTCCCTGACAGCCAGCTTACTTCAAGATGAAAAAGTATGCTTGAAATGATATATATCTAGTGACCACAGTCTGGTCAGCTTCATAATCTTCACTGAGAATGAAGTATTATTATTCCTAACTTATAGATGATAAAATTGAGGCTTATAAGAACCTTAGAAAATGCAGGAGACATCCTTAAGGAAATTGGAACTGGGAACCAATTCCTGATCAAAATCCCCAGTGCCCATGCCATAAGAGATAAGATAGACAAGTGGGACCTCATCAAACTGACAAGCTTCTGCAAAGTCAAAGAAACCATCAAGAGAGCAAGGAGATAGCTCACAGACTGGGCAAAAATATTTGCCAACTCTATGTCTGACAAAGGCCTAACATCTAGGATCTACAAGGAACTCAAATGTGCTGAAAAGAAAAAAAAAACAGTCCCATTACAAAGTGGGCAAAAGATATGAATAGACAATTCTCAAAAGAAGACATACGAACAGCCACCAGATACATGAAAAAATGCTCAACCACACTAGTCATCCAAGAAATGCAAATCAAAACCACACTGAGATACCACCTAACTCCAGTCAGTGTGGCCATCATCAATAACTCAAAAAACAACAGATGCTGGAGTGGATGCAGGGAAAAGGGAACACTTCAACACTGTTGGTGGGAGTGTAAACTAATGCAACCTCTGTGGAAAACAGTGTGGTAATTCCTAAAAGATCTAAAAATCGACCTTACATATGACCCCGCAGTCTCCCTCCTGGGAATATACCCAGAGGAACTCAAATCACTTTATGAAAAAGATACCTGCACACACATGTTTGTTGCAGAATTATTCACAATAGCAAAAACATGGAACCAAAAAAGGACTGGATTAAAAAATGTGGTACATATACACAATGGAATACTATGCAGCCATAAAAAAGAACAAAATCATGAATTTCGCAGCAACCTGGATGGAACTAGGGTCTGTAATACTGAGTGACCTCTCACAGAAACAAAGATCTGAGTATCACATGTTCTCACTCATAGCGGACCTTGAACAGTTATCATAATACTTTAAGAAAAGGATTGGCAGTAGTGGGAAACTGCTGGGGCTGGGGCAGGAATGGCAGTAGTGGAATCTGCCAGAGTGGAGAGAGTCACGTTTCATCAACAAGAGTACCTGCCTAATGAAAATTTGTATACCTAACCATGAATTTTACCCCACATCTTTAAAAGAAAAAGAAAACCAGAGGCTTAAAGAGGTTAAGTGATTTTGCTATCATTCACGTAGTAGCAAACTGGAACTTGACCCTCATCATTCTGACTCTAAGTGCTGCTTTTCATCTGTGTCCTATGCTATACTCCATGACAGCCTCGCTGCATGTAACCTGAGTTACTTTCTAAAACTCAAATCTGACTGTTCCATCCTGCCTAATATCACTCCATAGCTCTAATGAAAAGCATGCAAAGTGCCTCCAAGTCTGTATCCTACTTCTTTCTCCATTCAAATCACTATGGTCAAATAACATATTGCTCTAAAACTTGGTGGCATAAAACAAACATGTATTATACTTATGGGCTCTTTGGGTTGGTAATTCAGACAGGATACAGAGAAGGCTTGTCTCTGTTCCACTTAACATCAGCTAAGGCAGCTTGTAGGCTGGGGGCTGAAACCAGCTAAGGCTTGCTCATTCACACATCTGGTGGTTGATGCTGGGAAGACTCCAATGGCTGAAACTGAAATAGCTGAGGCTCCTCAAATTTCTCTCTCTCTCTCTCTCTCTCTCTTTTTCTCCCCCCCCACCCGCCCCTCTCTTTCTCAATGTGGTCTCTCAAGTATGGCACCACCAGAACTTCTAAAGTGTGTAAAGATAGACAGCCAGGCAGAAACTTTGGTAACTTAACCTCTGAAGTCACATAGAGTCAGTTCTGCATACCTTTCACTAGAAGTGAATCAGTAGGGCTGCCCCAATATTCAAGAGGATTTTGTGGATGCTATAATCCTGTGTGAGAGACAGATGCTAATCAAATAGTCTGACAAATATGTAATAACAGGGAGTTGTGATAGCATAGGTCAAGATGCCTGAACTGGTATGAGGGATCCATGATCCAAGGAAAGTGATATTTGTGTTGATCACACTCATCAGTCTGTCTCTTCTATTGGCATCCAAAATAGCTGTATGTGTGTGTAGCATGACTCTACAGATTATTTACTCTAGCTATGCATATTTGAGGACAAAGACTGTGTCTTATTCATCTTGATATCCCTTACATCTAGCATAGTGCTTGACATGAGATACACTCACTGTTTGTTAAACATGAAGAAGAAAGTGTTTGGAGAAACAAGAGTGACATTTGAAAGAACTTTCTTTCCTTTTAAGTATGAGGGAAAATCCCCCATCTTTCCCATTTCTATGACAAGCTCTTAGAAAGAGTGCTAAGTCTACGTGGAATGGTTTTCTGGAATATCCAAGGGAGGAGTGTTTGCTCTCTTCCTTGTTAAACTGGCCTTAATTAAACAGGCCAATTTTTCCATTCATGTTCTTGATCTTTCCTTTCTCTGTCCCTATGCAATTGTAAAACATGGTCCCAATGTTCTCTGACACTCCTGCAATTCAAAGGTGAAACCTATGTCCTTTATCCTTGAATCTGGGCTCTTGACTTCTTGGCTAGTTGAATATGACAGAAGTGATGTTGTGTTAGTTTCTTAAGAAATTGGAAGCTGTCACTTCTTGTCCCTTGAGATGATCACTTTCATAATCCAGCTACCATACTGTAAGAAAGTCCAAGCCACCCCATGCTGGAGACACCAACATGGAGAGGAACCAATAGTCAGTACCAACTTGCCAGCCATATGAGTGAACCATCTTGGAAGTAGATTACTGACCCAGGTTAAGCTACCCCAGATGGCACCATATGGAGCAAAGACAAACTATCCCTACTAAGCCCTGCCTACATTTCATCTTCATAAATAAAAGAAGTTATTGTTGCCTTTTAAGCCATCAAGTCTCTTAGTGGTTTAGTATGCAGCAAGAGATAACCAGAAAATACCCTTCTTTGAACTCTCCTCTCCCCCTCCTTTTCCTCCCTGTTAGTTTCACTTGCTTTTTTCCAAATCTGTCACATAATCAACACATACTTTCTATTTCTTGGGAAAGGATTTGCTCAATATTGTTATTCTTTTTATTAGATGATGAGCAACAAAGACCCTATGTTGTTAATTTCTGTGTGGCCTGAGTAGAAGTGCAATAAATTTTATTTAATTGGATTGGATTGATTTCACTCATTTTAACCAGTTTTCTATTTTTTTTAAAAAAATAGAAGGTGTTCAGGTCTCTCCCCAGACCTACTGAATCAGGTGTTCTAGAGTGGGAACCAAGAAACTACATTTTTAATAAGCTTCCCAGGCACTTTTTATACATACCAAACTTTGAAAACCTTGTTGTAGTGGTTGTTTAAAATTCTTTTGGAATAAGGATTATTGTGAAATTTAAATTTAAAAAGATTATAAATGTTATAAAGCATTTAGTATGGAGCTTGGCATATTATAAGAGGTTAGTAAATGTCAGTTATTATTATTATCACCAACATTATCACTGTTATTTTGAAAGATTATCTTTAAGTTTGGGAGATATTAGACTGTGTCTTTGTGGGCAAGCAAGGGTTGTGTGCTGGTTTGTTATTGAATCAGTTCTGCATTTGTTGCCTACAGTTCAAAATGCTCTTGGCTCCAGGCATCAGATGAAGGATTACAGTTATCTACAGGAAACCAAACTATGCTTAGGCAAAACATTCTTCAGTGTCTACCGACCTAGCTCAGGTACACACATGTGGCAAGAAACAGGACATAAATGTTCATCTGGCACATGCTCTGGCAAATGAAGTAAATCACTGGAGCTGGGCCTTTTCAGAGCACTCCTGACAGGGGATCCTCATATATTTGGAAGAAGATGTCTGCAAGGAAATCTTAGTAAACACTTGACCAAATTTCCCTGATTTCTCCTGGGAATATGGGGGACTTGACATCCACTTCAATATGTAAGCAGATGTACTGGCTTATGGGCTGAAAGCCTGAGAAGAGATCTGGACAGGCTGACTGAAAATCAGCAACCGTTTTCAAGAAAATTCAACAAACTCTACATTTGATTTTTCTTTGGAAAAATGATTTATGGGCATCTGTTTAAGTGGAAAACATTCAGTCTAGATTATTAAATCTCACTTAGGCCAAATGCTTAGAGAATGGGATACTTTGGTATTCCAATTTCTTAATTAACTTAGGGTTAACTACATCCCATTTTCTTTTGACCCTTGTTATTAAAAACTATTATAACAACTCTTTACAGTGTTCTATTTTAGTAATACCAGTGTAGTGAATAGTCTGAATCTGTGTGAATTACTTACTCTCTTTGTGCCTCAGTTTCTCTTCTTTTTTTGTAGAACAGGGTCTTGCTACATTGCCCAGGCTGCTCTCAAACTCCTGGGCTCCAGTGATCCTCCTGCCTCAACCTCCCAAAGTCCTGGATGAGCCATCACACCTGGCCCTCATTTATTTAGAAAAAAAGAATAATAATAGTAACTCAAAAGATTGCCGAAGATTAAATGAGTTAATATATGAAAGTGCATAGAATACTTTTTGGCGCATGGTAAGTACTATATAAGTGTTTGCTGTTTTACTATCATTTTCAATGCCAATTATTATAATTTGCAGATAAATAATATCACAAGGCAACTTTTCTTTTGGTACAGACCTATAGCTAACAATGTAACTAGAAGAAGCATGGAAATTAGACTGAGGCCAAGCAAACCTGACTATACCCTAAGGGTGAGATCTTAGGATCTTTTCTTTTCACCTCTCAATCTTCAGATTCTTGCACTGTGCCTGACATGGCACATGATTGTGTGCTCAATAAACTGTGAATAAATGATGGTTCCTAAAAAATGAATACTTGATTATTAAGTTTTTTCTTGTCTTATGAACTGCTTAGAGTTTGAGTGCAGTAAGAATCTCTTTAATTATTTATGGTTTATTAGTTCTGTGTCATTGAGTATGACTATTTTTTTTAATGTAGCAACAGTACTTTTTTGCCCCCCTCCAGCTTTATTAAAGTATACCTGACAATGCAAATTGTACATACTTATGCTATACAATGTGATGTTTTGATATACATACGTTGTGAAATTATTAAATCAAGCTAATTAACACATCTATCACTTCACATTCTCTTCATTTTTCATGTTATCTCTTGTTGAGGACCTTGATGGAGAAAAAGTGGAAATGGAACCAGAAACCAAGAAAGAAGGTGAGACAGCTGACTGCAAACTTTGTAGACTGAAGATATTTTATTTATCCTTGAAGTGTATTTAAACGCTAAAAAGAAAATGTCTCTACTAACCAGGACGTGGCTACGGGTCTAAATCTACAAAAGACAATAGCCCCCTTTCTCCTCTACTTTCTGGGAAAGAATGTAGGCATGTAATTGCAACACTCAAATATCATCCAGCTCAATATTTTGCTGTGTTGCAGAGCCTAGGCTCAGTGCTTGGTACAGTCTCATTAAACTAAATATCAAATTTGATCACAAGATAAGATTGCTGAATGTTGAAAGTCCATGTGGCTTTATTACCTAATCAGCCACATATGGACATTTTCTATAAGCTCATTTTTGTTAAAAGTCAGTTTATATCAAATTAAAGATTTCATGGACATGAATAGCTATGAGTAATAAATCCTTAGAGCCTTTGACAGGAGTAGGAGTTTCTAGCCTGTTCATCTGCCATGCTCCAGATCAGGAATATACTCATTCTTTGTTTTCCTTGGTGCAGCACTTCAGGAGATGCTTTTGCAGTGTTTATTTAGAAAGCCCCAAGCTGGATTCAAACTAAGAAAAAAAAATCACTTCTGCATCCTAACTCATACTGGAGCTGCCTTCCTCCTCCTTCCGCCTTTAGTGCCACCTTGATCCATATGTACAGATCTTTGCTGAATGCCTTGAGATGTGGGCAGGAGAAGGGGAGACTGTTGGTAAAAATAAAGGACTCTACCAACAGTTCTTTTCAAAGCAGATGGCCTGCAAAGAGCTGTACATAGACTTGCATGTTCAAAAAATTATTCTATAAATTGCCTTTTGAAACTTAGATATTTAAACCAAAATAATAAAACAAAAATTAAAACAGGAAAAAATATATTTTCTAGCCTCCTGATTCAAGAAACCATGAGACATGAAGTATGGTTTACTCTAATGGAGTGAGTTACCAACACAATGAAGAAACTGTATTCATCAGTTGGCTTTTGCAGGATTAAAAAAACCACCCCAAAGCTTAGTGCCTTAACCAATAATTTTACTCTTGATTCTAAGGGTCGACAAAACAGTTATACTGCTCTGGGCAGGCTTTGCTGACAGGTTGTCTGAAGGCTGGATGATCTAGGACAGCCTCACTCACATAGTTGGTATTTGGCAATGATGGTAACTGAGCCACCTGTCTCATCATTCGGCAGGTGGGTCCCAAAGTTCGAAGAGTGTGAGTGCAGAAGCTGCAAGGCTTCTTAAGGCTTAAGCTGACAAGTATACAATATTACTTCCATTGTATTCTATGGTAAAACAAGTTGCAATATTCGAAGGGTGGATAAGTAGATTCTACTTTTTTTTAAAATCAATATTTTTTATTATGATATTCTGGAGTACAGTCAAGGGTTAGGCATACAAATATGCTTCGTTCAGGCACCCTTGTTGATAAGAGGTGTCTCCCTGACCCCAGACAGATGTTTACTACCATTAACCCCATCTCCCTTCTCCTCCCCCCCATAGTTTCCCACCACTCTACTTTTTGAAGGTAAGAGGTACAGACGATTGTGGCTATTTTTGCAATCTCTCAGTTGAGCTGTACATGCAACACATGGCACTCTAATCACAGTTGCACTAAAAACAACCCACTGCTGGAGACAGAGGTGTGATGGTGGCACTGGACTCCAAAGACCAGGGTCCTAGGGAAGGTCCTGCCATGATTTACTTCCTGACCTTAAATAAATCCAGCCTATCTCCCTGGGCCTCAATTTAATCATCTTTAAAACAAGGGGTTAGATAAGATGATTTCAAAATCTTCTTCCAGATTTCAAAGATATCGAAGAATTTAATACACTCTCAGTTTTCAAAGGCAAGCTTTCCTAGAGCTAAGGATCTCAAGGAGATGGTATAGAATTCTAAACTTTTTTTTCCATATGCTATGATTACAATCATGTACAAAGTACATTTATGAAAGGAAATATTTTAAAAATTAGTAGCAGGTTGGTAGAATTGGGAACTTTAAATATTATGTTAACAAATTTAAAAATTTTTGTTTCTATCTTGACTCTTCAATAAAATAGAATAAATACTTTCCAAACACTCTTTCTGAGAAGAAAATTGTTGCCAGATCAACAGGACCACAATTCTCACAGCTCCCCGAAACAGTGGGGAATTAATTTCTTGTTTTGTCTTTTCCATTCTCCAGTATGCAGTAGAGAGAATGGTGAGGGAGCGCCTCACCCCCATGCCCTTCTATCTGTCACGTGCCCTGCCCAAAATCCCCACCAAGACCATCATGTTTCTTGCTCAGATATGTGCGCTTACGAGGGAGGGACCAAAAAAACCCCAGACTTTATTTATAAAAATTGTGCACTTATTCTTACATATTTAAACTTCAGTCGCCTTCAAAGTACTTTCCATTCAGTGCAATACACCTGTCGAGACACTTTTTCCATTACTCAAAACAGTTTTTGAACTCATCAATTTTGATGCCTTTTAGTGCTTCTGTCATTTTTTGTTTCACCTCTTCCACATTGGCAAAACTTATCCCTTTGAGGACTTTTTTCATCTGGGGAAACAAAAGCAAAGTTGCTCAGGGCGCGATTAGGTGAATAGGGAGGGTGGGGCACAGGGGTCGTGCAGCTTTTTGATTAAAAACCGCTGAACGTTCAGTGCAGTGTGGGCAGGTGTGCTCGTAAATCACCCATCCTGAAATGGACGAATGCATTGAAAGAATTTCCCCTCAAGTTCACCAAAGCCAAACACAACCTCTCACAACAATGCTAGCTGGTACTCTGAAGCCAATGGGTTCCTAGAACACTTACATAGCAGGGGTAGCCTGTAAGGAGCTCATTCTCCGAGAGATAATGCCGTTTTTTGGGGTCCCCCCTCAGAAACTTTGGATAGGATGTTATTTTCCCTCAAATTCATCAAAATTTTGGGGCAGATGCTCTAAGAAAAGAGGCAAAGGGAAAGATTTTGTTGAGGGTCATCCATTTTTACTTTTATACAGGCAGTGGTCATCAGTGGCCTTTTATCAACTTAATTCTCTTAGATCTTTTCAGGCTTATCTACTTGACCTCTTAGGTGAGTTTGACATTTTTGACCACTCTCTTTTTTTTAAATTGTCCTTTCTCCCTTGGTTTCTGAAAGACCACTCTGACTTCTTCCTCACAGCCATCTCTTCCATGGCCATTCACTTGAACGTTGATGATGGCTAACCTTTGTCTCTGGTCTCTAATCATTTCATGGCTACCGAGTGAACTCACTCACTCCTATTATTTCAGTGACTATTTATGTTCTGTTGACTCCCAGTTATATATCATAGACTTTTCTCCTGAACCCTGAGATTCAGCTGCATCCTGGGCAGCTTCACTGTGACATCCTACAGGTGCCTTAAACTCAACATGTTCCCAAACTTCTGTATTCTCAGCTTAGCGAATTACTATTCATATAATCACCCAATCTAGAAAACTGGGAAGCTACTTTCTCTTCCTTACTCTCCATTCAGAAAGCCAGGTCAATTTTCTTTCAGAACCTGCCAATTTCTGCTTTACTCAAAAGGATTAATCCCCTATACACTGCATCCTCTGGACTCCGTATGAGCCAGTTTGGGACCCTGCCTTTAGAGATTATCAAGACACAAGCATGTGGACTTTTCCTTACCAAGGATGTTCTGCCACTGCTGCTGCTGAGTGCCTAGCCCACCAAACCAGAGGTCAACCTTGAGTTCTTAACTTGGCACCATTCTCTTGGGGGACCAGCCAGACACTTGGTAACAAGTTGATTGCATTAGACTCTTTTTTTATCACGAGGAGCCGCATTTTGTTTTTTCTGCTATGGGTATGAATATGCCTTCTCAGAACCACCATCTATGGGCTTATGGAATGCCTGACTCACCATTATGCTATCATACATAATGACACTCCTGCCCAGGAGACATATTTCATTACAGGTTAAGTACAGTACTACATCATGCCATTAAAATTTACTGTTTTAGCATGTACCCCGCCACTCAGGAGCTGTTAGCCTGATAAAATTATGAAATGGCTTAATGAAGATTCAGTAATAAACAACCGAAACAATCCTCAGCAAAATAAATAAATAACGTGGGAGATATCACACTCCCAGACTTTAAACTCTATTATAAAGCTATAATAATTTGAACAGCCTGATATTGGTACAAGAAGAGGCATATAGAACAATGGAGCAGGATAGAGATTCTGGAAGCAAAACCTCAATTTCTCAACCAACTCGTCTTCAACAAAGCCTCCACTATCAACCACTGGGGAGAGGAGAACCTATTCAGTAAATGGTGCTGGGAAAACTGGCTGATCACATGCAGAAGATTGAAACAAGACCCCTACCCATCCCCATACACAAAAATCAACTCGAAATGGATCAGAGACCTAAATGTGAAACCTCAAACTATAAGAAGCTTAGAAAATGCAGGAGACACTCTTATGGAAGTTGGAACTGGCAACCAATTCCTGATCAAAACCCAAAGTGCCCAGGCCATAAGACATAACATAGACAACTGAGACCTCATCAAATTGACAAGCTTCTGCAAAGCCAAAGAAACCATCAAGAGAGCAGGGAGATAGCCCACAGACTGGGGAAAAAAAATTTGCCAACTGTATATCTGACAAAGGACTAACATCTAAGATCTGCAAGCAACTCAAACATGCTGAAAAGAAAAAAACAAACAGCTCCATTACAAAGTGGGCAGAAGAGGTGAATAGACACTTCTCAAAAGAAGACATACGAGTAGCCAACAGATACATGAAACAATGCTCAATATTGCTAATCATCAAAGAAATGCAAATTAAAACCATACCGAGATACCACCTAACTCCAGTCAGGATGGCCATCATCAATAACTCAAAAAACAACAAATGCTGGAGAGGATGCGGGGAAAAGGGAACACTTCTACACTGTTGGTGGGAGTGTAAACTAATACAACCTTGCTAATCATCAAAGAAACAAGACTTTCAACTGTATGGGAAATCGATGCCTCAGTGGTATGAGGCGCTCCAAATGCCAGGTGACATTCAGCTTCTAGTTTATAATGAGACTAGGTAGAAGAATTTCTTCTTGGGAACAAACTTCTAGACTGGTAGAGCTGAAGGTCATGGACAGGAAGCAAGAAAAGCCATTCTCACTCCTGTCCCTTAATTTTGGACTCATGTATTCGATATAAGGGAGAAACATACCATATAGTGGTCAGTGGTTCAAGATTATGTTACATCCTGAGGGACAACATTCCAACCCCGCAAAATATGACCTCCCAGTTTATACCATTACTGACTATTAAGGAATGTTTTTTAAATTAATTTTTAATTTTGAAGAAGTGGAGTACAATTCAGGGTTAGGTGTACAAATGATTATTATGCAAGTACCCTTGTTAATGAGTACCCTACCCCTGGCAGCTTCCCACTACTGCCAATCCCATCCCCCACCCCCGGCAGTTTCCAACTACTGCCAATGCCTTTCTTATAGTATTATGATAATTGTTCAGGGACCGCTTATGAGTGAGAACATGTGGTACTCAGTTCTTTGTTTCTGTGAGAGATCACTGAGTATTATCGACTCTAAGTCCATCCAAGTTGCTGTGAAGCTCATAATTTTGTCCTTCTTTATGGCTGCATAATATTCCATCATGTATATGCGTATGTATATGTATATGTATAGGTATAGGTATAGGTTTATGTAGGTTGCATGCAGGTGAAGTTTGGGCTTCTAGGTGGCCCTCACTTCCCCGGTAGTGGACCAGGTACCCTTTGTATCATCATGTGTCCCTCACCTCCTTCCCTCCCCAGCAGTGCCCAGTGACTGACAATCCCTCCCTTGCGCTAGTGTGGCTAATGTTCAGGGTCCACCCATGAGTGAGAACATATGATATTCATTTATTTGTTCATCACTTAATATAATGGTCTCCAACTCCATCCAATTTGCTGTGAAGTTCATGATTATGTTCTTCTTTGTGACTGTGTAATACTCTATCATGTATAGGTACCACATTTTCTTTATCCTTCTTTATCCAGTCAATGGTAATATTTTATTTTATTTTTTTAACTTTTAAATTTTTTTTATTTTAAAATTGTGGGGTACAATTCAGGGTTAGGTATACAAATATTCAGTGTGCAGGTATCCTTGTTGATGAGGTGTGCTCCCCCTTCCCCAGGCAGATTTCATTTGTATACCTAACCCTGGATTGTGCCTCACATCTTCAAAATTAAAATTTTTTAAAATAAATAAATAAACAGCAATGGTAATATTTTAAGAAACAAAGGATAATATCACAGTCAGTATATTGACATTGATGCAATGCAGTGATTTTGGGGGGCTGGGGGCTGGAATCAGTAGTTATTTATTTATTTAAAAAATTTTTAATTTTGAATATGTGGGCTACAATTCAGGGTTAAGTATACAAATGTTCATTATGCAGGTACCCTTGTTGATGAGGTGTGTCTTCCCCCTGGCAGTTTCCCACTACAATGCAGTGATTTTATTCAAATTTTCTCAGTTTTACTTGTACCCATTTATGTGTGTATGTGTATGTGTGTGTGTTTGTTTCTATGTATTATGTCCTACACAATTATGTCATCTATGGTGTTTCATGTATCTACCACCACAGTCAAGATACAGAAAAGTTTCAGACACTACAAGGGTCTCTCACATTGTCCTTTTATAGCCACACCCACTCTCACTCTCTCCCCAGTGTCTCTAATCTCTACCTGTTCTTCATTTCTAAAATGTTGTCATTTCAAAAGGTTATATATGTGGACTCATACAGTGTGTAAGCTTTGGAGATTGACTTTTCACTCACCATAATTTCCTAGAGATTCATTAATGTAGTTGTATATATCAATAATTCTTTCCTTTAAAAATTTTTTTAGTTTATTATAGGAATGTGGGGTACAAGTGAAGATTAGCTACATAAGTAGGCTGCATACACGTGAAGTTTGGGCTTCTAATGGCCCTCACTTCCCCTGGTAATGAACTAAGTACCCTTTATGCTGTCACGTGTCCCTCCACTCTCCTCCCTCCCTTCCTCCCTCAGCAGTGCCCAGTGACTGCCAATCCCTCCCTTGTGCTAATGTGACTAATGCTCAAGCCCCACTTATGAGTGAGAACATGTGGTATTCAGTTGTTTGTTTCTGTGATAGTTCACTTAGTATGATGGTCTCCAACTGCATCTAGTTTGCTATGAAGTCCATGATTTTGTTCTTCTTTATGGCTGCATAATACTCCAGCGTGTATATATACCACCATTTTCTTTATCCAGTCCACTTTCATGGGCAGTAGATTGGTTTCATTATTTTGCTATTGTAATTAGTGCAGCAATAAACATGTGTGCAGGTGTCCTTTGGGTAGAACGATTTATGTTCCTCTGGGTATATTCCTAGGAGAATGATGGCTAGATTGTATGGAAAGTCAATTTTCAGTTTTCTTAGGAATCACCATACTGCTTTCTATAGAGGTTGAACTAGCTTGTACTTCATCTGTTATTTTTTGACTTATTAGTGATAGCTGTCCTTACTGGCGTTAGGTGGTATCTCATTGTAGTTTTGACCTGCATTTCTCTGATGATTAGTGAAGCTGAGCATTTTTTCATGTGTCTGTTGGCTGCTTCTATGGCATCTTTTGAGGAGTGTCTGTTCATGTTCTTTGCCCACTTTTTTTGTTTGTTTTAACTTCATTTGAGTTCCTTGTAGATCCCAGATGTTAGACCTTTGTCAGACGCATAAGAAGCATATGTTTGTGCCATTCCATAGGTAGTTCTTTCCTTTTTATAGTTGAATAGTAGCCCATGATATGGATGCACCACAGTTTGTTTAATCATTCACCAGTTAAAGGATATATGGGCAGATGCCAGTTTTTGGCTGTTATAATAAAACGTCTATAAATATTTTTGTCCAGGTTATTGTATGAATATGTTGTCATTTCTTTGGGATAAATGCCCAAGAGTGCAATTGTTAGGTAATATAGTAACTGCATATATAGTGGTTTTTTTAAAAAAATAGAAACTGCCCAACGATTTTCAAAAGGACTATACAATTTTTCCTTTCCACCAAGAATGTATGAGTGGACCAGTTTTCCACATTCTTTTTTTTGAATTGGAGTCTCACTCTGTCGCCCAGACTGGAGTGCAGTGGCATGCTCTCAGCCACCGCAGCCTCGACCTGCTGGGCTCCGATGATCCTTCCGCCTCAGCCTTCCAAGTAGCTGGAACTACAGGCGTGCGCTACCACGCCCGGCTAATTTTTTTGATTTATTGTAGATGTGAGGTCACGCCAAGTTGCGCAGGCGAGTCTCGAACCCGTGGGCTCAGGCAATGCACTCACCTCGGCCTCCCAAAGCGTAGAATTACAGGCTGAGCCACCGAGCCCGGCATAGTTTTCCACATTCTTATCAGCATTTGGCATTGTCACTATTTCTTATTTTTTCCATTTTTTGATAGGCTTTAATTTACATTTTTAATGGCTAATGATGTTGAATTGCTGTTCATTTGCTTATTAATCATTTGTATATCCTCTTTGATAAAATGTCTGTTTATGTCTTTTGCCCATTTTTTAATTGTTGTTTTATACAGTTGAGTTTTGAGAGTTTTTATATATTTGAGCTTTAGGTCTTCTATTGCATATGTTGGTTTGCGCATGTTTTCTCTCAATTTATAGTTTTTCTTTTTCATTCTCTTAAAGGATCTTTCACAAAGTAAAAGTTTTTCATTTTCATGAAGTGCAATTTATCAATTTTTCCTTTTGTGAATTGCTCTTTTGGCCTCAAGACTCTTTGCCTAGCCCCAGATCCCAAAGACTTTCTCCTACGTTTTGTCCTAAAAGTCATGTGGTTTTACATTTTGCATTTAAGTCTGTGATCCATTGAGTTAATTTTTTTTTTTTTTTTGAGTTGGAGTCTCACTCTGTCGCCCAGACTGGAGTGCAGTGGCCGCTCCCGGCCACCGCAGCCTCGCCTGCTGGGCTCCGGCGATCCTTCCGCCTCAGCCTTCCGGGTAGCCGGAATTACAGGCGCGCGCTACCACGCCCGGCTGATTTTTGGATTTATTGCAGAGATGAGGTCTCGCTGCCCAGGCGGGTCTCGAACCCGCGGGCTCAGGCAATCCACTCACCTCAGCCTCCCAAAGGCGCGGGATTACAGGCTGAGCCACTGAGCCCGGCTCTGAGTTAATTTTTGTATCAGGTGTGAGACTTAGATCAATGATGATGATGATGATTGTTTATAGATTGTCTAATTGCTTCATTTGTTGATAAGGCTATCATTTCTCCATTAAATTACTTTTGTACCTTGTCAAAAGTCAGCTGGGCATATTTGTGTGGCTCTATTTCTGGATTCTCTGTTCTGATGTTTTGTGTACCCATCCCTCTGTTGGTAACAAACAGTGTGAATTACTCTAGCTATATGATAAGTATTAAAGTTAGGTAGACTATTTTTTCCTACTTTATTCTTCTTTTTCAAAATGTTAAGCCATCCTTTTCCTTTACACGTTCATATAAATATTAGAATAATATTGTCAGTATCTAGAAAAAATCTCGCTGAGACCTTCATAGGAATTGTATTAAACCTGTATATCAATTTGAGCAGAACTGACATTTTTATTGTTTTAAATACATGAACGTGACGTGGCTCACCATTTATTTAGCTCTTCTTTGATTGCTTTCATCAGTATTTTGTATTTTTCAGCATGAAAATTCTATGCGTGCTTTTTTAGTCACATCTAAGCATTTAATTTTCTTTTGAGCAATGATCACTGGACAGGCATATCTTTAAGACATTGCAAGTTTAGTTTCAGACCACCATAATAAAGCAAATGTCACAGTAAAGCAAGTCGCACAGCATTTTAATCTCCTAGTGCATTTAAAAGTTGTGTGTATACTATACTGTAATCTAAGCATGCCACAGTATTATGTCCAAAAAAAGGATACATATCTTAATTTAAAATAATTATTTGCTTAAAAATGCTAAAAATCATTTAAGACTTCTGCCAGTGGCAATCTTTTTGCTTGTGGAGAATCAGCAATCGATGGCTGCTGGCCAATCAAGGTGGTGGTTGCTGAATTTTGGAATGGTTGTGGCCATTTCTTAAAATAAGACAAGAAGGAAGTTTGCTACACTAATTAACTCTTATTTTCATGAAAGACTTCTGTGCAGAATGTGATGCTGTTTGATAGCATTTTGTCCACAGTAGAACTTCTTTCAAAATAAGAGTCAATTCTTTTCCACCCTACCACTGTGTTATCAATTAAGTTTATGGAATATTCGAAATCTTTTGTTGTCGTTTCAACAATGTCTACAGCATCTTCACCAGGAGTAGATTCCATCTCAAGAAACCACTTTATTTGCTCACCCATAACAAGCATCTCCTCATCCATTCAAATTTTATTATAAGATTACCGCAATTCAGTCACACCTTCAGGTTCCACTTCTAATTTTAGCACTCTTGTAATTTCCACTATGTTTGTGGTTACTTCCTTCACTGAGGTCTTGAACACTTCAAAGTCATCCATGAGAATTGGAATAAACTTCTTTCAAATTCCTGTTAATGTTGATATTTTGACCTCTTTCCATGGATCATGGTTGTTCTTAATGGCATCAAGAATGGTGAATTCTTTCCAGAAGGTTTTCAACATGCTTTGCACAGATCAATCAGAGGAATTACCGTCTATGGCAACTATAACATTTCAAAATGCAGTTCTTTTAAAAAATTATTTATTTATTTATTATTTTAAATTTTTATTATAAAGATGTGGGGTACATTTCATGGTTAGGTATACAAACATTGATCATGCAGGTACCCTTGCTGATGAGGTAGGCCCTTCCCTCCCCTAGCAGTTTCCCTCAACTGCCAATCCCACCCCCCCCGACAGTTTCCCACTACTGCCAATTGCTTTTTTATAGCACTAAAATTGTTCAAGGTCTGTTTATGAGTGAGAACATATGGAACTCTGTTCTTTGTTTCTGTGATAAATCACTGAGTATGATTGACTCCAAATTCATCCCGGTTGCTGAAAAGTCCATATATTTGTCCTTCTTTATGGCTGCATAATATTCCATTGTGTACATGCACCACATTTTTTTTATCCAGTCCAGCTTTGATGGGCAACACAGTTGGTTCCATGTTTTTGCTATTGTGAATTGAGTTGCGACAAACATACGTGTGCAGATATCTTTTTGGTAGAATGATTTGAGTTCCCCTGGGTATATTCCCAATAGTGGAATTGCTGGGTCATATGGAAGGTCAATTTCTAGTTCTTTCAGGAATCGCCACACTGTCTTCCAAAGAGGCTGCACCAGTTTGCATTCCTACCAGCAGTGTAGAAGCTTCCTTTTTCTCCACATCCTTGCTAGCATCTGTTGTTGTTTGTTTTATTGATGGCCATTCTTACTGGGGTTAAGTGGTATCTCAATGTGGTTTTGATTTGCATTTCTCTGATGATAAGTGAGACTGAGCACTTTTTCATGTGTCTGTTGGCTGCCGTATATCTGAGAAGTGTCTATTCATGTCTTTTGCCCACTTTTTAAAGAGGCTGTTTTTTTCCTTTTGGCGCGTTTGCGTTCCTTGTAGATCCTAGATGTTAGGCCTTTGTCGGATAAACAGTTGGCAAATATATTTTCCCATTCTGTGGTTTCTTTTGCTTTGCAGAAGCTCGTTAATTTGATGATGTACCACTTGTCTATTTTATTTCTTAAGGTATTGGCCTCTAGGGTTCTGAATAGGAATTGGTTCCCAGTTCCATTTTCATAAGGGTGTCTCCTGCATTTTCTAAGATTCTTATAGTTTGAGGTTTTACATTCAGGTCTTTGATTCATTTAGAGTTAATTTTTGTGTATGGTGATAGGTAGAGGTCCTGTTTCAATCTTCTGCATGTGGTCAGCCCTTTTTCTCAGCAAAATGTAGTTCTTAAATTATAAAACTTGAAAGCTGAAATTACTTCTTGATCCATGGACTGCAGATGGGATGTTGTGTTAGGAGGCATGAAAACAACATTAATCTCCTTGTACATCTCCATCAGCATAACTAGCTGCATTGTCAACGAGCAGTGATATTTTGAATCTTTTTTTTAGCAGTATGTCTCAACAGTGAGCTTAAAATATTCAGTAAACTATGCTACTAACAGATGTGCTATCATCAAAGCTTTGTTGTTCCTTTTCTAGAGAATAGGCAGAGTACATTTAGCATAATTCTTAAGGGTCCTAGGCTTTTTGGAATAGTAAATGAGCATTGGCTTCAACTGAAACTCAGTAGCTGCATTGGCCCCTAAATTAGAGTTAGCCTGTCCTTTGAGAATTTGAAGCCCGGCAGTGACTTCTCCTCTCTAGCTATGAAAGTTCTAGATGACATCTTCTTCCAATATGTCTATTTCATTTACATTGAAAATCTGTTGTTTCATATAGCCACCTTCACCAATGATCTTAGCTGGATCTTCTCGATAACTTGCTGCAGCTTCTCCATCAACACTTGCTGCTTGACCTTGTATTTTTATGTTGTGGAGATGACTTCTTAAACCTCATGGACCAACTTGTGCTAGCTTCCAACTTTTCTTCTACAGCTTCCTCACTCCTCTTAGCCTTTATAGAATTTTAAAAGAGTTAGGGACTTGCTCTGGATTAAATTTTGGCTTAAGGGAATGTTGTGGCTGGTTTAAGCTTCTATTCTCAGAGCACTTAAGTCTTGTTCATATCAGCATTAAGTTTGTTTTTCTGTCTTTTTTATGCATTCACAGTAGCACTTTAAATTTTCTTTTTCAAGAACTTTTCTTTTACACTTACAACTTGGGTAACTTTTGGTGCCTAGCTTTGAGCCTATCCTGGCTTTTGACATACTCTCATTGAGCTTAATTATTTCTAGAGTTTGATTTAAAATGAGAGACACATGACTCTCTCTTTCACTTAAACACTTAGAAACCATAGGGTTGTGTATTGCCCTAATTTCAATATTGTTGTGTCTCCAGGAGTAAGGAGGCCTGAGGAGAGGGAGAGAGACGGGAAAAGCTGGTCAGTGGAACAGTCAAAACACACAACATTAAATTGATTAAATTCTCTGGCATGGATTATAGCACTCAAACACTATTATAATAGTAACATCAAAGAACACTGGTCAGAGATCACCCTAACAAATATAATAATAATAATGATGATGATGCTGCTGCTGATGATGATGTTTGAAATACTGTGAGAATGACCAAAATGTGATACAGAGACATGAAGTGAGCACATGCTAATGGAAAAATGACACCAATAGACTTGCTTAAATGCAAGGTTGTCACAACTTAAATTTGTAAAAAATATAATATATGCATTGTACAATTAAGGGAAGCACAGCAGAATGAAGCATCCCTGTATTATATTTTTAATTTTAGTGTTTATTGCTCATACATAGAAGTACAATTAATTGGGATTTTTTTGTTTGTTTGTTTACTAGTATCCTGCAAGCTTGCTGCACTCACTTAGTTCTAGGAGTTTTGTGGAGTTTTTTTCTTAGTTGTTTTTGTATAGTAGATTTCTTAGTATTTGCTATGTAGACAATCATATGTTCTGCAAATAGGGACTATTTTCATACTTCCTTCATGGTTTTTATAACTGTTGTTTCATTTTCTTGTTTTATTGAAGTTAGAACGTCTAACACTAGGTGAATAAGACTAGTATGAGTGGACATCTTCACCTTGTTCTTGATATTAGGGGGAATGCATTTATTCCTTCTTTTTTGGGGAGGTTGTTGATATTTACTTCTTTTTTATTTTAAAGATGTGGGGTACAGTTCAGGGTTAGGTACATGAGTGGTTATTGTACATTATTAAGTATGTTAGCTGAGTTTTTTGTAGATGCTTTTTACCAAGTTGAGGAAGTTTCTCTCTATTCCTAATTTTTTGAGGGTTTCAAAAATCAAGAATGTGTGATGAATTTTTTAAAATTCTTTTTCTGCAGCAATTAACATGATCAAACCTGTTAGCATCGTGGATTGCATTGATTACCTTGATACTTAAATATTCAACCAGGCTTGCATACCTGAAATAAACCCCACTTGATCATAGTATAATTCTTTTTATACATTGCTGAATTCTATTTGCTAATAGTGTGTTGAAGATTTTGTGTCATATTCATGCACGATATGGTCCATAGTTTTATTTTTTGTAGTCTTTGTCTGGTTTTAGTGTCATAACAATACTAGCTTTGTAAAATAAATTTAAAAGTAGGGTTTCATTGTTTTTCTAGAATTGGCATTGGCATAATTTTTCTTTAAATGTTTGGTAGAATCCTGTAAAATCATCTAGGCCTGCAGATTTCTTTTGGGGGGAATTTTAAAATTACAGATCCAGTTTCCTAGGTAGTCATGGGGCTATTTGATATTCTGTTTCATATTGGGTTAATTGTGATAATTTGTGTTTTTTTTTAAAAATTGATCTGTTTTATCTAAGTTGTAAAACGCATGTTTTAAAGTTGTTCATAGTATTTCCATATTATCCTTTTGATGTTTGCAGGATGTAGTTATATTCCTTGTTTCATTCCTGATACTGTTAATTGGTGTCTTTTCTCTTTTTTCTTTTTTAGTCTTGTTAGATGTTTGTTCATCTTTGTGAACTTTTAGAAAAATCAATTCTTTGTTTTGTTGATGTTCTCTGTTACTCTTGTTTTCAATTTCATTGATTTCAGTCTTTATTATATTTTGCTTTGGCATTACTTTCCTGTTATTTTTCTAAGTTTTTGAGAGAGGAGCTTAGATTAATGATTTGAAACTTTCCCTCTTTTCTTTCTTTCTTTCTTTTTTTTTTTTTTTTTTGAGTTGTAGTCTCACTCTGTCACCCAGGCTGGAGTGCAGTGGCACGCTTATAGCCACTACAGCCTCAACCTTCTGGGCTCAGGTGATCCTGCTGCCTCAGCTTTCCAAGTAGCTGGAACTATAGGCGCATACATCACGCCCGACTTATCATTATTATTATTATTATTTTGATTTATTATAGAGACAAGGTCTCAACAAGTTGTCCAGACTGATCTCAAACCCCTGAGCTCAAGCAGCCCTCTCGCCTCGGCCTCCCAGAGTGCTGGGATTACAGGCTTGAGCCATTGCGCCCTGGAGTCCTCTTTTCTAATGTAAATATCTAATGTTATAAACTTCCCTCTGTGTATTGCTTTAGCTGTGCCCCACAAATACCGACCTTTATTTTTCTTTTAGTTCAGTTCAATATATTTTCCAATTTCCTTTGGACATTTTCATTTTGTCTTTCTGTTATATCTAGATTAATTCCATCAAGGTCAGAGAAAACACTGTACGATTTCAGTTCTTTTAAATGTGCTGATGTATGTTTTATAGCCCGGGATGAGGTTTATTTTGGAATCTATTCCATGGACTCTTAAAAATAATGTGTATCCTGATGCTGTTGAGTGGACTGTTCTATAAATGTCTACTATATTCTGTTGGCTGGTGGTGTTACTGAGTTCTTTTATATTCTTGCTGATTTTTCATGTACTTGTTCTAATGTAGCCATTGGGATAGGAGTGTTAAAATCTCAACTACAATTGTGGATTTGCCTATTTCTCCTTTCAGCTATATTATTTTTGCTTCATGCATTGTGAGGTTCATGTTGCACATGCATTTGGGTTTATTATGTCTTTTTGGTGGATTGATCTTTCTATGATTATGTAATGTCACTCTTCATCTCTAGTAATTTTAATTTAATGTGAAATCACTTTATCAGATATTAATATAGCCACTTCTTTTTTTACACATTAATGTCTACATGTTTTATCCTTCTGCATCCTTTTGCTTTCAACCTACCGATGTCATTGAATTTGAAGTTTCCTGAAAATAGCATACAATTGGGCTGTGTTTCTTTTTATTTCCTTCTGCCCATTTCTCTTCTTTGATCATGATATTTTCATAATTTATAGTTAAGGTAATTATTATGTTACTGTTTAATTAAGTTTGCTATTTTATTATTTGTTTTCTATTTGTTTTCCCTGGGCCTAATTCCTCTATTTGTTCATTTGTTTGTTTTGTGTGTGTGTGTGTGTGTGTGTGTGTGTGTGTGTGAGAGATATGAACAGTTTTAGGATTCCTTCTTGATTTATTTATAGTATTTTGAGGTGTCTGTCTTTTTATAGGTTTTGTAGTGATTTTTCTGAATATAATACATACAAATAGGACTAGTAACAACATACTTGTATCAACATTTTACCATAAGTGAAGTGTGGAAACCTCAATTAAATTCAGGTCCTTTTACCTTTACCACTTTTAAATATCATTGTCTTGAGTATCATATGGCACTATAATTTTTGTTTTAATCATTAAATGTAATTTATAAAACTCATAAGAGAGAGCATAGTCTATTTTATTCCTCATATTCTTGTTCTTCTGTTGTTCCTGATGCTCTATGGTTCCTTCTTTTCTCATTTCCTTTTTGTTTGAAGAACTTCCTTTAGCCAATTATTTATAGGTAGGCCGTCTAGCAGTTTTTTTCTTAGTTTTGTTTTATCTAAGAGTGCTTATATTTTCTTTTCATTCCTGAAGTATCATTTTGCTGGATATAAATTCACAATTGACAGTTCTTACCTTTCAGCAGTTCTTTCTGGCCTCCATGGTATCAGATGAGAAATCCCTTGTCATTTGAATTGATGTTCCTATACAGGTAATGTGTCATTTTTCTCTGACCACTTCCAAGATATTTTTATTTGCCTTTATTTTTCAAAAGTTTAATTATAAGGTGTCAGGATATATGTTTCTTTGGGCATATCCTGTTTTGGATTCACTTAACCTCTTAGTATTTTATGCCAAATTTAGGAAGTTTTCAGTCATTATTTCATAATATGTTATATCTAAGAATGCTTTGTCTTTGAATCATACTTGGTACATAGTTGATGTTCTCTATATATTCATCAAATGAATGAATGGATGTATAAATTAGTAAGTTAATAATTTTTGAATAGGTATGATGAATGGTCAACTATTTGGGGGTTCAGATATCTTAATTAAAATAGTTCTTTCCTTTGAGGAGCTGATCTAGTTTTGTCTAGTTATAGGTTGTAGGTATTCAAGGAGCTAATCTATTTTATCCTTGGTTATTTGCATCTTTACATTCCTGAAACATCTAATCTCATGTGTTGCTTGAGGGGAAGAACAAAAGTGATGGGGGATGCTGTGAGGACTCTTGAAAACTCAGGGATCAAGAGAGTGCCCCAAGGGGGATAGGGAGACTGAAATTACCAAGGCCCTACTTTGCCATCTACCCTGTTTTGTCCCCCTTATTTGTATTCTTTAAAATATATTCATGAAAAATCATCATTGGGGTAAACATGAATGAATATTAGACATGTCTTTGGATAGAAAATTAATTATGTTCCAAAACTCCCAGAAGGATGGCAATCCTGGCACAGTGTCCCAGCAGTCACTCTTATCTATAGCTCATAGAACTGGGAAGTAGTGCTTTGAGCATCCATTTCAGCTTAGGCTGTAAGCAGCAACACACTTACATTTGATTTCCAAACCAACAGTGAACCAAAGTTTGATCAGTAGATTTTGCCAGAGGCAGAAGCAAGCTTAATGTGATAGTTTATTGGAAAAATCTCCTCTTTGTGCTTAATGCATCACTTGGTTATATGTTTCTCCTATTTTCATATTTTCCTTTTCTTCTCCCATTCCTTCTTTTTTTTTCTTATCAAATAAGGGCTACTTTCATACACAGAATACATCTAAAAATGAGACTTTTAATGTTTGTTGAATTAGTGTCAATTTAACTATAAACTTAATCAAAATGTATTCAGACAAGAACAATTCATCCAGTAAATGAATTTAAGTGTACTGAAAAGCAAAGCAAATGATAGTAAGTCAAAGAATATGTATATATTCTGGTTATCACAATTTAACAAAATTTTCCTCAATTGGCAGCCGGATTGACTTATAATCCTAGCTGTGACAAGGTTTTTCAAAGCACAGCCAGAAATCTGTGGTCCTTTACAACTTGGGACCAGTTAAACATTCCTACTTTGTGACCATTTTCTAAGTGATTTGGGGAAATCTAACCAGACTGCAGCAGTGTGAAGACCAGGGGTCCCCTGGGAAGGCTGTGGCTATTATTGCCCACAGGTCAGCCTAAACCTAGCTACAGGCCCACACAGGTCATTCCCACAGACTCCTGGAGGTACAAAAAGGGGCCTCAGGGCAGTGGAGTAAGGAATGTATGGTCAGTTTCAGGCTGTGCCCACAAAAATAAATTGCAGCCTAGAATTTTAGCCAAATTCTGAGCATGTCCAGAGGGCCTTTCATGTTCACCATAATTCTGGGTGAGAGAGCCAAGGTAAAGGAAAGCCACAACCACAATGGGAACAGGGTTATTTAGAATCGAAATATTTAATGTTTTTAGAAAGAGTGAAGTTATTTTGTGTCCCTGTTAAGTGGTCTTGAAAGTTGTTGGTTTGGTTAATATGCTTTCTTTATTTGGATCTAATATTGGGTTTGTCTGTCAAATGATTGCCTAATCATATGTTATTTTTCCTTCTAAAATGGCCAGAAAGTTTTGTTTTGCTTCTTCTATATTTGCTTTATGGGGGAGAAACCAAAAACGAAAAAACGGAATTATCTTTTTGGCAGGTGGGTACCTTGTAGTACATGTTTGGATCAAACGGTCAACCAGTTTTTATCTGGAAGTTTTGAAAAGGTTGCATCACCATTTGTGAAAGAAATATCTCAAGTTGTGACAAACAGGTGACTGGTTTTTCTACCATGACAACACACCTGCTCAAACCACTCTGCGTGTTCAGCAGTTTTTGACACCAAACGGCATGATCCCCATGCCCCACCCTTCCTATTCATCAGATCTCTCCCTGAGTGACTTTTTTTTTTTATTTCCCTGGATGAAAAAAGTCCTCAAAGGGAAATGGTTTGTCAATGTGGATGAGGTGAACCCAAAACCACAGAAGTACTAAAAGGCATCAAAATTGATATGCTCAAAACTGTTTTGAGCAGTGGAAAAAGCATCTCAACTAGGTGTATTGCATCAAATAAGATGACTGAAGCTTAAACATGCAAGAACAAATACACAATTTTCTAATAAATAAGTTCTGAGTTTTTTGGGGCCCTCCCCGTATATGTCTGAACTTTATTGGAGTAGGGTTGCTTCAGGAACTTACATGAATAATGAAAGTGAGGGATCACCTTTGTTGGTGATATAAATGTACTTTTTTCTTAGTTTTTAATGTCATTGGAGTTGATAATTCTGTTTCCAAGCAGAAACATTTACTTTCTAAGTAGTCAAGCATGTCAATTTTTAATGTTATAGTTTTTGAATTTTGAAATTTAAAAGGCTCTTCCCACTCTGAGGCAATCAGATAATTTCTCCATGTTTTGTTCTAGTACTTACAGGGTTTTGTTTTATCTTTGATCTATTTTGAATTTATACTGGAGGATGGTGTGAGGTAAAAGGTCAAAGATTACATTTTCCAGATGGTTACCAAATTTTTCCAAAACAATTTGCTGAATATCTATTTTTTAGCATATATTAAATTGTTGTATGTACTTTGGTCTACTTCTGTATTTTCTGTTCCATGCATATGTTTTAATATTTATAAGGGGGGATGCCCAAACAACCCAGAATCATCTTTTGGAGGGTGAGCTCCTTGAGGGCACTTAGAACTTGTTCCTTTGGATCAAATAAACGATTGGAAACGTCTTTATCTGGAAGTTTTGAGAAGGTTGCATCATGATTTGCAGGAAAAATGTCCTGTGTTGTGACAGACAGGTCCTTCCACCATGAAAACACACCTTTCCACATCACGCTAAGTGTTCAGTAGTTTTTGACCAAAAATGTCATGACCCCCATACCCTACCCTCCCTATTCACTGGATCTCTCCCCGAACGACTTTTTATTTTAATGAAAAAAGTTCTCAAAGGGAAATGTTTTGCTCATGTGAAACAGGTGAAACAAAAAACATCAGAAGCACTAAAATGCATCAAAGTGGACAAGTTCAAAAACTGTTTTGAACAGTGGAAAAAGTGTGTCGATAGGTGTATTGCATCAAATGGTGAGTACTTTCAGCGTGAATGAAGTTTAAACATATAAGAATAAATACACAATTTTTTATAAATAAATTCTGAGTTTTTTGGGTCTCCCCTCATATGCATTAATATTCCATTGTTTTAATCATTGAAGTTTTTATGGTGGTAGAGATGGTCTTTCTTATTTTATCCCTTTATTAAATTTTCCCAGTAACTCTAGCTTTTTTAAAAAAATTTTCCATATGAGCTTTAGAGTGACTTTGTCTTATTCCTACCTACATCATCAAAAATAAATAAGAAAAAATCTGCTATGATCGTATCACTTTGAGCTTATGAATAAACTTAGAGAGAATTTACATCTTTTGTAAACTGAGTCTTCCCAACTAAGAATATGAGTTGCTTTTCCAATTGTTTATTTTTGTATCCTTTAAAGGTGTCTCAAGGCCGGGCTAGGTGGCTCAGCCTGTAATCCCAGCACTTTGGGAGGCCCAGGTGAGTTGATTGTCTGAGCCCGCAGGTTCGAGATGAGCCCGGGCAACTTGGCAAGACCACCGCTCTACAATAAATAAAAAATTAGCTGGGCGTGTTAGCAGGTGCCTGTAGTTCCAACTACTTGGAAGGGTGAGGCGGAAGGATCTCTGGAGCTCACCCCAACACTGGGGTGGCCATGAGCATGCCACTGCACTCCAGCCTGGGCAACGGACTGAGACTCCAACTAAAAAAAAAAGTGACAAATTATTTTTCACATACATTTTGTATATTTCTTGGTAGATGCAATCCTGTGCTTTTTTAATATTATCATTGCTTTTGTAAAGGTGGTCCTCTCCTTTTTTATAAATTACTACTAGTTGTTATGTAAGCACAAAAATTTTTATATGTTCAAATCTTATAGCATTTTCCAGATGAAAATTTCTGAGATATTGCAGGAGATTGACTATGATTCAATGATGCCCAAATTAACAAATGTCCTGATAATAAAGTTTTATTTTAACATAACATACTATGCTAAATCAATTTTCCTGGCAATGTGGCAGTTTATAAATAAAACCTTAAAAAAATGCCCAAGCCCTTTGATTTATATGTGTATGTTTATAGGTTATGAGAATAAATATGAAGATGTCCAGATTGCCTGGCTCTAGGTAGAGGGGTTTGTTGGGGAGGGGGAAGAGTTACATTTCCTTGTTTACTGTTTGCATGTTTGAGTTATAGATCTCAAACATGCATTACATTTTATAACGTTATTTTTCAATAAAAATTTATCTTCATAAATCATAGAAAATATGCATGCATGCAAAACCACACATCACCAAAATCCACTCTCCGGCCACAGCTTGGGTGTGCTGCTAAATAAAGTACACAGGCAGCTCTTCTAGTGAGTTGGGCCTGAGTTCGAATCCCACTTAAACCACCTGTTAGCTTGTGTTCCTGGACAACTTACTTAACCTCTTTGAACTTCGATATTCTCACCTATAATATGGAGATTGCTGTGTAGTTGTAGAAAATATAAATAATACAATATTTAGTACATAGCAAGAGTTTCAGTAAAGGGTAGTTACTGGGGCAATTCAGCAGAATTAGGACAATTCTGGGTAACATTGTGAAGTCTGAGCAAGTTTTCTCCTCCCTTTCTTCCCTCTTGGTGATTCCTCCTCAATAGCTCCCAGTACGCAATAGATACATTTTTTTGCTCATCGTTTCCTTTCCTTTTCTAATTCAAAACCCCTTCCTGCTATCAAGTCAGGAAATTATCTACAACTTTTGGATTATTAGCTGATTGCAAATAGTATTCTCAAGTACAAGCGGGACCCTCAAAAACCAGAATTTATTTATAAATAATTGTATATTTGTTCTTAAATGTTTAAACTTCAGTCGCCTTCAAAGTGCTATCCGTTTGATGCAATATGCCCATTGAGGTGCTTTCTCTGCTGCTCAAAACAGTTTTTGAACTCGTCTTTTAGTGCCTATGATGATGACTTTTAGTGCCTCTGATGTTTTTTGTTTCACCTCTTCCTTATTGGCAAAATGTTTCCCTTTGAGGACTTTTTTCCTCTGGGGAAACAAAAAAAAAGTTGCTCAGGGAAAGATCAGGGAAATAGGGAGAGTGGAGCATGAGAGTCATGCTCTTTTTGGACAAAAACTGCTAAACACTCATTGTGGCATGGACAGGCGTGTTGTCACGAGGGAAGGACCAGTCACCTATTTGCTACTACTCGGGACGTTTCTTTGGCAAATCATGATGCAACCATCTCAAAACTCCCAGATGAAAATTTTGGTTGACGGTTTGATCCAGAAGAACAAATTCTGAGTGTACTACAAGGGACCCGCCCACCAAGATATAGTTCCAATTTTTTTGAGTCTCCCCGATGTAGATGTTTAATCTTTAATCTTTTATGTGGAATGAAAATAATTTTTTGTCATTAAAGGAATTTCTGGTTGGGGTGATTTTGCCCCTCCTACCACCCCAGACCAATATTTTATGTTTTCCAGAACACTTTACACAGTACTAATTGGTATTGAATCACATGTGTAGCATTTATGGTTTATGTTATTTTAATATGAATTATACACCTCATCTGATACTGTTAAATACATCTTCATGCCTCCTGTATTATTTCTCCTAAGGTCAGTAAGGTTTCTGGACATATGTGCTGGTCAGAACATATTTTGTTAATAAATACCATGTTAGAATATACTTAAGTTTAAAATGTGCTTTAGTGACACATTCTTTTTTCCTTCCTCCCTCCATCCCTCTCTCTCTTTCTTCTTTCTTTTTTTAGTCTCCCTGTGTTGCCCAGGCTGAAGTGCAGTGGGGCAATCATGGCTCACTGCAGCCTCGACATCCTGGGCTCCAGCAATCCTTCCACTTCAGCCTCACAAGAAGCGAAGACTAAAGATGTGCACCACCATGCCCTGCTAATTTTTGTTTTTCCAGAGACAAGGTCTCACTATGTTGCCTATGTTGGCCTCCAACTCTTGGCGTCAAGCAATCCTCCCACCTCAGCCTCTCAAATTTCTGGGATTATAGGTGTGAACCACTGTGCCCAGCTTAGTGGCACAAACTTATCTTTAATGTCTGTAATTCTGACTCATGAGTTTGTGTTATCCAAATGTGTCATTGAGCCTAAACAAAAAACTACAGTGTAGGATTTCTAAATTGGAGGAAGAGTAATCAACAAATAAAGGCAATTTAAATGATGTTTCAGCACGGTTTGGAACAGACCGCACAGCCCAAATATCTCCAAGATCAGAAAGAAATAAGGTTAAGGACACAAAAAAGACTGCCTTCTTTTGGTAGACCGGGGTGGGGGGGAGCCTAGTGTGCTAAATAAAGTCAACTCCAAAGATCTGGAGTCCTGTGGCAATGGCATTTTGTGTAGTGTTGCCAGTCACCCGAGAAATAGACCATTAGAGTGTGAAGGTGGAGCAGGCACGCCAGGAGAGCTAAGATGAGTAGTGCAGACAGGAAAGATACTGAGCAGCAGACAGCGTTACACACAGGGAGGATATAGGCATGCGCAGATGGGAAGACATGACCGCAGGGCTGATGCCCAAAAGGACTCCACCCATCATCACATGGAAAGGGAATGAGTTTCAGGAGACAGGTATATACATGCAGGTTAGACATGCCAGCTTTAGAAAGAAGAGCAGCAGCAGCAGAGAATGAGGCACTCAGGACAAACCAAATTACTGAAGACAAACCTGAGACTTACTGGGAGACTGTTAAATATTTGTAGCAAAAATGAGGAGTCAACCTGTAAAAAAAATCTCAAAGATGGCCTTTGGGCCCCAGTTTCCTCATCTATACAGTGGGTATAAAAACACTATACATACCTCATAGAATTATTAAAATGGCTTGATTACAATGAAATCATCTAAGGAAAATGCACAGAAGAGAGCCTGGCACATAGAAAATGCTATATGTGTTTGCTATTATTATTCTACCACTAACCCTGATTTAATTGTAATGTGCAGCGTTTAAGGGCAACTCCAGGGACATTTGTAAAGGACAAGAGGATCATTCAGAGAGTAAGTTTCCAGGACCACTACACAATTACTTCATTACTTTGCTTCCAGCTTCCTGATAAGTTTAGAAAATTCGTGATGCTGGTGGTGGATGTTACGAAGGAAAAAGGTAGAGAGGGAGGGTGGTGGGAGGCGCAGAGCTAAATTGAGTTTTGAAGACCTAGTCTCATATGAACCTCATTTTGACTTAAACTGTTCAAATAAAGGCTTCACGCTTTTCTTCTTTGACTCAGATTTTCCTTTCATTTTATTTATCCATCATTTGCAATTTTAAAAAAACTACATATAGGTTTGACTATTTTCACATGGTATTTAACATAGCTCACCCAATATACCACTGTGCAGGTGCCAAGATGGATTCATGGGGCACTTACTGGCCCCTTCAAAACAATTACAAAGTGAGCAGGTGGCCTCCGTAGACCAACAAGTCAATACTCCTTTTCTTTTGGGGGGTTGCTGAACTCCCAGTAGAAGCTATTAACAATGAATATTTTTGCATCTCATTGAGCTGTAAATTGCAAATGTCTCCCCAAATCCCTACTGCTCTCCCCACATTTACCTCCTCTGAGCACTATGGCTAAAAGATTCAACTAGTTAATGAGCTCTGTGTTCTTTTTACTTCCTAAGAGAACAACGCAAACCCTGTGAACCTTATTAGTAACACCGTGCTTACTAGAAAAATAAAGCAGTGTAATTTTAATCCATAATCCACAGCTAAGTATGTCTAAGATGCTTAGCATTATAACAGTTAGTACTAACTCAAGATAATGAAGTCTTGCTCTAGCTCTTCCCTTCCTTCCTTCCTTCCTAGAAATAGCTGCTGTGGAAATAGGTGGGATCAATGTACATTTTTAAAAATAAACCTTTTATTTTAGAATAGTTTTAGATTTTCAGGTTTATTGCAAAGATAATACAGAAAGCTCCCACGTACCCCATACCCACTTCTCCCTTTTATTATATTACACTGGTATGGTGTATTTGTCACAATTAATGAACCAATATTGATGCATTATTACTAACTAAAGTCATGCTTTAGTCAGATTATTTTAGCTTTTCCCTAATGTCCTTTTTTTCTCTTTCACTATCCAGGACACCACATTACATTTAGTCATCATGTCTCCTTAGGCTCCTCTTGGCTGTGACAGTTTCTCAGACTTACCTTGTTTTGTATGACCTTGGCAGTTTTGAGGAGCACAGGTTAGGCATTTTGTAGAATATCCATCAATTGAGATTTGGCTGATGTTTTCCTCATGATTAGTCTAGGGTTATGGGATTTGAGGTGGAAAACCACCGAAGTAAAGTGTCCTTCTCCTTACATCATATCAAGGCGTAAATATCATCAACATGGTTTATCTGTTGATGTTGATCTTGATCACTTGGCTGAGGCAGTGTTTGTCAGATTTCTCTACTGTAAAGCTACTTGTTTATTCCTGCCTCTTTTTACTGTACTCTTTGGAAGTAAGTTACTAGATTCAACCCACACTAAAGGGTTAAAGAGCTAAGCTTTACCTCTTTGAGGGATTAGCTACATAAATTATTTGGGATTCTTCAGTACAGGAAATTTGTCTATTCTTCTCAATTATTCAATGATTTATTTACATCAGTGTGAATTTAAGGATATTTATTCACTTTGGGTTACAATTCAATACCACTTTATTTTGTTGCTGAAGTTGCTCCAGCTTTAGCCATTAATAACACTTTCAGTCAGCTAGCTCATGTATCTCTTTGACTTACACTCATCAGTGTGGTTTCTTTGTTAGCACTTCTTACCTGTCTGCACTACAAGATACTTCAAGGTCACCTTGCATATTTCTTACCTCAGTCCTAAAATCTGCCATTTCTCCATGGATCTCTGGTTTTTTTTAGTGGAGAATAGTATTAGAAATCAGGATGTGGGCGCTAGGTGTACTCATTGCTACTGAGGTGTCCTTGCTTCTAGGACCCCTCAGTTGATAAAGTAAGGTGATATATGTGTACATAAACACATATCTTTAAATTCTTCTATGTGCAGCTCTCTATATTTATATTAAACTAAACATGAGTTCATACCGATGTCTACAACTCTAATTCATTACCACATTGATCATTCTAGCCTCTTCTTGCCTATCTGTAACCTCCCACTCCAACAGTGAGAAACCTGGTTCTCACCATCTGTCATCCATGTATTTAATTGTTTAATCTCAGTGGTTTCAGAATTATTATCTCATATACCCTCGGGAAACATTTTTATCGCCTGGAGCACAGTGCCTATGTCCAGTTCCTTTTGTCTTTAGTCTTACAGACTCCATTCATTTCCAAAATTACTCAGATCAGCACCTTATTCCTTCAGGTGAGGTTGCTTCATACATTTGTAAAAGTTAGATTGTTTTGTCACATTCTTCATCACATCCTGAAATCCCTCGGCCTAAATGATTATTTAAAATTTGCATAATTAAGGTTCACTCTTTGTACTATGAAGTTCTTTGGGGTTTGATAATTTTTTTTAATTTTAAAGATGTGGGGCACAGTTCAGGGTTCAAATATTCATTATGCAGGTATCCTTGTTGATGAGGTGTGCCCCCCTCCCCCAGCAGATTCCCACTCCTGCCAATTCTTTTCTTATAGTATTATGATAATTGTTCAAGGTCCGCTTATGAGGTTTGAAAAATTTTTAATGTCTTATATTCAACATTAATAGTATCACACAGAATAGTTTTACTGGCTTAAACAATCCCCTTGTGTTTCATCAATACAACCCTCTCCCTATACTCCAAACATTTAGCAACCACTGTTTATTGTCTTTATATAGTTTTGCCTTTTCCAGAATGTCATATAATTGTAATTGTAATCAGACCAGCTTTTTCTGATTGACTCCTTTCACTTAACAATTCGCCTTTAAGATTCAATCATGTATTTTCATGGCTTGACAATTCAATTCATTGTATCACTGAATAATATTTCATTATATGAATGTACCACAGTTTGTTTATTCATTCACCTATTGAAAGACATCTTGATTGCTTCCAGTTTTTGGTGATTATGAATAAAGATGCCATAAGCATTCACATGCAAGTTTTTGTGTAATATAAGCTTTCAAATAAGTTGAGTAAATACCTAATAGCATGATTACTGATCACATGGGAATATTAGGTTTAGTTTTATAAGAAACTGACACATTGTCTCCCAAAGAGGTTATATCAGTTTAGATTCCCACCAGCAATGAGGGAAAGTTCCCATTTTTCTGCATCTTAGCTATTGTCAACTTTTTGAACTCTAATTTTTGTAATAGGTATACCTCATTGTTTTACTCTGCAGTTCCCTAATGACAAATGATAGTGAACATCTCTTCATATGCTTATTTGTCATTTGTGTAACACTTTTTGATGAAGTATCTGTTCAGATCTTTTGCTCTTTTTTTAACTGGGTCATTTCTTGTTATTGAGTTTTATATTGTTATATTTAAAGTCTTTTTTTTTTTTCTTTTCTTTTCTTTTTTGGAGCGACGAGGTTTTATGATGGTACCCAGGCTGGTCTTGAACTCCTGGACTTAAGCAGTTCTCACACTTCGGCCTCTCAAAGTGTTGGGATTACAGGTGTGAGCCATTGCACTCAGCCCTGTATTGTTATATTTAAAAACATATCATCAAACTCTAAGTTATGTGGATTTTCTCCTATTCTTTAAGAAGTTTGTATGTTACACTTAGATGTATGATCCATTTTGAGTTATTTTTGTTAAGGTCTGTGCCTAGGTTCTTTTTTTTTTGCCTATGAATATCCAATTGTCCTAGTCTATTTCTCCTCCACTGAATTTCTTTTCTCCTTTGTAAAAGATGGGTTGACTATTTTTGTGTGGGTGTATTTTTCTGGATTCTCTACTCTGTTCCACTTATCTACATGCCTATTCTTGTGTCAATATGATGCTGTCTGGATTACTGTAAACTTATAGTAAGTCTTAAGTAAGGTAATATGAGTTCTCCAACTTTGCTCTTCCTTTACAGTATTGTTTTGACTATTCTTGATCTTCTGCCTTCTCATATAAACATTAGAATTAGTTTGTTGATATCTACAAAACAACTTGCCAAAGTACCCATTAGGATTGTGTTGAATCTATAGATGAATCTGAGAAGAAGTCACATCTTAATAATAGAGTCTTCTAATCTATGAACATGGGATATACTTCTCCATTTATTTAGATGTTTCTTGATTTTCTTTATCAGTGTTTTGTAGCTGTCTCCATGCAGATCTTGTGCTTATTTTATTATATTTAACTCTAAGTATTTCAATTTTTTAGGTGCTCTTATAAATGGGAATTTTAAACATTTCAAATTCCATTTGTTCATTGTTGGTATATGGAAGAGCAATTGACTTTTGTGTATTGCGACCTTGGTAGATTCACTTCTCAGTTCCAGACGATTTTGTTATTATTTGAGATTTTCTACATAGACAATCATGTCATTTGTGAGTAGAATTTTATTTCTTTTTTTCTAGTCTGTATATCTTTTGTTCCCTTATTGCATTAGTTAGAACTATGCTGAATAGAAAATGTGAGAGAGGATACTATTTTGTTCTCAATTTTAGGGGAAGGCACCAGTTTCTTACCATTAAGCATGATGTTAGCTGTAATTTTTTAAAATAGATTTTTTAATCTAATTGAGGAAGTTTCCCTCTATACCTAGTTTGATGAGAGTTTTTGGTATTAGATACCAATTGAAATCAGTATTGGATTTTGTCAAATGATTTTTGTGCAATTAATATAATTACATGATTTTTCTTCTTTAGACTGCTGATGTGGTAGATTACATTGATTACTTTTTGAATGTTCAACCAATCTTGCATATCTGTTACAAATTCCACTTGATTGTGGTATATAATTTTCATACACAGTTTGATTTCCTTTGTTAACGTTTTGTTGAGGATATGTATGTGTATATTCATGAGACATATTGGTCTGTGATTTTCCATTCTTGTAATGTCCTTGTCTGGTTTTGGTATTAGGGTAATCTTGGCTTCAGAGAGTGTGTTAGGTAGAAAGTGAAAATTAGGTAGAAAGAAGAAAGTCACCTCATATTTATTGGAATAGATTCTGGAGAATCAGTATCATTTCTTTTTCAAATTTGTCATAGAATTCACCAGCAAAATCTGCAGATTTCTTTTCTGGGAGATTATTAATTATAATTATCTAGTAGTTGCATTTTTAAAAGTTAAAAGAAACAAATAAATTTCATTTGAATAATCTATTTAACCTAATATATCCCAATTATTATCATTTTAACTTGTAGTTAATATAAAAATATTGATGTTATTATATTCATTATCTAATATTAAGTCTTGGAAATATAGTATGCATTTTATACTTACCATACAAATCATTTTGAACTAGCCATATTCCAGGTGCTCAAGAGCCATATGTAACTAATGGCTACTGTGTTGGACAATGCATGCCTAAGGTCTAAACGATAGCTGTAGTTACTATTGAGTTTTAATCATATATATTTTATCTTTTGTAGGATATTAATGATGAAATATAGATTTACTATTTTTTTTTTTTTTTTGAGTTGGAGTCTCACTCTGTCGCCCAGACTGGAGTGCAGTGGCCACTCCCGGCCACCGCAGCCTCGACCTGCTGGGCTCCGGCGATCCTTCCACCTCGGCCTTTCGAGTAGCCGGAATTACAGGCAAGTGCTACCACGCCCGGCAGATTTTTTGATTTATCGTAGAGATGAGGTCTCGCTGCCCAGGCGGGTCTCGAACCCGCGGGCTCAGGCAATCCACTCACCTCAGCCTCCCAAAGGCGCGGGATTACAGGCTGAGCCACCGAGCCCGGCTAGATTTACTATTTTTAAAAGGAAACATTCTAATACTCTCAAGAGAGAACCATATTGACCACTATCAGAAAATAAGCCTTCACAATGAAAATATCATATGTGTGAGATTATTTCTTATGTGTTAAATGCAAGTTAATTTTAGGGAGTATCACAAAATTTTCAAGAGGTAAATAAAGCAAGTTACAAAATGGTACCTGGAAAATTACACTTTTCTGCGATAAAGTTACTGCAACAGCTTTAAATTGAGTCCGCATGCTCAAAGAACTGTAAAAGCAAAGCCATCCACCAGCAAAGTGACTTGACTTTGTTGCATAAAGCCATTTATTATTAGCATAAAATTACAATGTGAACTATTCATCAAATATAGTAGAGCAATGAACTCTACTGAATGTTCGTCCCTGTCTGATGTTGGCGCAATAAGGCTTTTGCTCCTTCATTGTATCAGCAGATTTCCTTTTCCAGACCTGTCTCTACTAGTCCTCAGACAACCCAAATATTGTGGGACCAACAGGGCATTGATCAGTGGTTTCAAAGTATTGCTTTGGATTCAGCTAGGAATACAAAAGATACAGGGAAGGGATAGCAGAAATCTTTTATTTCTGGCTCAGAGGTCCAGCAGCTCACTGGTGTCTTAGCCTCCATGAGACACCCCCAATTTTGCCAGCATCCAGCCATCAAGAATGATCTTCTTATCTATATTGTTCTCACCATTGTACCCCTGAGAGCAAGAGAGGAGAGCATATTTTAAGTGGTTAAAAAATAACAGTTGTATGGATGGATGAGTCAATGAACAAATGCATGCATGAATAAATGAATAAAAATAAACTTCTGTCTTCTAAAAAATGTGCAGTCCTCCTGCCTGCCTCAAGAACAAGATCCAGGCCAAATTTTGAAGTCAAGAGTCTTTGTTTTTTATTTCCTCTCATCTCTTTTTCTTGATGCCATTATGTCTTATAAGTTCTAGCCTGTGTCCCATTCTCACATTATCTCCTAATCTTTTGCAAGAGTATTATTATTCCTAGTATGCAAATAGAAAACAGACTCAGAGAGAAACATGGAGAAGCGCTGAATGCTAATCTTGGCTCTGATGTTATCCAAAAGTATGTTGTAGGACATCTTTATTCAATCTTGGGATACATTTTTAAAAACAGCTTTATTGAGATATAATTGATAGACAGAGAACTTCACATATTTAATGTGTACAAATTGATGCATTTGAATATGTGCAAACACCTGTGATACCATCACAATGATAAAAGTAATAGACATATACAGCATCTCCCAAAGTTTCCTTATGTTGGGAATTTGTTTGCTTGTTTTTATTGTTTGTTTTGTGTGCGTGAGTGTGTATGGTAAGAACATGAAGCAAGATCTGCTCTATTAACACATTTTCAAGTTCACAATACTGTATTTAACAATAGGCACTATGTTATATAGAAGATCTCTAGAACTTATTCATCTAGCATAACTGAAACTTTATATGCTTTGACCAACTCCCCATTTCCTCAGCACTCAAATTCCTGACAACCACTATTGTACTCTCTCCTTCTGTGAATTTGACTCTTATAGACACTTCATATAGTGGAATTATGCAGAATTTGTCCTTTTGTGACTGGCTTATTTTACTTAGCATAATGTCCTCCAGATTCATCCATGTTGTTGCAGAAGGCAGGATTTTCTTCTTTTTTAGGCTAATTAATACTTCATTGTATGTATATACAGTACTGGGACTCAGACTAATGTCTTCTATTCCAACACATCTTGAATGACTGCCACTCACCAGCTGTGTGAATTTAGGTAAATGTCTTGCTTTCTACTATCCTTATTTGCCTGACCTAGGAAGTCTGAGTAAATACTTGATGGGTCAATTTACGTGATGTGTTATTTATTTAAAAAGTAAATACAAGAAATAAGGCTCAGCAGGGCTCGGTGGCTTAGCCTGTAATCCCGCGCCTTGGGAGGCTGAGGTGAGTGGATTGCCTGAGTACGCGGGTTTGAGACCCGCCTGGGCAACTTGGCGCTACCTCATCTCTACAATAAATCAAAAATTAGATGGGCGTGGTAGCGCACGCCTGTAGTTCTAGCTACTCGGAAGGCTGAGGCGGAAGGATTGCCGGAGGCCAGCAGGTCGAGGCTGCGGTGGCTGGGAGCGTGCCACTGCACTCCAGTCTGGGCGACAGAGTGAGACTCCAACTCAAAAAAAAAAAAAAAGGAAGAAGGCTCATGAACCACTTAGCACAATACGTAACATATATCAAATACACAGTAAACACTAACCATGATCATTTTTATTATCTCTCAACTGTCAAATTGTTGTCCTCCCTTTGCTGAAAAATAATAATACTGAAAAAATAGACAACTAGCAAGAATTGGCCAGGACATGTTCAAAGTTATCTACATATGTTCTCTCATCTGATTCTCACAATAATTATGTCCTCATTTTACAGGTGAAGAGATCAAAACTCAAAATTTGTAAGTAACTTGCCTAAGGTAATAATTACTAAGTGGTAGAGTTGGGATTTGAAGATGTGTTTCTCATTTCAAAGCATGTACTCTTTCCACCATATTGTAAGAACTGTGCTAGTACCAAAAATCCAGAGACTTCTAACTATTGTTTTATTTACAGAATTTGACAATTTTAAAAATCCTTCAAACACCTACTTGTGCACAGCTATGTACTAGGAGCTACGAAGGGTACCTGATGAATAGGACATCCTCTTTAGCCTCCCGTATGCCGGCAACATGAAACGATCGTTTCATTTTGGCCAGTTTTCCTTGGCTTTCTTTTCTGCTATAATCCTAGAACTGAGTAGTAATTTATCTGATTCTCTCATTTTTATAAACTGTTTAGAAAATGTGGTTCTTTAGAACCACATTTTCTAAATTAACAGTGCTAACAAATGCTGATTATCTCATCACACTATATTGTCAGCATCTATGCTTAGGCTTTTTAATTAGCTTGAAATTATTATTACTGAGTGACCCTTTATGTAACACAATAACAAATCATTTCAAAAACATTTGCTGACAACCTACAATGGTGTCCAAAAGCCCCCACAAAACACCCTAAAAGCCCACCCATGTTTAAGGGTTGTGTGTTTTTTAAAGAAAAATTAAAACGTATAGGGGCTTCTCCCACACTCCCATCTGTAAAAAGGTCTGTTCTATGGAATGCCTGCTGTGATACATGGTGCTTGATATATAAGCTAATATAAAGTATAGGGTATGAGGTATGAGCTTGTTTTTCTTAAAATTGATTTTTAAAATCAATTGAGAGATCATGATCAAATGGATTATGGCTTGGAAGAAAATAGTCTGAGAAAGTGAACTAACTAATCCACAGAAATCCAGTACTTACTGTTTAAATGAAACCATTTTTTAAAATCACTTTTTATATTAGCATGAATTTATGACAATGCTTCCCTTGTTACCCCCCACCCAAATGAAGAGACATTAACATAATAAAAATAATTGGGCAATTTTTATTGAACTTGTTCTCATTTATCATGCTCTTGGTTCTCGTGAGTTTAGAAATTAAAAAAATGAAAGGTTTAATAACATTGTTTTCACATGGATCAGGAAAGGGCAATATGCACAGCAGACCTTTATGTAGAAACAGCGCCTATCTACCTTCCTGCTCAGAGTAACCCCAAGTTTTATATTTGAAGTCAGGGCAGATGCTTTGTTAACCAAAAAGTGTCTTTCCATCTCAGAGTCTTTTAAAAACAAGTTCCTTCTGACTTTACCAAGATCTCTGCTCTTTATCTCCATTATTAATTAGCATTTCCTCTCTAACCAGGCAAACAGGTTGCTTAGGTTAAAGTTGTTGCTTAGGTTATTTGAAGCCAGTCATTCTCTCTAACAGAAGAGCCCTAAGTGGTTCTGTGATCAGTTGGAAGATGGAGGATGAAAGTTTTGGTCATGAAATTGAATGAAATTCCGCTCAAACCATTTTATAGAAAATAAACTACTTTCGTTAATAGACGAGGACTACAAACATTAGTAGATGGAGACTCATGGTCCACACCTATGCTTTCATCAACATTTCTACATCCAACTCTGAGATTATACAGTAACTTCAAAGTTAGGGGAACAGCTGGGAATCCCACTGACCTCATCTCTGTGGGAAATCATGCCTCCCTTTCCACATCTTCTTTACCCTCATAGTTAATGTCTTTGGAGTCCAGTGATTTACAGCTCACAAACTATGGATATATCCATAGACCACACTAACCCCCGTGTCCACTCAAACTCTGCATTTTTCCTGCCTTGTCCATCATTTTTTATCCACACATATAAGCTTTCCAGATGACCAACTGGGCAAATTATATCCTGTGTAACAGAAAAAGGATTGCAAAAGATCTCAAAGAGTTGAGGTGATTGAGCCAAGTTTGAAGAGATGAAATGCAACAAGAATATATGGAAGGTTCCTCACTCTGGTCTGAATAACTCAACTGTGCAGGCTTGGGATGATGGAGTGGTCATGGCTTTGCAGGAATATGTGTAACCAAAGATGGGGAGGTTACCAGACATATAATGTCTGATGTCTTTTGTTTGGTCTCTGACTGCTGCACTATACTTTTGACTAAAAATAAAAAGAAATAACTTGGAGTGTGTTTAGAGGGAGATGTGGAGAAGGCAAGGAAAATACAGGGAAAGATAAAGAAGAAGGAAATAAGCAAAGGGAAATATGGGGATGAAGAAAAAGGAAAAACCTATGATCTGTTTCTCAGCAGCTGAAACAGGATTCGAACTTCAGTCTCAGAATTCAAGCCTCTCAGCCTCTCTCCATCCCATTCCTTCCCTGCCAGGCCCCCTCTCGTGTGTATCCAAAGGTGTAGGGGTTAACAGACATAAAAGAGTGTTCAGTTCAGGCAGTTTAAATGACAGAAATAAAAAGTGAATAAAGGATAAATATCTTTGGTTGAAGAGAACAGTCTCTAGTAACACATGGATTCCGTCTTGTAATGTTTTTCTAAAGAAAAAAGGTACTGTTTTTCAGTTTTCTCATAGAATAGGTGAATACAACCACTATATCAACACAGCAGATTTGAATGGAGCTGACTCTTTGTTTTAGGGGCTTTGAAACAAAATATTTACAGCAATAAGCAAAAATGGCTCAGTCATGTTTCAGTGGCTCTTAAAATATGTATTTACCTAATGTGCCAAAAATTAGTGTCAAAATATGTTTACACACTGCACCAAGAGTTGAACTTCAGTCTTTTTTGACTTTCTTATTGAGCTATAACTTTTTAAACTGCTCTAAAGCCATTTGTCTTGTATTTAAATCATGTTGAATTTTGAATTTAAACTGGATTATTTTGATCTCATTTTGGATTCTTAAAACTTTTAAAAGGAGTAATGGGGGTGGATGTTAGCAGTATGGGGTAACAGATATTGAAATGATGTCTCACATTTGAGTTGCATTTTTAACTTTTCAAAATACTTTCATATCCCTGCCATTTAATTTTTAAAAAATACCTGGAAGCTCACAGAAAGGAGACCATATTTTGAAAAGGATGGAATGGGGTACTGAAAAGTCAAGTGACTCATCTCTGCAATCCCAGTTAGCCAACTTGGAACTTAAGTCCCTTGCAATCATTCCACTATATTTCTTGGAGTGTGGTCCTTAGAATGTTATCATGTAAGATTTTCTGTAGGAAAGGGGGCCATGGTTAAAGAAGGACATGCATTACATGGTCACCCACAAGAGAGTATCAATGAACATGGTCATATTAAAGTCTGATAAGTTCTACATTAAGGAAACATGTTTAACTTTGTCCTGTGAAACACTGGAAAAATTGCTCTCGATTTATGCTGCTTTTTCAATGGACTAGGTCTAATTCCACATCTTTTATCCTAAGTAATGTTAATAACAAGATGAGACAGAACAAGTTGAACACCAAAGCGCTTACTACAATCTGGACATCAGGAACCATAGAACAGTATTTCATTTCTTACACCTGAAAGTGAGATTTTCTTTTTATGGATTTTATTAAATGATATGGTTCAAATCACTCATGGCAATGGCCAAGAAACTGTTTTAGCACGTTTCAATATGTCATATTGTATTTGGCATTAGGCCAAGGACAGGGCAATTTTTATGTGTTTTCAGAGATGATGGCATATTGGTTGTAGAGATTTGGGGCATAGTACCTTTTATGTAATGGTCTGTTGGGATATAGTGATTGGAAATGTTTGTGGGAAAACATTGCCTTTTCATAGGTCAAGTGTGGTACTTTTTGAAGTCTAGCCATGCCTTTCCAGTTTTGTGTTTTGTTTTGTTTTAGATTTCTTTCTTCCTACACATATTGTTGGATATAGGAAAGAAAATTTGTTTTTCTTAACACTTAAGTATTAAGAGGGTTTAAAAAGAACAAGACTGAAAATTATCTTATCATTAAGCCGGTAGCATTTGTCCCTGAAGAGTAATGGGTTGCTTGTTTCTTGGAGTCTTCCTGGAAGAGGAAGGGAATGGATGTCCAGGGTATGTTAGAGACAGGGTTTAAAACTTCGTGGCCCCCAATTAGATTGTTAATTTCTTGTCAAGAGTTCTTTTGGTTCTACAGAGTGTTAGCTATCATCTCCTACCCTATTATCTGGGGGCTGGAAGTTTGAGAGAAGCAATGGACATTATCAGAGAAGTACACTTCATTATCAGCTAGTTATGCTTCTGTTATCTGTAGACACCTTGGACATCTGATCCCCCAGGGAAACAGCCAGAACTTTTCTTACTCATGCTAAATAAGTCAACCTGTCGAACGTGGGGAAGTTACATCTATTAGAAAACCTGAATCCTTAATTTGACTGTTTTACTTTCCTTACATAGTACAGAAATATTTTCAAACCTGAAGTGGTTCTGATTAGTGGTGAAGTCAAGAAACCTTCAGCTCCAATTAAAAAGAGCATTAAGTCATTTTGTGTGGTAATGGCTTCAGTATAAAAACAAGTTAAATTTTTCTTTATTTTTGATCATGGGTTTGGCTCTTGAATTATTCTATTCACCAGCAATGTTGGCACAGCTTTCTGGGCTGCCTGTGGAGAAGGTGTTCACGGGCTTCCCAATTAACACCCTGTTAAGCTGCACACCTGTGGTGAAATTACCCATAGATCACGATATTGAAGTTTTGAATCCCATAACACCTATATTATTGTTCTGAAAGTCAAACTTAAAATGATATCAGATGATTTCCGGTGTCTTTGCAAAGATCATTTGTTTCTTTAGTAGTCTTGTGAAGCAGTCAAGGGTAGAGGTATATGTGGGGAAGTGTGCAACAATTTATTTATTTATTAAAAATCTTATAAAGATATAGTTCACATACCATAAAATTCATCAATTTTAAGTGTACAAGTCAATAATTGTTAGTATAAGTCACGATTCCACCACAACCCAATTTTAGAACATTTCCATTGCCCCCCAAAAGAAACCAGTACCCATTAGCCATCATCTTTTGTTCCACATCCAGTCCTAGGCAACCAACAATATGCTTTCTGTCTTATGGATTTGACTTTTCTGAACATTTCAAATAAATGGAGTCATGCAATATGTGGTTGTTTGTGTCTAGCTTCTTTCACTTAGCATAATGTTTTCAAGGTTCATTCATGTGTCAGTACTTCATTTCTTTTTATTGCCAGATAGTACCCCATTGTAGGAATGCATCACATTGTGTTTATCCATTCATCAGTTTATGGACATTTGGGTTGTTTCTACATTTTTGCTATTATGAATAATGCTGATATGAACATTCATATATGCAACTCTATGTGGACATAAACATTTATATTTAACATACTGAAAGCAGATTAAAACCCAGCTTAGATCCTCATCTCAAACCAGAATACTATTATTAGTGGAGCTATAGAGGGCTGTGACATTTTCACAGGAAATGGCGGTTATGCAAAAGTGCTAATAATCAGAATACTAATTAATGTAAAAATTCACATAAATTCTCAAGGATTTTATGAAAATTTGGGGTTTTATGAGAATGTTTAGGTCTTCCTTAAAAGGTTAGCTTTTTCCAATGGCTGTGAAGAATGTTAAGGGTTAGAGTATGTGCTGGTCTGAGTTTAGAAGACTGGTCTGGGACTCAAGAGTTCTGTCTGCCTTTTCTATAGCTCTCTCTGCTACCCTGAAAAAATCTTGTGAGCCATACTCCTCAGTTTCATTGTCTTCAAAATGGGAATAAATGAATATCATACAAATCCCAAGGTAGTTATGAGGTTAAAACATTTTCCAGGCATTTAAAGTATCTCATATGAAATAGAAATACACTATATAAGCATAAAGAATTTATATTGGCAAAGATGAAAGGAAGGTTTAGTCAGCCTTTTGTTCTTTCTGGAAGACATAAAAAATAGATAAAACCACAGGATTTAATTTTGTACATTTGAGCTGGCAAGAATGTGGTATTCATTTCCTCCAAGGCAAAAAATGTCATGGTTCCTTGATTGGAGGAACTATTTTTTCTGAGCTCCCAAAACCTTTACTAACTGTGTTCTAAAATGAAATCTTTTTACCTTCTCATTGAAACATGGCAATTATTTGGTTTAGAGCAGAAAAAGAAAAAAGTTCTATAGAAGGAAATGAACTCAATAGGCAATTAAGCAGCAAGTCCTCATTGAATCAGATACATGGTGTTCCTGCCCTTAAGGAAGTTACTATTCTGATGGGACTCAAAGAGAATCATCAATACAAAAACTATGCCTTATTTCCTTTGGTACCCCACCTCTATTTCTTTTTTTTTTTTTTGAGTTACAGTCTCACTCTGTCGCCCAGACTGGAGTGCAGTGGCCGCTCCTGGCCACCACAGCCTCGACCTGCTGGGCTCCGGCGATCCTTCCGCCTCAGCCTTCCGAGTAGCCGGAATTACAGGTATGCGCTACCACGCCCGGCTGATTTTTTGATTTATTGTAGAGGTGAGGTCTTGCTGCCCAGGCGGGTCTCGAATCCGCGGGCTCTGGCAATCCACTCACCCCAGCCTCCCAAAGGCACGGGATTACAGGCTGAGCCACCGAGCCCGGCTGTATTTCCATTCCAGAATGGTGTCTGGCCTATTGAAGATAACCTTCAAAAATGGGAACTTTTAACTCTCATACAGATAGAAAAATGAACACATGTTAAAGATTTTACTTAACTCATAATGAGGGGCTAGGCAGATGTTATAACCAATTCAAAAGAGAATACAAAAAACAGACATATATATAGATCAGAAATATTGAAATGATTGTGCAAATGGAGGCTAAATTGACTTCTTCCACAGTGGGAGAGGGAAGTCAATTAAAGCTCTAGGAAACAGGATAGAATTTGCATGTTTCTAAATAAAAATTATTTTGCATTGCTATCAGTTATCTACAATTTAGAGAGTTGCAAAATAGCTCCCATGGAATCAGACTTGGATAACCTGGAGGAATGTCTGCTAGACCGGAGTGTCAGCAAACCAAAGCTCTTGGGCCAAATCTAGCCCCATGCCTGTTTTTGTAAATACAGTCTTATTTGAATGCAGACGAGTCTAATCATTTACATATTCATTATGGTTGCTTTTACACTACAATTCTAGAGTTTAGTAGTTGTGATAGAGACACTATGGTCTTCAAAGCCTAAAATATGTACTATCTTATCCTTTTACAGCAAAAATTTACTGACCCCTTCTCTAGACAATGTATGTTTTCCATTGAGTCACAATTTTTTTCCTTATAGTCGCTAGAGTGGACTCAGAAAATATTTTTCAAGTTAATGGATAAAATAACTAGTCAAACAATAAAAGATGTAGAATCCAGAGAAGGAAATTGATAAAGGTCTGTTAAATTTTATGAAAGAAGAAATTAGGCTTTGAAGAAGATATTTGGATAAGGTCAGGGTATAGGAAAAGAAAATGATGGACAGTTCTAGACGGAAACAAAGGCATGGGAAGAGATGGAATGATCCAGCCTGTTAAATGGCCAGGCCAGTTGAAAGTGAAGAGTTGGATTAACTTTGTGACAGGGGCTAAGAGATAGGTCATTTATACACAAGTTCCCAAAGGAAGAGCTGACTGTGTCCCCAATTGCTTTGTACATGTGGAATCAGCCTGTAGAAGCCCAGAGTTAAAAAGTGTGGTTTGAGGGATCCTGACTCTTCCTCACAAAATATTTGATGGATTCACCAGACTGCTCCAGTGTCTGAACTTCCCAACTCTAATCACTCTTCTGGTTGTACAGTGTTGAAGGCAGCTGTTGAAATGCAAATAACACTCATCTTGGAAGAATAAGTTATGTGACCTTATTGGTCATTTAACACCGTAACTCCTATTAGGTGATCAGTTTCCTCAGAGTAGAAAGTACTCCATCTCGAGGGAGCCATTTTGGATTTTGATCAGTTTTGCTGCTTTGGATTTTAGCCAGTTTTGTTCTGGGCCACAAAATATTTTGGGATATGAGATGGGGTCTCTTCAAAGCATCTTCCATGCGGAGACCTGTAGATGGTGAATAGCTTTGCTCCCAAAGATTCCAACGGCAAGTTTTTGGGTAGGATTTCACCTAACTTGGCTAGAAGCTTAAGGCTTTTCTCCTGAAATCATACCTTTATGAGTCCCTTTGAATTGCTCTGTTTTTCTGGCATATTGTTGTTTTGATTGGCTCTCAGAAGAGGCAAGGAGAAATCTAGGTGTATGAAACTCTGTTTAGCAGAAGGACTTGGCAGAGGTTGTCCTCCCAGGGGTGTGATCTCTTTGCCAAGTGGCTCTTCAAAAGGGAGAAAGAAATTGGCATAGGAGGCTACAACTTCCTGAAATGCTACTTCTCCTATTTCATTCCTCTTTTTGCTCACTTTCTCAGTATTTCCCACAGGGCTCAGTTCTCAAAGTTGATTAACATATTTGGTGTATAGCTGTAGGGAGCATCCTAAATAAATATTAAATTCGTTCACTAGTAAGTACTGTGATGGGCACTGCAAGGATGTACATGTAGGTTTAAGACTGACCCTTGTCTTCGAGATGTGTGTAGGAGAAAGCAAGACACAAAGACATGAAAATATCACTAATAAGTGTGACCAGGATTTTCATTAACACTATGGAGTGCCTGTATTTTGAAACTCACCAGAGAATTGAATCTTGAGTCAAAATTATGTCAAAAATTAATACTTGAGAAAGTTTACTCATTCTCTAGACCTGCTATTCTCAACGTTGGCTACTTATGAGAGTCACATAAGAGGCATTTTCAGAATATAGATGTCTAAATCTCACTTTAACCCAGAAATTTTGCTACAACTGAATTGGGGTACAGCCTAGATATTGGTATTTTTTTGTTTTATTTTAAAGGTGTAGGGTATAATTCACAATTAGGTACATAAGTTCTCAATGTATAGATGAAGTTTGGGCCTCCCATCAGACCTCTCTTCACCTGGTTTAGGATCAGGTACCTTATTAATGTTATGTGCCTCCTCCCAACGTTCCCCCCACTCCCCCGCCGCCCGGCAGTGTCCTGCTACTGCCAATCCTTTTCTTGTAGTATTATGATAAATGTTCAGGGTCCACTTATGAGTGAGAACATGTCGTGAGTACTCAGTTCTGTTTCTGTGATAGATCACTGAGTATGGCAGACTCCAAATCCATCCAAGTTGCTGCAAAGTCCATGATTTTGTCCTTCTTTATGGATGCGTAATATTCTCCCAGGCTTGTGCATTGGGTTTAAGATCTTCAGAGTTCTTATACTACCTCTCTTAGAGCAGAAAGTTATCTTAAAAAGCTAAAACATATTTGCATTCACTTGTGTATTTGTTCCCTCACTCATCAGACAGACCCTAACCATCCACTTCCTTTGGTTTGCTTCTCATGACTGCTTCTATAACTTGGTCTTTATCGCAGAATTCTTTGTGTCTTGTTTTTTCAAACGTCTTTGTTCTAGTGGGGCTTTGCATGCCCTGGCTGCCTCATACTTCTGCAAGTTGTCTGCTTTCCTTCATACATCTGGCAATCTATTTTCAGGCAGTTCTTCTATTTTTCATTCAGATGTCCTAGAACTAAGAATCTTTCCAAATTATGTCCAATTAAATCCTGTATATTAGATTTACTTTGTCTGTTGAAATTGTCTTTTTAATTTTAATTTTATAGAACATCAGATCAGTTATTTTTGCCTGATTCTATAAAATTTTTCCATTGCTTATTAGATGGGAAAAATCCCTGCATTTGTCCATGTTTTCAACATATGAATCAGCAAATTTGTGCCCTTTAAAACATAATCTACTTTCTATTAAACTAATTTTTGTCACGGACAATCTTTTTGGAGAAATTGTTTTTTCAACGTTAATATCATGCTATATGAATATACTATGAATATGATGTTTCTTGTATAAATTTACTATTAATTTTATGAATATACTATCCTAAAATACTGAATAATGAACAATGGAAAATATGGAAGATGTCACTGAGGACATACCTAACTGGTGGAAAAGTTTTATGAATGGCTTTGTGAAGCTATCCCAATCCTAATTTGTACTCTTTCAATACGTGTTTATCAGGTGCTGTTTCAGTAATAGGTAGGAAGAATACAGGGTGAATCAAGGCACAGTCTTTGTCTTGTGGAAACTACTCCCTGTGTACCTCTTGGAGTAATGTAGGTGTTAGCTCAGTAACAAGTTGTATTGCAACTTACTCATTCTTTCTAGTAATATTTTGTGTAACTCCTTCTTTAGATCTTGCCTGGAATCTGAAGTAATGATGAAAAATATGAAATAGTTGAAATTTATAATGGGAAAGTGGAATATTATAAAATCTCACAATATACTTGATTTGATCATTATTATTTTTTCCTCATAGAGAGAATCATCCCCTGAAATCATCAAGGAATAAAATTTCCTAAAAGTCAGTTGCATTTTCTTACCACTTAGGATATTTTATTTCTGATGAATGACTACACGAATAGCTAGTTATTAAGTTAATTCACATTAAAAGGACTTCATGCATTTAATTGAAGAGATGAAGCCTAATAGAATTACTTTTTTAAGATTTTTATTTTTATTTTAAAGATGTGTGGTACAATTCAGGATTAGATATACAAATGGACATTGTACAGGTAAAATTTGGACTTCCCTTTGGTCCCCACTTTGTGTGGTTTGAGATTAGGTACCCTTATTGATATTGTATCTCCCCACCTCCACCCCGGCAGTATCTCACTACTGCCAATCCCCTTCTTACAGGGATATTAGTATTTTGAAACTTTTTTTACTATGAAATAAAATACAATTTTTAAAGTACATGTAATGAGAATGTACAGTTTAAGAAATTAATATTTAATGAATACCACTGTAATCACCATCCAGGCCAAAAATAGAACATTTCTCACACTCAGTGAGTCTCTTTGCCATGACTCTAAGTGCTCTCATGATTATGATCTCCTCCTTCCTCCAAAAGCAGCCACTCTTTTGATTTTTGTGGTCATTCTCCTTTGCTTTCCTTATAGTTTTATCACATATATACATACATCAAAATATTAAATATGAGTTTGATTTCCCTCTAAAATGTATTTAAATGGAATTTGTTGAATTGTTTGGTGTTTAGATTTTTCACTCAGCATTATGTTTGTGAGAATGATCTAATTTGTTGTATATTATTCATTTTAATTACTGTATGGTGTTTCATACTATGACAATTCCACAATTCATTTATCCTTTCTGCTATTGGTAAACATTCGCCTTACTTCCAGTTTTGAACTTTTATGAACATTCTTGTATATGTCTTGGTACACTTAAATATTGTATTTATGATGGATTTATATCCAGATGTACTATTGTTGGGTCATCAGTTTATATTTTTAGCTTTAGCAAATACTGTTGAACAGTTTTCCAAAGCAGCTGTACCAATTTTACAGTTCCACAAGCAATGTCTAAGAGTTATTTCAGTTCCATGTTCTCACTGAAGCTCAGTATTGTCAACCTTTTTTAGCTTTGGGCATTTTGTTGGGCTAAATTTTGAACACAGTGGTATCTTAATTTGTGTTTTTCTGATTACTAATGGTGTTGAGTATTTTTTCATGTTTATTGGTCATTTGAAGTTCTTCTTTTATCCTGTGATATTCAGGCAACAAATTTTTGCTCATTTTTTCTATTGTGTTGTCTGTCTTTTTCCTATTGATTTGTAGGAGTTATTTGTGTATTCTGGATATAATTCCCTTGTTAGTTACATATTTTGCAAATGTCTCTTACCACTCTGTAACTTGCCTTTGTACTTTCTTAGCAGTATATTTCAAAGAACAAAATTTTTAATGTTAATGTTATCAAGGTTGTTAATGTCAATATGACTTCACTATAAAAAGAGGGGACCATAAAGATAATAAGATATTTTGCCAAAGACTAGATGAATCAGATTTGTAGTTATAGAAAAAGGGAGCACACATGCTATTGACTTTTTTTTAATCAAACAGGATAACACAAATTTCTGATGAGAAGCCCTTATCAGAACTCATTTCACAGATGCACAGGGCTCAGTTAACAATGCACCAGGACCTGGAAATAAATTTTCCTACCAGACTATTTGCCAATGATTTCAAATTTATTATTTTTGTTTTCTCAATTAGATTTTAAAATCCAGTCTATCAAATGGAATCCATTATTTTTCGACAGGCAGAGGACAGTATCAAGAAAATTAACGCTGGGTAACGTTTAGTAAGCTATGGGTGTGTAAGGGAGGAAAAATATATTATTCTCTAACCACCCTAGATTCATGGCTGAGGCCTCTAGACCAACAATAACAACAACAACAACAACAACAGATTAGCAAAAGAAAAGTATACACATTTATTTAATATAAGTCGTATGTGACACAGGAGCCTTCATAAAGAAATGAAGACTTGAAGAAACAGTTGAATTTGTGTATTTTTGTGCTAGGTTTGGTAAAGAAGTGAGTAGCCATGGAGAAATATGATTGGAAGAGAAAAGGGTATGATCTAATGGTAATAAACTAGGGGAAACTAAGCAAGGCCTGTTTGTTCAGATGTTTTCTGTGTCCATGTATCGTCAGAGATAAGGAACGTTCCTTTACCCTGGGTATAAGGAGGTGTGATGGTTAATTTTTGGTGTCAACTTGACTGAATTAAGTGATACTCCAGTTGTTGGTAAAACATTTCTGGGCATGCCTGTTAGGGTGTTTCCACAAGAGACTAGTGTGTGAATCAGTAGATCAAGTAAAGAGAATCTGCCCTCATAAAGGTAGGATCTCTCTCTCTCTCGCTCTCTCTCTGTTGGAGCTGGGACTTCCATCTTCTGTCCTCAATCATAAGAAATCCAGATTCTTTGGCCTTTGACCTCTTGTACTTACACAAGTAGGCCCCCAGTTTCCTCAGGTTTTCAGCCTTGGACTGAGAGTTACACCATTGATTCCCTTGTTTCTCAGGTTTTTGGACTCAGACAGAATTATTCCGCTGACTTCTTTGTTCTCCAGCTTGCAGACAGCATATTGTGGAATTTCTCAGCCTCCATAATTGCATGAGCCAATTCCCATAATAAGTTCATTCTTATCTATCTGTCTACCTATTATCTATCTATCTATCTATCTATCTATCTATCGTCTATCTATCATCTCCTATTGGCTCTGTTTCTCTGAAGAACCCTAACTGATACAGGATGCCTTTCAATTGCGGTTTTATGGCCTGCTTGAGGGAAAAAGGGAAGGGGGAAGGTAAGGGTGACCTTCTTGTTTCTCCTGGTTTCTCAAAGGCCAAAGTGCCTCATTTTGGGGTGATGTGTCCTGAACCCCATCAAATGCTTCACTATCACTGGGGTGAGAAGAATTGGGAAGGAGCAGAAGCATTGAGACTACTAAGTGGTCTGGCCAAACTAAGAACCTTTGAGTTTAATGCTGAAATGGTAATCTATTGAAGTGCTTTAAGCAGGGAACTAACATAATTATGTTTGTAACTACAGTCACTGGCAACTGTGTGGAGAAAGGGTTGAAATAAAGGGAGTGAGACTGAAGGTTCAAAGGCCAGTGGCCATTAAATGGAGACATCCTGTGATATTCAGGCAACAAATTTTTTAAAACAGTGGTTATTGGGAGATGAGAGAGGTAAATAAAGGAAAATATATCCTAAAATTCTTAAAAATTAGTCCAGCAAGATATCTTATTTTTAAAAGGGGTTCTTGGGTGTGGTGACTCATGCCTGTAATTCTAGCACTTTGGGAGGCAAAAGTGAGAGGATTGCCTGAGCCCAGGGATTTGAGACCAGCCTGGAAAACTTGGTGAGACCTCGTCTCTACAATACATTTTTAAAAAATTAACCAAGCATAGTGGAGCAAGTCTGTAGTTCCAGCTACTTGAAAGGCTGAGGTGGAAAGATCACCTGAGGCCAGCAGGTCGAGAATGTGGTGGCCATGTTCATGTCACTGCACTCCAGCCTAGAAAACAGAGTGAGATGCTAATTCAAAAGAAGAGGGGTGGTTTCCACCATCACACAGATTTGGGAAACAGTGTCACTCTCTTAGGTGCACACTGGAATGGTAAGAGCTCCAATAACTGATTAGGCAGAGGAAATCTGTTTATTTAATCCAGTAGTTCAAAATCTTATTTGATAAAATAAGTTTTATTTTTGCATAACACATACTAATACCCTGTTCTGTTGCATTTGACTGTAACTCACTTTGGGAAATATTGGTCAAGGATGACTTCCAGAGAGTTCTGGCTTGTTTAATAGAGGAAAGGACGGTTCTACTAAATGAACTAGCAAATACGTGAATAACAGCAGATTTGTGGGACAAGAGTCTATGTTTGATTTGCATGTTTTGAAATTCAGGAAGACAGAAAGTTAAGTTATCCATCTTTGTGGACAACATGATCTTATACCTTGAAAATCCAAGAGAATCTGTCAAAACTTCCTTTCACTGTCTTGGGGTACACAATAAATGTGCAAAACTGTCGCATTCTTATACACCAACAACAAACAGGCAGAGAACCAAATACAAAGTACAATCCTATTCACAATAGCCACACACACAAAAATGAAATACTTCGGCATCTTCCTACCAAGAGAAATGAAAGACCTTTACAATGAAAACTACAAAATACTGCTCAAAGAAATCCAAGAAGACAAACAAATGGAAAAATATTCCATGTTCATAGATAGGAATAATCAGCATTGTTAAGATATCCATCCTAATGGGCATGGCATTAAATCTACAGATTTAATCTACAGATTTAATGCAATAGCCATTAACTTAGCAACATCATTCTTCTCATACTTGGAAATGACAATACAAAAATTCATATGGAAACATAAATGACCACGAAGAGCCCAAACAATCTTTAGCAAAAGAAACAAAGTGGGAGGCATCACATTTCCAAACTTTAAACTTTACTATAAGGCTACAATAATCAAAACAGCCTGGTATTGATACAAGACCAGGCATATGGACCAATGGAACAAGATAGAGATTCTGGAAGCAAGACCTCAATTTCTCAACCAACTCATCTTCAATAGAGCATCCATCAACAACCACTGGGGAGAGGACAACCCATTCAGTAAACGGTGCTGGGAAAACTGGTTGACCACATGCAGGAGATTGAAACAGGACCCCTACCTATCACCATACACAAAAATCAACTCTAAATCAATCAAAGACCTAAATTTAAAACCTCAAACTATAAGAATCCTAGAAGAAAATGTAGGAAACACCATTTTTCAGGCAACCAATTCCTGATCAACTCTCCAAAAGTGAATTCCATAAAAGATAAGATAGACAAATGGGACCTCATCAAATTGAAAAGTTTCTGCAAAGCAAAATAAACCATCAAGTGAGTGGGAAGATAGCCCACAGAATGAGAAAAAATATTTGTCAACTGTGTATCTGACAAAGGCCTAACATCCAGGATCTACAAAGAACTCAAACATGCCAAAAGGAAAGAAACAAACAACCCTATTAGAAAATGGACAAAAGATATGAATAAACACTTCTCAGAAGAAGACACGAGAGTAGCCAACAGATACATGAAAAAATGCTCTGCCTCATTAATCATCAAAGAAATGCAAATCAAAACCACACTGAGTTACCACCTAACTCCAGTTAGAATGGCCATCATCAATAACTCAAAAAACAACAGATGCTGGAGAGGATGTGGGGAAAAGAGAACACTTCTACACTGTTGGTGGGAGTATAAACTAGTACAACCTCTGTGGAAAACAGTGTGGCGATATCTAAATAATCTAAAAATCAGTCTTCCATATGACCCAGCAATCCCCCTTTTGGGAATATACCCGGAGGGACTCAAATCACTCTATAAAAAAGATACCTGTACATGCATGTTTATTGCAGCATTATTCACAATAGCAAAAACATGGACCCAACCATGCTGCCTATCAAAAGTGGACTGGATAAAGAAAATGTACATATTCATGATGGAATATTATGCAGTCATAAAGAAAAACAAATTATAGACTTCGCAGCAACTTGGATGAATTTAGATTCTATTGTACTCAGTGATCTTTCACAGAAACAAAGATCTGAATACTACATGTACTCACTCATAAGCAGACCCTGAACACGTGGCAGTAGTGAGACACCGCCAGGGGACGAGGGGCACATAACATCAATAAGGGTACCAAACTTTATCTGTACAATGACCACTTATGCATCTAACCCTGAATTGTACCCCACATCTTTAAAATAAAATAAAATAAAAAGAAATTCAGGAGGATATAGATAGGCCTAGAGCTTCAGGATGAGAGCTAGGGTACAGTAATAGATATAGGAATCATCAGTTGAATTCAAAGGAATAGATGATACGCCTAAGAAAAGTGCATGTATATAGAAAAGACAAAAAGCCTGAGGATGATGTTAACAGCGTTTACTGAATTATTTTCTCATTGATTTACTTCTTAAAAATTTATATTTAACACATATGGGTCTGATTCTGAGCTTTCCATCTGGTTTCCTTGCTCTTTTGTCTATTTATCTTCCAGTGTTATGCTACATTAATAATAATTAGTTTTATCATAAGTTGATATCTGGTTAAGCAAATTCATTCACACTGTTCTACAAAATTTTATTGGCTATTCTTGGCCCTTTGATCTTCAGATAAGTCTTAGGATAAGTTTATCAAGTTCCAAAATGTACTATTATTTTATTGAAATTTCATTAAATTTATTAGTTTAGGAAAACTTGATATTGTTATTACAGTGTTTTCTTCTTTTTTTTTTTTTTTGAGTCAAATTTTCACTCTGTCACCCAGGCTAGAAAGCAGTGGCGTGCTCATGGCCACAACAGTTTCAATCTGCTGGGTTCAGGTCCTCCTTCCACTTCGGCCTTTCAAGTAGCTGGAACTACAGGTGCATGCCACCATGCCCAGTTAATTTTTAAAATTTATTTATTGTAGATGTGAGGTCTTATCATGTTGACCCATCTGTCCTTGAAACCCTGGGCTCAGGCAATATCTCCCTGTATATTTATGTCTTGTTTATTATATTTCAGTAGGTATGTATACTTTTCACCTCAATGTTTTTTCATGTATTTTAAAGTGATTAGGCTAGGTACCTTGTCCTTTTATTGCTATTTGTCAATTGTCTCTTTTTCTCCATTTTCCCAATATCTAATTGCCTATTACTGGTGTATAAGGATGCTATTTATTTTCTTATGTTGATTTTATATTTATATTATGTTGATTTATATTCTTGTTGATTTATATTTTATATTTATGTTGATTTTATATTTATATAAATTGCTGAACATTTCTGCTAATTTAAGGAGTTTGCTTCTTCTCTTCAATTTTCTCTCCAGGCAATCTATCATCTACAAATAAGGACAATGTGATGATTCCATTACAATACTTTTACCTTTTCTTGTGTTCTTGCAATGCCAATGACCTCCAGTACTATTTTAAATGTTAAAAAATAATGTTCAGATATAGCAAATATGTTGTAATCATCAGACTAGAAACTTAAAACAACTATAATTAATATGCTATGAGTGCTGATAAAGAGGACAACATGCAAGAATAGACAGGTAGAGATGAAAATTGTAAGAAAGAGACAAAAAGAAATACTATAAATCAAAAACACTAACAAAAATGAAGAAAAATGCCTTTAATGGGCTTATTACTAGACATGGCTGAAAAAAAGTCTGAGCTTGAGAATATCTTAATAGAAACCTCCAAAACTGAAAAGCAAAGAGAAAAAAGACAAAAACACAGAATAGAATATTCAAGAACAGTGGAACAACTACAAAAGGTGTAGCACATGCATGATAGGAATACCAGAAAGAAAAGAAATTAGAGAAAAAAAGAAGTATTTTAAAATTAATGAAATTTTCCCCAAATTAATGTCAGACACCAAGTCACAGACCCCAAAACTTGAGAACACCAAACAAGATAAGTGCCCCTCAAAAGGACATATAAGCATATCATATTCAAACTACAGAAAATCAAAGATAAAGAACAATTCTAAAAAAAGTCATGGGGGAAGAATCTTATTTATAGAGGAGCAAAGATAAGACTTACATATGATTTCTCCTCAGAAATCAAGCAAGTAAGAAGAGAGCGGAGTAAAATGTTTAAACTGCTGAGAGAAAATACAACAACTCTGTCAACCTAGAATTCTGTACTCTAAAAAATTATCCCTCAAAGGTGAAGGAGAAATAAAAACTTTTTCAGACAAACATTGAGAGAAATTGTCACCAGTAGACATGTCTTGCAAGAAATATTAAAAGAAATTGTTTAGAGAGGAGGAAAATGATACAGGTCAGAAACTCAGATCTATGAAAAAAAAGGAAGAACAACAGAGAAGAAATAAATGAAAATAAAATAAAACTTTTATTTGTCTTGATATGATCTTGAGTAATATAATCTTGATATCATAGATAACAACTTGTTTTAAATAATAATAGTAACAATGTATTCAATTATATCTATGGTTACATAAGTGATATGAATGACAGCAATGATACAAAGGATGGGAGGGAGCAATTAGGATTATTTTGTTGTTATAAAATACTCATAAAACCATGAAGTGATATGGTGTTATTTGAAAGTGAATTTGGATTAGCTATAAATATATGTTGCTCACTCTACAGCAATTATTAAAAAGTAGGAAAAATAAATATAATGCTTTAAAAGGAGAGGAAATGGGATTATATAAAATGCTTGAAACCCCAAAGGCCAGAAAAAGAATGGAAGACAAAAATAGGAACAAAGAACAAGGGTAGCAAATAGAAACATAACAAATACAGTAGATGTTAATCTAACTATATCAACAATCACTTTAAACATCAACTACCTAGATGCTGATTAAAAGACATTGTCAGAATGTATCAAAATCCAACTGTGTGTTGTCTACAAGAAACCCACTTTAAATATAAAGATACTATGGATTAAAAGTAAATGATTGGAGAAATATATACCATGATAACACTAATCAAAAGAAAGTAGGAGTGTCTACATTAATTTCAGACAGAATAGATTTTACAATAATAAAAGTTATCTGGGGTTAAAAGAAATATTACATAATGATAAAGGAATCAATTCTCCAAGACAATAGAACAATCCATAATGTGTATGCACCTAACAGCAGAGCGTTAAAATATATGAGGCAAAAGGTAAGGAAACTAACTGCAAAGAGAAATGCATGGATCTACTATTTTTTGAATCTGCTATTATAGTTGGAGATTTCAACAAAATCTATCAAAAATGTACAGATTCAGCAGTCAGAAAATTGGTAAGGCGTAGTTGAATTCAACAATGTCATCAACCAACTTTATCTAATTGGTATGTATAGAATAATTCATCCAACAAAAAAAGAATGCACATTCTTTTCAAACTCACATGGAGTATTCACCAAAATGGACCACATTCTTGACCATAAAACTCACTTTAGAAAATTTAAAAGAATAGGCATCATATAATGTCTACCTTCAGACTACAGTGGAATTAAACTAGAAATTAATAACAGAAAAATTCAAAAATCCTTAGAGATTAGGCAACACACTTCTAAATAACACATGGAACAAAGAGGAATTCTCAAGAGAAATTTTAAAATACTTTGAAATAAATTAAAATTAAAGCACAACTTATCCAAAATTTGTGAGACATAGAAAAAAAAGTGCATAGAGGAAAATTTATAGCATTGAATGGATACCGAAGAAAAAGAGAAAAATCTGAAATCAATGATCTAAGCTTTCAGTTAGAAACTAAAAAGAGGAGGGCAAATTATATTCAAAATAAGCAAAAGAAAAGTAAAGGAACTTCCGGCAAGATGGTGATGGGACAGGTCAGACTGTGAGAGTCTCTGGAAAATCCAGTGTCCATAAAGTCTCTCTGCATGAGTAGGCATGTGCCAGTGGGTGAAGTGGGTGAGTAAAAGTCCGTCTGAGGGGAGACTCCAGTTCATGCTCCTGAGGCTTCCCTCTGGAGGTGACTACAACTCCCGCACTGCCCTGATATTGGAGCCCCTGACATGCAGGATCATCTGCCATTTTCGGGACTCTCTGAGAAGAACTTGCTGAATTCAGCTGATTCTCATTGCCTGGCCCACACCATCACCGGTGACAGCAGCAAAGCAGCTGGAGCCCCAATCCAATCCATGGAGAGAGAAGACTGGGGAGAGCTGGAGAGGAGCCCCATCCCTGGTGAGGAAATGCTGACTGCAGCCATTTTCTCTATCCCAGGACCAGGCAGGGACCTGCATTGCCCTGTGCTGCCCAGCTCCACCCAGCCTCCAACTTGGGAACTAAGGTAATCTCAACAAACTCAGAGAGACAGAAGCCCCTCCCCAACACTGAATCAGATACAGACACATCAGATCTAAGTGGGAGACTTGACAGGTAGCAAGCCGATGAGTCTAGACCTGATCTACCCTCCTCCCACATTAGGCCTGGGGCATCTCACCCAGACTGAGAGCAACCTTTTCAGCCTACGCTGAGAGCAGAGGGGAGGGGCTGGAGATCAAAGCTGGAAGGAAGTTGGACTTGCAGGAACTACCTCAGAGCAATTTTTTTTGTCTATTTGTTTTGCTAATTTTTGTTTGCTTGCTTTTTGTTTTAGTTTTTTTTCCTCTCTTTCAGTTTTCAATATGTTTTTGTACTTACTTTTTTCCTGTTATTTTGTTGTTTTTTTAGACTTCCTGTGTATGGGTATTTTTGAGGGAGAGTACATCAACGGGGGGATTTGTCAGTTTGTGTGTTTGTATGATTGTCTATATGCTTTAGTTTATTTTACTCTTTTCTGTCTTTGTTTGTGTCTCTTTTCATTTGTTAGTTGGTATGCCTGTCTGTTCTCCCTCTTACTCCTCTCTCTCCACCTTCCTCTCATCCTCTCTTCTTCCTTTTTCCATTCTTTTCCTTTTTCTTACCTCATTTTACTTTCAGGGAGTAAACCTATACCCCCACTGTGTGGACAGATTGTAAGGCAGTAGGGAGTGGGTTCCAGGGACCCCACACACCTGTCAGTGGATACTGGGATATGCAGATAGATTCCAAATCATAGCTCCTCCCTCAATTAAATCTCAAAAAGTACAGCCTTTCACCACAGTCCAGCTTCAGAATTGAACAAAGCCAGAGAATCCACATAAGAAAGAATAGGAGATTGAGCAAACTGAAGTAAAAGCTACCCCCCCATCCCTGAACAACAGAATTAAAGAAGAGGGGAAAAAAGGAGGGAGGAAAACCTACATAAATGAAGAAAAACCAAAAGAAGAATATGGGTCTCACACAGTCCCCTAGCAGGTCAGACATGGAGAATACAGACTTCAGAATACAAACAATGAAGAGCCCCCAGAATGGCTGGTCTCAAACCACAAACCCAGATATCAAGACATTAACAAAGAGAATAAACACAATCGAGGAGAGACAAGAGGAAAGAATGAAGGAGTTGATAACTGAGATAACAGTAATGAAGAATACAATGAATGAAATAAATAACAAACTGATAAGCATGGAAAGCAGAATTAGCCAAACAGAAGAAAGAAGCTCAGAGCTTGAGGACCAAAACATGGAATTAACCCAAACTGTCAAAAACATAGAAAAGAAGCTTAAAAAGACAGAGAAAAACCTTCAAGAGATGAGTGATTATTTCAAGAGTCCAAACCTAAGATTAATTGGATCTGAGGCAGAAAGAGAGATAGAGACCACCCTGGAACAAACATTCCATGAAATTATCCAGGAAAGTATCCCTTGTCTCATCAGTGATGTGACCATTCAAACACAGGAGATTCAGAGAACCTCTGCAAGATGACAAATGAGTAGACCAACTCCTAGACACATAGTAATTCACCTACACAAGGTAGATATAAAAGAAAAAATCCTAAAGGCAGCAAGAGTTAAAGGTCAGACTATCTACATGGGAAGACCAATTAGAATAGCAGCAGACTTATCCACAGAAACACTTCAGGCGAGGGGCACTTGAAGCCCAATCTTCAAAGTTCTCAAAGATAAACAATTTCAACCAAGAATTACCTACCCAGCTAAGCTAAACTTCATCTGTGATGGAGAACTAAAATCTTTCGCAGACATTCAATCCCTAAGAGCTTATGCTGCCTCCAGACCACCTCTACAAGAAACACTTAAGAAAGTGTTAAACAGAGAAGAAAGGAAAAAAAGAATGACAATGCCCTTCACAAGAATGCAGAAAAAAATATTGAAAACACACATGAATCAACCCAAAAATCAAAAGAAGGAAAATAAACAAACAGCAGCAACAACAAACTCTATAAGAACCTCATGACAGGGATAAACACTCACATTTCCATAGTTAGCCTGAATGTGAATGGACTAACTGCACCACTAAAAAGACATAGAATGGCAAAATGGATAAAATATCATGAGACAGTAATATATTGTCTCCAAGAAACACATCTCACCAGAAAAGACATTCACAGACTCAAAGTAAGGGGATGGGAAACAAAATTTCAGACAAACAGAACACAAATGAAAGCAGGAGTCACAATCTTAATATCAGACAAAATATCCTTTAAGCTATCAAAAATTTAGAAAGATATGGAAGGTCACTACCTAATGATAAAAAGCTCAATCCATCAACAAGAAATATCCATCCTAAACATATATGTACCCAACATAGGAGCATTAACTTTAATAAAGCAGCTTCTAGGTAAACTTCAAAAAGATATTGACTTTAACACTATCACAGCTGGGGACTTAAATACCCCACTCATGACCCTAGACAAAGCATCAAGACAAAAAATCAACAAGGAGATCTAGAACCTCAATATGAAACTTGATCAAATAGACTTAATTGATACCTACAGAATGTTCCACCCAACAGCCATGGAATATACTTTCTACTCATCACTACACGGAACATACTCTAAGATTGACCACATTCTCAGTCATAAATCAATCATAAACAAATTTTAAAAGGTTGATATCCTGTTATGCACCTTCTCAGACCACAGTGGAATAAAAATAAATATCAGCACCAACATAGCTCCCCAAAAAGCCCACAAAGACATGGACACTAAACAGCATGATGCTAAGCAACTCCTGAGTCAACATGGAAATCAAAACAGACATTAAAAGATACCTGGAAACAAATGAAAATGAAAAAAAACTTACCAAAACCTCTGGGATACCATGAAATCAGTACTAAGAGGGTAATTCATATCTCTGCAAGCACACGTGAAGAAAATGGAAAGATCACATGTTAACAACCTAACAAATCACCTAAGGGAGCTGGAAAAACAAGACCACCAAAACCCTAACTTAAGCAGAAGAATCCAGATCACCAAAATAAAAGCCCAAATTAGGGACATAGAGGACAAAAAGATAATACAAAAAAATCAGTGAAACAAAAACCTGGTTGTTTGAAAGGATAAACAAGATTGATGGTCCCTTAGCTAGACTGACAAGAAAGAGACAAAACCCATATAAGCACAATCAGAAGTGCAAAAGGTCAAGTCAAACTGACTCCAAAGAAATACAAAAGATTATCAGAGACCACTACATACACTTATATGGAAACAAACATGAAACCTGACATTACACAACCTCTCCAAGTTGAAACAAGTAGAAATTGAGACCCTAAACAGACCAATAACAATCCAGAAAATTGACTATGTCATAAGAAAATTATCTACAAAAAAAACCCTGGACGAGATGGCTTTCCAGCAGAATTCTATAAAACATATAAGGAGGAACTGATGCAATCCCACTGAAAGTATTCCACTCAATAGAGAAACATGGAACTCTTCCCAAACCATTTTACAAAGCCAACATCACATTGATACTCAAACCAGGTAAGGATCCAACAAAGAAAGAGAACTATAGGCCAATATCCTTGATGAACATTGATACTAAAATTCTCAACAAGATTCTAGCAAGTCGGATTCAACAACACATCTCAAGAATCAACCACTACGACCAAGTAGGCTTCATCACCAGGATGCAGGGCTGGTTCAACATTCATAAGACCATAAACGTAATTAAATACATCAACAGATGTAAAAACAAAATCCACATGATTATATAATTAGACGTGGAAAATGCTTTTGATAAAATCCAGCACCCCTTCTTGATAAAAACCCTCAAACATCTAGGCATAGATGGAACATAACTCAAAATAGTAAGAGCCATCTACAAAAAACTCACAGCTAGCATACTGCTAAAGACAGAAATTGGAACCATTTCCCCTGAAAACTAGAACAAGACAAGGATGCCCACTCTCACCCCTCCTTTTCAACATAGTTTTGGAAGTCCTAGCTAGAGCAATCAGACAAGAGAAGGAGATCACCGATATCCAAATAGGAAAAGAGGAAGTCAAGCTAACCCTCTTTGCAGACAACAAGATTGTATACCTTGAAAACCCAAGAGAATCTGTCACAAACCTCTTTGCATAGATAAAGGATTTTGGCAATGTCTCAGGGTATAGATTCAATGTGCAAAAGACAGTCGCATTTCTATACACCAACAACAAACAAACAGAAACCCAAATAAAACACACAATCCCATTCACAATAGCCAGGAAGAAAAGATCAAATACCTTGGCATCTTCCTAACCAGAGATGTGAGGGACGTTTGCAATGAAAACTACAAATCACTCCCAAAGAAATCAAAGATGACACAAACAAATGGAAGAATATTCCATGCTCATGGATTGGAAGAATCAACATTGTTAAGAAGTCTATTCGACCCAAGGCAATCTACAGATTTAACACAATACCCATTAAATTGCCAGCAACATTTCTCCTCAGACCTGGAAATGACAACATAGGAATTCATATGGAAACATAAATGACCACAAATTGCCAAAACAATCCTCAGAGAAAAAAAAAAACAAAGCAGGAATTATCACACTCCCAGACTTTAAACTCTATTATAAAGCTACAATAATCAAAACAGCCTGGTATTGGTACAAGAGCAGGCATATAGACCAATGAAACAGGATAGAGACTCCAGAAGCAAAACCTCGATTTCTCAGCCAACTCATCTTCGACAAAGCCTTTACCACCAACCACTGGGGAGAGGAGAACCTATTCAGTAAATGGTGCTGGGAAAACTGGCTGACCACATGCAGAAGATTGAAACAGGACTCCTATCTATCCCCATGCACAAAGGTTAACTCCAAATGGATCAGAGACCTAAATGTAAAACCTCAAACCATAAGAACCTTAGAAAAGGAAGGAAATACCCTCATGGAAATCGGAACTGGCATCCAATTCCTGTACAAAACCCAAAACCCACAGGTCATAAGATAGAAGATAGACAAGTGGGACCTTATTAAACCGACAAGCTTCTGCAAAGCCAAAGAAACTATCAAGAGAGCAGGGAGACAGCCTACAGACTGGAAAAAAGTATTTGCCAACACCAGGTCTGACAAAGGCCTAACATCTTGGATCTACAAGGAACTCAAACGTGCTGAAAAGAAAAAAACAAACAACCCCATTATAAAGTGGGCAAAAGATATGAACAGACATTTCACAAAGGAAGACATCCTGTGGGTTTCGAGTTTTGTTCAGGAATAGGATGCCAGTTCCAATTTCCATAAGGGTGTGTCCTGCATCTTCTAAGGTAATTATGGTTCGAGGTTTTACATTTAGGTCTCTGATCCATTTAGAGTTAATTTTTGTGTATGGAGATAGATAGTGGTCTTGTTTTAATCTTCTGCATGTGGTCAGCCAGTTTTCTCAGCACCATTTACTGAATAGGTTCTCCTCTCTCCAGTGGTGGGTGGTGGAGGCTTTGTTGAAGATGAGTTGGTTGAGAAATTGAGGTTTTGCTTCTAGAATCTCAATTCTATTCCATTGGTCTATATGCCTGTTCTTGTACCAATACCAAGCTGTTTTGATGATTGTAGCTTTATAGTAAAGTTTTAAGTCTGGTAATGTGACACCACCTGCTGTGTTTTTTTGTTTGTTTGTTTGTTTGTTTGTTTTTGCTGAGGATTGTTCTGGCTATTCTTGGTCATTTGTGCTTCCATATGAATTCCTGTGTTGTTTTTTTCAAGGTCTGAGAAGAAAGTTGCTGATAATTTGATGGGTATTGCATTAAATCTGTAGATTGCCTTAGGTAGGATGGACATCCTCACAATGTTGATTCTTCCAATCCATGAGCATGGGATATTTTTCCACTTGTTTGTGTCATCTTTTATTTCTTTGAGCTGTGTTTTGTAGTTTTCATTGTAAAGGTCTTTCACATTTCTGGTTAGGAAGATGCCAAGGAATTTCATTTTTTTGTGGCTATTGTGAATGGAATTGTGGTTTTTATTTGGGTTTCTGTTTGTTTATTATTGGTGTAAAGAAATGCGATTGTCTTTTGCGCATTTATTTTATATCCTGAGACTTTGCCAAAGTCCTTTATCAGTGTAAGGAGGTTTTTGACAGATTCTCTTGGGTTTTCAAGGTACACAATCATGTCATCTGCAAAGAGAGATAACTTGACTTCCTCTTTTCCTATTTGGATACCCCTGATTGCCTTCTCTTCTCTGATTGCTCAGCCAGGACTTCCAATACTATATTGAACAGGAGGGATGAGAGTGGGCATCCTTGTCTTGTTCCAGTTTTCAGGGGAAATGGTTCCAATTTTTGTCCATTTAGGAATATGCTGCCTGTGGGTTTCTCGTAGATGGTTTTTACCATTTTGAGGTAAAAATAGAAATATTTTACAAATATTTCTGAGGCCAACAATCAAACTGAAAATTAAAAGTAGAATTCTTTGTAAAAAAAAAAAAATGAAAATTAGAGCACAAATTAATGAAATTGAAAAATAGAAAATCAACTAAGAAAATCAATAAGAATATTTTTTTCAAAAAAATAAGTAAAATATGCTGTCACAGAAAAAAACAATCTGCCAATATTTATACAAGAGAAGCAGGTAATATGAATAAGACTATTATCTATTAAAGAATTTGAATAAATTATTAATATTATTTCAAAACAGAAATCACCAGGCAGGCAGGTCCCAATGAGTTTATAAGTGAATTCTATCAAATATTAAAGCAATACATTATATCAATTCTTTATAATCTCCTTCAGAAGACAGAAACATAGGAATATTTCCTAATTCATTCTATGAGGCCAGCTTTACCTTAATACCAAAACACAACAAAGATATTATAAGAAAAGAAAACTACTGACCAACATCTCTCATAAACGTAGCTTCAAAAGTCTTCAGCAAAATATTAGCCAATTAAATTCAATAATGTACAAAAAGAATTATAAACCATGACCAAGTGTGATTTAGACCAGATATGCAAGTTTTATTCAACATTCAAAAATCGATTAATGTAATCCATTACATCAACAAGCTAAACAAGAAAAAATGCATAATCATATAAATAGGTGTAGAAAAAGCCTTTAACAAAACACAATTCTCACTCATGCTTAGAAATTCTCAGTAAACTAAGAATAGAGTGGATTTTCCTCAAATTGGTAAAGAATATCTACAAAAACTTACAGCTACTAGTACACTTAGTGGTCAGAAATTTAAAACTTTCTCACTAAGTTCAAGAACAAGGCAAGGATGTCCCCTCTCACCATTCCAACATTATACTGTAAGTCCTAGATAATGCACTAAGACAAGAAAAGTATATAAAAGATATACTAACTGGAAAAGAATAAATATAACTGTCTTGGTAGATGATGCAAATGTCTATGGAGAAAATCTAAAGATTTGATGAAAAAGAAATCACCTGGAACTAAAAAGCAGTTATAGCAAGATTGCAGAATACAGGGTTAGTATACAAAAGTTAATTGCTTTCCTACATATGAGCAACAAACAAGTGGAATTTGAAATTAAAAATATAATTCTATTTACATTAATATCCCCCAAAATTAGATACTTAGGTATAAATCTAACACAATATGTACAAGTTCTATATGAGGAAATCTACAAAATTTTGATGAAAGAAGTCAAAGAAGAACCAAATAAAGGGAGAACTATTTCATGTTTATGAATAGGAATACTTAATATTGTTAAGTTGTCAGCTCTTTCCAACTTATCTATAGATTCAGTGAAATCCCTGTCAAGGTCCCAGCTATTTTGTGTATATTAACAAGCTGATTCCAAAGTTTATATGGAGAGACAAGACCCAGAAGAGCCACACAATGTTGAAGAAGAAAAAAACTACAGAACTTACACTACCTAACTTCAAGACTTACTATAAAACTACAGTAATCAAGACAGTATGGTATTAGTGAAAGAATAGATAAGTAAATCAATGGACTAGAACATAGAGCCCAGAAATAGACTCATGTAAATATAGTCAACAAATCGTTGACAAAAAACCAAAGGCAATGCAATAGAGCAGAGATAGTCTCTTCAATAAGTAGTGCTGAAAAAAACTGGACATCCACATACAAAAGAAGTTGATTTAGACTAAAATCTTACTTCTGTCACTAAAAATAATTCCAGGCTTAAACGTAAAACAGAAAACTGTAAAGTTCCTAGAAAACAACATAGGAGAAAATTTAGATGACCTTGGGCTTGGTGATGACTTTTAGATACAACGCTAAAGGTATATTCCATGCAAGAAAGAATAGATAACCTAGACTTCACTATAATTAAAAATTTATGCTCTGCAAAATACTCTGTCAAGAGAATAAAAAGACAAGCCACAATCTGGGAGAAAATATTTGCAAGAGACATATTTAATAAAGGATTGTTATCAAAAATATACAAAGAACTCTTAAATTTTATCAATCAGAAAATGGATGACCAGATTTATTTATTTATTTTAATTTTTATTATAAAAATGTGGGGTACATTTCAGGTTTAGGCACACAAGCATTGATCATGCAGATACCCTTGTTGATGAGGTATGCCCCCCCAGCAGTTTCCCTCAACTGCCTATTCCACCCCTCCTCCCCCGACAGTTTCTCACCACTGCCAATTGCTTTCTTGTAGCATTATAATTGTTCAAGGTCCGCTTATGAGTGAGAACATATGGAACTCTGTTCTTTGTTTCTGTAATAAATCACTGAGTATGATCGACTCCAAATCCATCCAAGTTGTTGCAAAGTCAATATATTGGTCCTTCTTTATGGCTGCATAATATTCCATCGTGTATATGTACCACATTTTTTTTTTATCCAGTCCAGCTTCGATGGGCAACGAGGTTGGTTCCATGTTTTTGCTATTGTGAATAGAGCTGTGACAAACATACGTGTGCAAGTATCTTTTTGGTAGAATGATTTGAGTTTCTCCAGGTATATTCCCAATAGGGGAATTGGTGGGTCATATGGAAGGTCAATTTCTAGTTCTTTCAGAAATCGCCACACTGTCTTCCAAAGAGGTTGCACCAGTTTGTGTTCCCACCAGCAGTGTAGAAGCATTATTTTCCTCCTCACCAGCATCTGTTGTTGTTTGTTTTATTCATGATGGCCATTCTTACTGGGATTAGGTGGTGTCTCAGTGAGGTTTTGATTTGCATTTCTCTAATGATGAGTGAGGTTGAGCACTTTTTCATGTGTCTATTGGCTGCCGTATATCTTCTGAGAAGTGTCTATTCATGTCTTTTGCCCACTTTTTAAAGGGGCTGTTTGTCTTTTTTTTCTTTTGGCATATTTGAGTTCCTTGTAGATCCTAGATGTTAGTCCTTTGTCAGATATATAGTTGGCAAATATTTTTTCCCATTCTGTGGACTGTCTCCCTGCTCTCTTGATGGTTTCTTTTGCTTTGCAGAAGCTCGTTAATTTGATGAGGTCCCACTTTTCTATTTTATTTCTTAATGTATTGGCCTTTAGGATTCTGAATAGTAATTGGTTCCCAGTTCCAATTTTTATAAGAGTGTCTTCTGCACTTTCTAAGATTCTTATAGTTTGAGGTTTTACATTCAGGTCTTTGATCCATTTAGAGTTGATTTTTGTGTATGGTGACAGGTAGGGGTTCTGTTTCAATCTTCTGCAGGTGGTCAGTCAGTTTTTCCAGCACCATTTACTGAATAGGTTCTCCTCTTCCCAGTGGTTGTTAGTGGAGGCTTTGTCAAAGATGAGTTGGTTGAGGAATTGAGGTTTTGCTTCTGGAATCTCAATTCTATTCCATTGGTCTGTATGCCTGTTCTTGTACCAATACCAGTCTGTTTTGATTACTGTAGCCTTATAGTAAAGTTTGAAGGGATGACCAGATTTTAAAAAATAGGTCAAGACCTTAACAGATACCTCACCAAAGAAAATATATAGATGAAAAAATATACATTTGAAAAGATACTCCACATAATATGTCATCAGAGAAATGCAAATTAAAACAACATTGAGTAGCACTACACATGTATTAGAATGGAGAAAATCCAAAACACTGGAAAGACCAAACGCTGGTGAAAACCTGGAGCAACAGGAGCTCTCATTCATTGCTGCTGGGAATGCACAGTGGAATAGCCACTTTGGAAGACATTTGGCAATTTTTTACAAAACATTGTTTTGCCATATGATTCAGCAATCATGCTCCTTGATATTTATCCCCCAAAGTTGAAAACTTATGTCCACACAAAAACCTGGACATGGATTTTTTTAGCAGCTTTATTAATAATTGCCAAAACTTGGAAACAGCTAAGCTGTCCTTCCGTAAGTAAGTAGATAAACTATGGTATATTCATACAATAGAATATTATTCAGTTTTTAAAAGAAATGAATTATCATTGACAAAGCCACCAATAACAATAAGTGGGAAAAGGAGACCATATTTAGCAAATAGTGCCGGGAAAACTGGCTGACCACATGCAGAAGAATGAAACAGGACCCTATCTATCGCCATATACAAAAATCAACTCAATGGATAAAAGACTTAAACATAAAACCTCAAACCATAAGAATCCTAGAAGAAAACATAGGATACGCCCTTATGCACATTGGAATAGGCAACAAATTCTTGACCGAGTCCCCAAAAGCAAATGCCATATAAGCTAATGGAACCTCATCAAATTGAAAAGATTTACAAAGCAAAATAAACCAGCAAGAGAGTAAAGGGACAACACACAGAATGGGAAAAAAATGTGCTAATTATGTATCTGACAAAGGCCTAACATCCAGGATTTATAAGGAATTTACAAGCAGTCAACAAATACATGAAAAAATGCTCAGCCTCACTAATCATCACAGCAATCTAAATTAATGAGATACCTCCTAACTCCAGTAAAAATGCCCATCATTAATAAATCAAAAAATAACAGATGCTGGTGATGGAAGTGCAAGCTATTTCGGCCTCTGTGGAAAGCAGTGTGGGATTCCTAAAAGAACTAAAAATTTGCCTTCCATATGATCCAGCAAAACCTCTCCTGGGAATATACCTGGAGGGACATAAATTGTTCTACCAGAAAGATGCCTACACATGCATGTTTATAGCTGTACTACTCACAATAGCAAAAACAGGGAACCAACCCTACTGCCCATCAAAAGTGAACTGGATTTTAAAGATGTGATACATATATATGATGGAGTATTACACAGTCATAAGGAACAAAATTATGAACTTTGCAGCAAACTGGGTGGAGTTGGAGACCATCATACTTAGTGATCTATCACAGAAACAACGAACTGAATACTGCATGTTTTCACTTATAAATGGGACCCGGACATTAATCACATTAGCACAAGGGAGGGAGGGATTGGCAGTTACTGGACACTGCTGGGGAAAGGGGCACATAACAACATAAAGGGTACCTGGTCCTAAACCAGTGAAAGTAAGGACCAGTTGGAGGCCCAGACTTCACCTGCACGCAGCCTACTTGTGTAGCTAATTCTGACGTATAACCCACATCTCTATAATAAAATAAAATAAAAAGAAATGAATTATCAAGCCATTGAAAGACATAGAGGAAGCTTAAATGCATATTACTAAATAAGTCAATGGCTATATATATACAGAGAGAGAGTTGTATAATTACAATTCTGTGACATTCTGTGAAGGCAAAACTATGAAGACAGTAAAAAGATCAGTGATTTCCAGGGTTTAGGGGAAGAAAGGAATGAATAAGCAGAGCACAGAGGATTTTTAGGATACTGAAATTACTCTGTATGATATTAGAATGGTAGATCCATGTCATTATAAATTTGTCCAAACCTATAAAATGTTCAACACCAAGAGTGAATCCTAATGTAAACTATGAACTTTGGGTGATAATGATGTGTCTATGTGGGTTCATCAGTTGTAAGAAATGTACCACTCTGGTGTGGAATGTTGATAGAAGGGAAGGCTATGCACATGTAGGGGTAGCAGTTATATGGGAAATCTCTGTACAATTTTGCTGTGAACCTAAAACTACTCTAAAAAATTAAAGTCTATTTTTTTAAAAAAAGGATGGCAGCCATCTCTTATTAAGTTTTATGGGCATGTTTCCAATTTTCAAATGTTTTCCATAAATTGTGAAAGATATTTTTATTAGATTAGAGAAGTTACCCTCCTTTCTGAATTTGCTAATGGTTTTTTTAAGTGTTAAATTTTATTGAATGTATTTTTATATCACTATATAATCATATGATATTTCTACTTTTATCTGTTAATACAGCATATGTATTACATTGACAGATTTTTTCATTTAAAAATTTTAATTTTAATTTAGATTCAGGGGTACAAACTCATGTTTGTTACATGGACATAGTGCATACTAGTGGGTATTGGGCTTCAGGTGATCCATTTCCCAGATTGTGAATATTGATTGTATCCAACATCTGAATCCTAACCCTCTCCCCATTTGCCCCTTTTAGTGTCCCCAGTGTCTATTATTTCCATCTTTGTGGCCATTTAGCTCCCACATATATAGAGGGTGCCAAAAAAAGTATACACATTTTAAGAATGGAAAAAGCTGTATTAAAATTGTAATACACAATATGAACTCGTAACAAAAAGATGAATACAAGTCACATTTGACTTCTGCGATTACAAGAGGTGCTCAAAGTGGTTACCATCAGCATCCAGACTCTTCTGATTATGGCAAACTACCATAGGACTTGTTGCCATGCAAGGTCTCCCAGATCTTCCATGGTACACATCACACACAGTACCATGAGTCTCAAACTTATCACAAATGTGTGCAATTGTTCGGCGTGTTGGAGGTTCTGTTACATACATCTCCATTGCCATTGTACTTCCACAAAGTTCTTGAATTTCAAATACCACTTCAAAATGATCTTGCTCTCTTTAAATGACAACCGTGCTTCCACCATTTTCTTAGACTGTCCTGCCTGGTGCATGGTGATGTGATGCTAGCATTCATTTGATTGATGTTTTCTGTTTCTGAGTTAGTTAACTTAGATTGATGTTCTCCAACTCCATCTGTGTTGCTGCAAAGAACATAATTTTGTTCTTTTTAAATGACTACATAATATTCTATGGTATGTATATACCATGTTGTCTTTATCCAATCAATTGTTGATGGGCATTTAGGTTGGCTCCATGATTTTGTACAGGTATCTTCTTTATATAATCGTTCTTTTCCTTTGGGTAGATTCCTAGCACTGGGTCGAATGGTAGTTCTATTTTTAGTTCTTTGAGAAATCTCCAAATTGTTTTCTCCAACTAGTTTATAATCACACCAACAGTATATGAGTGTTCCCTTTTTCTTTTCACCTATGCCAACATCTGTTGTTCTTTGACTTTTTAATAATAGCCATACTGACTGGTATAAGATGATATCTCATTGTGGTTTTAATTTACATTTCTCTGATGAGTAGTGATGTCAAGAATTTTTCCAAATGTTTGTTGGCCACTGTGTGTCTTGTTTTGAGAAGTGTTTGTTCATGGTTTTTTTTGCCCATCTTGTGATAGGGTTGTTTGGTTTTTTTTACACGTTAAGTTTCTTCTATTTTCTGAATATTAGTCCTTGTCTAAGGCATAATTTGCAAATATTTTCTCCCTTTCTGTAGATTTTCTGCTCACTCTGTTGATTATTTATTTTGCTGTGCAGAATCTTTTTATTTTAACTAAGTCTCACATTGGTCTATTTTTGTTTTTGTTGCATTTGCTTTTGGTGTCTTTGTCATAAATTATTTGCCTGGTCCAATGTCCAGATTTTCCTAGATCTTCTCCTAGAATTTTTATAGTTTCAGGTCTTACATTTAGGTCTTTAGTCCATCTTGAGTTAATTTTTGTACATGGTGAGAAATAGAGTTCCAATTTCATTCTTCTGCATGTGGTTAGCCAGTTTTCCCAGTGCTATTTATTGAATAGGATGTTTTTTCACCATTGTTTATTTTTGTTGACTTTATCGAAGATAAGTTGGCTGTAGGTATGTGGCTTTATTTCTGGGTAATCTATTCTGTTCCACTGATCTATCTGTCTATTTTTGTACATGATACTCGTGCTGTTTTAGTTAATATAGTCTTGTAGTATGATTTGAAGTCAGGCAATATGATGCCTTTGCAGATGCTTTTTTTTCTTTGGATTGCTTTGGCTATTTGAGATATTTTTCTTGGCTCCATATAAAGTTTAAAATTGTTTTTTCTCATTCTGTGAAAAATGATGTTGGCATTTTTATAGGGATTGCATTGAATTTGTAGATTGTTTTGGATAATATGGTCATTTTAAGGATATTAATTCTTCTGATCCATGAGCATAGGATGTTCTTCCATTTGTTTGTGCTATGTACAATTTCTTTAATCAGTGTTTTGTATTCCTCCTTCTAGAGAACTTTCACATGCTTGATTGAACGCATTCTCAGGTATTTTATTTTTTGTATGGCTATCATGAATGGGATTGGGCTCTTGATTTGGTTCTTGGCTTGAGTGTTATTGGTATATAGAAGTGCTACTGATTTTTGTATGTTGATTTTGTATCTTGAAACTTTACTGACATTGTTCATCAGGTCTAGGAGTCTCTTGGGGGAGTCTTTAGGATTTTCTAGCTTTATGAGCAAGTCATCAGCAAACAGAGATAGTTTGACTTCCTTCTTGACCATTTTAATGCCTTTTATTTCTTTCTCTTGACTGATTACTCTTTTTAGGACTTCTAGTACAATGTTGAATAGGAGTAGTGAGAGTGGATATCCTTGTCTTGTTCCATTTCTTTTTTCTCATTTTTTTTTTTTTTGGAGTTGGAGTCTCACTCTGTCACCCAGACTGGAGTGCAGTGGCCACTCCCGGCCACTGCAGCCTTGACCTGCTGGGTTCCGGCGATCCTTCTGCCTCAGCCTTCCAAGTAGCTGGAACTATAGGCACTGGAACTACAGGCGCGCGCTACCACACCTGGGTAATTTTTTTTTTTTTATTGTAGAGATGAGGTATCGCCAAGTTGCCCGGGCAGGTCTCGAACCCGAATTGCTCAGGCAATTCACTCACCTCAGCCTCCCAAAGCGCAGGACTACAGGCTGAGTCACCAAGCCCAGCTTGTTCCATTTCTAATGAAGAATGTTTTCAACTTTTTCCCCCTTAAGTGTGATGTTAGCTGTGGGTTTGTCATATATGGCTCTTATTATTTTAAAATATGTTTCTTCAATGCATAGTTTGTTGAGGGTTTTTTTTTTATCATGAAGGGATGTTGGTTTTTATCAAATTCTTTTCCTGCATCTATTGAGATGATGATATGGTTTTTAAAAATTCTGTTTATGTGTTGGATCACACTTATTGATTTGTGGATATTGAACTATCCTTGCATATCTGGAATAAAATTCACTTGATATTGATGGATTATTTTTTGATGTGTTGTTGAATTCTTTTTACTAGTATTTTGTTCTGGATTTTTGCATCTGTGTTCATCAGGGATAATTGGCCTGTTGCTTCTGTGCCTGATTTTGGTATCAAGGTGATACTGGTCTTGTAGAATTAGTTAGGGAGGAGCCTCTTCTCCTTTATTTTTAAAAAATAATATCAGTAAAATTGGTACCAGCACTTTTCTGTATGTCTGATGGAATTCAGTTGTTACTCCATCTAGCCCTGGGCTTTTTGTTGTTGTCATTGTTGTTACAAGATTTTTAAAATTATTGATTCAATTTCATTGCTCATTGTTGGTCTATTCAGAGTTTCTATTTCTTCCTGAATTAGTCTTGAGATGTTGTATTTTCCTAGGAATTTATCTGTTTCCTCTAGGTTTTCCAGTTTGTTGCCATAGAGGTGTTTATAGCGGTCTATGATGACCTTTTCTATTCCTGTAGTATCAGTTGTAAAGTTGCCTTTATCATTTATGATTGTATTTATTTGAGACTTCTCTTTTTTTTTCTTGGTGAGTCTAGCTAACAGTCTGTCAATTTTGTTTATCCTTTTGAAGAACCAACTTTTTCTTCCCTATGTCCTTTATTTGAATGGTTAAGGTTTTTCAGGGAGCCTTATGTATTCTTGCTTAAGTTACAACTAAGATACCAGATTTTGTTTTCATTTGTTTATTTATTTATTTTTGGATTCAAGGCATATATGTGCAGGTTAATTGCCTATGTATATTGGGTGATGGTGAGACTTGGACTTTTATTGAGCCTGTCACCCAGGTGGTAGACATGGTACCCAGTGGATAGTTTTTCAACACTTACCCTACCTTTCTCCCCTTTTAGGAGTGCCACAGTGTCTATTATTCCCATCTTTGTGCCTGTGTGTATTCAGTGTTTAACTCTCATGTGGTATTCAATTTTCTGTTTCTATGATAATTCAATCAAAATGATGCTCTCTAGCTACATCCATGTTGCTGCAAAGGACATGATTCTGCTGTTTGTTATGGCTGCATAGTATTCCATGGTGTATATGTTCCACATTTTCTTTATTCAACTCCCCATTGATGGACACCTAGGTTAGTTCCATGTTTTTGCTGTGTGGTTAGTGCTGTGATAAACATGTGGTGTCTTTGGTAGAGTGATTTGTTCTTCTTTGGATATACACCCAGAGGTGGGGCTACTGGGTCAAATGTTAAATCTATTTTTAGTTTTATGAGAAATATCTTAACTGTTTCCTACAATGGTTGAACTAGCTTGCATTCTCACCAACAGTGTAGAAGAGTAACCTTTTCTCTGCACCTCGCCTACATCTGTCGTTTTTTGACTTTTTAGTAAAAGCCATCTTTATGGGTGGGAGATGGTATCCCATTGTGGTTTTGATTTGCATTTCTCTAATGGTTAGTGACATTGAACATTTTTCATATGTTTGTTGGCCACTTGTATATCTTCCTTTGACAATTGTCGGTTCATATGAATTTCTGTATTGTCATTTTCAGGTCTGAGAAGAATGATGTTGTTAATTTAATGGGCATTGCATTGAATCTTTAGATTTCCTTTGGTAGGATAGACATCTTAACAATGTTGATCCTTCCTACCCATGAGCATGGAATATTTTTCCACTTGTTTGTGTCTTCTCGGATTTCTTTGAGCAGTATTGTGTAGTTCTTTGTAAAGGTCTTTCACTTCTCTTGTTAGAAAGATGCCAAGGTATTTCATTTTTTTGTGGCTATTGTGAATGAAATTATGCCTTTTATTTGGTTCTCTGCCTGCTTGTTATTGGTGTGTAAGACTGCAACTGTCTTTTGCACATTTATTTTGTACCCCAAGGCTTTGTCAAAGTCCATTATCAGTGCAAACAGGCTTTTGACAGATTCTGTTGAATTTTCAAGGTATAGGATAATATCACCAGCAAAGAGGGATAACTAAGCTTCCTCTTTTCCTACCCCTGATTTCCTGATTGGATACCCCTGATTTCCTTCTCTTGTCTAATTGCTCTAGCTAGGACTTCCAACACAATGTTGAACAAGAGGGGTGAGAGTGGGCAGCCTTATCTTGTTCTGGTTTTCAGGGGAAATATTTTTAGTTTCTATACATTTAGCAATATGTTAGCTGTGGGTTTATTGTAGATGGCACTTACTATTTTGAGATGTGTTCCTTCTATACCTAGGTGTATGAGCGTTTTTATCAAGAAGGGATGCTGGATTACATAGACACAAATGACCACAAAGAGCCAAAACAATCCTTAGCAAAAGAAACAAAGCATGAGGTATCACACTTCCAGACTTCAAACTCTACTATAAGGCTACAATAGCCAAAAAAGCCTGGTATTGGTATAGGAACAGGCATACAGACCAATGGAACAAGATTGAGATTCTGGAAGCAAAGTCTCAATTTCTCAACCAACTCATCTTTGACAAAGACTCCAACAACAACCACTGGGGAGAGGAGAACCTAGGCAGTAAATGATGCTGGGAAAACTGGCTGATGACATGCAGAAGATTGAAACAGGACCCCTACCTATCACCATACACAAAAATTAACTCTAAATGGATCAAAGTCCTAAACATAAAGCCCCAAACCTATAAGAATATTAGAAAATACAGGAGACACGCTTATGGGAATTGGAACTGTCAACCAATTTCTGATCAAAACCCCAAGTGTCCATGCCATAAGGGATAAGATAGAAAAGTGGGACCTCATCAAATTGACAAACTTCTGCAAAGCAAAAGAAACCATCAAGAGAGTGGGGAGACAGCCCACAGAATGGGAAAAAATATTTGCCAACTATATATCTGACAAAAGCCTAACATCTAGGATCTACAGGGAACTCAAATGCACTGAAAGGAATAAAACAAACAGTCGCATTAAAAAGTGGTCAAATGGAGTTAGGCAGTATCTCAGTGTAGTTTTAATTTGCATCTCCTTGATGACTAGTGAGGTTGAACATTTTTTTCATGTATCTGTTGGCTGCTCGTATGTCTTCTTTTGAGAAGTGTCTATTCATATCTTTGGCCCACTTTGTAATGGAACCAATCATGCTGCCCATCAAAGCTGGACTGGATTAAAAAAATGTGGTACATATACACAATGGAATATTATGCAGCCATATTGAAGGACAAACATATGGACTTCACAGCAACTTGGATGGATTTAGAGTCTCTCATACTCAGTGATCTATCACAGAAACAAAAAAAAGAGTGCCATATGTTTTCATTCATAAGCGAACCTTGAACAATTATCATAATACTATAGAAAGGGACTGGCAGTAGTAGGAAACTGCCAGGGGAGAGGGGTAGGATTGACAGTTGAGGGAAGCTGCCAGGGGAGGAGGGACACACCTCATCAACAAGTGTACCTGCAAAATGAGCATCTCTATACCTAACTCCTATTTGTACCCCACATCTTTAAAATAAAAATTTTTAAATTAAAAAAAGGAGAGATAATTGTCTGTTCATGTCCCTTGTCCACTTTTTAATGGGGTTATTAGGTTTTTTTTTCCTGTTGATTCATTTGGGTTCCTTGTGGATTCTGAATATTAGTCTTATGTCAGATTCAGTTTGCCAATCTTTTTTCCCATTCTATAGGTTGTCTGTTAACTTAGTTGATGATTTCTTTTGCTACATAGAAGCTCTTGAGTTTGACTAGGTCCCATTTGTCAATTTTGGTTTTTGCTTCTTTTGCTGTTGAAGTCTTGGTCATGAACTCATTGCCAGGCCAATGCCCAGAATAGTGTTTCCTAGGCTTTCTTCTAGGATTTTTATAGTCTGTGGTCTCACATTTAAATCATTAATCCATCTGAGTTAATTTTTCATATGATGAGAGGAAGGGATCCAGCTTCATTCTTCTGCCTAGTTTTTCTAGCAGCATTTGTTAAATAGAGTGTCTTTCTCCAGTGTTTGCTTTTGTCAAAGATAAGATGATTGTATGACAGTGGTTTTATTTCTGGGTACTCAATTCTGTTCCATTGATCCATGTGTCTATTTTTGTACCAGTACCATGTTGTTTTGGTTACTGTTGCCTTGTTATCTTTCACTATTACTCAACTCCCACTATATGTATATATGTTCCCTGTGCCCTATCATTCAAGAATAGTTGTATGTTTATTCTGGTTAAATCATAATCATTTAACTATAATCATCAATCATTATTAGAACAATATAAATGCTATTTATATTGGAGTATTCTTTCCTGCATAATCCTTTGTTTTCCTGGAGTTAATAACTTTTTTTGTTTTGTTGTTTGCAAATGCTTCCCTCTAAAATTCTGCTCCATTACATAAATGGCCTCACAATATAGTAATATAATATGAGTCTATCATTTTTATCTTCCTGAAGAAATCCCTTCTGGAAATTAGTAATTGCTCTCTCCCTGTTCTGCAGTCAGTCATACTGGGAATTTCCTTCCCTCTTTCTTGTGTCAGCCCCCATTGCCTCAATTCCATGTCTTCTTCTTCCTAGGTTTACTCCTTTGCTTTCTTGGGGGTAAAAATGGTTGAGATTTTGCATGTCTGGGAAAAAAATCGTCTTTATTCTAACCTCACACTTATTTGCTAGTTTAGCTGCTTCTTAAATCACTGGTTGTAATTATTTTCTAAGAGTGATGTTGTTTTGTTGGTTTCTAGCTTTCGTTGTTGGTGGTTATAAGCCCAATGCTATTCTGCTTATCTTACATTCCCATTAAACCTCTTCTTTTTCTCCTTTTTGGAAGGTGCTCGAAAATGTTGTGAATATATGCTTAGATTTGAACTCTTCAATTGCAAGTTCCATTTAATTGTGAAAATTGGGTCTTTCAGATATGGGAAACATTCTTTAATCATTTCATTTGTGATTTAGTCTCCATTTTTTGTTTTCTTTATCTGTCTTTCTTTATGAATTCCTATTATTTAGATGTGAGACCTTCTCTACAAGTTCTCTAACTTATCTTTTTTCTTCTATTTTCTTAAATTTGTCTTTTTGCTCTGTTTTCTGGGAGACTTTTCTGAACATTATGCTTCGACATTTTATTAAAGACTTCCATGTTTGTATTTCTTTATTCTTGTTGTTGCCTGAATATAAATGTTTATAGCTTTCTATTCTTGTTTTAAGGAATCAATTTTTTAAAGAAGTTTTCTAGTGCCATAAAGTCTGTTTCTTCCATATTTACTGGACTTCTGTCATTCTTTTTCTAATTTCTGGAAGAGAGCACTTAGCATTTTTATTTTCCATTAATTTTTTCACTTTTAATCTTCTTATTTTTGAATAAATACATTTTTAGACTATATATTTTCCTGTACATGCTGCTTTAGCTATATATTATAAGTTCTGAAATGTAGTGCTTTCATTGTCATCCAGTTCTAAATTTCAGTTTTGCAATTTCCACTGTTTCATTAGTTCTAGGAACTTTTTAAAGTTTGCAAACATTGTGGCTTTTGTTTGTCTGTTGTTTGCTTGCTTTTTGAGTTGGGGGTCTCATACTATTGCCTAGGTTAGAGTGCAGTGGCACAATCATGGCTCACCGTGGCCTCAACCTCCTGAGCACAGGCGATACTTCCTCCTCAGTCTCCTGAGTAGCTGGGACTACAGGCGCATGCCACCACATCCAGTTATTTAAAAAAAATTTTTTTTTGTAGAGATGAGGTCTTGCTATGTTGCCCAGTTTAGTCTCGAACTCCTGGGTTCAACCAATCCTCTCACCATGGCCTCCCAAAGTGCTGGGATTACAGGCATGAGCCTCCATGCCCAAACACATTGTATTTTTAACCAACTTTTTCTAGTGCTTGCTTTCTAATTCAATTTCACTGTAATCAAGGAAGACTATGACCAGTATGACACCAGATCTTTTATAATTTTTTAACTTCTATTAAGTCCTATTAAGTTACTAGTCATTGCAAATATTCCATGTATATTTGGAAATGGTGTATATTTTATATTTATTGGATGCTAATTAATTTTGTTTTTCCTTTGAAAAACACAGTTCCTTTCTGTAAGGGGGAAAAAACTGCTTTTCCTTCCTATTCTTTACTTTCACACTCAGCACATAGCCCATAGCACTAGATTCTCCAAGGGACCTCACCTGAAGGCCTTCTAATTCAATTCAATACTGGCATTGTCTACCTGAGGAGACAGCATCAGATCTCACTGGTTGAAGACTCAGTCTCATAAGACTGCTCCCCACTTCAGATGCCAGTCACATGCTTCAGGTTATGACCTGCACTTCTGACCTATCAGCAATAAGTTGGGATTCCCACAATCCCCTCCTTGGGTTAGGTTAATTTGCTAGAGAAGTACACAGAACTCAGGGAAACACTTTACTAATGTTTTCCAGTTTATTATTAAGAATATTACAAAGGGTATAGATAAACAGCCAGATGGAGAAGATGCATAGGACAAGGCATATGAGAAGGGCACAGAGCTTCCACCCCCTCTCTGAGTGTGCCATGTCCAGGAACCTCCAGGTGTTCGGCTATCTGGAAACTCTCTGAACTCTGTTCTTTGGATTCTTCTTATGGATATTTCACTGCATAGACATGATTGATTAAATCATTAACCATTGGTGATCAACTCAATCTTCAGTTCCTCTCCCCAACCTTTTTTGAGGAGTGGGGCTAAAAGTCCCAACCCTCTAACATCTTGGTCTTTCCAGTGACAAGAATCCATCCTGAAACTATCTAGGGGCACCAGCTATCAGTTATCTAGTTAGTATACAAAAGACACTCTTATCACTCTAGAGATTCCAAAGGTTTTGGGAGCTGTTTGTCAGGAAATGAGGACAAAGACCAAATATATATTTGGCAATATTACAGGTTCTATATCCTTAATAATTTATAATATTGCAAAATATGTTTGATCTATTAATTTTATAACAAAAATGTTTCAAAATCTCCCATTGTGATCATGGATTTTTGTTGTAGTTGCCTTGAGCAACATTGTCATTTGCATATAAGTTGAGAACTAATATCTTTCTGGTAGAATTTTCATTTCATTATATTATTGCTAGTTGTCTGTCTTATTATAGTTCATAATTTTTGTTTCAAACTCTAATTTGACTTATGCTAATGTAATTTTAGCATCTTTTTTATAGTTAGTAGTTGCATGATATATATTTTTCATTCTTTTGTTTTCAGCATTTCTGTTGGCTTGGTTTTTTAATATGTCTTATATTCATGAATTTTTAAACATTCCAATATTTTAATAAAGAGTGTAATATTTTACATTTATTTTGATTACTAATGTATTTAGACTTATTTTGAATAATTATTCTGTGTTCCTATTTTTCTTGCCTTCTGTTTAATAGATAAAATTTCCCATTTGTTTATTTGGAGGCTACATGTTACATTTTTTATTCTTTTATTAGCTACTTTCAAATTTTAAAAAACATATTCTTAAGTTTTCTAACAAAGGTTCGTTACTCAATATCTGTAGCCTTATCCCAATCATGACAAGATCCTTAGACTCCTTTTACTAACAAATGAACATGCTTTCTCTCATCTTGATTTTGTTTAATCCTTTAATTTTATACCCATTTTAAATGCAAAAGTTGTTATAATTATTTTAAACTAACAGTTAATTAAATTTACTCACATATTTTATTATAGGTGATGCAGCATATTTCCATAGAAAGCATGTAGTGTCTGGCTATCTCTCTTTTATGCCGTTAACAGCCACTAGTGATCATTGCCGATATCTGTTAATTAAATAGGGCTTATCAAATGGTGATGTTTTATTTCCATTATTCCTTTTTTAATTTATTAGTTGCAACACTCCAGATGAAATTCTATATTTATAAACTATTTGTTTATACTAAGGCACAGTTCATATAGGAAAGGCATAATTAATGCTTGATTTCCCCCCTTATTTGTTAAACCTAAGTACTGAATTGGTTTTCCAAAGATGACCAAAGAGTATTTTTTAAAATATCCTTATGAACTCACAGATTTAAATTCTTTGCATGCTTGCATCCTTCGTGATGTTAAGACAGATCCATCTTTGATCAGTTAGAGCCTATTCACATTGAATTCTGAGTCCTAATGACACATCCCTAATATTATTTGACAACTTCTTGCTTTATGATATCGCATGACATTTAAGTATATTTAATATATTTTCTGCCCAGGAGCTCTGTTCCTTCTAATGGAAAATTAGAGACCACAACGTGGAGTCAAGGGGTGCTTACTATTTCTAGTTCATTTTTGTCTTTAGGCTTTTTTAGTGAACAAAGCTACGAAATATTTTTTTAAAGAAAATACATTGTGAGTTCATAATGATACTTCCAGTTCAAATTAGAGTTATCAATTTTACCTAATGTCATGGAATTTGTATCTGTATTTTCTTTCTCCCAGGCCATGTCAATAATCCTAATGACACCAACAAATTACTCATTTGCTCTATCCAATAATAAACACAAACAGTCTCACAATAACAGTATTGTCATTACCACTAACAATATAATTACTAACTAGTTTTAGATTTATTTTGCAGGGCTTTTTGTTTTTGATGTGTTGTTTTGTTTCCACTAAGGATGTATTGTTAAATTTCTGTATTTTAAAGTCAATGGGTATAATTCTTTTTTATGTGGTTATGCCACCAATTATATATACATAAAAGTTCATTTATGTCATTTTAATTTGTTTTTGGAATTGCCTTTTTAAAATTTCATTTTTCCCTACATATACTTCCATAGTTTCAAAGTCAAATACACAAAGTAAGGTACATTAACTGAAATCTAGCTTTCACACTACTTCTCCCCATAAGTAACCAGTTTTTAATGTTGTGATTTATAATTAAAATTTAAATGACATAAGGACATAATTGTACATGCATTTATAATTTATATTTCCTTTTTCCTAGATTAAAAAATGACACATGTACTATTTTCTCCTTTTTTTTTCCTTTCCCTAAACAACAAATCCTAAGTTTACATCATAGTACTACACAGAGATATGTTTAATTCCTTTTTGCACCTCATAGCACTTTACTTTTTAAAAAATTTTAGAGTCGCAGGGGGCTTTACTACATAAGTAGTTTGCTTTACTACATAAGAAGTTTGGGCCTCTAGCTGGTCCTTTCTCCTCCTGATAGTGGACCATGTACCCATTGTGTTGTTACGTGCCCCATCTCTCCCTCTTCCCTGCCTCCTTTTCCTAGCAGTGCCCAGCGTCTGTCAATCCCACCCTTGTATGAGTGTGACTAGCATTCAGGGTGAGAACATGTGGTATTAAGTTCTTTGTTACTATGATAGTTCACTTAGTATAATGGTCTCCAGCTACAACCAAGTTGCTGCAAAGGCCACAATTTTGTTCTTCTTTATGGCTGCATAGTATTCCATCATGTATATGTACCACATTTTCCTTATCCATTCCACTTTCAATGGCCATCTGGGTTGGTTCTATGTCTTTGCTATTGTGAATAGTGCTGCAAAAAACAAAAACATGAACGTGCACGTGTCTTTTTGGTAGAGCAATTTATGTTCCTTTGGGTATATTTCTAGGAGAGGAATTGCTGGATCACATGGAAGCTCAATTTCCAGTTCTTTGAGAAGTCACCACATTGCTTTCCAAAGAAGGTGAAATAGCTTACATTCCCACCAACATTGTAGAAACATCCTTTTTTCTCCTCCAGATGTGACAGCACCTGTTTATTTCCTCTTTTTTTGACTTATCGATGATAGCCATCCTTACTAGTGTTAGGCAGTATCTCATTGTAGTTTAGATTTACATTTTTTTGATAATTAATAAGGCTGAATATTTTTTCATGTGTTTATTGGCTGTTTGTATGTCATTCTATCCAGGGAAATCTACAGATTCAGTGCAATACCTACCAAATGCCAACATCGTTTTTCACAGACCCAGAAAAGACAATAAAAAAATTCATATGGAAACAATAAGAGTGCAGATAGCCAAAGCAATTCTCAGCAAAAGGAACACAGCTAGAGATAATGCACTTAAACTAAATTGCAAGGTTACAGTAACCAAATAAAATGGTATTGGTACAGAATAGGCACATAGACCAGAGGAACAGGACAGAGATTCCAGAAATAAAAACACTGTCACTCAACCAACTCATCTTCAACAACGCCATCAGTAACAAACATTGAGGAAAGAAAACCATATTTAGCAAATGTTGCTGGGAAAACTGGCTAGCCACATGCAGAAGAATAAAACCAGACCCCTACCTATCACCATATACAGAAATCAACTAAAAATGGATCAAGAACTTACATGCAAAACCTCAAACTATAAGAATTTTAGAAGAAAATTGAGGGAACACTATTTTAGACATCAGAGTAGGCAATGAATTCATGACCAAGTCCTCAAAAGCAATTGAGACAAAAGTTAAGATAGACAGGTTGGATTTTATCAAATTGAAAAGTTTTTGCATAGCAAAAGAAGCCATCAAGAGAGTAAAGAGACAACCCACAGAATGGGAAAAAATATTTGTAAGCTATGCATCTGACAAAGGCCCAACATCCAGGATCTACAAGAAATTCAAATGAATTGAAAGGGAAAAAAAATCTCTTTAAAAAGTGGGAGTGTAGTGGAAATCTGCCCGAGGAGGGGAGTGCATTTCACCAACAAGGGTATCTACATAATAAACATTTGTATACCTAACCCTGAATTGTACCCCACATCTTAAAAAAAAATTAAAAATAAAAAAAAGTAGAAACGACAATACAGGAATTCATATGGAAACATAAAAGACCACGAATCGCCAAAACAATCCTCAGCAAAAAGAGCAGAGCAGGAGGCATCACACTCCCAGACTTTAAACTCTATTATAAAGCTACAATAATCAAAATAGCCTGGTATTGGTACAAGAACAGGCATATAGACCAATGGAACAGGATAGAGATTCCAGAAGCAAAACCTTAATTTCTCAACCAACTCATCTTTGACAAAGCCTCCACCACCCACTACTAGGGAGAGGAGAATCTATTCAGTAAATGGTGCCGGGAAAACTGAATGACCACATGCAGAAGATTGAAAGAGGACCCCCTACCTATCCCCATACACAAAAATTAACTCTAAATGAACCACAGACCTAAATGTAAAACCTCAAAGTATAAGAACCTTAAAAAATGCAGGAGACACCCTTACGGAGGTTGGAACTGGCAACCAATTCCTGATCAAAACCTGAGGTGCCCAGGCCATAAGAGATAAGATAGACAAGTGGGACCTCACCAAACTGACAAGCTTCTGCAAAGCCAAATAAACCATTAAGAGAGCAGGGAAACAGCCCACAGATTGGGAAAAAATATTTGCCAACTCCATGTCTGACAAAGGCATAACATCAAGGACCTACAAGGAACTCAGACATGCTGAAAAGGAAAAAACAAACAGCCCCATTACAAAGTGGGCAAAAGATATGAATAGACAGTTCTCAAAAGAAGACACACGAGCAGCCAACAGATACATGAAAAAATGCTCAGCCTCACTAATCATCAAAGAAATGCAAATTAAAATCACACTGAGATACAACCTAACTCCAGTCAGGATGGCCATCATCAATAACACAAAAAACAACAGATACTGGAGAGGATGCAGCAAAAATGGAACACTTCTACACTGTTGGTGGGAGTGTAGACTAGTATAGCCTCTGTGGAAAACAGTGTGGCGATTCCTAAAAGGTCCAAAAATCGACCTTTCATACAACCCTGCAATCCCCCTACTGGGACTATACCCAGAAGAACTCAAATCACTCTAAAAAAAAAAAAAAAAAAAAAGATACCTGCACAAGTATGTTTATCGCAACATTGTTCACAGTAACAAAACGTGGAACCAATTGTGCTGCTCATCAAAAGAGGACTGGATTTTTAAAACGAGGTACACATGCATGATGGAATATTATGCAGCCATAAAGAACAAAATCATGAACTTCGCAGCAACCTGGATGAACTTAGAGTCTGTAATACTGAGTGACCTTTCACAGAGACAAAGAACTGAGTATCACATGTTCTCACTCATAAGCAGAACTTGAACAATTATCGTAACTTTATAAAAGGTTTGGTAGTAGCAGGAAACTGCTGAGAGGGGAGTGGGGAAACGGGATTGGCAGTAGTGGGAATCTGCCTGGGTAAGGGGGACACACCTTATCAACAAGGATACCTGCATAATGAACATTTGTATGCCTAATCTCGATTTGCACCCCACATCTTTAAAATAAAAATAATTAAAAGAAAAAAAAATGTGGGAGTGTAAACTAGTACAGCCTCTGTGGAAAACAGTATGGCGATTCCTAAAAGATCTAAAAATCGACCTTCCATATGACCCCATAGTCCCCCTATTGGGAATATACCCGAAGGAACTCAAATCACTTTATGAAAAAGATACCTGCATAAGCATGTTTATCACAGCACTGTTCACAATAGCAAAAACATGGAAGCAACCATGCTGCCCATCAAAAGAGGTCTGGATAAAAACATGTGGTACACATACATGATGGAATATTACACAACCATAAAGAAGACAAAATTACTGATTTCGCAGCAACTAGGATGGATTTAGAGTCTATCATACTCAGTGATCTAGAAACAAAGAACTGAGTGCCACATGTTCTCACTCATAAGCGGACCTTGAACAATTATCATAATACTATAAGAAAGGGATTGGCAGTAGTTAGAAACTGTCGGGGGGGGGAGGCAACACCTCATCAGCAAGGGTACTTGCATAATGAACATTGTATATCTAACCCTGAATTGTACCCCACATCTTCAAAGTAAAAATTTTTTTAAAAGTGGACAAAGGACATGAACAGACATTTCACTTTTTATACCACAATTTATTTCACCAGTTCCCCATTGATAAACATTTGGGGCCATTTCCTGCTTTTCCTATTATTATAAGTAATGAACAACCTTGTACACATATCTTTTTGCATTTTGGAAATGCATCTTTGAAGTAGATACTTAGAAATGAGATTGCTGGATCATAGGATAATCGCATATGTAATTTTACAGGACATTGCCAAATTTCCCTTCATAGGGACTTTCCATTTTCCACTATCACCAGCAGTGTAGCCTCATAGTCTCAGCCAATCTGGTAAGTGTGAAATGGTCTTTCTGCACAGTTTGCATTTCTTTCATCTTAAGTTAATCATCATAAGGTTAAGGTCCATTTGCATTTTTTTCTGTGAACTGTCTGTTCATATCTCTATCCCAGTTTTCTCTAGGACTGATGCTATTTTTCCTATTTTCAGAAGTTCTATATTCTTTCCCAAGTCTTTATTTTTCTTTTTACTTTACTCATGGCTTTTAATGCAATCAAATATATCAGTCTTTTTTTTTTCCTTATTACTTCTGGATTTTAAAGCATAGTTAGAGAAATCTTCCTAAACCTCAGATTACAGAGGAATTCACCCATATTTTCCTTTGGTACTTATATGTTTATTTTCTGTGTTTAAATCTCTGATCCATTTAAAACTTATCTAGTATGTGGTGTGAGGAGTTTTATCTCTTTCAATAAGCCTACTTAGTTGTCCCACACAAGCTAAATAAAAGTTCATCTCTTCTACTGACTTGAGATGCCACTTTTTATTGTATACTTAAATTTTTTATACAATAAGATCTATTTCTGGATTTTCCCTTCTTTAATATTGGTATGCCTATGAACCTGTATCAAAATGTTGTAATTTTGAAAGGTATCTGGTATGTTTTAGTGTCTGATATTGCTAGATACTTCACCATTACTTTTCTTTTTCAGATTTTCCTGGCTATTCTTCCTTATTTGTGATTATAAATGAACTTATAATCAGCTTGTCAAGCTCCAGAAAAATACCTGTTAGTATTTTTTCCAGTTGGTTGGAATTGTGTTAAAATTATAAATAAAAAAAGGAGATCTGATACCTTAGTATGTTGATTCTTTAATACAAGAATACACTAAGTCTATTTTTGGGCTTGAAGAGTATTGCAGTTTTACTCATATATATTTTGAATATTTCTTAAGTTTATGTCTGGGTATTTTATTTTATTTTTACTATTGCAAATGAAAAGTCTTCTCTCGGTGAAATTATTAATACATGTATAATCTATCTTTTGTAACTTTTACTACCATCTCTTCAACTTTGAAATTCTACATCTTTGCTATGAAATGTCTAGCTGTGTATTTGAGTTGTTTTGGTATTTTTTAATTCAATATCTTTAGTTGGGCAAATGATTTTTGGTTACATGCATGCATTGTATAGTGGTGAAGAAGTCTGGGCTTCAAGTGTATCTGTCACAGGCGCTAGTGCACATTGTACCTGATATGGTGATTTTTCATCCCTTCCTGGTTGTGTTTGTATTAATTTATTATATTAGATACTAAGAGTGCTTTTTATTCTGAATATTCAAGCTTTTTATTTTATTTTTTTAAGAGATAGGGTCTCAGCTGGGCTCGGTGGCTCAGCCTGTAATCCCGTGCCTTTGGGAAGCTGAGGTGAGTGGGTTGCCTGAGCCCGTGGGTTTGAGACCCGCCTGGCCAACTTGATGAGACCTCATCTCTACAATAAATCAAAAATCAGCTGGGCGTGGTAGCGTGTGCCTGTAATCCCGGCTACTTGGAAGGCTGAGGTGGAAGGATCTCTGGAGCCCAGGAGGTCAAGGCTGTGGTGGCCGGGAGCGGCCACTGCACTCCAGTCTGGGAGACAGAGTGAGACTCCAACTCAAAAAAAAAAAAAAGCCGGGCTCAGTGGCTCAGCCTGTAATCCCGCGCCTTTGGGAGGCTGAGGTGAGTGGATCGCCCTGGGCCTGCGGGTTCGAGACCCGCCTAGGCAGCGAGACCTCATCTCTACAATAAATCAAAAAATCAGCCGGGCATGGTAGCGCATGCCTGTAATTCCGGCTACTCAGAAGGCTGAGGCGGAAGGATCGCCGGAGCCCAGCAGGTCGAGGCTGTGGTGGCCGGGAGCGGCCACTGCACTCCAGTCTGGGCGACAGAGTGAGACTCCAACTCAAAAAAAAAAAAAAAAAAAAAAGACATGGGGTCTCATTCTGTCACCCAAGCTGAAATGCTCTTGTGCAATCACAGCTCACTGAAGTCCCAAAATCCTTGGCCCAAGCGATTCTCCTGCCTCAGTCAACCAAGTGGCTAGGATTATTGGCGCAAGCCATGACACCCAGCTAATTTCAAAAACACTTTTAAAAGACAAGGTCTTGCTATGTTGCCCAGGCTAGTCTCGCACTCCTGGCCTCAAGTCATCCTTCTAAGTAGCTGGGATTACAAGCATGAGCTACCACACCCAAAAAGCTTTTCTTAACTAAAATTTTTTTTTAAAGTCTTATCATTATATCTTCAAATTATTGTATCATGCCATTCCCTCTGTTCTCGCCTCTTGAAAATCCTATTCTACAAATGTGGAAGCATCTCAATCTATCTTCTATAGCTTTTGTCTTCTCATTCATATTTCTATTTTTATTTCTCTCTTCTACCCTGCATTCCTCAGAAATATTTCATAATTCACTAATCTACTCTTTTGGTCTAGTTTTTAGATTATTATATTTTAATTTTTTCTGACCAGAGATCAAATTTCCAAGATTCTAATGAATTTGTTTTCAAATATACTGGTTCTTTTTAACATACCTCTCTGTTTTTTTTTAAAAAATTATTTTTAGGAAAGTTATGCTTTCATTTATTTCTTTGAACATTTCTTTTCTTTTCTTTTTTTTTTGAGTTGGAGTCTCACTCCGTCGCCCAGACTGGAGTGCAGTGGCCGCTCCCGGCCACCGCAGCCTCGACCTGCTGGGCTCCGGCAATCCTTCCGCCTCAGCCTTCCGAGTTGCTGGAACTACAGGCGCGCACTACCACGCCCAGCTAATTTTTGATTTATTGTAGGGATGAGGTCACGCCAAGTTGGCCAGGTGGGTCTCGAACCCGCGGGCTCAGGCAATCCACTCACCTCAGCCTCCAAAAGTGCGGGATTACAGGTTGAGCCACCGAGCCCGGCTGAACAGTTTCAATACACTTATTTTCAAATCTTCATCAGACTATTATATAAATAATTTCTTGTGAAGTAAATTTCTGTTTCAACTGTTTATCAGTTGTCTCCCATAGTATTAGATTTATGCTTGCATTTTGGAATTTAGATGTGTAGCCTCCGTTTTTTCTTTTCTCCTCTTATTCCCATTTGCACCCTTCTTTTTATTTTTGGCAGTTTTGTAATTCCTTATTCTTGTCCATCTGTGCTCCCAGTCCAAAACTAGATCTAATAATGACATTTTGGGGTTCTTGTCTCCCAGTGTTCCTGGAGACCTGACAGATCCAGCTAAAGCCAGCAGGTGGCTTAGGTTCCAAGGCTGAGTGTCTGTCCTTTTTTCTTCCTGAACCTGAAGTTTGATGTTGTAGCTCCGGGCAACATTTGGGGTAATTTCTTTAGGCTCCTCTCTGAGGAGATGAGTTAAGATCCAGCTTCCCTGGCCTATGACTTCACACTGTGAATCTGCCTCTGTTTCTTTGCCTTGTATGAATAATTGCAGTCTCCTTGGCCATACAGGAGCTAAATTTCTGGCTACCACTGTTCTTGGGTCCTGAGTTCAGCAAGCGTCCATCATCTCTGGTTCACAAATATATACCTATTGTATTTGATCTAAACTATATCTATACATATATATGTATAGATATACACACATATTTTTATATTTATATCTTATGCATTATTGCTGTGTGTTTAGAATAGAGAGGATTTTTTAAAGCAAAGAATCACTAAGGAATGTTAATTGGGAGCTCATGTGATTCTGATTCTTTTTTTTTTCCTTTTTTTTTTAAGATGTGGAGTACAATTCAGGGTTAGGTATACAAATGTTCATTATGCAGGTACCCTTGTTGATGTGAGTTCCCCCCTTCCCCTGGCAGTCTCACACTACTGCCAATCCTGCCCCCGCCCCCCGGCAGTTTCCCACTACTGCCAATCCTTTTCTTATAGGATTACAATAATTGTTCAAGGTCCACTTATGAGTGAGAACATGTGATACTCAGTTTTTTGTGTCTGTGAAAGATCACTCAGTATTATAGACTCTAAGTCCATCCAGGTTGCTGTGCAGTTCATGATTTTGTTCTTTATGGCTGCATAATATTCCATCATGTATATGTACAACATTTTAAAAATCCAGTCCTCTTTTGATGGGCAGCACAGTTGGTTCCATGTTTTTGTTACTGTGAACAATGCTGTGATAAACATACGTGTGCAGGTGTCTCTTTTATGGAGTGATTTGAATTCTTCCAAATATGTTTCCAGTAGTGGGATTGTGGAGTCATATGGAAGGTCAATTTTTCGATCTTTTAGGAATCACTTCACTGTTTTCCACAGAGGCTATACTAATTTACTCTCCTGCCAGCAGTGTAGAAGTGTTTCCTTTTCACTGCATCATCTTCAGCACCTGTTGTTTTTTGAGTTATTGATGATACACCCTTATGGAAATTGGAACTGGCAACCAATTCCTGATCAAAACTCCAAGTGCCCATGTCATAAGAGATAACATAGACAAGTGGGACCTCATCAAACTGACAAGCTTCTGCAAAGCCAAAGAAATCAACAAGAGAGCGGGGAGACAACCCACAGACTGGGAAAAAATATTTGTCAACTATATGTCTCACAAGGCCTAACATCTAGGATCTACAAGGAACTCAAACGTACTGAAAAGAAAAAAACAAACAGCCCCATTACAAAGTGGGCAAAATATATGAATAGACACTTCTCCAAAGAAGACATCTGAGCAGCCAACAGATAAATGAAAAAATGCTCAGCCTCACTAGTCATCAAAAAAATGCAAACACTGAGATACCACCTAACTCCAGTAGGATTCTGATTCTTTTTATCATTTACCCTGGAGTTAACATCGATTGTGGCTCCATATTATTGTCTCGGTCCAGATCACATGTTCGTATCAAAGCTTTAAGCATGCCTAAAAGATTTCTGACATTTTCAGCTCCTATAGGGAGAGATAGCTCTGCCTCTCACCAAAACTCATAATTTCTTGATTTACCAAACTTGGAAAGGGAATTCAGATTTAGGGCTGCCAAACAAAATAGCTATCAACCATACACCTTGGAAACCTATGAAGAGATATCCTCAATCTGAGCATTGCATATATTTCTTCCTTTCTGTGCTAAACCATAAAAATACCCAAAAGTCAACAAGCTAAAGTTTAATCTCCATGTAGTACAGAGCTGGAGGCCCTGCAAATCATCATGACCCCACAAAGCAGAGCTTTTTGTTAAAAGTCTGACTGAAATTCACAATGGCCTGATTTTGTACTTTATAATAGCTTTTAATCTGCATTGGTTGGAACTCTAGATGCCCATCTGTTCTAACAGAAGACTTTGTCAACTTTATATTTTTATGGTACTACTGTAATTGCAGGTTTTTGTGATATTTGTAGAGTTTGAGCTGAAAATAATGAGAAAAATAATCTATAAAAAGGTTTGGGACGCCATCACTTTTTAGCAGTTACCATGCAATCACAGATGCCAGGGACATTTAATGATTTAATTATATTGAACTTGAGGCTCTCTTTTCAATTTCAAAACTTATAGACTTTGGTATCATAGATAATGGGGAAAAGAAAAAAATGGGGTTTCCAGATTCCTTTTCCTCTCTAGCTAAGAAAATATTTCCTTTGCCTTATGTCCCCTGGAAAAGATACCACTTCCTTGGGTCCTATGAGAATTTCCCTTTATAACTTCTGTAATTAAAATGAAAATGCCCTAGGAGCCTTCTCTTGAACCTTTATCAATGCCTCTGTGCCCATTTTTTGTATGTCAAATAAGAGTGAATATATGGACCTCTATTCTTCCCCAGTACTTGTACCTATAACTGCAATGGAAAAAAGCCAGCAGGTTCTCTGGCAAGATTTTGGATTGTCATTGACATTCTAACAAGATATTTAGTTGGCTTCCTATACTGCTTCTCATTAGTAATTAAGGTAATATCTGACTCTATATAAAAATGCAGTGACCATGTTAACGCATTTCATCTTAGAAGATAGCTCATCGGTAAAGATTGTCTATAGTCTCTGCTGCATGCCTGATTACTGGTTTAACATATTCTTGGGGAGTCCTCTCTGTTTTCTTGACTCTGTTTTGGGGATGCCCCTGAATATTATCATAAATTCTCTGGGCTTTCACCAGATGAGAGATTTTACTGATTGACTGGAATTTGGTGACAATCTATCACCTTTTTTCTCTGAATATTTGCCCCCTATTTCTTATCATCTACTTAGATATATTTTTGCCACATCAGTTGGATATTGGTTAAGACTAAGTTCCCCTTACCCTACATACAACTGGCAACATTTTGACAAGAAGGGGTAAGGGTGGAGTGAGAGGCAAACAAGCCAGGAGCCAAGCTTGGGAGTGAAGTAAGAAATGTGTGTTTTTCAACCAAGAAAAGCAATTAAACATGCACCCATCTGCTAGTCTTGTCTCCTCAAAGAAAAGGTACTTGAATTAGCTACTAGTGCACTTGTGACCTTCTCCATGGTAGCTGGCATGCCGCAAATGGTTAGAAAGGTCATACTCAGCTTCTGTTTTTTATATTCTTTAGTGTTAAATTCAAGGCTAGGTGAAAATATAACAAAACCCAGTGAGCTTATGTTGGACTATTCATTGTGGTTAGTCAAATGATTAAAATTGTACTGAAATTATGTAGTTGAAGAAAAACACTTCTCAGATTTTTAAAATACAGTTAAACAGAAATATTTCAGAAATTTTCTAAATAGTCATATATTTATAATGGAATAAATTAAAATATTTATTTAGTGAAACCCTTAGATCTTTATGAATATATTATTTTTGAAAATAATATGAACAGAAATAAGTGCTCTTTATCTAAGAACAACATATTGTCATCTGGAACAAAGTAAAAAAGCACTATTCTACCATTAAAATCTTACTCCTTAGCCTCTAGTGTCTGAAGCAGCGATTACTGCAAGCTTACATCAGACTTACATTCAAGCAAATAATCTATACACTCCACCTGTTATTTTACCCAGTGTTCTCGGAATTTAAATTAAGCTATTTTCTTTTGGAAGGAAAGGAATACGTTTGCATTGTGAAATTAACTCTTTTTCCAGAAGAAGGCCCTGGCAACACTATAGCAAAAACAAGTACAAAAAAACAAATGAAGAAAATAGGCTAGACCCCCTAAACCAAAAGTTAATATTGATGCAAAGGTAAAGGTAGAATTGCAAAGTAATTTTCAGCACAGCATAGAATGAAAACAAATGGCCACTCCTTGCATCACACACTCATGTCACCCTGCAGCTACCTGCCCCAAACTAGAGATAAGCTTGGGGAAGAATTGATACTTTTCCTGAACCAAACCAGAAGTGGAGGCGGAGTAGAAGTGTAGAGAAGGCTGAGTGAATAGCTCCTTTTTAAAGAGCACATAGGAAGGGTGGAGGAGAAGGTGGTGGATGAGGAGGAGTGGAACTGGGAATAAAATGTTATAATTTGCCAACTCCTTCTCACAGTTCCTTTATAGTCACATCTCCTCCCCCACCCCCAACTCCTGGCAACCACACAATATGTAGCCTTTGGATCTGGCTTCTTTCACTCAGCATAATTCCCTGGAGATTCATTCAATTTGTTGCATGTATCAATAGTTTGTTCCTTTTATTGATGAGTAGTATTCTAGTATGTGTATGACTGTACCACTGTTTCTTTTCTTTTTTTTTTTTTTTTTTTTTTGAGTTGGAGTCTCACTCTGTCACCCAGACTGGAGTGCAGTGGCCAGGGAGCGGCCACTGCAACCTCGACCCGCTGGGTTCCGGCAATCCTTCCGCCTCAGCCTTCCGAGTAGCCGGAATTACAGGCACGCGCTACCATGTCCAGCTGAGTTTTTGATTTATTGTAGAGATGAGGTCTCGCCAAGTTGCCCAGGTGGGTCTCGAACCCATGGGCTCAGGCAATCCACTCACCTCAGCCTCCCAAAGCGCGGAATTACAGGCTGAGCCACCGAGCCTGGCTTCACTGTTTCTTTAACTGTGAATTTCTTTGAAGTACATCTGGGCTGTTTCCAGTGTTTGTCTATTACAAATAAATCTGCTATTCGTGCACAAGATTTTGTGTGAACATATGTTTTCATTTTTCTATGATAAATGTTCAAGAGTGTAACTGCTGGGTAGTATGTTATGTGTATGAAGCTTTATAAGAAACTGTCAGAATGCTATATCAACAGCAATAATGAAAGATCCAATTGTTCCCCCATCCTCACCAGAATTTGATATTAGCAATATTTTTTATTTTAGCCATTCTGATAAGTATGTAATGATACCTTATGGTGATTTTAATTTGTCATAATACTTTTTATGTATCAATTCATAACACTGTAAGATTTTTCCTTCTTTGATCTGTTGATATAAGGGATAATATTGATTATTTTGGGAAGGACAGGGGCAACTTTTAAAAACCAGACTTTTTTAGAGCAATCTTAAATTCAAAGCAAAATTGAGCGGAAAGTGCAGAGTTCCCATATACTCCCCTGCCTTAGCACATGTACAGTCTCCCCCTCTATCAACATCCCCAACCAGAGTTACCACCAATAAACCTACATTGACACATTATTATCACCCAAGGTCCATAGTTTACATTAAGGTTCCTTCTTGGTTTTGTACATTCCATAGGTTTTGACAAATATATGCACCATTATACAATCATACAGAATAGTTTCACTGCCCTAAATAATCTCTGTGTTTTGCCTATTCAAATTTCCTTCCCCTCAAACCCTGGTAGCCATTGATCTTTTTACTGTCTCCATAGTTTTGCCTTTTACAAAATGTCATGTATTTGGAAGCATACAATATATAGTAGACACCTCGCCAAAGAATATATGCATCTGGCAAATGTGTCATATAAAGAGATATTCAACAACATGTATCATTAGGAAATTGCACGTTAAAACAACAATGAGATAGCACTACACAGCTATTAAAGTGGTGAAAACCCGATACACTGTCAACACCAAATGCTAGTGAGGATGTGGAGCTACAGGAACTCTCATTCATTGCTGGTGAGAATGCAAAGTGCTACAGCTGCTTTAGAAGACAGTCTGGCAGTTTCTTACAATACTAAGCATAATATTAACGTACAATCCAGGAATCATGCTTCTAGGCATTTACCAAAATAAGTTTAAAAATGTGTCCACCAAAAAGACCTGTACGTGAATGTTTATAACAGCTTTATTCATAATTGCCAGAACTTGGAAGTAACCAAAATGTTCTTCAATAGGTGAGTGGATAAACTGTGGTGGTACGATGGAATTTTATTCAACACTAAAAAGAAATGAGCTATCAAGGAACGAAAAGATGGAGGAACTTTAAATGCACATTATTAAGTTAAAGAAGCCAATCTAAAAAAGCTACATAAGCCGGGCTGGGTGGCTCAGCCTGTAATCCCACGCCTTTGGGAGGCTGAGGTGAGTGGATTGCCTGAGCTCGCGAGTTCGCGACCCGCCTGGGCAGCGAGACATCATCTCTACAATAAATCAAAAAATCAGCCGGGTGTGGTAGCGCATGCCTGTAATTCCGGCTACTCGGAAGGCTGAGGCGGAAGGATCGCCGGAGCCCAGCAGGCGAGGCTGCGGTGGCCAGGAGCGGCCACTGCACTCCAGTCTGGGCGACAGAGTGAGACTCCAACTCAAAAAAGTAAATAAATAAATAAATAAGAAAAATTAAAAAGCTACATACTATATGATTCCAACTATATAGCATCCTGGAAATAGCAAAACTATGGAGACAGTGGAAAGATCAGTAGTTGACAGGGGTTTGGGGATGGGGAGGGATGATTATGTGTAGTACAGAGGATATTAGGGCAGTGTAACTGTTCTATATGCAAAATTACACAATCACTTTGAAATATAGTTTGGAAGTTTCTCACGAAACTAAATGATCTTAGCATATGACTCAACAATTGTGCTCCTATATGCCTAAATGAGTTGAAAACTTATGTTGACACAAAAACTTGTACATAGCATCTTTATTCATAGTTGCAAAAACTAGAAGCAACCAAGATGCCCTTTGTTTTAGTTCACTTTACATTGCTATAAAGGAATACCTGAGGCTGGATAATTTATAAAAAGAAATTTAATAGGCTCACAGTTCTGCAGGCTGTACAAGAAGTATGGTGCCAGCATCTGCTTCTGGTGAGAAACTCAGGAAGCTTCCACTCATGGTAAAAGGTGAAGGGGAGCAGGAATCATGTGGTGAGAAAGGAAGAAAGAGAAAGGGGAGGAAGGTGCCAGATTCTTTTTCACAGCCAGATCTCAGGGGAGCTAATAGAGCGAGAACTCACTCATTACCATGAGGATGGCACCAAGCCTTTCATGAAGAATTTATCCCATAACTCAAATACTTGCCATTAGGCTCCACCCCCAACATTGGGGAACAAATTTCAACATGAGATTTGGAGGGGAGAAATATCCAAACTATTTCATCCTTCAATAGGTGAATGCAGAAATGAACGGTGGCACATCAGTACAATGGAATATTATTCAGTGATTAAAATAAATGAACTACCAAGCTATTGAAGACTTGGAGGAAACCTACATACTTATTACTTGTTATTTTATTTTTTTAACTTTTAATTTTAAAGATGTGGGGCACAATTCAGAGTTAGGTATACAAATGTTCATTATGCAGGTAGCCTTGTTGATGAGGTGTGCCCCCCCCGGCAGATTCCTATTACTGCCAATCCTGCCTCCACCACCCTCTCCTCCCCTCCCCCTGGCAGTTTCCCACTACTGCCAATCTTTTTCTTTTTAAAAAATTTTTTAATTTTAAAATTGTGGGGTACAATTCAGGGTTAGGTATGCAAATATTCACTGTGCAAGTACCTTTGTTGATGAGGTGTGTCCCCCTTCCCCAAGCAGTTCCCCACTACTGCCAACCTCACCTTCCCGCCCCCCCTGCCATGCCCCCACAGTTTCCCACTACTGTCATTCCTTTTCTTATGGTATTATGATAGTTGTTCAAGGTCCACTTATGAGTGAGAACATGTGATACTCAGTTCTTCATTTCTGTGAAAGATCACTCAGTATTATAAACTCTAAGTCCATGTAGGTTGCTGCAAAGTTCATGATTTTGTTCTTCTTTATGGCTGCATAATATTCCATTGTGTATATGTACCACATTTAAAAAATTCAGTCTTCTTTTGATGGGCAGCACATTTGGTTCCATGTTCTTGCTATTGTGAACAATGCTGCAATAAACATACATGTGCAGGTATCTTTTTAATAAAGTGATTTGAGTTCTTCCAGGTACATTCCTAGTAGGGGGATTGCAGGGCCATATGGAAGGTCGACTTTAAGAACTTTTAGGAATTGCCACACTGTTCTCCATAGAGACTGTACTAGTTTACACTTCCACCAACAGTGTAGAAGTGTTCCCTTTTCACCAGCCACATCCTCTTCAACATCTGATATTTTTTGAGTTATTGATGATGGCCATCCTGATTGGAGTTAGGTTGTATCTCATTGTGGTTTTAATTTGCATTTCTTTGATGACTAGTGCGGCTGAACATTTTTTTATGTATATGCTGGCTGCTCATATGTCTTCTTTTGAGAAGTGTCTATGCATATATTTTGCCCACTTTTAATGGGGCTGTTTGTTTTTTTCTTTTCAGCATGTTTGAGTTCCTTGTAGATCCTAGATGTTAGACCTTTGTCAAACATAGAGTTGGCAAATATTTTTTCCCAGTCTGTAGGCTGTCTACCTGCTCTCTTGATGGTTTCTTTGGCTTTGCAGAAGCTTTTCAGTTTGATAAGGTCCCACTTGTCTATCTTATCTCTTATGGCGTGAGCACTTAGGGTTTTGATCAGGAATTGGTTGCCACTTCCAATTTTCATAAGCGTCTCCTGCATTTTCTAAGGTTCTTATAGTTTAAGGTTTTATGTTTAGGTCTCTGATCCACTTAGAGTTGATTTTTGTGTAATTGTTCAAGGTTCGCTTATGAGTGAGAACATGTGATACTCAGTTCTTTCTTTCTGTGATAGATCACTCAGTATTATAGACTCTAAGTCCACCCAGGTTGCTGTGAAGTTCATAATTCTGTCCTTCTTTATTACTGCATAATATTCCATCATGTATATGTACCACATTATTTTTATCCAGTCCTCTTTTAATGAACTGGAATCTTAGTCAGCAATAAAAACAAGCTAACTATAGATACTTGCAACAACATGGTTGAATCTAAAATGCAATTTTCTAAGTAAAGGAAGCCAGACTCAAAAGGTTGCATATGTTATTTCATTTCTATGACATTAAGGAAAAGACAAAATCATAGGAACAGAAAACAGATCATTGGTTAACTGGGGCAACTATTAAAAGATAAGATAAGGTAATATTTTGGGGGGAGTGGACAGCTCTGTGTCCTGATTGTGATGGTAGATAAACAACCCTATTTATATGTCAAAATTCATAGAATTATATATTTAAAAAGATTATCTTACTGTATGTAAGAAATAACAAAAATAAGCAAAGAGTAGCAGATGCCTCTCATGCATCACAGAAATAAGGTTTAGTGTTTTTAGATACCAAGGTTAGAGTGTCCTTGGAAACCTAAGTCTTTGCTTTAGAAAAAAGAAAGAAAGGTTAAAAAGTGTTGCATTCATTCTTGCAAGTTAATTTGATCCAAAAAATGAAAAATTTCAGAAGCATTCTTCTTCTCAGGTAGTCCTATGTATTAAGACATGAATTATAATGGTCAAGAAAAGCTCCATATAGTCCTCCATAGCATTTATTGTATTTTATCAAGACAATCTATAAGACATTTGGGACTACACCATTTGAAGATATTGGCTCAGATAAGTCACTTTATTCAGTTTTGTAAATGAAGGGACCACTTGGAGAAAATGATATGGTTTATACTAATACACATGTAGATGAAAATACAGTTACATTTAAAAGCTGTTGAATATGCACATACTGCAAAAAATTTCTTTACAGGTAATACTATCATTTAGTCAATCTTGCAGCAATTTTTTAAGTCACTGTAAACCTACTAACAAAGAGTGATATCCTTGTAGAAACTACATGCCACATAGACACAACATACACATGCACAGACACAATCTGCTAGCACACACAGGCAAATATATGTGCATACCCACCCACGTGCACCCGCATATAGTTATATATAGGCAAACATGTAAACATACAATGGCAGATAGATGTATCTCATACACAAACACACCCTCACAAGCACATCCTTTTTTGCTTCTCAAAATTTAGACCACGCACAAGGATGGAAATAATAGACACCGGGGATACTAATAAGGGACCAGGGGGGATAGGGATCAGAAACTACCTACAGGGCACAATGTTCACTATCTGGGGAATGAGTCACCCGAGACCCAATCCTCACCACTACGCAATATGTCCAGTAACAAATAATGCATGAGTATCTCTTCAATCTAAAATTTAAATTTTTTTACAAATTTAGGCCATGTGTTATAATATTATTATAATCCAGAATGTAAGAATTCAAAGTGTAAGAAACACAATGAGATACCACTTCATACCTACTAGAATGGCTATTTAAAAATAAAAAAGGATAAAAAACAAGTGTTGGTATGAATATGGAGAAATGAGAGCCCTTGTACATTGCTGTTGGGGATGTAAAATGATGCAGCAGCACAGTGAAAAACAGTTTGGCAGTTACTCAATAAGCTAAACATAGAGTTACCATATTACACAGCAATTTCACTCCTGGATATATACCCAAAAGAACTGAAAACAGGTACTCAAACAAAACAAAAACTTGTACATGAATGTTCATAGCAACACTATTCACAATAGCCAAAAGGTGGAAACAACCAAAGTGTCCATCAACTGATGAATGAATAAACAAAATGTGATATAGTCATGCAATGAAATATTATTCAGTCATAAAATGAAGTGCGTTTTACCACAATAAAAACAAACATGTGAAGTATCAATACATGCTACATGGATGAGCCTTGAAACATTATGCTAAGTGAAATAAACCAGATGCAAAAGTTCACATATTGTATGATTCCATTTATATGAACTGTCCAGAATACACAAATCCATAGAGATGGAAAGTGTATTTGGAAAGGACTGGGGAAAAGGGAGAATGGGGTGTGACAGTTTAATGAGTGCAGAGTTTCATTTTGGGGTGACAAAAATATTCTGGGATTAGATAGTGGTAATGGTGCACAATATTGCGATTGTAGTAAAAGCCACTGAATTGTTCACTTTTAAATGATTAAAATGGGAGATAGGCAAGATGGCAACAGAACCGGTTGGAGTAAGAAAATCTCGGTCAGGGCGATTGTCCATAAAGTCAGTCTGTGTGAGTGGGTGAGTGCAGCTGGGTGAGTGAAAGTCCATCTGAGGGAAAACTTGGGATCAAGCACCTGGGGCTCCTCTCCGGAGGTGACTGCCCATGACTGCCCTGAGATTAGAGCCTCTGGCATGCAAGATCATCAACCATTCTCGGGTGTCTCCTGGGAGGAGGCAGCAGAGATCTGCTGCTCCTCAGAGCCTGGCACCTGGACCATGCCACCACTTGAGAACAGGGTGCTGGCAAGGGAAACAGTGGAGAGGGTGCAGCAAGGAAATCTGGAGCTGAGTCCCACCGCCAGTGAAGAGACACCAATCGCCACCATTTCCTCTGTTCCGTTGGCCTGTCTGGCTCTGCTCAGCCTCCAGCATGGAACCTAGAGGCAATCTCCGCACCCCTCTGGGATTGACCATCACTGATCCAGAGAGGAAACTTCAGGAGCAGACACAGAGAGACGGACACCCCACCTCCATGCTGGACCAGGCATGGACACATCTGATCTGAGTGGGGGACTTAGCAGCAGCACTGGTGGATAAGTTGAGTGAATCTGATCTGATTCATCCTCCTCCTGCAGCAGTCTGTGGGGCATCTGACCTAAGCTAAGAGCCAACTGATTGGCTTGGGAAAGGAACCTGAAGTTCCAGAAACAACCACAGTAGGAGCTCTTTTTCCCCCTTCTGTTTCTGTTTTAGTACTTGTTTTGTTCTTTTTGGTGTTTTTTAATTTTTATGTTTGTGTATGGGTATTTTTAAGGGCAAGTGCCTCATTAGTTTTTTTTGTTAGTATGTTTGTTTGATTGTATGTTTTTGTTTTTTTTGTTTTTGTTTGTTTCTTTGTTGATTTATTAGCTGGTGTGTCTGTCTGTTTTCCATCTTCTTCTCCTCTTTCTTCATCTTTCTTTCATCTCCCTTCTTTCTTTTTGCACTCTTTTCCTTTTTCTTATCTCGTTTTGCTTTCGGGGGCATATATACACCCCCACTGCATAGAAGATTGTAAAGTGGTGGGAAGTGGGTTCCAGGGTCCCACACACACCTGTCAGCTGATACTGTGATCTGCAGAGACCTTCTGAACCACAGCTTCCCTATCACACCTTAATCAAATCTCAAAACTGCAAAAAGCACAGCCCTCCATCACCAGTTTGGCTTCAAAATTGAGCAAATCCAGAGGATCTACATAAGGAAGTATAGGGGATTGAGCAAACAGATATGAAAGCTATTTACCCATCACTGAGCAACAGAATTAAAGAAGAGGGGAAGGGAGGAGGAAAACCATCACAAATATAGAAGAACCAAAGGAAGAAGACAGGTCCCATACAGACCCCTGGGAAGATAGCACCTGAGAATACAGACTTTGGAATTCAAACAATGAAGAGCCCCCAGAACAACTGGTACCAAATCACAAACCCAGATATCAAGGTATTAATAGAGAGAATGAATAGAAATGAGGAGTAACAAGAGGAAAGAAGGAAGAAGTGGACAACTGAGATGATGGCAATAAAGAATACAGTAAATGAAATAAGTAACAAACTGACAAGCATGGAAAGCAAAATTAACCAAGGAGAACAAAGAATCTCAGAGCTTGAGGACCAAGATATGGAACGAACTCAAACTGTTAAAATCATATAAAAGAAGCTTAAAAAGACAGAACAAAGCTTCCAAAAGATGTGTGATTATATCAAGAGGCTGAACCTGCTATTAATTGGCATTCCTGAGGCAGATAGAGAAACAGAGACTACTCTGGAACAATTATTCCATGCTATGAATTATCCAAGAAAACTTCCCTAATCTCATCAGCAATGTGACCATTCAAGCACAAGAAATTCAGAGAATTCCTGCAAGACAATAAATGAGAAGATCAACTCCTAGACACATACAAATTCACTTACACAAAGTAGGTATAAAAGAAACAATCCTAAGGGTAGCAAGAGACAAAGGTTAGACTACTTAACAGGCAAAACCAATTCAGAGAATCCCTGCAAAACAGTAAATGAGAAGATCAACTCCTAGACACATAGAAATTTGCTTACACAAAGTAGGTATAAAAGAAAAAATCCTAAGGGCAGCAAGAGACAAAGATTAGACTACTTAACAGGGAAAACCAATTAGAATAGCAGCAGTCTTATCTACAGAAACACTACAGGCTAGAAGAGACTGAAGTTCAATCTTCAAATTTCTCAAAGATAAACAAGTCCAATCAAGAATTTCAAATCCTTCCCAGACATTCACTCCCTAAGAGTTTATGCCACCTCCAGACCAGTTCTACAAGAAACACCCAAGAAAGTACTAACACAGAAGAAAGAAAGAAAGAAAGAAAGAAAGAAAGAAAGAAAGAAAGAAAGAAAGAAAGAAAGAAAAGCAGCCACACTCTCCCCAAGCATGCAAGGAAAAAATTGAAAACACACACATATATCAACCCCCAAATCAAAAGAAGACCAACAGACAAATAAACAAACAACAACAACAAACTCTATAAGAACTTCATGACAGGGATAAACCCTCACATCTCAATAATTAGCCTGAACATGAATGCACTAAATGCACCACTGAAAATACATAGAATGGCAAACTGTATTTTTAAAAATGACACAACAGTATGCTGTCTCCAGGAGACTCATCTCACCAGAATGGACACTCACAGACTCAAAGTAAGAGGATGAAAACAAATTTTCAGGTGAACAGAACACAAAAGAAAGCAGTAGTTGTGATCTTAATATTCTATAAGCTATCAAAAATGTAAAAAGATAGAGAAGGTCACTACATAATGATAAAAGAGTCAATCCATAAACAAGAAATATCCATCCTAAACATATGTGCATCCAACATAGGAGCACCAACCTTTATAAAGCAGCTTCTGGGTAAACTAAAAAAAGATATGGACTCTAACACTATCATAGCTGGGGACTTAAATACCCTACTAACAACCCTAGATAGATAATTGAGGCAAATAATCAACAAGGAGATCTGGAACCTCAACTAAATAGATATCTACAGAACACTCCACCCAACAACCATGGAATATACATTCTACTCATTACCACATAAAACATACTCCAAGATCGACCACGTCTTCGACCATAAATCAAGCATACACAAATTTCATAAGATCAAAAGACTGCCAGGTACCTTCTCAGACCACAGTGGAATAAAAATATATATCACCACTAACAAAGCTACCCCAAAACCCACGGAGATATGGACACTAAACAGCATGATGCTGAACAGCTCCTGGGCCAACACAGAACTCGAAGCAGAAATTAAGGATTTCTGGAAACAAATGAAAATAAAGATACATATTGCCACAACCTCTGGGATACCACGAAAATAGTACTGACAGGGGGATTAATTTCTTTACAAACACACATGAAAATGGAAAGTTCACAAGTTAACTGCCTAGCAAATCACTTAAGGGAGCTGGAAAAACAAGACCATAACTTCAGCAGAAGAATACAGATCACCAAAGTAAAAGCCCAAATATAGGACATAGAAGACAAAATATCTTAGAAAAAAATCAATGAAACAAAAAGCTGGTTCTTTGAAAGGATAAACAAGATTGATGGACCCCTGGCCAGATTGGTCAAGAAAGAGAGAAAAAGCCCAAATAAACATAATCAGAAATGCAAAAGATTAAATCACAGCAAACCCTGAATAAATACAAGAAATTATCAGAGATTACTATGCATACCTGTATGGAAACAAACTGGAAAACCTAAATGAAATGGAGGACTTTCTGACATCACACAACCTCCCAAGGTTGAAAGAAGAAGAAATTAAGACATTGAATAGACAAATAATAGCCCAGGAAATCGACTCCATCATAAGAAAACTACCCATAAAAAGAAGTCCTGGACCAGATGGCTTTCCAGTGGAGTTCTACAAAACACACAAGGAGAAGTGGATATCAATCCTATTGAAAGTATTCCAAACAATCAAGAAAGACAGAACTCTCCCCAAATCATTTTATGAAGCTAACATCACACTGATACCCAAACTGGGTGAGGATCCAACAAAGAAAGAGAGCTACAGGCCAATATCCCTGATGAACATAAATGCAAAACTACTCAACAAGATCCTAGCAAATTGGATCCAACAACACATCTCAAAAATCATCCACCATGACCAAGTAGACCATTCCTGGGATGCAGGGCTATTTCAATATTCACAAGACCACAAATGTAATTAAATACATCTACAGATGTAAAAATAGAAATCACATAACTATATCATTAGATACTGAAAAAGCTTTCAATAGAATCCAGCATCCCTTCTTGATAAAAACCCTTGAACACCTAGGCAAAGAGGGAACATACCTCAAAATATTAAGAGACTTTTATGATAAACCCACAGCAAACATATTGCTAAACAGACAAAAATTGGAAGCATTTATCCTGAAAACCAGAACAAGACAAGGCTGCCCACTTTACCCCTCCTGTTCAACATAGTGTTGGAAGTCCTAACTAGAGCAATCAGACAAGAGAAGGAAATCAGGGGCAACCAAATAGGAAAAAAGGAAGTCAAGTTATCCCTCTTTGTTGATGATATGATTCTATACCTCAAAAATCCAACAGAACCTGTCCAAAACATCTTTTCACTGATAAAGGATTTTGGTAAAGTCTCAGGGTACAAAATCAATGTGCAAAAGGCAGTCATATTCTTATACACCAACAACAAACAGGCAGAGAACCAAATAAAAAGCACAATTTCATTCACAATAGCAAAAAAGAAAAGAAAAGAAATACCTCAACATCTTCCAAACCAGAGAAGTGAAAGACTTCTACAATGAAAACTACAAAACACTGCTCAAAAAAATCAAGATGACACAAGCAAGTGGAAAAATATTCCATGCTCATGGATTGGAAAAAAACAACATTGTTAAGATGTTCATTCTACCCAAGACAATCTACAGATTTAATGCAATACCCATTAAATTAATTACCAGCATCATTGTTCTCAGACCTGGAGACAACAATACAGAAATTCATATGGAAACATATATGACCATGAATAGCCAAAAAAATCCTCAGCAAAATAAAAAAACAAATCAAGAGGTATCATGCTTCCAGACTTTAAACTTTATTATAAGGCTACAATAATCAAAACAGCCTGGTATTGGCACAAGAGCAGGCATATAGACCAATGCAATAAGACAGAGATTCCAGAAGCAAAACCTCAATTTCTCAACCAACTCATCTTCGACAAAGCCTCCACCACCAGCCACTGGAGAGAGGAGAACCTATTCAGTAAATGATGCTGGAAAAACTGGCTGACCACATGCCGAAGATTAAAACAAGATCCCTACGTATCACCATACACAAAAATAAACTCTAAATGGATCAAAGACCTAAATGTAAAACCTCAAACTATAAGAACCTTAGAAAATGCAGGAGACATCCTTGTGGAAATTGGAACTGACAAACAATTCTGGATCAGAACTCTAAGTGCCCATGCCATAAGAGATAAGATAGACAAGTGGGACCTCATCAAACTGACAAGCTTCTGCAGCCAAAGAAACCATCAAGAGAGCAGGAACACAGCCTACAGACTGGGAAAAATATTTGCCAACTGTATGTCTGACAAAGGCCTAACATCTAGGATCTACAAGGAACTCAAACATGCTCAAAAAAAAAAAAAAACAAACAGCCCCATCACAAAGTGTGTAAAAGATATTTATAGACACTTCTCAAAAGAAGACATATGAGCAGCCAACAGATACATGAAAAAATGCTCAGCTTCACTAATCATCAAAGAAATGTGAATTAAAACCACACTGAGATACAACCTAACTCCAGTCAGGATGGCCATCATCAATAACTAAAAAACCAACAGATGCTGAAGAGGATGTGGGGAATAGGGAACACTTCTACACTGTTGGTAGGAGTGTAAACTAATACATCCCCTGTGGAAAACAGTTTGGTGGTTCCTAAAAGATCTAAAAATCGACCTTCCATACAACCTAGCAATCCTCCTTCTGAGAATATATCCAGAGGAACTCAAATCACACTATTAAAAAGATACCTGCACATTTGTGTTTATTGTAGCATTATTCACAATAGCAAAAACATGGAACCAACTGTGCTGCCCATCAAAAGAGGACAGGATTTTAAAAAATGTGGTACATATGCACAATGGAATATTATGCAGCCATAAAGAAGGACAAAATTATGAACTTTGTAGCAACTTGGAAGGACTTAGAGTACATAATACTGAGTGACCTATCACAGAAATAAAGAACTGAGTACCACATGTTCTCAGTCATAATCAGACCCTGAACAGTTATCATACTGTAACAAAGGGATTGACGGTAGTGGGAAATTGCCACGGGGGGGCACACTTCATCAACAAGGGTACCTAATCTCAAACCAGGTGAAGTGCGGACCAAAGTGACGTCCAAACTTTACCTGTACAGTGACTATTTTTATGCCTGACTCTGAGTTGGACCCCACATCTTTAAAATAAAAATTTTTTAAAAAAGAAACCCTCAGAATGAAAAAAATAAAATAAAATAAATGATTAAAATGGTGATTTTTACCACAGTACAAAAATATGTCTGAGTTGACCGTTCTTTGGTTTTAGCACTTGAAAATATTATGTCACTTTCGTCTGACCTCCATGATTTCTGAAGAGAATCCACTATCGGTTCAATTGTTGTTTTATTATGGACAAGCATTGTTTCTTTCTGACTGCATTCAAGAATCTTTCTTTGTTCTTAGTTCTCAGATGTTGGATTATGATATATCTGAGCATAGATTTCTTTGGATTTATATTGTTGGGGATTCATTCATCTTATTTATTTTAAATAAATTTTATTTTAGAATAGTTATAGATTTACAGAAAAGTTGCAAAAACAGTATAAAGAATACCCATATACCCCAACCCCAGTTTCCTCTATTTTTGACATCTTACATTGTTCTATGGTACATTCATTATGACTAATGAACCAATATTGACACATTATTATTAAAGTTCATATTTTTTCAGATTTTTAAAGTTTTCACCTAATGTTCCGGGATTCAATCTAAGAATCCACATTATAGTTAGTCATCATAATGCCTTAAAATCCACTAGACTGAGAATTTCTCAGACTTTCCTTGTTTTAAATTCCCAATAATGGCTATTGACAAGCATTACCCAGTTAACTTGTGTTGCCAGAATCCACTCTGATATGTTATAAACCTGAAAATCTTTTACCTTTGTGGAGGCCAAAGCAACTTGACTTCTGATTAACCCCAGTTCTAGGAAGTCATCTAAGATTGCCAGGCTGTTATTATTCCTTGTGTAAGAGCAGGTACTTACCATAAACCCTGCCCTTAAGCAATTGTCCAACACATCACTTCAGAAGCATATATACTCTTTCCCTACGGTATATGAGCCTATGGTATATGGCATGGCGATCCACCATCTTGTTTTGCTTCCAACTGCAACCTTTATATTTTTCAATGGCAAGATTTCCATTTTTAAAACTATATCTCATTTCTTTGCTGAGATTTTCTATTTTTTCACTTATTTCAAATGTGTTTCTAAGTGTTTATTGAAGCATATTTATGCTAGTTACTTCTAAAATTCTTGTTAATTTCAGTATCTGTGATAACTTGGTTTTTGCATGTGGTCATTGTCTTTCCTCATTCAAGTGGAAATTTCCTAGTTCTTGGTATGACAGTGATTTCTTATAATATCCTGACCATTTGGGTTATTATGAGTCTTTAACATCTAAGGTATGTCTCTTGTAGAAAGCATATAGTTAGGGTTGGATTTTTTTAAAAAAACTGTACTGACAATCTCTTCCTTTTGATTGGAGGGCTTCAAAAATTACATCTAATATTATTATTGATATGATTTGATTTATATCTGTCACTTTGCTAATTGTTTTGTATATGTCTCGTCTTCTTGGGTTACTTTTTACTTCCTTTAATGCCTTTTTTGTTAAACAGATATTATCTAGCATACTATTTTAATTTCTTTGCTGCTTCCTTTACTATATTTTGAGGTATTTTCTTAATAGTTGCTCTAGAGATTACAATATAGATCTTAACTTCTCACTCTTTCTTTCAATTAATGCTAATTCAAATAAAATATGAAAAATTTGTTTCAATAGAGATCCATTCACTCCCCCTACCCTGTGTTTTTGTAGGTATATATATTACACTTTTATGTACTTTGCTAAAAGTTACATTGGAGGCCATTATACTGAGAAGTGGTTTTAATGCCCTCCATTCCTACAAAAGCAAACTGAAACCTAACCCAGAATTTAAAGGAAACAAAACAAGCTCAACCAATCACAGGTGACCAACTCAGTATAGGTTATATTGTCTTGAACTTTCTCACAGGGATTGCTTAAATAAGGCAATTGTTTAAACTTTAATTAATCAAATAATTTCTTTGCTCAACTTCCACATTCACCCTATAAAAACCTTCCCCTCATGCTCCTTCAATGGAACCTTGAACCACTTCTAGTTTGAAGTTGCCCAATTTATGAATCACTGCCTGCTCTAATAAACTCTTTAAAATTTTAATGGATCAAAGTTTATTTTTTAATAGTTCCAAACCTAAAAACACAGTTTTATGTATTACTTTTGAATTATGTTAAAATTAGTCAAGAGAAGAAAGCTCGCATTTTTGTTTCTTTCCATGTCTCATAATTTTTGTTGGAAAAATGTATTTTTAAAAATAGTATATTGCAGCAAATTTGAATTCTGATTCTTTTCCCCCACCCAGGAGTTAGATGTTGTTATTTATTTGTTTAGTTTCTTGCAAGAACTAGTACAGTGGAGTCTGTTCCCCATCACTGTGTATAGCTGTTGATATTTCTACTCAGTTGTTTTGTTTTTAATTTTTACGCCTGACCTCCTAAGAGACACCCTTGGGTCAGCATAGCAGCATATCTTAGTTATCAGTCAATTATTGGTCAGAGATTGTGTTTAAACACATTGAGGAAGTAAGATTTCTAACCTTTGCTAATGAATCTGTGTGTTGCTTTAGAAAAGAATTCAAAATTCAGACCGTTTATAGGTCTGTAACAGCTGTGCCTTTCTGCACTTGCAGTGTCACATTCATCCAGAAATGAGTAGCTCACTAAGGCTCTCTCCAGTCTTTCCTGAGCAGGAGCACAGTTCTGTACACACACCATCTACCAGACAACCTGGGATATGTGACAGCTTATCAAGGCCCACAGTGGCTATCTTATTTTCTGGATCTCACTGTTAAATTTCTTGCTGCTGTGCTGTTCTGTTGCTTGTCCCAATCAGTATCACGACCTCAGGCTAGCTATGATGTTAGACTTCCCTGATTGTTTACCACTGAGATCACTATTGTTTTCCCAAATGCCCCTCAGCATGGTTTTTCTGTGCTCTAACACAAATAAAGTATGTGGAGCTGAGAAGAAATAGTAGCAGCCCCAGGCTAAAATACCACAGATTCATACTGTTCTTACCAAGTTTCAATAGTTTTTCTTGAATAAATGTTTCTCAATTTGATGCCTGGCTTTAGTCAGTTTCCAGAGTCCTGATATGTTTGTTTTTGTTAATTTTGTCCAGTTTTGTCATTGCTTTTCATGAAGAGTACTTACAGAGCTCTTCACTACACCATTCTGGAAGTTCTGCCCTCTGGTCAATGCAATTTTATCTCTGATTAAGATATTAACGTGTTGAGCATCTGTTACTGAAATGCCAAGAGTTCAGTCAGGTCTCATTACTCACCACACAGAAAGTCAATTGCTGAGACAACAAGTATTACCAGTGAAGAAAGCTTTTTATTCAGGTGATACCAGCTGAGGAGAATGGTAGATTCAATCTCAAATTTGGCTCCCTGTCCCACTAAAGTCGGGTTTATATAGTGGGGCAGGAATGTAGCTATGTGTTGGAAAACTGGAATTAGGAAGGGGTGAGGAAGCAATCATGAGGGATAAGGGATGAGGGATCTGGTGTTTCATTGTCTGGATGAAGTGATCTGTTGAGTTTCAGTCCCTTGCCTGAGTATCAGTTTCCTGAGGAAGAAACTCAGCTAAGGCAAATATAAGTTTCAGGTTTTAAGACGGAGGATTAATTTCTGTGTTTATTCAAAAAACTCATAAATATCAGTTCTATGGATAGATTGGACTGGTTTCACATCCAGGCTTGCACAAGTTTCTGATTCTATCATTTTCTTCCCTTTAATATATTTAATAATATATAAATGAATGGATTAATGTGAGCCAAATAGGAACACGGAGCCAGAAACTCCACTGAGGCAGTACCACAAGACCCAATATTATATGAGCAATCGGGAAAGCATATTTATGCTAATGTCCATCTAAGACTATCTGAAATTTTTTCCTGGTATTCTTCAATACTGTGGATCAAGTTTCTTCAGTTACAAAGCCTATCCTGGTGAGTTTCTAGATAATCAAATGTACTCTGTCTTTTTGAATAGAATTTATTAATACTTGGATGTATGTGCACATCATTCCCATGAAGAATCAAACAAATCTCAAAGCAGTTGCCATTGCTGTTTTTGTCCATCCTCTAATCATATCTGAAAATTAGCTCTTTAAAACAATTTATTTTTTATTTTTTTATTTTATACATATGGGGTTTCACTCCTGGCCTCAAGCAATTCTCCCATCTCGGCCTCCCAAAGTGCTGGGATTACAGGCATGAGCCACCTTGCCCTGAAAATTAGCTCTTAATTCTAGATTGTTACCTTAGGTTTAAAGTGAATTTAGCAGAGTTATATAATGCTGTCAGTATGAAGTTCATTGCCTTGTTAATTAATTGTGCCACACTCTGGTTATTGACTACAAATTATTGTGGCATTATTTTGAGGAAAAGAGTGATTTTAGAGATTAGTTCATTTTTAATCTAAACTTTAGTTGATATAAATAATAATTTAGGATTTAACAATTAACTAGGTCAGATATGGGCCAGGTGCACAAGAAATCTGTGAGCTTCTGTTTCTGACGTTTTTCTGCTTGGAAAGTTCTTCCCTTCCTACCAGCCTTTAAACTCAGCCAAAGAGAATATGTCATTTCCAAGAAGATATCTTGGATCCTTATTCTTCAGAATTAAGCTCTCCTTACTTTATATTGCCAAAATAGTTTTCTAATGAACTGTTAGAGAAGATTGCTTTTTTCTCTTCTCTCTAGACTCTCTTTTCCCAAAATTTGCTCCTCATGGAAGAAAAGTTGTTTAATATGGTTGACAGGTTTGGATAAGATAAACTGGGCATCCTCAGCTCAGCTCAGTTCTGCTTTTTTTTTTTCCCCCTTGATGGAAATTCTGCATTCAGGGAGCAGAAAATCTCTAAATCTCAATAGAAGAGTTTCTATCCCGTTTTGCCTGTCACAAAGAAATTTAGACTGCCTAATTAGTTGGCTATCCCCTCAAATTTAGCGTTAGCTTTTATTATTAATAAAATTAATAATTTGTCCTCTCAATCATCCTCTTATATTTTTTTTCTCAAACAGTTCAAAACTTCTTGAACTGTAGAAAGGAAGAGAAACTGCTTATCTGACCTAGCAAATAATTTGGTAGCTGCTTTCTCACATGACTTTTTACTAGGATGATGGTAGTTGTTATTGAGGCATACTTTCCTCTAGAACTTTGCTATTCAAAGAGTAGTACAGGGACCAGGAGCATTGGTATCACATGTAATGTTTTTAGAAATACAAAATATTGGTCCTGACTCCTGACTTTAAAAATTAGAGCTTTCATTTTTAACAAGCTATCTATTGCAGATTTGAGTGCATATAACATTTGCAAAACACTGTCCTAGATGTCTCATTCCTAGAGAGCAGGTGCATGCATTGGCCATTCTTTGAGCTCTTTCAGCGTTTAACACACTTCTTGTGCCATAGGGTTCTAATATTTGTTAACTGAATTTCTAAAAACTAAAAATGCACTCATACTTTAATTTTTTATTGAGATAAAATTGACCATTTAAACCATTTTTAGGTATACAATTCAGTGGTATTTAATGTATTCACAATATTGTGAAACTTACCACTATCTAATTCCAGAACATTTCTATTACCCCCCCAAAAAAACCTGTACCTTCCAATATCCACTTTCTCCCCACTGCCTGATAACAACTACTCTACATTTTATCTCTGTGGAATTGCTTATTCTGCACATTTCCTATAACTGGAATCATATATTATGTGGTTTTCCTTTTGTGTCTTCTTTCAGTTAGCATAATGTTTTCCAGTTTTATCTATGGAAATTTTTATGACCAAATAATATTCCATTTTATGGATATGTCACATTTTATTTTTTCATTCATCAGTTGGTTGACATTTGAGTTGTTTCTACTTTTTGGCCCTTACGAATATTGATATTATGAAGATTTACAGATTTTGATGAGAACGCTTGTTTTTAATTTTCTTGGTTATATTCCTAAAAGTGAAATTACTAAGTCATATAGTAGCTCAATGTTTAACTTTGAGAAACTGCAAAACTATTTTCAACAGTAGCTGCACCATTTTACATTCCATCAGCAATGTGCAAGGATTACAGTTTCTTTATTCCCTTGTCAACCTTTGTTATTTTCCATTTTAAAAAAGTTATATTCATTATAATGGGTGTGAAGTGTTACCTCATTGTGATTTTGCTTTGTGTTTTTCTAATGACTAAAGATATTAAGCATCTCTTCAAGTTCTTATTGGTCATATCTTCTTTGGAGAAATATCTATTGCAATTCTTTGCCCACTTTTTGACTGTTATTTGTCAATTGTTGAGTTGTAGGAGTTCTTTATAAATTCTGAATTACTGAACCATTAGCAGATATATGATTTGCAAATATTCTCTGCCATTCTGGGAGTTGTTTTTTCACTCACTTGATAGTAGGTTTGACACATAAATTTTTTAGATTTTGATGAAATATTTTCTTCTTTTGTTGTTTGTGCTTTTGGTGTCATATTTAAGTGATCATTGCTTAATTCAAGGTCACAGAGATCTACTTTTCCTTCTAAGAACTTTATAGCTTTAGTGCAACATTGGGTCCTGATTCATTTTGAGTTAATTTTTGTATACACTGTAATGTAAGGATCTAACTTTATTATTTTGCTTGTGGATATCCAGTTGTCCTAGTACCATTTGTTGAAAGAAAAATTATTCATTCCTCATTGATTGGTCTTGATAGCCTTGCAAAATCAATTGACTGTAAACATATGGATTCATTTCTAGACTCTCACTCTACTGCATTGAGACATAGATGATAGATAGATAGATGATTGATAGATAGATGATAAAGATCCTTATGCCAGCACCACACTGTGTGAGTACTGTTTTTTTGTAGTATATTTTGAACTTGGAAAGTGTGAATACTCTGGCTTTGTTTTACTTTTCAAAGATTTTTGGCCATTATGGGTCTTTTGCAATTCCAAATGAATTTCAGTATCAGCTTGTCAATTTCTAGAGAGGGAAACAGATGCAATTTTGGTAGCCATTGCATTTATTCTGTAGATCAACTTGGGGAGTATTGCCATCTTAACTGCCAAGTGTTCCAATTTATGGACACAAGATGTCTTTCCATTTATTTAGACATGCTTTAATTTTATTCAACAATATTTGTAGTTTTCAGTTTACACGTCCTTCACTTTCTTGATTAAAACTATTCTAAATTTTATAAAACTTTTAGATATATTGCAAAGGAAATTATTTTCTTAATGTTATTTTTGGAATGTTCATTGCCAGTGTATAGAAATACAGCTAAATTTTACATGTTGATACTGTACCCGGCAAATTTATTGAAGTCATCTATTAATTCTGATAGTTTTTAATGTGGATCTTTTCAGTTTTCTATATATAAAATCACATCATCTGCAAACAGGGACTGTTTTACTTCTTCCTTTCCAATATGGATGCATTTTGTTTCTTTTTTCTCTACTTTTCTGACTAGAATTTCCAGAACAAAGTTTAAAGAAAGTGACAGAAAGGGACACTCTAGCCTTGTTCTTGATCTTATTTCTGATCTTAGAGGAAAAGCTTTTGGTCTTTCAACATTAAGTATGACGTTGGGTGCCATACTTTATTATTTTTTCAGACTTGCTCCTTATTAAATTGAGAACATTTTCTTTTTCAAAGTTGTTTTAGAACTGCAATCATTTTATTGCATCTCATGATTTTTGTAGGTCAGGAAATCGATCAGGGTTCAGTGAGAGATTCTTCTGTTCCATATGTTGCCAACAGAGGCCACTCAATGGAATTTAGCTGGTGGATTGACAGGTCTGGAGAATCCAGAACACCTTTTCTCACATGTATTGTGCTTTGGGGGGGGACGACTAGAAGGCTGTGTTCTGCTGAGACTGTGGACTGTGTGGCCTAGGTTTACTAAGTGTTTTTATAATGAGAGGTATTCTGTCAAATACCTTTTCTATGTCTATTGAAGTGATCATATAGATGGTTTTCTTTATCCTATTAATATTGTAGAGTACAATGATTTTTTTATATTGAACCACCCTTGCATTCCTAAGATAAATCTCACTTGGTAATGGTGTATAATCCTTCTAACGTGCTGCCATATTCAATTTGCTTGTACCTTGTTGAAGATTTTTGCACCTGTCTACATAAGAGACATTAGTCTGCAGTTTTTTTCTTTTATGATGTATTTGGCATAGCATCAAAGTAATACTAGCTTCATAATATGAATTAGGAACCATTCCCTCCTTTTCCTGTTTTGCAAGAGTCTGAGAAGGATTCATGTTAACACTCCTTTCAACATTTAGTAGAATTCGCCAGTAAAGTCATTTGGTCCTAAGCTTTTCTTTTTAAAAAAGTTTTATAATTATTAATTCAATTACCTTATTTGTTAAGGTTTATTCAAATTTTATACTTCTTCTGGGTCAGTTTTGGTTGTTTATACATTTCTGTCTAATTTTTTTGGCATATAGTTGTTCATGGAATCCTCTTATAATCCTTTTTGTTTCAGTGAGGTCAATAGTAATGTCCTTGCTTTCATTCCTGACTTCTGCTTACTGCTTTCAAGATGATTTTTTTCTTCATTTTTCAATAGTTTTATTTAGAATAGGCTATGAATACAGGTGTAGATCTCTCTGAGTTTATTCTACTTGGGTTTCATTGAGCTCCTTGAGTTTGAAGATTAATGTTTCCCATTAAATTTGGGAAGTTTTGAGTCATATTTATTTAAATATTCTTCTGCCTTTTTTCTCCAACCTCTCCCTCTGGAACTCCTATTATGTATATATTGGTATCATGTCTCATAGCTCTCTAGACTGTATTAATTTTTCTTAATTCTTTTCTTTCTATTTCTCAGATTGGATAATCTCAACGGATTGATCTTCAAGTTCACTGATACTTTCTTCTGTCTGCTTAAATCTTCAGTTGAACCTCTCTAATGTATTTTTCATATTAGTTATTGTACACTTCAACTCTTAAATTTATATTTGGTTCCTTTTTATAATTTGTATTTCTTTATTACTAATTTCTATTTTATGAAATGTTCTCATGTTTTTCTTTTGATTTTTTAAGCATGATTTACTTTAGCTCTTTGAGTATATTAAAAGAGCTGCTTTGAAGTCTTTGTCTTATAACTCTACAGTCTGGCTTTTGTGTATTGGTTGCCCCTTTTCCAGTATATGGGCTATACGTTCCCATTTCTTTCTTTTTTATTCTCTCTTTTAATTTTTATTTTGAAATTATGGAGTACAATTGAGGGTTAGGTATACAAATGTTCCTTGGGCAGGTATCCTTATTGATGAGGTGTGCACCCCCCCTTCCCCAGGTGGATATCGACTACTGTCAATCCCAGCTCCCTACTCACCCCCTCCCTGCAGTTTCCTGCTACTTTCAATTCTTTTCCTACAGTAATACAATAGTCGTTCAAGGTCCACTTATGAGTGAGAACATATGGCACTCAGTTCTTTGTTTCTGTGAGAGGTCACTCAGTATTATAAACTCTAATACCATCCAGGTTGCTGCGAAGTTCATGATTTTGTGCTTTTTGGCTGCACAATATTCCATTGTAATTAAACTGACAAGCTTCTGCAAAGCCAAAGAAACCATCAAGAGAGCAGGGAGACAGCCCACAGACTGGGGGAAAAATATCTGCCAGCTCCATGTCTGACAAAGGCCTAACATCAAGGAATCTACAAGGATCTTAAACATGTTGAAAAGAAAAAAAAAACAGCCCCATTACAAAGTGGGCTAAAGATATGAATAGACACTTCTCAAAAGAAGACATATGAGCAGACACATGAAAAAAATGTTCAGCCTCACTAGTCATCAAGGAGCTGCAAATTAAAACTACACTGAGATACTACCTAACTCCAGTCAAAATGGCCATCATCAATAACTCAAAAAATAACAGATGATGGAGGGAATGTGGTGAAAAGGGAACACTTCTACACTGTTGGTGGGAGTGCAAACTGGTACAGCCTCTGTGGAAATCAGTGTGGCAATCCCTAAAAGTTATAAAAATTGACCTTCTATATGACCCCAGAATCCCCCTACTAGGAATATACCCAGAAGAACTCAGGTCACTCTATAAAAAAGATATCTGCACACGTATGTTCATCGCAGCATTGTTCACAATAGCAAGAACATGGAACCAACCGTGCTGCCCATCAAAAGAGGACTAGATTTTTTAAATGTGGTACATATATACAATGGAATATATATATTCTTTTGAGTTGAAGTCTCACTCTGTCACTGAGGCTGGAGTGCAGTGGCACACTCAGGCCACCACAGCGCCGACCTGTTGGGCTCCAGCGATCCTTCTGCCTTAGCCTTACATGTAGCCAGAACTACAGGTACATACTACCAGGCCCAGCTATACTTTCCCATTTCTTTGCATACCGTGAAAATTTAGTCAAAATTTGAACAGCTTGGATATAACAACAAGGGGACTTTGGAAATCAGATTTTTCTCCCATCTCAGAGTTTGCTTTTGCTGCTTATTGTGGTTATTGTTTGTATGTTTAGTGATTTTTCTAAATTAATTTTTTTTCTTTTCTAGACAGGGGATCTTGCTATGTTGCCCAGTCTGGTCTCAAACTCCTGGGCTCAAGTGATCCTCCCACTTCTGCCTCCCAAAGCACTGGGATTACAAGAGTGAACCATTGCACCCAGCTGTTAAGAGATTTTTTAAAACTGATTTTGTAAATTCTGTTGTTTTGATTATGTGTGATCCCTGAAGTCTCTGTTTCATTTAATTAATGGTCAGTTAAAAATTGAACAGATATTTCCTTAAATATCTGAAACCTAAAAATTTCCCAGTCTTTGTAGATATGTGTGTTTTGAGTCATGCCTTCAGTACTCAGCCTAGTAGTTTACAACTCTGCTATCACTTTTATTTTCTGACTGCATGAAGCCTGAGGGTCAACCAGATGTGAGAGCTTATGATCTTTTCAGATCTTCCCTGAGGATGCAGAAAGCCCCACACATGCTTATGGCCTTCTAGATTTTCTTAATATGTAGAACTTCTCAAAACTCTTATTCCCCAAAGTATCTCATTTCCATCCTTTCCTTTTAATCATTTTGTTTAGTATATTATATTTCCCAACTGTTTTCCATTGCCTCATATGGCAGTGACAGAAACATTTGCCTGTAAATGTTTTTGAGCAACATTCCCCAGGTAGTGGTGCTAGGCGAGTTCTAAGTTACGAGATAAAACAAATCTTTTGAGCCAGTCTTCCAAAGAACCACCAGGCAGATGAATCAAGGACAATCTTTGCAAATGAGGTCCATTCTTCTCCTTCAGTACTAGAACTGAAAATGCAAGCTGTTACTGTCAAGGTCACTGCTGAGTTGGAAAGAAAGGGATACAACTAGTGCAAGTTAAAACACCAAAAACTCACTGTATAAAGATTCAGTCGTTTTTTTTTGTTTTGCTTTGTTTTTGTTTTTAATACATGCTCCCTGGGATGTTGCAAGCTTTTGTTAGCTTTCAGAGTTCCAAAAAATTTTATTCTAATGAGTGTTTTTCCCATTTTTTGTTTCTTTTATTGAGGAATGGATTTTTGGAGTTGTTTACCTTGCTTCTTGTGCTTATGTCATCCCTCTGCCTACATACTTTTAATAAGAATGAGTCAGGTACATAGAAGAGCAAATGCCTTTATTTATCAATAGGTTGTTTTCTAAGTTATCTCTTCAAATTTCCTTTTCCTTATGAGAATAGCTTTTCCTCAGACTTCTTAAGAAAATAAACTGTGATTCATATTGTGGCTCAAATTTTATGTTTCAAATTTCCTTATGATCAAACACATCTCTGAAGACATCCAGTGAGTGCTAGAGTTGCTCTATCACCAAGATGAAATGAGAGTGCTAGGCCAGGATAAAAAATAAACAAGCACACTAGTGATGAATGAGAATAATATAGGTGGTAGGTGGTGAGTACTTATCCAAGTTACAGGTTCGGGCAGTGTAATGAATAGACCCAGCCCAAGTAAATTAAACTTGGACAGGCTTATCTGGCACTTTTCATCACCTCAAAGTGGCCATAGACCCGTGAAGTCAGATTAAGGATCTATGTTTACCTCATGGAGAAGTGAAATCATTTCTGTGCTATGCTAAAACACAGAAGATGGAAACAAAAACTCAATGCTGCCTTCTTATAAAGTAGGACCCCATAGTAGGACCACATTGTACCTGAATATGCAATAAAAAATGTTTAATGATTTTATTAACTCATTCTCAAATTAATGCCCTATTTATTATTGGTAATCTACTTAGGAGGCTGTAGCATATTTAAACAGAATTTGTTGAGGAAAAAAAACTCAATGTGATATAATTAATACCCTTTCATGTACTAACAGACCATAGATATTAGTTGAATTAACTAATCATTAGGGAAACTCAGAAAAGTCAGTCAAAGAATTTGCTCATTAATCCAGCAATCAATCTCCTGGGAGCATACCCAGAGGAACATAAATCATTCTACAAAAAAGACTCCTGCACATACATGTTTATTGCTACATTATTCACAATAGCCAAAACATGGAACCAATCCTACTGCCCATTGAAAGTGGACTGGATAAAGAAAATGTGGTACATATACATGATGGAGTATTATGCGGCCATAAAGAACAAAATCATGGACTTTCAGCAAATTGGATGGAATTGGAGATCATCATACTTAGTGATCTATCACAGAAACAAAGATCTGAACACCACAGGTTTTCACTCATAAGTGGGCCTTAAACATTAGTCACATTAGTACAAGGAAGGAATCTGCAGCCACTGGGCACTACAAGGGGAGGGAGGGAGGTTGTAGGGTGGGGGAGCATATGACAATGCAAAGGGTACTTGGTTCATTACCAAGGGGAGTGTGGGCCAGTTAATCTTCACTTGTACCCCACATTTTATAATAAAATAAAATAAAAGATTTACTCATAAGATGATTTTTTAAAGAAACTGTCCACCATATTTATAAGACGTTAATTTTTTTTATTTATAAGAAAGTTTCACAATAGCCAGGTCTAATATTTTCACTTTGAAAAATTATTTGTTACTGTTAATTATTCTAAATGTAAAATATAAATGAAAACAATATAATGAATCCCATATATCACCATCCAGCTTTACAAAATATGAATATTAAGTATCTCTTTAATTACATCTAATGATTTTTATAGATAGTATTTTCATTGCTGTTTATTTCTAAATACTATATACTGTTCAAAATTAATCATAAGTCATTCAGGTGGACATTTTAAGTTCTCAAATGTGTATGTTGTTTACGTGTGTATCTCTATTTACTTTCTTTTTAAAGTTAAGACATGTTTAATTAAATATCTACAAAGTGTAACATTGTTTCAATTTCATTAATTTTAACCTTAATATTAATAAAAACGTCATTACATTTAAGAAACAATTTTTTGTTAGATTTTCTCATTTTGCAACATTTCCTTGTATGCACAATGATTGCTGAAAAATCACAGCCAATTAACTGTTTCTTGCCACTCCATAATATCAGAAGCAAATTTTTTCCATTTTAATTTTAGATTCGGGGGTACATGTGCATGTTTGTTACATGGACATATTGTGTAGTGGTGGGAATTGGGTCTCAGGTGGCCCATTCTCCAGATAATGAACACTGTACCCAGTAGGTAATTTCTGAACCTTTAGCTCCCTACCCACATCCCGTTATACTAAGTAAACCAACTCAAAAACAGAAAACCAAACACTGCATGTTCTCACTCTTATGTAGGAGCTAAATGATCTCTTTTTTATTGTTGATTTGTAATTTAAATTTAATTGTGGTAAACATTATCTATACAATACTGGATTTTTGAAATATCTGAGGCTACTTTGCAATCTACTATTTATTTATTATAGAGTCGTGGGGTACAAGTGAGGTTTTACTGCATAAGCATGCAGGTGAAGTTTGGACTTCCAACTGGCCCTCACTCCCCCTGGTGTAGGACCAGGTACCCTTTGTGTTGTTACATGCCCCTCACCTTCCTTGTCCATTCCCTCCCCTAGCAGTGGCCAGCAACTGCCGATCATTCCCTTGTGCTAATGTGATTAATGTTCAGGGCCCACTTATGAGTGAGATCATGCAGTATTCAGTTTTTTGTTTCTATGACAGTTCACTTAGTATGAGGGTGTCCAACTGCATTCAAGTTACTGCAAAGGCCATGATTTTGTTCTTCTTTATGACTGTGTAATACTCCATCATGTATGTGTAACACACTTTCTTTATCTAGTCCACTTTTGATGGGCACCAGGATTGGTTCCATATTTTTGCTATTGCGGATAGTGCAGCTATAAGTATACATGTGCAGGTGTCTTTTGTTAGAGCAACTTATGTTCCTCTGGGTATATTCCCAGGAGAGGGATTGCTGGATTGTATAGAAATTAATTTTTAGTTCTTTTAGGACTTGCTACACTACTTTCCATAGAGGTTGAACTAGCTTACATTCCCACCAACAGTGTAGAAGCGTTCCATTTACTCTGAACCTGCACCAGCACCTGTTGTTTTTGACTTATCAATAATAACCATCCTGGAGTTAGGTGGTATTTCATTTTAGTTTTGATTTACACTTCTCTGATGATTAATGAGGCAGAGCATTTTTTTATGTGTCTATTGACTGCGTGTATGTCATTTTTTGAGAAGTGTCTGTTCATATCTTTTGTCCACTTTTTGATAAGATTTTTTTTTCCTTTCAGTTTGTTTGAGTTTCTTGTATATCCTGGATGTTAGGCCTTTGTCAAATGCATTATTTGCAAATATTTTTTTCCATTCTGTGGGTTGTATCTTTACTCTCTTGATGGTTTATTTGCTATGCAGAAGCTTTTCAGTTGGATGAGATCCCAGTTGTCTATCTTAGCTTTTGTAGCATTCAGTCTTGGAGTCTTGCTCATGAATTAATTGCCTACTCTTATGTCCAGAAGGGTGTTTCCTATTTTTCTTCTAGGATTCTTATAGTTTGAGATTTTTGTATATAGTGATAGGTCAGAGAACAGTTTCATCATTTTGCATGTGGTTAACCAGTTTTCCCAGCATCATTTGCAAAATATGATCTCCTTTCCCCCACTGATTGTTATTGATGGCTTTGTTGAAGATGAGTTGATTGAGGGACGTGCTTTTACTTCTGAAATCTCTGTCCTGTTCCATTGGTCTATGTGTCTATTCTTGTATCAATACCATGCCATCTTGGTTACTGTAGCCTTGTAATAAATTTTAAAGTCTGGAAATGTGATACTGCCTACTTTGTTCCCTTTACTGAGAATAGTTTTGACTATTCATGGTCTTTTTTGTTTCCATATGAATTCTGTATTGTCATTTCCAGGTCTGTGAAAAATGGAGTTGGTAATTTGATGGGTATTGCATTGAATCTGTAGATGGCTTTGGGTAGGATGGACATCTTGCAATATTGATTCTTCTAATCCATGAGCATAGGATGTTTTTCCATTTGTTGTGTCATTCTTTATTTCTTTGAGTAACGTTTTGTAGTTCTTGCTGTAAAGGTCTTTCACTTCTCTGGTTAGGTGGATACCAATGTATCTCATTTTATTTTTGGGGACTTTTGTGAATGGGATTGTGTTTTTTTGTTTGGTTCTCCACCTACTTCTTGTTGGTGTGTAGAAATGCAGTTGTCTTTTGCATGTTGATTTTGCAACCCAAGACTTAGCCAGTCTTCTATTAGTGTGAGAAGGCTTTTGACAGACTCCCTAGGGTTTTCTAGGTATAGAATAATTTCATCCACAAAGAGGGATAGCTTTACTTCCTCTTTTCCTATTTGGATACCTCTGATTTCCTTCTCTTGCCTGATTGTTCTGACTGAAATAAATGGTTATATTAATAAATGTTTTATGTGAACTTGAAAAGAATGCATATTCTCTACCTGTTCTATACATAAATTTTTCTGTTCACAGTTTTAAAATTCTCTCTAACATTTTTGTCTACTTGTCTAACAGAGGTACATTAAAGTCTCCTATGAGTGAATATTTCTCAACTTCTCTTTATAATCTTGGTTTTTTAAGATGTTATATATTTTGGCCGGGCTCAGTGGCTCAGCCTGTAATCCCAGCACTTTGGGAGGCCGAGGCGAGTGGATTGCCTGAGCCCGTGGGTTCGAGACCCGCCTAGGCAACTTGGCGAGACCTCGTCTCTACAATAAATCAAAAACTAGCCGGGCGTGGTAGCGCGCGCCTGTAGTTCCAGCTACCTGGAAGGCTGAGGCAGAAGGATCACCGGAGCCCAGCAGGTGGAGGCTGCGGTGGCCGGGAGTGCGCCATTGTACTCCAGTCTGGGCTACAGAGTGAAACACCAACTCAAAAAATAAAAAATAAAAATAAAATAAAATAAAATGTTATATATTTTAAGAATATGTTATCAGATAACTGCAAGTTTACAATTGTTATATTTTTGCTTTATTTAATGTGTGTTGATGTGATGTGTAGAATTTGATCATAATAGGCTATGCAATTTTGTAGTGACAAATAATTCCAAAATCAATGCTTTAAAGCAGTAAAAAAATATTATTTTGCCCACATCACACTACATGTTCAACATGAGACTTTATCTCCATATATCACCTGCTTTCATGATCACCACAGCACTGGGAAGAGAATATGGTGACTTTCATAATGGCTACTAAAGCTTCTCCCTGGGCACAAAACATGTGCCGTCTGCTCACATTTCATTTTTTCAAGGTAAATCACATGGCCACACCTATCATTAAGGGGATAGGGAAATGCAATTTTACTAGTGCCTGAAAGGGGAAAGAACTGAAACCATTTGGTGAACTGTATTAATGACTACAATAAGTAATATCCTACACAATTCCTAAAGAAACCAAAAGCAGCAGCTGGTGAGTAGGAAAAAGTGAAGACAAAGGAGGATAAAAACCCATAACATGACCTCTTCTCTATCACGTTTCTGAACCTGAGGTAGGCCTGAGCTGTGGAGACAGGAAGATGCTTTTATTCATTAGAGAGTGGCATTTTGATTTAAATTAACTTTTTGTTACCTAAAAATATGACTCTCCTGATGTCACAGAAATATTAAAAAAAATTTTGGATCCACTAGAAATATTACTTAGTTAAGAGAGAAGTGATAGAATAGTTCTGAACAACAGCAGTGAAGAATAGATTTGCTCTCTACTAACACGTCCAGTTCCATATACTGGTTGCACATTTCTGATCATTTTACTAATAAAGTCTAAAGTTTTTTATTATTTCTATTCTGCTCCAGTTTAGAATTTAAGCACTGTTTATTGAACACCATTCCAGTCTGATCATTGCTTAGAATTTTGACCTTTTTCTGACAAACAAAAAAGTTAGAATGCAAGCAGAAAACAACTTCATCTCTTTCACTACTCTCTCTTAATTTGTTGAATAATTTTTTCTTATCCCTGAATGAAATACTAGATTGGTCCCTAGGTTTTCTAATTATTATTATATAATTAAAAGCCCTCTTGTCACATTCAGTCATACAAATACCGATTGTGACAAGAGGGCTTTTAATTATATAATAATAATAAACAAATACTCATTTTGGTACTTCAAAACACCTAATCAGTACAAGAATTAAAACTCCAGTCTGGTCTAGTGTTATAAACCACCCCAGTTTATGCCCACTTTAGTTTTGGATGCCCCTAGTGTGGGAGAGAGCACGGTCAGCTGCTGTTATCTTCCTCACCCTTCTCTTCCCATTCATTAATTGTCTGGTTCCCGAGGATGAGAGGGATTGAGGGAAAGGAAAGTCCTTTTTGGTATAGGTTTCCTCCAGTATTTGTCACTTCTAGATGTGATATAAGATGTGGAGAATCATGTGTTTTTCCGAGATTGTACCACTTAGGACTGTTGACTGCAGCTCCCTTGGCAGAAGTTTCAACTGTAAGTGGTCAGAATCTACAAAAGGTTTCCATGAATAATTATTGTAATTGAGCAAATATTTCTAGCAATTAGTACTCTTCTCTGAGTGACTAAAATAAATGAAGCAAATTGGGGTGCAACTCTTGACATCTCATAGTTACTTAACATTTATCTGACATTTGTTTTGTTAGTTGTACATCCATTCAACAGCTCATATTGTAGAAAATTAATCCATATACCATAGCTGGAAATAAGCAAACTTTATCTTTTTCAGTATTTTATATGAAGACACTTACATAGATTTAGAATGTTTCTGTTATGCCTTTATAGAGTAAAAAAGAAGCCTATTTAGGATTCCAACTCTAATTGTTCTTGACATCATCAGCTGTGTGTTTAGTGCCCTCGGTCATATTTGCAACTCTCTCTACAAAAAGCTCTTAAGTAATAAACACACAATTATTAGAAAAACAAGAGTTCTAATTTTTAAACCAAGTAAAATCATGTAGTCAGGGTTTGGCAAACTACAGCCAACAGGCCAAATCCAGCCCACCACCTGTTTCTGTAAGGCCTGCGAGCTAAGAAATTTTTTTTAAAGTATATTTAGACAGTTGAAAAAATCAGAAGAAGAAGAAGATTTCATGACACATGGAAATTATATGTAATCCAAATTTCAGTGTCCATAAATAAAGTGTTATTGGGACACAGCCACCCTCATTCATTTACTATTGTCTTTGGCATATCTGAGTCATTGCTACAGACTGTATGGCCTTCAAAGCCTAAAATATTTACTATCTGATGCTTTGGAGAAAAAGTTGATCCTTGGTATAGATTGTCAGTTTTGTTAAATTCAGATTTAATACTATTCAATTAATGCATCAATTTAAAACTATCTACAGTCCAAATTAATGTTAACTCCATAAATATCAAATTATTTCTGCCCGATTAGTTGTCCTAACTGTGATGCCACTCCCTAAACCCTTCATGTTCAGCAAAACCTACTAGTTGCCCACCGATATCCCTAAGACCTTACTATTTCAGCATCCTCTGGTTGACGTCCAATGGCTGGTATCTGTATCTCTGTATCCAAGGGCTTTGTGCCAGAGCTAGGAAAGGCTGCTCTGCCTACTCATGTGTAGAAGGCTGAAAATGCCAGGCAATTAACACCTCCCCTACCCCAGCAGCCCTCAATGGATGACTTATAGGATTTGGTGTATAAATACTCCTGTTCTGTTGACCATTGAGTGGGCTAATTCCAAGGTGTCAGTTTTTTTTAAACACCATTTCTCAGAGTTTCTCTCTGAGATTAAGCTTCAATCGCCCACTGTAGCAGCTAGCTTAATATTATTTCTCCATTTCTCTGCCTGTACTCCCACCTACTCCTGAATAAACCACTTGTGCTGGAATCCTTGTCTCAGGCTCTTCATCAAGAATTCAAACTAAGACATCATACAATTAGACAACTTTTAGCTTCTAAAATATATCCTCATTCTCAGACAGCAAGATACCTTAGTATTAATATTACTGTTATAATTCCAAGCTGTCAGCACCACTTAACAATGGATATTAAGTGAATGTGAAGGGTAGGAACCCTGATGTAAATCAAATAAAGGCTTGAAACACATTAGAAAAACTAGTATCTTCCATATATCTGTATTCTTTAAGTAGATGTCCTAAACACTCCCAAATTATGCCAAATGTTCTCAATATATTTCTAAGTCTCTATGAAGTCACTATTTTTCACCTTAGGATTAAGGAAGGTTAACCCAAATTACCAGCATGCTATACTTCTTCATGGAATAGATCAGAGGGAAGAGGCTGAAATAAAAGTAGTTAGAATTTAAATTTGATACTAAAGGATTTTGAACTATATAAATCTAAGTTGCTAGTCTGGGATGTCCAAAAATGAAACACGGAAATCAGGCAGTGTACTATGATGTTGCATAGTCTCAAAATCAGTTGTTATGGTCCTCCACTTACAAGCTTTATGATTTTTGGTAAATGACTTAACCTTTCAGAGACTCAATGATGCATCTGTAAAACAAGAAGTAGTAACTTATCTCACAGCTGTGAGAATTAAATTAGATGATATATGCTCAATAAATGATAGCTTTCTGGTTCTTTGCAATTTCCACATTTTTTATTTTTTAGTTTTATGGATGCATAATAGTTGTACATATCTATGGGACACGTGATAGTCTGAAAAAACATTTAATGTGAGTTTTTATACTTTTTTACTTTCTTAGGTTTTTTTCATTTTGTATTTATTTTATTTTATTTTAAAGATGTGAGGTATTATTCAGGATTTGGTATGCAAGTGGTCATCATACAAGTAAAGTTTGGACCTCCCTTTGGTTCACTTAGCCTGGTTTGAGATCAGGTACCCTTATTGATGTTATGCTCCCCTACCTCCCATGGCAGTTTCCAGATACTGCCAATTCCTTTCTTATAGTCTTATGGAAAATGTTCAGGACCTGCTTATGAGTGAGAACATGTGGTACTCAGTTCTTTGTTTCTGTGATAGATCACTGAGTATTATAGACTCTAAATCCACCCAAGTTGCTATGAAGTCAACAATTTTGTCCTTCTTTATGGCTGTGTAATATTCCATCGTGTATATATTCAACATTTTTAAATCCAGTCCAGTTTCAATGGGCAGTAAGGTTGGTTCTATGTTTTTGCTATTGTGAATAATGTTGCAACAAACATACGTGTGCAGGTATCTTTTTTGTAGAATGATTTGAGTTCCTCCAGGTATATTCCTAGTAGGGGATTGTTGTGTCATATGGAAGATTGATTTCTAGTTCTTTTAGAAATCGCCACACTGTTTTCCATAGAGGTTGAACTAGTTTGTATTTCCACCAGTGCACAGAAGCAATCCCTTTTCTTCACATCCTCACCAGCATCTGTTGGCTTTTTGTTTTATTAATGATGGCCATTCTTACTGGGGTTAGGTGGTATCTCAACATGGTTTTGATTTGCATTTCTCTGATAATTAGTGAGGTTGAGCACTTTTTCATGTGTCTGTTGGCTACCATTTATCTTCTTTCGAGAAGTGTCTATTTTTGTCTTTTGTCCACTTTTTAGTGGAACTGTTTGTTTTTTTTCCCCTGCATATTTGAGTTCCTTGTAGATCCTGGATGTTAGGCCTTTGTCAGATATACAGTTGGCAAATATTTTTTCAAATTCTGTATGCTGTCTCCCCACTCTCTTGATGGTTTCTTTTGCTTAGCAGAAGCTTTTCAGTTTACTGAAAAGGTCCCACTTGTCTATTTTATTGTGCGGGCACTTGGGATTTTGATCAGGAATTGGTTGCCTACTCCAATTTCCGTAAGGATGTCTCCTGCATTTTCTAAGATTCTCATAGTTTAAGGTTTTACATTTAGGTCTTTGATTCATTTAGAGTTGATTTTTGTGCATGGTGATATGTAGGGGTCCTGTTTCAATCTTCTGCGTGTGGTCAACCAGTTTTCTCAGCACCATTTACTGAATAAGTTCTCTCCCCAGTGGTTGTTGATGGAGTCTTTGTCAAAGATGAGCTGGTTGAGAAAATAAGGTTTTGCTTCCAGAATCTCTATCTTGTTCTATTGGTCTATATGCCTGTTCTTGTACCAGTACCAGGCTGTTTTGATCATTGTAACCTTAGAGTAAAGTTTAAAGTCTGGAAGTGTGATACCTGCCACTTTATTTCTTTTGCTGAGTATTGTTTTGGCTATTCATGGTTGCTTATGTTTCCATATGAATTTCTGTATTGTTGTTTCCAGGTGTAGGAAGAATGATGTTGGTAATTTAATGGGTATTGCATTAAGTCTGTAGATTGCCTTGGGTAGGATGGATATCTTAACAATGTTGATTCTTCCTATCCATGAGCATGGGATATTTTTCCATTTGTTTGTGTCTTCTTGCATTTCTTTGAGTAGTATTTTGTAGTTTTCATTGTAAAGGTCTTTCACTTCTCTGGTTAGGAAGATGCCAAGGTATTTCAGTTTTTTGTGGCTATTATGAATGGGATTGTGCTTTTTATTTGGTTCTCTGCCTGCTTGTTGTTGGTGAGGAGTTTATTTTTCAATAATACATTACTTTGGATGAAAATTCTGACATTTCCCATGGTTATTCCACTCTTATGGGGAAGAGGAGAAGGCCTTCTACTGGAACAAATACCAGTTCATATTCAAGATAATGAGCTGTCACTGAGCTTAAAAATCTACGCTTTGTTCAAGTGCAGAATGTTGTAACTTTTGTCACTCATTAGGGAATATAATTGTCTGCTATTCAACCTTGATTGAAGGCACAACAAAATACATAAAATATAGGGAATGTAATCATCTTTCTAACTTTGGAATTGGGAAAAACTTGAATTCCTCCGGTTGACATCAATATTCCTTTCTGATAAGAATTGCCATGATCAGTAGGGCTGGTTCTGTGTTTTGCTACTGTGAATTGTGCAGAAATAAATATGTGTGTGCAAGTGTCTTTTTTGTAGAACTATTTATGTTCCTCTGGGTATATTCCCAGGAAAGGCATTGGATTGTATGGAAGGTCCATTTTTAGTTCTTTTAGGAATCCCCACACCACTTTCTGTAGAGTTAGAACTAGCTGGTACTCCCACCAACAGAGTGGCTCATTACCTTTTCTCTGCACCCACATCAGCATCTGTTGTTTTTTGGTTTATTAATGATGCTCATCCTTATTGGAGTTAGGTGATATCTTATTATAGCCCACTGAAAGCGGACTGGATAAAGAAAATGTGATACATATACATGGTGGAGTATTATGCAGTCATAAAGAAGAACAAAATCATGGACATCACAGCAAATTAGATAGAGTTGAAGACCATAATACTAAGTGATCTATCACAGAAACAAAGAACTGAATAGTGTATGTTCACACTCATAAGTGGACCCTGAACATTAATCACATTAGCACAAGGGAGGGACTGGCTGTAGTTGGGCACTGCTAGGGGAGGGAGGGAGAGAGAAGGGGGGAACACATAACAACACAATGGGTACCTGGTCGTATACCATAGGGAATGAGGGTCAGTTAGAAGCCCAAACTTCACCTGCATGCAGCCTACTTATGTGGTTAGTCCTCACTCATACCCCACATCTCTATAATAAAATAAAATGTAATAAAAAAAGAATAGCTATGTATTTTCTCCCATTTTCCTCTCTTCTTTGACCTGTGACTTCTAGGGATTTAGACATGCACTCATATATACATATATACAGAATTTATGATAAAATATTATATTTATATACATAAATATTTTGTTTTTTCCTCACATTTCTGTTTTATCCATATTATTTGTGTAATTTTTAAAAAGCAACTTCATTTTTATAGTTTCTTATTTGTTCATTTGGGGGTTTTGTGAAAATATGGTTAAGAAGTAAATTCAGTAACTGAAATAAATGGAAATTAGCTCTGTGTTTTATATATATATATTTTAAGTACATAGATTAAATACAGTGAAGCTTGGCATTGGAGGCAAAGTCTTCTGTGAGCTCATTTGAACCATCACACTATGAGCTAAAGGTATCTTTTCTTTTAATTGTGGTTCCCTCTGGTGAATAATTAATTTCCTTAAATATGTCATTTGATATTTCTGATCATAAACAAAACTAAAGACGATGTCATTCTAATTCCTTTGCTCATTACCTCAAAAGACATTGATTGAGACTCTACCAAGATCTAGGGATAAAGCAGTCACCAAGGCAGACATTCTTGGCTCTCAAGGACCTTAAATTCTAGTGGAATAAGAAAAAAATATATTAAAGCCTCTTCTCTCTTTTTTAGTATTCATAAAAAGCCACAGTATGCTGGTGAATTAGTTCAACCTCACTTGACCTCAATTTCTTAATATGATAGGTGCTGATCAAATAGAGACATAGTGATATATTAGGAAGTTTTGAGTTTTTTGGGTTTTTTTTTTTTTTAGTTGGAGTCTCACTCTATCGCCCAGACTGGAGTGCAGTGGCCGCTCCCAGCCACCGCAGCCTCGACCTGCTGGGCTCCGGCGATCCTTCCGCCTCAGCCTTCCGAGTAGCCGGAATTACAGGCGCGCGCTACCACACCCAGCTAATTTTTGATTTATTGTAGAGATGAGGTCTCGCTGCCCAGGCGGGTCTCGAACCCGCGGGCTCAGGCAATCCACTCACCTCAGCCTCCCAAAGGCGTGGGATTACAGACTGAGCCACCGAGCCCGGCTGAAGTTTTGAGTTTTTAAGTGCTATGTAGGAAATAAAGTCAAGGTAAAGGTATAGTAAGTAATGAAGAGGGACGGTATTTATGGGAGAGTGGTCAAAGATGTCTTTGAGAAGGTGGTATATAAGCAGAGACCTGCGTTGAAGTGAAAAAGTATGCCATTCAGTTATCTTGGGGAAGAGCGTCCAGCAGAGGGGACAGGAGGAGCAAAGACCTTGAGGCGGGAATATGCTTGGCGTGTTCAAGAAATAGCAAAGAGGTCAGTCAGTGTGGATGAAAGGAAATGGACAAAGCAGGAGTATTCAGAGATGAATTCAAAAAGATAAGAAAGCAGCAAAATCATGTAGGGTCTTGTAAGTCATTGAAAAAGTCTTTTGGTTTTATTCTGAGTAGGATTAGAAGCCATGGGAGGGGAGAATAAATTTAGGAATGGCATTATTTGACTTCTATTTTTAAGATATCCTTTTGGCAACTATAGAGGTGCAAGTGTAGACACAGAGAGGTGACTCAGAAAACTGTTGTCATGATCCAGGCAAGAGATTATTGAGATTTAAACCAGGAGACATGGTAAATCATAAGCAGACAGAGTCTGAATATATTTTTAAGGTAAAGTCAGCAAGAATAGTTCATGGGTCGGATGTGGGGTGTGGGAGAAAGAAAACATAGAAATTTCTCACAGACTTTATTTTGGTAATGAAGCTAAGCACCACTTCATGAGCTGGGCACCGTAAGATAGGTTCATATCCTGATATGAACTCTGTCTCTGCATCTTCATGTCAAGTTATCTGGTGAGTCAGCATAGTGGGCAGTAAGTATCTTTCTAAAAGCCATTCCTGTAGCTTGCAATAACTTAGTTATATATGAAAGTAGACTGAATGTAATCCAAACTAAATGTATTCTCAACTCAACTTCCCTTTAACTGGAGCTCAAAATTGCCCATGGCCACATCACCATCACTAAATTCAAGAGAGTGTGTTGGAGGGAAAGTTGAAGTGGAAAGAGCCAGCAGTTTAAACTGTTTGCAGTTAAAATACCTTTTTTTTTTTTTTTTTACAAATTTCATGAAACTAGATGGTCATATGAACACGTTGCTAGGGTTTGTATAAATGCAGGCTCCTGGCACCTAAAGCCAATTATCTTCATAGAAACTTCACCTCTAATATGGAGATTTTGGAAAGAAGATACTGAGACTGAATGAACTGCCAATGCAAAAGGAGTAGAGGGAAGAGAGATCAGGAATTTACAGGCCACGTGAAGATCTTGATGATGAGACTGGTCGGATGAGGACTAAGAACTGAGAAGTGTATTTGGCAACATGGAGGTCATAGTGAACTTCAGAAGAGATGTCTTAATGGAAAGCAGGGGTGATTCGAATGTGTTCGTTCAAGAGAGACTAGGTGAAAAGTAGTTGAGACAATGAATAAGCACAATCCTCTTGACACTGCCTTTTTGCTTACTGTCCAGATCCAAATTTTTTGTGAGTTATATGAGGAGTTACTATATCAGCATTTCTTCCTATAAAGAAATAATTCCATCCTCCATTCAGTCCACTTCCTATATCACACTTCAGATCCTATGTATTTTCAGCATTTCCCCAATTACATCCACCTCATTGGCACATTGAAAGGACTGTTTATTGTATTGCTTTATCCTATGAAATGTAGTGAACTCAGCATTCAGAAAATTAAAGAGACATTTATTATATAATTATGGGAATTCCATATTGATACCCATACTATGACATTTATGTGAAAACTATAGAATGATGAGGGGATACTTTTCTGTGGCACATGCCAATGAGATTAAATCCTGGTACTTGACATACTTGTATCATGGGAATTTGAGAAGTCCAGTAATATTAAACTTGAAGATGGAGATTACAGAATGATATGAATAACATTACTTGTTGAGAAGAGTTTTGAACTAAAAATAGCATTGCTACCCTATTGGGATTGAGGTAAAAAGAGTGAAAAGAAGACTTTCAATTAAAATAATAAATTCCCTACCCACACCCATAATACTGGGCCTAGCAACTGCTATGAAAAACAGAGCAATGATGTAGTGTGGGTTCAGGATGTGGAGATGTCAGTAAGGCAAGTTAAAAACTAAAGCAGAAGAACAAAACCAGATATGTTCCACTGTGATTCTGAAGATGGGGAAGCCAGTGAAAACATTTCTCTCTTGCCTTTATTCCGAGGGGATGTATGTGCATTTGGGTGATTTAAAAAGCAAAGTTTAGCCTCTTCTCAATTTTGTAAACATCCTTGTTACTCTGAGGGCAGCTATTTCTAGACATTGCCAAGCTCAAATGGAGGCATACGTTTGGAAATTGTATAGAGGCAGAGCAGTACAGTGGGGAAGAGACTTGCATTTAGGGTCAGAATATTTGACCAGATTCCGATTTTTCTCTTTTCTTTTTTTAATATAGAGTGCTTCATGAATTTGAGTATCATTATGATTTTTCAGTGAGGCTTATACTGTTTTTATTTGTATAAATTTAAGGAGTACAAGTGCCGGGATGGAGGATACATAATGTTAATGAGGGTACCTGATCTCAAACCAGGCAAAGTGGGGACTAAAGTGGGGATCAAAGTGGGACCAAAGCGGGGCCCAAACTTTACCTGTACAATGTCCACTTGTATATCTAATTCTGAATTGTACCCCACATCCTTAAAATAAAAAAAAAGAAATCTCCCTCAAAGTAGAAAAAAAAAAAAGAAGTACAAGTGTAGTTTTGTTTCATGGATAGATTGTGTACTGGTGAAGTATGAGACTTTAGTGGAACCATCACCCAAATAATGTGCATTGTACCCATTAAGTAATTTCTCATCCCTCACCCCACTGCCACCCTCCCACCTTTCTGAGTCTCCCAATGTCTGTCATTTCACACTCTATGTACATGTGTACATATTATTTAGCTCCCATTTATAAGTAAGAATATATGACATTTGACTTTCTGTTTCTGAGTTGTTTCACTGAGCATAATGACCTCCATTCATGTTGCTGCAAAAGACATAATTTCATTCTTTATTTTGACTGAATGGTAGTCCATTGTGTGTGTGTGAGGTGTGTGTGTGTGTGTGTGACATTTTCTTTATTCAGTCATCTGCCGATGGACATTTTGGAGCCAAACTCTTAAACTCTGAATTTAGCTCCAATATCGATAGTTACATATTAAATCATGTCATTCCCTTGTCCAAAACCTTTCAGGTGCTAAAACTTAGGAGAAAAATAGGGCTCAAACTCCTCATGGCACACAAGGCCCATTGGGACTGGATCCTGCCTTCTTCAACAGTGTTCTCTCTCATTACCCTCCATCCAACTCCTAAGAGCCTAGTGATACTGAACTGCTTGAAGTTTCTTCCTGAACTATGTTGTTCTACAGGAGAGACTGTTCCTTACTTCCTTCACCAAACTCATTTCAAGGTTCTGCTCAGTTGTCATCTCCTCTAAAAAGCCTTCACTGGATGATCCAGTTGGACTGAGGCCCTCTCCCTGAGATTTCCATAGTGCTTCATGTTGTGTTGAAAAACATCTGTGACCCTTGGTTATGAGAGGAACACGTTTGGCATGTTCAAGAAACAGCAAAGAGCCTGGTGTAGATAGAAGGCACTGAGTGAGAAAGACTCTGGTAGGAAATGAAGTAGAAGAGGAGACCAGATGACATGGAGCCTTGAAAACCATGGTAGGACTTGGCTTTTGTTTAAGTGAGATACAAGTCAGTGGTAGAAAAGATCAGAGAGCAGACATGACCTGATTTATGACTTAGAAGGCTTTCTCAGACAAGCTGGCCTACATGGGGAGCGAGCATAGATGCAAGCAATCCAAGGAAGGTAGCTCGGACTGGGGAGATAAAGGTCAGATGTGGGATTTAGTGACAGGGCCAACAGGATTATTTGAATGTGTGAGAGAGAAAGATGAGTTAAATATGCCTCTGGGATTTTGATTATTCAGAAAATTGGAGTTGCAATTTATGAGATGCGAGAGGCTACAGAAAGGACAGGTTGGGGCAAAGGGTGGGTAGGTAATCACAAGTCTGTTTAATTAATGTCATAACTTGGTTATATGCTAATAGGAGTCATGCAACAGAGAGTTGTTTTTTTTTTCAGTTGGAGTCTCACTCCGTCGCCCAGACTGGAGTGCAGTGGCATGCTAATGGCCACCCCAGCAGCAACCTGCTGGGCTCCAGCAATACTTCTGCCTCAACCTTCCAAGTAGCCGGAACTACAGGCATACGCTACCACGACTGGCTGATTTTTTATTTATTGTAGAGATGAGGTCTTGCCAAGTTGCCTGGGCTGGTCTGGAACCCTCGGGTTCAGGCAATCCACTCGCCTCAACCTCCTAGGCGAATTACAGGCTGAGCCACCGAGCCTGGCCAACAGAGAGTTTTTAAAAAGTCATGTAGGAGAGCAGCAAATTGCTGGAGTGATGTCTGTGACATGACAAGAGGGAATGGGATCTAGTGTTGGCCTTAGATAAGGGCATGAACAATATCAGATGTTGCACTGGGGGCTGATATAGGCCCTGTAAATCATTGTGCAAACACAAGCCTCTTATAGGCATAACTTCATTAACTAGATTTATAAATATTCTGTTATATTCTTTGGAGGCTAACTATATTTTCCAGTTGAACTAGTTCAATGAATTGAAAGGTTGTAGCAATGACATGATACATATTGGATTTTGCTCCTTGGAATCATCCTTAGACACAGAACTGCAAATTTAATATCATCTGGACTTTTCAAGATGATATTCATATCTATGGTCTCCCTTGATCCGCAAACCCTAGGTATAGTAGGCATTATAATCTTCATTTTCTAAATGAAAAAAACCAGAATGCCAAGATACTATAGGTTTTACCCCCAATCACATAGCTTGTTAGTTACAGAATTAGAGCTAGAACCTGGGTTTTCTGTCTGAACCAGGGCTTTTCCTAACAGTTGAGATTGCCGTCATATTCTGCACCTGCCTTCTCGATCTTGTCCCTGACCCAGAAGAGACTTACATAGAGTTCCAATGGGGCTTTCCCCTGGTCCCTTGGTCCCTCAATTCACTGATTTTTCCTGCTTTCTTTTCTTCATCATTCTCATCCTTGGAGTTATAGAAACGGTGTGTAACCTTCCCTTAGGAAAGTGATTAATTCTGGGGATAAAGAACTGGATTCCTGTCAGGATGCACAAGTAAGACCGTTTCTCTCCTCCTCAGGAAAGAAAAACGAACACGTTGCCATGGTTCTTTGTGGTATCCTGGCTTAATACTGCTCATCCGCATTCAGAGGACTTAAAGGGGATTTGCACCCAAGGGACTTAAAGGGAATTGATTCTCCAGGCAGTTTAGATAAGCAGAGAAGCTTCCACATGTTTATTTATGGGTTATAGTACAGATTTTGCCTTTCTTTTCTTCCTCTCCCTCCCCTTCCTTTACTTTCCAAAGGTATATAAAGGGGACTGCAGAATTCATACTACCAAACTTGGCAAAAACAAATAGAAAGGAGGAAGGGAAAATAAAGTAATGAGAATTGAATTATTCTGAAATAAGATTAAATGTAAAAGGCCAATGCCCTACACATCTTCTAGAGGTAGCACACACACTTGGCTCTGAGCTTCTCAACAGCCAAAGCAAAGGGGGAACAAACACCCACAAGTATCCACAAGATTGTGACAAACCAGTTGCTCAGAAATGTAGTTTTTTCTGGTACTAATATGTAAGAGAAATGTGTACCATAGGCTATTAAAAGAGGATATTGAGAAATAGAAGAAATCCTAAGGCTAGAGACTAGAGATTAGACCATTTGAAGAGAGAAAGGGAGAGAAGGAGAGGGGAGGGGAAGGAAGGAGAGGGCAGGGAGGGGAGAGTAGAAGAAAATTAAATTAGATCCAATGGTTTAAGGCTTTAGGTGAGCTCAGTACAGTAAGAGTAACTCCATGAAGAGACATCACAAACTGATCCAGGTGCAATATTTTTGTTAGTCTGGATTGATACATTTCTCAGAATTTTTGGTCTCAAGACTGCTTTACACTTTTAAAAATTATTGATGACTCCAAAGAACCTTTGTTTATGTGGGGTACATCTATCAATATTTACTCTATTAAAAATTAAAATGACAACTTTGAGGGCAACCCCTTCGAGTCCCCCCCCACAGTGGGAGCTTTTCTGTCCTCTCAATAAATCCTGCTTTCTAAAAAAAAATTAAAATAACAACTTTGAGACATATATATTTTTAAAATTCATTTAAAAATAATAAATTCATGACATTAATATAATAATATAGTTTCCAAAACAAAAGAAATAATGAAAAGAGTGGCATTTTTTGCATTTTGGAAAATCTCTTTGGTGCCTGATTTAATAGAAGACAGCTGGTTCCTCATATTTCCTTCTGCATTCTGGCTGTTAAGACATGCTTAGTTGAAGTATATGAAGAAAACCCAACCTCACACAGATACATCATTGAAAAGGGGAAGAGTATTTTTTAAGAGTCTTTCCTGATAATTATGAGTATTCTACTCTAATACTAAAGAAAAATTTGACAAGTGGTTATTTCTTAAAGGTTAGTTACAATGTGGAATCTGAAAGCATATCAATGAACTTTTCATATACTGTTAAATTACACTCCATTGCTCTGTCTTGCGCCTTTAATAGATCTTTTACTCATGCATGATTTTGTAATATCATGCGTTGGTCATCTGGCAAATACAGATTCACTGAGTTAAGTAGGTCTTCTAAATGTTGATATATTTTATTATATGAAAAGCCACATTGGTTAATATTGCCATCAATAAGTCTTTAAAAAGACTTTAGGCATTTGGCAGCTGGCAAGCTCTCAGTACCAGACAAAAGTTTTCCAAATTTCCAATATTCAGTTGCAAGTTCAAATTTTATCATTGTCAACAAATACTATCACTTGTTTTTCTTGAAGTGACAGATTCCTTTTGTTCATTTTGAAGAAAATGTTTGCAAATGCCCAAATTTGAATAACTATAGTTTGACTGTTAGTTGTTCTTTCAAGTAAAAATGAAGTTTGAAGGAAGAAGAGACTAATTTGGCTCCCAACTCAACTGCACAGGTACTTTTCCTAGAGACAGCTATCATGCTTTCCGTTTCATCACATACTCTGTGTGTTCTCAGGTTGTGATTTAATAGAATTAATAACTTTTACCTTAGCATCAAGGACATTTTTTGGGGGGGTTGGAGTCTCATTCTGTCGCCCAGACTGGAGTGCAGTGGCCACTCCCGGCCACTGCAGCCTCGCCTGCTGGGCTCCGGCGATCCTTCTGCCTCAACCTTCCAAGTAGCTGGAATTACAGGCATGCGCTACCACGCCCAGCTGATTTTTTGATTTATTGTAGAGATGAGATCTCACTGCCCAGGCGGGTCTCGAACCCGCGGGCTCAGGCAATCCACTCACCTCAGCCTCCCAAAGGCGCGGGATTACAGGCTGAGCCACCGAGCCCGGCTAGGGACATTTTTTTTAAAAAGATGTGGGGTTCAATTCAGGGTTAGGTATACAAATGTTCATTACGCAGGTACCCTTATTGATGAGGTGTGCCCCTCCCTCCCCTGGCAGTTTCCCTCAACTGCCAATCCCTTTCTTACAGTAGTATGATAATTGTTCAAGGTCTGCTGATGAGGGAGAACATGTGGTACTCTGTTCTTGGTTTCTGTGATAGATCACGGAGTATGACAGGCTCTAAATCCATCCAAGTTGCTGCGAAGTCCATAAGTTTGTCCTTCTTTATGGATGCATAATATTCCATTGTGTATATGTACCACACTTTTAAAATCCAGTCCAAGCCGGGCTCGGTGGCTCAGCCTGTAATCCCGCGCCTTTGGGAGGCTGAGGTGAGTGGATTGCCTGAGCCCGCGGGTTCGAGACCCGCCTGGGCAGCGAGACCTCATCTCTACAATAAATCAAAAAATCAGCCGGGCGTGGTAGCACATGCCTGTAATTCCGGCTACTTGGAAGGCTGAGGCGGAAGGATTGCCGGAGCCCAGCAGGTCGAGGTTGTGGTGGCCGGAAGCGGCCACTGCACTCCAGTCTGGGTGACCGAGTGAGACTCCAACTCAAAAAAAAAAAAATCCAGTCAAGCTTTGATGGGCAGCATGGTTGGTTCCATGTTTTTGCTACTGTGAATAAAGCTGCAACAAATATGCGTATGTAAGTATCTTTTTTGTAGAATGATTTGAGTTGCTCTGGGTATATTCCCAGTAGGGGGATTGCTGGGTCATATGGAAAGTCAATTTCTAGTTCTTCCAGAAATCGCCACACTGTCTTCCAAAGAGGTTGCACTAGTTTGCATTCCCACCAGCAGTGTAGAAGCGTTCCTTTTTCTCCACATCCTCACCAGCATCTGTTGTTGTTTGTTTTATTAATGATGGCCATTCTTACTGCAGTTAGGTGGTATCTCAATGTGATTTTGATTTGCATTTCTCTAATGATGAGTGAGGCTGAGCACTTTTTCATGTGTCTGTTGGCTGGCCATATATCTCTTTTTGAGAAGTAAGGACATTCTTAAAAACAATTTGCTTTTTTTTTTTGTCTTTTACAGTAAGGGTGTGGCAATGAAGGAGACGATGACTACTATTCTAGTATAGTTGGTGCCACTGCCTTGATTTATGCAAGGGTGCCAGCAATTTACCATTGCATCTGTACTATCACAATGAAAAAGGCAATATTATTCATCTTAGTGTTACTTAGAATAATTGTAGATTAGTATGTAAATGCATATCTCATTTTATTGCACTTTGCTTCTTTGTACTTTGCATTTATTGTGTTTTTTAAAAAATATGTTGAAGGTTTGTGGCAACCTTGCAAGTCTGTTGGCGCCATTTTTCCAACAGCAAGTGCTCATTTCAACTTCTTAATTATTTTATTATTATATATCATTATTATTATGATAGATCACTTATGGTGATCTGTGATCAATGATTTTTTTGCATTTTTATTTCAATAGATTAAGGGAGTACAAATATTTTGGGGTACATTGTATATTGGTGAAGAAGTCCAGACTTTAAATGTACTTACCACTCCCACCTGTGCACATCATATCCAATAGGTGATTTTTCATCTTTCCACCCCTTCCCATCTTCCCCCTTCTGAGTTTCCAAAGTCCATTATACCACTCTCTATGCCTTTTCAGATCCTCAGTTTTGCTCCCACTTATAAGTAAGAACATGCAGTTTTGGCTTTCCATTCCTAAGTTAGTTCACTTAGGATGATGTTCTCCAATTCCATTCAAGCTGCTGCAAAAGACATTATTTCATTTTTTTATAGCTGAATAATATTCCATGGTATATGTATATGTATACACACCACATTTTCATTTTCTGCTTGATCAGTGATCTTTGTTTTTTTTTTTGTTTGTTTTTTGTTTTGAGTTGGAGTCTCACTCTGTCGCCCAGACTGGAATGCAGTGGCCACTCCCAGCCACCGCAACCTGGACTGCTGGGCTCCGTAGATCCTTCCACCTCAGCCTTCCGAGTAGCTGGAATTACAGGCACATGTTACCACACCCGGCTGATTTTTTATTTATTGTAGAGATGAGGTCTCGCCACGTTGCCCGAGTGGGTCTCGAACCCAGGGGTTCAGGCAATCCACTCACCTCAGCCTTCCAAAGTGCGGGTTTACAGGCTGAGCCACCGAGCCCGGCTGATCAGTGATCTTTGATGCTATTTTATTTGCTTGGGGGGACACCACATACCGTACTCATATAAGACATCAAACTTATCAACCAATGTTGTGTGCATTCTGACTGCTCCACTGAAGGGCGTTTCCCATTTCTCTCCCTCTCCTTGAGCCTCCCAATTCCCTGAGACCCAACAATATTGAAAGTAGACCAATTAATAACCTTACAGTGCGTTGTAAGTATTCATGTGAAGGGAGGTGTCACACATCTCTCACTTTAAATAAAACCCTGGAAATGATTAAGCTTAGTGAGGAAGGCATGCCAAAAGCTAGATAGATAGGTCAAAAGCTAGGCCTCTTGCACCAAAAAGTTAGCCAAGTGGTGAATGCAAATGAAATGTTATTGAAAAAAATAATAGTGCTACTCCAGTGAATGTGCAAATGATAAGAAAGCAAAACAGCCTTAATGCTGATATGGAAAACGTTTGAGTGGTCTGGATAGAAAATGAAACATTTTCTTAAGGGAACACAATATTCCCTTAAGCCAAAGCCTTATACAGAGAAAGGGCCTAACTCTCTTTAATTCTATGAAGTCTGAGAGAGGTGAGGAAGCTGTGGAAGAAAAGTTGGAAACCAGCAAAGGCTGGTTCATGAGGTTTAAGGAAAGAAGCCATCTCTGTAACATAAAAGTACATAGTGAAGTAGCAAGTGCTGATGGAGAAGCTGCAGCAAGTTATTCAGAAGATCTAGCTAAGATCATTGAAGGTGGCTACGCTGAACAACAGATTCTCAATGTAGATAAATCAGTCTTCTGTTGGAATGAGATGCATGCCATCTAGGGCTTTCATAGTTAGAGAGGAGAAGTCAATTCCTGGCTTCAAAGCTTCAAAGGACAGACTGACTCTCTTGTTAGAGGCTAACAGCTGGTGATTTTAAGTTTAAGTCAATGCTCATTTGCCATTCAGAAAATCCTAAGGCCCTTAAGAATTATGCTAAATCTACTCTGTCTGTGCACTATAAATAGAACTACAAAGCCTGGATGACAGCACATCTGTTTACAGCATCATTTACTAGATATTTTAAGCCCCACTGTTGACACCTGCTGTTCCGAAAAAGAATTTTCTTTCAAAATATCACTGCTCATTGACAATGTGCCTGGTCACCCAAGAGCGCTGATGGAGATGTACAAGGAGATTAATGTTGTTTTCATGCCTGCTATTTTGTAGCCTATGAATCAAAGAGTAATTTCGACTTTAAAATCCTATTATTTAAGAAATACATTTCATAATGCTATAGCTGTCATAAATAGTGATTTCTCTGATGTATCTGAGTAAGTAAATTGAAAACCTTCTGGAAAGGATTCACCACTTAGATGCCATTAAGAACATTCGTGATTCATATGAGGAAGTTAAAATTTCAACATTAACAGGAGTTTGGTAGAAGTTGATTCCAACCCTATGGATGACTTGGAGGGGTTCAAGACATCAATGGAGAAAGTAGCTGCAGATGTGGTGGAAATTGCAAGAGAAGTAGAATTAAGAGGTAGAGCCTGAAGATGTGACTGAATTGCTGCAATCTCATGATAAAACTTCAATGGATGAGGAGCTGTTTCTTATTGATAAGTTAAGAAAGTGGTTTCTCGAGATGGAATCTACGCCTGGTGAAGATACTGTGAACACTGTTGAAATGACAACAAAGGATTTAGCATATTATACCAACTTAGTTGATAAAGCAGCAGCAGGGTTTGAGAGAATTGACTCCAGTTTGTAAAGTTCTTTTGTGGATAAAACGCTATCAAATGTATACTACAGACAAATCTTTTGTGAAAGGAAGAGTTCATCAATGTGGCAAACCTCATTCTTGTCTTATTTTCGGAAGTTGTCACAGTCATCCCAACCTTCAGCAATCACCACCCTCATCACTCAGCAGCCATCAATATCGAGGCAAGACACTCTATCAGCAAAGATATTACAACTTAGTGAAGTCTCAGATGGCCGTTAGCATTTTAAATTAAGGAATTAAGGTATGTACATTTTGACATAATTCTATTGCATACTTAATATACTACGGTATAGTGTAAACATAACTTTCATATGCACTGGGGAACCAAAATAATTTATGTGACTTGCTTTATTGTGACAGTCACTTTATTGTGGTAGTCTGGAATCAAATCTGTATTACCTCTGAGAATGTGCCTGTATTTGTATGTACTTATTATAATTAGCCTTTATATTATATGCATATAGTATTGACCTTGTAAATCCTTTGAAAAGGTCTCTATAAAGCATTATTTGAGAACTGCTCACCTAGAAGAAAGAATGGGCTACACACTCACCAAGTAATTATGTCTACATATAAGTTTATAAGGTTCAGATGGCACAATATAAGAATTTTTAAATTAATTTTTATATTTTGAGTTCTCATTCAGTTTTAAGAAATAATATGAAGAGATCTTGTATGTCCTTTGCCCAGTTTCCATCAATAGTAACATCTTCTGAAATGATAGTGCAATATCACAACCAGATCACTGACATTTAAAAGAACAAGATATAGAATAGCTCCATCACCACAAGGGCTCCTTGTGCTGCCCTTTCGGAGTCATACCCACTTACCTTCTCCCTTGCCCCTACCCTCCCATCCCTGTTCCCCAGCAATCATTAATCTGTTCTCACTTCTATATTTTGTCATTTCAGTAAGGTTATCTAAATGGAATCATATGGCAGGCAACCACTTTGGATTTTCATTCAGCATAACTCCCTAAAGATTCATCCATACTGTTGTATGTATCAATATTGTGTTTTCATTTATTACATTGCATAAGTATGACACAGTCTGTTTATTCACTCACCCTTTGAAGGGCATTTGAATTGTTTTCAGATTTTGGTCATTACAAATAAGTTGCTATTAAGATTCATGTACAGGTTTTTGTATGAACCTAAGTTGTCAGTCCTCTGGGATAAATGCCTAAAAGTACAGTTGCTGGATTTTAATAAACTGCTGAACTGTTTTCCACAGTAGCTATACCATTTTCCATTCCCACCAGCAAAGTATGAGTGATCCACTTTCTCTACCTTTTTGTCAGCATTTGGTATAGTCATAATTTTTTATTTTAGCCATTCTGATAGATGAATAGTCATATCTCATTATGGTTTTAATTTGTATTTCCCTAATGGAATAAAAATGTTGAATGTCTTTTTGTGTGCTTATTACCATCTGTATATCCTTGCCATCAAAATGTCTATTCATGTTGTACCCATTTTCTAGTTGAATTGTTTGGGGTTTTTTACAGTTGAGCTTTGGAAATTTCTTATAAATTCTAGAAACTAGTTCTTGCTATTTTCTAAAACTTTCATTGTTTTATATTTTACATGTAAGTCTGAGATTCATTTTGAGTTAACTTTTGTATAAGGCATGAGACTTAGATTGAGGGGTTTTATTTTTGTTCTTTGCCTATGAATGTCCAATTTCTCCAGTACCATTTGTTAAATTGCTTTTGTACTTTTTCAAAAATCAGTTGACATTTTAGTGTGGGTCTATTTCTGGATTCTCTATTTTCCATTGAACTAAGTGTCTGTCACTGCACCATTACCACACTGTCTTGATTATTGCAATTATACAGCAGACCTTAATATTAGTCAGGTACAGTGATCCCTCCCACTTTATTCTTATTTTTTTAAAGATTAATTTAGCTCTACTAGGGCCTATGCCTTTCTGTTTAAATTTTAGAATAAGCTTGTCTGTGTCCACAAAATATTGCTGGGATTTTGGTAGATATTGCATTAAACCTGTAGATAAACTTAGGGAGAATTGAGATCCTTACTGTATTTTATCTTCCCAATTCATGAACACAATATATTTCTCCATTTACTTGTTTCTTCTTTGATTTATTTCATTGGCATTTTATAGTTTTCAGAACAGGGATTCTGTACATGTTTTCTTAGATTTATACCTAAGTATTTAATTTTATTAAGAACAATTGTAAACGGTGATGTGTTTTAACTTTGGTTTCTACATGTTCATTGTTAGTATACTGAAATGACATTTCTGCATTTTTATCTTGTATTCTATGATTTTGCTAAATTCAGTTATGCTGGAAGATTTTTCTAAAAATAGATTTCTTGGAATTTTATATGTAAATAATCATATAACCTACAAATAGTGAAAGCTTTCTTCTTCCTATTCAATCGCTATTCTTTTTCTTTCCTATTGCAGTGGCTAGAACTTCCACTACTATATTGAATAAGAGTAGTGAGAACAGGTACGATTTCCTTATTCCCAATCTGAGATGGAAAGCTTTCAGTCTTTCACTTTAAATATGATGTTAGCTGTAAGTTTTTTGTAGATGCTCATTATCAAGTTTAAGAAATTTTCTTCTCTTTCTAGATGGCTGAGAGTTTTTTTTAAAAAAACATAAATGGATATTGGGTTTTGTCAGATAGTTTTTCTGCATCAATTGATATGAAACTATGTTTTTGTCTTATTTAACCTGTTGATAAGATGGAGTTTATTGACTGATTTTAGTGTGTCAAACCAATTTTATGTAACTATAATAAATCCCACTTGGTCATAGTGTATGATTCTTTTTATAAATTGATGGATCCAATTTGGTAACATTTTGTTAAGCATTTCTAAATCTAATTTCATGAGGGGTATTGGTGTAATTTTCTTTTTTCTCACTGTCTTTTTTTGAATCCGGTATAATGGTAATACTAGTCTCATACAGTGAGTTGAGAAGTGTTCCCTCCTCTGAGATTTTCTGAAAGACATTCTGTAAAATTGGTGTTATTTTTTTTCTTCTCTTTCTCCTCCTTCGTTTTGTAATTCTTTAGATGGATCTCCAGTAAAAATCATCTGGACTGGAGGTGCCTTCAAAGAAGGCTTTTAAATGACAAATTTAATGTTTGTAGGACTATTCAGATTGTTTATGTCATTATGCTTGAGCTTCCATAGTTTGCTGTTTTCAAGAAATTGGCTCATTTCTTCTATTAAATTAACAAGCCAGCCGGGCTCGGTGGCTCAGCCTGTAATCCCGCGCCTTTGGGAGGCTGAGGTGAGTGGATTGCCTGAGCCCATGGGTTCGAGACCTCACAAACCAAGTTTGGTGAGACCTCATCTCTACAATAAATCAAAATGAGCCGAGTGTGGTAGCGCGTGCCTGTAGTTCCAGCTACTCGGAAGGCTGAGGCAGAAGGATCGCCGGAGCCCAGCAGGTCTAGGCTGCGGTGGGGGAGTGGCCACTGCACTCCAGTCTAGGCGACAGAGTGAGACTCCAACTCAAAAAAAAAAAATTATCAAGCCTATGAACATAAAGTTTATTGCAGTATTCCTTCCCCCCTTCCTCTCTCTCTCTCTCTCTCTCTCTCTCTCTCTTTCTCTTTCTTTCTTTCTTTTTCTTTCATTTTTGTTTTTGTTTGAGATAAAGGTTTCACTCTGTCATCCAGGCTGGAGTGCAGTGGCATAATCACGATTCACCATAACCTCGGACTTCTGGGCTCAAGCAATCCTCCTATCCCAGCCTCTTTGGTACTTTTTGTAGAAATGAGGTCTCACTTTGTTGCCCAAGCTGGTCTTGAACTCCTGGCCTCAAGTGATCCTCTTACCTCAGCCTCCCAAAGTGCTGGGATTATATATCCACCACACCCAGCCTTTTATTTTCTTTCTTTTTAAAAAATTTTTTATTTTAAAGATGTGAGGTACAATTCAGGGTTAAGTATGCAAATGCTCATTATGCAGGTACCCTTGTTATTTTCTTTTTAATGACAAAAGATATGCAGTGATATTCCTACTTTATTTCTGATATTGGTGATTTATATCTTTTCTCTTTTCATTTTTCTACAGGTTAATTAGTTTTGTTTACTTTTTTTTTGAAGAACCTGATTTTTGTTTTATTGATTTGCAATATTATTTTCTTGTTTTCAAGTCCACTGATTTATTCTCTTTATCATTTTCTTCCTTCAGCCTGCTTTGGGCTTATTTTATGCTTCTTCACTAGTTTCTTGAGACAGAAACTTAGAATATTGATTTAAAATCTTTCCTCTTTTCTAATGTAAGCATTTAGCATTATAAATTTCCCCCTCTACTTGAGTTGCATCGCAACTATGTTAATATATTGTGTTTTCACTTAGTTCTAGGTATTTACTAATTTCCTTTTATCCTTCCTCTTGAATCCAAGGAACATTAATAAATGTGTTGTTTAATTTCTAATGTTTGGATGTTTTCATGCTATTTGTCTGTTACTGATTCCTAATTTGATTCTATTATGGTCGGAGAACATACTCTGCATTATTTCAGTTATTTTCATTTTGCCCATCTCTGTCTTTTAATTGGTATATTTAGATCAGTTACATTTAAGGTAACTATTGATATGCTAGTGCATATCTCTATTTTCTTATTTATTTTCTCTGTTCTATCTTTTGTTTTCTCTCTTTTTTCTTTTTGCCTTCCTGAAGGTTGCTTGAATATTTTTCAGAATTTCTTCTTGATTTATTTATATTATTTTTGAATATTGCTCTAGGAATTACAAAAAATATATATATATGTAACTTATTGCAGTTTGTACCTTTTACCACTCTGACTTAAGTGTAGAAAATTTACTTCCATTTAGGTCCCTTCACTCTCTTCATTTTTTACATATAACTGTCTTAAGCATTTCCTGTAGAAATATTGAGTACTAAGTCCAATAAGATTATATTGTTTGTCTCAACCATCAAATATGATTTAAAAATCTCATAATAATAGTCTAATATATTTACTCTCACTTTTTAAAAAACCATTTCAGTGTTCTTCTTTCCATACTGAAGTCCTTATCCTTCTGTTATCATTTTCTTTCTGTTTAGAAAAATATCTTTTGGTCATTCTTTAAGGGTATATGTGACAAACTTTCTTAGTTTTCCTTTGCCTGAAAATGACTTCCCCTGCATTCCTGAAAGATATTCTTTCCAGATATAAAATTTATGGTTGACAGTTCTTTTTTGTCAACACTTGAAAATTGTTATTCCCCATCATTTTGGACTCCATGTTTTCAGATGACAATTTCATTGCCATTCTAATTGGTGTCTGCCTGTAGGTAGCACATTGTTTTCTCTGGCTACTTTCGATATGTTTTCTTTGCCTTAATTTTCAGAAGTTTAATTATGATGTATTTTGGCATGAATTTTCTTAGGCTTACGGTATTTAGGGCCGAATCTGCTTTTTTGAATCTGTAAGTTTATGACTTTCATCAAATTTGGGGAGTTTTCAGCATTATTTCTTTAAATAATTTTCTTTTAATAATTTTGCTTATTCTCCCTGAGATTCTACTTATTTTGTTACAGTCTATATTCTCTATGTTGTTCACACTGGATAAATTCTATTGATTTGCCTTTAAGTCCATTGATTCTATCTTTTGTCATTTCCACTCCACTGATTCCATCCAGTGAGCTTTTATTTGGGTTATTGTATTTTTCAGTTCTATAATCTCCATTTGGTTCTTTTTTATAACATCATAACTTCTGTTTATTTGTTGAGATTTTTTTTTTCATTTGTTTCAAGAGAATTCATAATTGACTGTGAATTGTTGACTTTTTAAATGATGGTTGTTTTATAATTCTTGACAGATATTTCCAGCATCTGATTTACCTTGGTATTGAAGTCTGTTAGCTGTCTTTTTTTATTCTGTGATTTTTTTTGGTTCTTCGTATGACAAGTGATATTTTATAATATAAAATATTCTTTATATTTTGGATACTGTAAAACTCTGGATCTTATTTCATCTTCTTTTTTAAAGCAGGCATTTCCCCTGTTGACATGTAGCAGAAAAGCCATATGGATGTGTATATTCAGCCTGCCACTGGGTCCCACTGATATCATCCCAGCAAAGGTTAAGTGCTGACTCACACTGCCTTATAGCAGATGGGCAAAGTGGAAGTTCAGATCCCCTCTTATTCTGCAGACATCTTCCCAGTGAAAGTAAAGCATCAACTCATACTGCCTTGTTGTCTCCAAGTGGGAGTATAAGTTTGGCTGCTTTCTGGGCCCCACTGACATTAGAAGAAGAGCAGGTGGGAACTGAAGTGTCAACTATTAGGTTGGCACAAACGTAATTGTGGTTTTTGCAAGTTGAAATTTGCCATTTGATACTGGAACACATTCTTAATAAATGTTATATATCATTTTAATGTGCATTTCTCGCTTTAATTTTTTTTGCTAATGACTTATTACTTCTGTTTATTTTATATTGATTTTAGACCATGGAAATGATGTTAAACAAAAAGCAAATTTGAGCAATTTTCTTTTTTTATTTTAAAGATGTGGGGTACAATTCAGGGTTAGGTATACCAATGTTCATTATGCAGGTACCCTTGATGGTGAGGTGTGCCCCCTCTCCCCTGGCAGTTTCCCACTGCTGCCAATCCCTTTCTTATAGTGTTATGATTATTGTTCAAAGTCTGCTGATGAGTGAGAACATATGGTGCTCTGTTCTTTGTTTCTGTGATAGATCACTGAATATGATAGACTCTAAATCTATCCAAGTTGCTGCAAGGTCCATATATTTGTCTTTTATGGCTGCATAATATTCCACTGTGTATATGTTCCACATTTTTAAAAATCCAGTCCAGCTTCGATGGGCAGCATGGTTGGTTCCATGTTTTTGCTATTGTGAATAGAGCTGCAACAAGCATGCATGTGCAGATGTCTTTTTTGTAGAATGATTTGAGTTCCTCTGGGTATATTCCCAATGAGCAACTTTCTTATTAGAGGTCAAAATGGGCAGTAAAGCAGTAGAGACAACTGCAACATCAACAATGCATTTGGCACAGGAACTGCTAATAAATGTACAGTGCAGTGGTGGTTCAATAAGTTTTGCAAAGTAGCCTTGAAGATGAGGAGCACAGTGGCTGGTCATCAGAAGTTGACAATGACCAATAGAGAGCAATTATTGAAGTCAATCCTTTTATGACTACATGAGAAGTTGCCAAAGAACTCAACATCGACCATTCTATGGTTGTTCAGCATTTGAAGCAAATTGGAAAGGTGAAAAAGCTCAATAAGTGGGTGCCTCATGAGTTGACCAAATTTTTTTTTTAAATTGTAATTTTGAAGTGTTGTCTTCTCTTCTTCTATGCAAAAACAAAGAACCATTTCTCAATGAGATTGTGATGTGCAATCCCACTGGTTCATAGAGCAACCAGTGATGACCAGCTCAGTGGTTGGACTCAGAAGAAGCTCCAAAGCACTTCCCAAAGCCAAACTTGCACCAAAAACGGTCATGGTCACTGTTGGTTTGCTGCCGGTCTGATTCTCTACAACTTTCTGAAACCATTACATCTGAGAAGTATGCTCAGCAAATCAGTGAGATGCACCTAAAACTACAAAGCCTGTAGCTGGCATTAGTCAACAGAAAGGGTCCGATTCTTCTTCACGACAACGCTTCAAAAGTTGAACGAATTGGGCTATGAAGTTTTGCCTCATTCGTCACATTCACCTGACCTCTCATCAACCAACTACCACTTCTTCAAGCATCTCAACAACTTTTTGCAGGGAAAATGTTTCCACAATCGCTAGGATGCAGAAAATGCTTTCCAAGAGTTTGTCAAATCCCAAAACATAGATTTTTATGCTACAGGAATAAACAAACATTATTTCTCATTGGCAACAATGTGTTGATTGTAATGGTTCCTATTTTGATTAATAAAGATAAATGTATTTGACCCTAGTTATAATGATTTAAAATTCACGGTCTAAAACAGCAATTACTTTCGTACCAACCTAATAACATCTCCCACTGTCTCCTCTGCCTTGTTGAACCTGGTGGAGGTGGAGGCTCAGCTCTCCACTGGGATCTAATGACACTACCCCAGCTGGGAAATTTAAACACTCCCTGGTTCCACCAGACAGAAGATGGAATATCAATCTGCCTGCTTACACTTACATTCCTCTGGCAGGGAAATTGAATTGCTGCCACCTGCTACTGCTGTTTAAGACATGGAAGATCAGCTCCCTGCTCAGTTAGTCAATACTATCCAACAGAAGAGTTGGAGTGTGTTGTCTGCTTCCACTGGGTAGAAAGTGGGGAGTCTTGGAATGTCAGCTTCCTAAGTAGAGGGAGCATAAACTGAAAGGGTTTCTGTTGTTAGGCCACACTTTGCTCAATAAGAAGAACAGGGGTTTTTGGCTAAGAAGAACAGGGGTTTTTGTTTGTTTGTTTGTTTGTTTGTTTGTTTTGTTTTGCTTTTTGTCTGAGCCTGTTGGCAGTTCTGGATTGGAGGCTTCTGCAGCATCCTGTCCGGAATATATAGAAGGCAATAAGGAAACCCAGGGAATTCACCATAGTGTTGTTTCTCAAGTTTCAAGGTCACTAGGCAGCCTGCCATCTTCTTATCGTCTTTCAGAGCCTTCTTATGCTTTTTTGTTGTTATGTCAGGATTTTTTAGTTGTCAATATAGAAATTATTATGGATCTAAAATGTTTCTTGGTCCCTATCTAATCATGTTTCCTGGAAAGGTCATGTCAATAGATTGTTTTTCAGTTCCTCTTTTAGAAGATATTTCCCAACAAAGAGATTTAAATGTTTCTATTGCAGTACAATATGCATGCATAAAAGTGCACAAATCATAAGTATACAGCTCAGTGAATTTTTACAAACTGAACATATTCATGTCATTATCATCTTGATCAAGAAACAAAACATAATCAGCAACCCCAAAGGTTCTCACTTCTACCTGTGTCTAATGACTACCCTTCCTAGAGGTTTCTATCCTGTCTTCTAATAGTATAGATTAGTTTTGCTTATTCTCTTTTGTGTCTGGATATTTTTATTGGTAGTTGTGGTCTGTTCATTCTCACTGCTATTCAATTCTTGATAAGCAATTGTGTGTTGTGTTAGTCAGCGTTCTCTGAAGAAAGAGAACCAATAAGATGTATATATAATATATATGTGTATATGTGTGTGCATGTGTGTATGAGGGAGACCCAAAAAAACCCAGAAGAATCTTTTGGAGGGCAGGCCCATTGTAGTACAGGCTTTCCTTGCTAGGTAAGTGTTTTAAGACCCCATCAGTATCAGTATACTAGATAGCGTTGTTGTGAAAGGCTGTGATCGGCTTCAGTGAATTTTTTTGGAGATTCATTCAATACACTTGCCCATTTCATGATTGTTCATTAGTTTTTTCTTTCCAACCAAAAATGGCATGACCCCCGTGCCCCACCCTCCCTGTTCACCTGATCTTGCCCTGAGAGACTTTTTTTTGTTTCCCTGAATGAAAAAAATCCTTAAAGAAAAACGTTTTGCTGATATGGAAGAAGTGAAATAAAAAAACAGCTGAAGCACTAAAGGCATAAAAATTGATGAATTCAAAAACTTTTTATCATGCCCTTTGTCCACTTTTTAAGGGGTTGTTTGCTTCTTTACTTTCACTTTGTTTGATCCTTATAGATCCTAGATGTTAGGGCTTTGTCAGATACATACTTTGCAAATATTTTTTCCTATTCTGTGGGCTCTTTACTCTCTTGATGATTTCTTTCACTGTGCAAAAACTTTTCAGTTTGATAATGTCCCACCTATCTTAGCTTTTATGGTATTCACTTTTGGGGACTTGGTAAGGAATTGGTTGCCTACTCGGTTGTGCATAAGAGTGTTTCCTACATTTCTTCTAAGATTCTCACAGTTTGAGGTTTTACATTTAGGTCTTTGATCCATTTAGAGTTTATTTTTGTATACAGTGATAGATGTCCAGTGTCATTCTTCTGCATGTAGTTAGCCAGTTTTCCCAGTGCAGTTTGCTAAGTATGGTCTCCTTTCCACAATGATTGTTACTGGTGGTTTTGTCAAAGATGAGTTGGTTGAGGGACGGTGTTTTTACTTCTGGAATCTCTGTCCTATTCCATTGGTCCATGTGCCTATTCCTGTACCAATACCATGCCATCTTGGTTACTGTTGCCTTGCAATAAAGTTTAAAGTCTGGAAGTGTGACACCTCCCACTTTTTTTCTTTTGCTGAGGATTATTTTGTCTATTTGTGCTCTTTTTTGTTTCCATATAAATTTCTGTATTGTTGTTTCCAAGTCTGTGAAAAATGATGTTGGTAATTTGATGGGTATTGCATTGGACCTGCAGGTTGCCTTGGATAGAATGGATGTCTTGACAATAATGATTCTTCTGATCCATAAGCATGGGATGTTTTTCCATTTGTTTGTGTTATCTGTGATTTCTTTGAGCAGCATTTTGTAGTTCTTCCCAAAAGATGACATACAAGCAACCAACAGACACATTAAAAATGTTCAACCTCACTAATCATCAGAGCAATGCAAATCAAAACTACGATAAGATATCATCTATCTTTAATAAGGATGGCTATCAAAAAACAACAGGTGGTAGTGCAGGTGAGGAGAAAAGGGAACACTTCTATGCTGTTGATGAGAATGCAAGCTAGTTCAATATTTATGGGAAGCAGTGTGGTAATTCCTAAAAGAACTAAAAATTGATCTTCCATATGATTCAGCAATCCCCTTCCTGGGAATATACGCAGATGAGCATAAATCACTCCATCAAAAAGACACTTATACAGACATGTTTATTACTGCACTATTCACAATAACAAAAACATGGAACCAACCCTGCTGCCCACCAAAAGTGGACTGGATAAAGAAAATTTGGTACATACACATGATGGAGTATTACACATCCATAAAGAAGAACAAAAGCATGGACTTCGGCCAGGCGTGGTGGCTCACGCCTATAATCCCAGCACTTTGGGAGGCTGAGGTGAGAGGATTGCCTGAGCCCACGGGTTCGAGATCAGCCTGGGCAACTTGGTGAGACCTCATCTCTATGATAAATCACAGAAACTAGCTAGGCACGGTGGTGTGCTTCTGTAGTTCCTGCTACTTGGAAGGCTGAGGCGGAATGATCACCTGAGCCCAGCAGGTTGAGGCTGCGGTGACTGTGAGTGTGCCCCTGCACTCCAGCCTGGGCGACACAGTGAGACTCCAACTCAAAAAAAAAAAAAGAGAATCATGGACTTTACAACAACTTGGATGGAGTTGGAGACCATCCTACCAAGTGAAATATCACAGAAACAAGGAACCGAATACCACATGTTCTCATTCATAATGAGCCCTGAACACTAGTCACATTAGCATAAGGATGGGATCAGCAGTCGCAGGACACTGCTAGGGGAGAGAGGGAGGGAACTGAGAAGAGAGTATGTAATAACACAAAGGGAACCTGGTCTACTACCAGGGGAGTGAGAGACAGTTAGAAGCCCAAACTTCACCTGCATGCAGCCTATTTATATAGTTAACCCTCACTTAAAACTGACAATCCTATAATAAATAAATTTATCAAAACTGTTTTGAGCCATGGAAAAAGCATCTTGATAGATGTATTGCATCAAATAGGGAGTACTTTGAAGGTGACTGAAGTTTAACTATGCAAGAATAAATCCATAATTTTATTAAATTATGGGTTTTTTTGGTCCCCCCTCATGTGTGTATGGGGAGTGTATGTGTGAGTGATTTATTACAAGGAATTGGCTTGTGTGATTATAAAGGCTGACAAGTCCCAAAATCAGCAGGGTGAGTCATCTAGCTGGAGATCCAGGAGAGCTGATATTTTAGATCCAGTGTGAACCTGAAGGCTTAAAAACTGAATTCTAGCCTGCAGGCCAGCAGGCTTGAGATCTATAAAGAGGTAAAGTTTCAGTTTGAGTCTGAAGGCAGGAAAAAAGCTGATGTCCCAGTTTGAAGACCAGGAAGAATTTCCTCCTACTTAGGGGATGGTCACCGTTTTTGTTCTATTCGAACCTTTAATTGATTGAATGAAGCCCACCTATATTAGGGAAGGCAGTCTGGGTTACTCAGTCTACTAATGTAAATGTTAGTCTCATTCAAAAACACACTCACAGAAACACCCAGAATAATGTGTAATCAAATATCTGGGCACCTCATGGTCTAGCCAAGTTGACATAAAATTAACTGTCATTAGTGTTTTCTGGTTTGGCCTACTATGAGTATGCTGGTATGCTGCTACAAAGATTCATGAGTAAGTCTTTGAGTGAATATATGTGTACATTTTTGTTGAGTATATATCTAGGAGTGAAATCACTCTGTTGTATTGTAGGTGTATATTCAACTTTAGTAGATATGGCCAAAGAGTTTTCAAAAGTGAATGTGTAAATTTAAACTCCCATCAGTGATCAGTGATATATGAGCGTTCTGGTTGCTCCACATGTTTGTAATGCCACAGTGCTTGACTTCTCTCTCTCTCTCTCTCTCTCTCTCTCTCTCTCTCTCTCTCTCTCTCATTGGTTTTCAGTTCAGTCATTTTGATGAGTATATAGAGACATTGCTTTGTAGCATTAACTCGTATTTCCCTGATGACAAAGGATGTTGATTTCCTTTTGATGTCTATTTACCTTTTGGCTATCCTCTTTTGTAAAGTGTCTGTTTACGTCTTTCTCCTTCTAATGGCAGTGCTGCTGTTCTTCATAAATTCTTGTTGGTCTCCTCATGCCCATTTTATCAAGCATGTCTATACATTTCTAAACCTCCAGTGTTGTACAGAATTCCAGAATTCTTTTGCATTTAGGTCTTGGTCTATAGAATAATCATGAAATGACACGTTTGTGTTTTTATGCATGTCCTTGAAGTTAGGAAAATTTTTCTATTGGGTTGGCTGTCTTTATCTTAGAAATATATAGGAATCCTTCATATAATTTGAATAGGAGTCTTTTTGTTGAATGTATGTATTATAAGATTCGTCTTCCAGGCTGTGACTTGCCTTTTACTATTTTTTTTTTGAATCAAAGTCTCACTCGGTCACCAAGACTGGAGTGCAGTGGCAATCTCATGGCTACCACAACCTCAACCTGCAGAACTCAGGTGATCCTTCTGCCTCAGACTTTCAAGTCGCCAGAACTCAGGTGTGTGCCACAATGTCTGGCTAATTTTTTTATTTATTGTAGAGATGAGGTCTCACTAAGTTGCCTAGGCTGGTCTTGAACCCTTAGGCTCAGGTAATCCTCTCACTTCTGCCTCCCAAAGTGCTGGTATTACAAGCATGAGCCACCGCACCTGGCCCTTTTACTCTTAATAATAGATTTTGTTGTACAAAAGTTCTTAATCTTAATATAGCTCTAAATTATCATTTTTCTCTTTATAGTTAGTGCTTTTTGTGTTCTGCTTCAAAAGTTTTGGGACTCTTCTTTTAACATTTTCTTCTCTTTCCCAGAACAACAGTTGCTCAAGAAGAAGAGAGGTGGCAGAAGAGGAAAGGATGGGAGGATGGACCAGGTGGCATTCAAGCTCAACCTTGCGTTATTCCTGAAACCACAACCACTAAATTCTCTAGCACTAAGAATTTTGTGCTAAATCAAACCAACCTTGCTGAATTTTATCCACTCATGGTGATTTCACCTTCTAATGGCAGTGCTGCTGTTCCTCATAAATTCTTGTTGGTCTCCTCATGCCCATTTTATCAAGCATGTCTGTACATGTCTAAACCTCCAATGTTGTACAGAATTCCAGAATTCTTTTGCATTAGCTCCTGGTCTATAGAATAATCATGATACGGCACATGTGTTTAAGTGTTTTTGAGCATGTCCTTGAAGTTAGAAAAATGTTATTCAATTTGGGTCATTGAGGACGTTGGATGTGCTGTGTAATTGCATGAGCTGACATATTTAAGTGTCAGTTCCAGACTAAACAAGACACCCCCATACTCATATTTCTGTTGTGCCATTTTCAGATTATCTTTTTATTGCTTAAATAAGCAGGTATTTTGTTAAGCTAAGACTTTGGATGTGGCAGTTTTAGAAATGCCAACTGATATATCAGTCTAATTAGAGAAGTAAGATGGAGAAGGACTATGATTAAATTTTAGGAGTTCACAATTTATCAATGAACCTTAGAAAAGAGCTAAATGTTTGAATCTAAGAGAAAATGAAAGAACAAATGTATATGAAAGGGAAAGAGAAAAGATATTATTCTTAGAGAAATAATACCGTTGTCTTCTAAAAGATCATTGTAAAATCAGGCATTTGGAAATCAGAGTGTAATTTCTCTGGAAGAAAAGAAGTTAGAAAAAGTCATGCAGTGTCTAGGGTAGGCTACAAAAAAATGTTTGGCACACAATGTAGCAGCAGTAGTACCATGTCTTGCCCTTATTTCCAAGTTTCCACAAAGTGTCCACACCCCAATCCTTGAGTCTAAATGCTTCTAAGCTCAGCAACAGAGCTTAAGCTTTATGGAAACCTGAATCTAGGAAGTGGAAACCTATGAAAGAGGAGAGGGCAGGAAATGCAGTTCCATGACAGCAAGGGGCTAAAACTTTCTTTCTGGGAAATGAGAAAAAAAAGGTGATTTGGGTCTACAGTGTCCCCAGATCTGCTATTAATAGTGGGAGGAGGTGTCATGGGTCTGTGAGCATCATAGGCAAAAGCTGCAAGAAACCAGCCATCACTGCTTGGCCCAGGGAGCCATAGTGGAAACATGGATGTCAGCAGATACCTGAAGGCTATTTAGAAAGTGTCACCTATTTGGCACTTCTCTGTAGTTTTGATCTAGTTTGAAAGGACTGAGCATCTAAATTAAATCAGAGCTGACAGACACTGTAATGCCTCCAGTTTATTAGTTCTATGGTGATTTAAAGCAAATTTACCAAATGTCTTAATTAGATTCTTGAAATTCCAAAAACACTAGGCAAAAATTCAATCTTGGCAAAAACACGTTAGTCCCACCCACACCCCCTTCTGCACACCCAGCTGCCAAATTGCTTAAATCTCTAAATAATTGCTTTCTAGATTAAATAAATTAAGCTCATTCATTTGCACTCAAGTTTCAAGATTCAACTGCCCATCCTTGCTCTCAAAGTTCGTTATCAGCAAAAAAATAGCACAGTTTGTTTTGTGTTACATACACACAAACACACAATTAGTAAAGTGAATTTTTCAAATGATTTATGTAAGTGTAAGAAAGAACCAAATCAGTAAATATTAAAATGTCTACCATAAAATTAAAGTTGCTTTCACCATCCAGGACAGAATAAAAGAGAAAAAGAATTATTTACAATTATTATAAGCATGTAAAATCAATTGGATTACACAAAGTACATCCTATTGCAATAAGATGTGTCTCTTACAAAGAGGCATATCTATAAAAGATGAAAGAGAAGATGAGAGCGGAAAAAGTATGCCATTCATCTCATGAGGAATAGGTGAATGTCACAGTTAACATTCTTTTAAAAAATCTAATGGTGCATCTGGAAAACAGCTTTGTTGAGGTCCTTCTGCACCATCAGGTAAGAGGCAGAAGAAAGATCCCTGCAGAGTAAGGCTTCCTCTCTCCATCATCTAGTCCAGCAGTTCTTAGCATGTGGTCCCCAGATCAGCAGCATCAGCATCGTCTGGGAATTTGTTAGAAATGCAAATTCTTGAATCCTTCCCTAGATGTGCTCTCAAGAATCAGTGTTTTTTTCTTCCTTTTTAAAAAATTTTAAAGATGTGGGGTACAATTCAGGATTAGGTATACAAGTAGTCATCGTACAGGTAAAATTTGGGCCTCCCTTTGGTCCCCACTTTGCCTGGTTTGAAGAAATCAGTATTTAACAAGCCTTCCAGGTGATCCCGAGGCATGCTAAAATCTGAAAACCACTGATTTTGAAGCCTTTCCATTACAATAATGGTGCTTCACGCACATGGCTTTCAAAATCAAGTCTGTAGATTCACCAGAAACAGGTACAGAGAGTCCGATGAGTAGTAGAATCATATGGTCCTGGGTTCAAATTCTGATTCATCCGCTTGTAGCAGGATCACTTTGAGTGAGCAACTATGTTTCACAGTGCACTGGTATCTTCCTCTGTAAATGGAACCCAGCATGGTAAAATAGGGTCCAGTGAAAAAATGGGCCTGGGTCCCATGCCTTCATTGGAATTGCCATAAATCACTTAGAAAGCAAGTTGTAGTTTTTGGAAATTTCTCTCTTTCCCACTTTCCTTCATGATCTGAGGAGGCAAAAATAATGTGGATCTGGAAAATACCGCGTTAAATTGAGATTATCTATAAAGAAGCTAAGGAAGCATGTTCTCGCATTGAAGCAGCTTTATGTTGCATCTATAGTTGGATTCTCAGCTGTTGTTTTAGAGAACTCACCTACTTTTTCTACAGTAAAATCTTATAAAAGGAAAACACTGTGGAAAATTCCATAGTTTTGTAGTCATCAGCTTCTCTGAGCTATTTCTTTAAAGATGAGTAAGTGTTACAGCTGCCTTAATTCATCTGGTGAAATCAGTCTCAATTTGCTACGATAATCTTTCCTATTTCTGCTTATTCTCATTCTTGGAACTAAAGAGGATGGGGACTCAGAGACCTTAGGTGAACAAAGAAAAAAAGAGAGGATTCTGGGCGTGTAATAGGTTCTGTATATACTATGTATGAGGAGTTCTTCACCATCTGCTTTGTGACTGGGTGTGGAATCTCAAAATATCTTATCTTTAGAATTATTTTGTGTCAACAATAAACAAACAGAAACCCAAATAAAAAGCACAATCCCATTCATAATATCCACAAAAAAAGAAAAGAAAAGAAATGTCTTGGCATCTTCCTAACCAGAGAAGTAAAAGACTACACTGCTCAAAGAAATCAAAGATGACACAAACAAATGGAAAAATATTCCATGCTCATGGATTGGAAGAATCAACATTATTAAGGTGTCCATCCTACTCAAGACAATCGACACATTTAATGCAATACCCATAATTGCCAGCAGCATTCTTCTCAGACCTGGAAATGACAATGCAGCAATTCGTATGGAGACATAAACGACCACTAATAGCAAAAACAATCCACAGCAAAAAAAAAAAAAAAAAAAGCGGGAGGTATCACACTCCCATACTTTAAACTTTATTATAAAGCTACAATAGTCAAAACAGCCTGGCCCTTGGTACAAGAACAGACATATAGACCAATGGAATAGAATTGAGATTCCAGAAGCAAAACCTCAATTTCTCAACCAACTCATCTTCAACAAAGCCTCCCCCACCAGCCGCTGGGGAGAAGAGAACCTATTCAGTAAATGGTGCTGGGAAAACTCGCTGACCACATGCAGAAGATTAAAACAAGATCCCTACCTATCACCATACACAAAAATCAGCTCTAATCGAAGACCTAAACATAAAACCTCAAACTATAAGAACCTTAGAAAATGCAGGAGACACCCTATGGAAATTGGAACTGGCAACCAATTTCTGATCAAAATCCCAAGTGCCCATGCCATAAGAGACAAGATAGACAAGTGAGACCTCATCAAACTGACAAGCTGCTGCAAAGCCAAAGAAACCATCAGAGAGCGGTGAGATAACCCACAGACTGGGGAAAGATATTTGCCAACTGTATATCTGACAAAGGCCTAGCATCTAGGATCAACAAGGAACTCAAATGTGCTGAAAAGAAAAAAAACAAACAGCCCCATTACAAAGTGGGCAAAAGATATGAATAAACACTTCTCAAAAGAAGACACATGAGCAGCCAACAGATACATGAAAAAATGTTCAGCCTCACTAGTCATCAAGGAGATGTAAATTAAAACTACACTGAGATACCACCTAACTCCAGTCAGAATGGCCATCTTCAATAACTCAAAAAATAACAGATGTTGGAGAGGATGTGGGGAAAAGGGAACATTTCTATACTGTTGTTGGGAGTGTAAACTAGTACAGAGAAAACAGAGACGTTGACCTTCCATGCAACCCCCAATCCCCCTGCTGGGAATGTACCCAGAGGAACTCAAATCACTCTATGAAAAAGATACCTGCACACGTACGTTTATTGCAGCATTATTTACAATAGCAAAAACATGGAACCAACCATGCTGTGCATCAAAAGAGGACTAAATTTTAAAATGATGGAATATTACACAGCCATAAAGAAGGACAAAATTATGAACTTTGCAGCAACTTTGATGGACTTAGAGTCTATAATACTGAGTGATCTATCACAGAAACAAAGAACTGAGTACCACATGATCCAATAAGCAGTCCTTGAACAATTATCATAATCCTATAAGAAAGGGATTGACAGTAGTTGGAAACTATCTGCAGGGGGGCGGAGGACAGGATTGGCAGTAGTGGGAAACTGACAGGGGAGGGGGACACACCTCATCTTCAAGGGTACCTGCAGAATGAACATTTGTATACCTAACCTTGGATTGTACTCCACATCTTTAAAATTAAAAATAAAAAAGAGGATTATTTGGTGTTGTAAGAAATCCCTAACTCTATGGAAAAGAAGGTAACCTGGCTGGAGGTTTGTGGGGCCGAGGGTTGTAATGGGCAAAATATCTTACTGGGATACATTGACCTTTTGTTTTTTTACCTTCTCAATGGAGTCATATGTGTCAAAATATTAACAGATATCACTGATTTAAGGTTAAAGGGAGTCACAGCTATATGAAGATTATCTTTAGGGCAACTGGAATGTAGTTACTGTATCTTCCTGTTAGGAAATGTTGGCTAAAGAATTATAAACCAATGTGCTAATAACATGCCAAATATGCAAAAGATAGAACTTTTTATGTCAGCTATTTCTCCTGTAGCCTGTGAAAAGGCTGTGTCTATTTTTTAGAGCAGGGGTTCTTAAACCAGGGTCCACAAGTAGGCATCAGGAGGGTCCCTAAATCTAAGGCTGTGTGAGGAATTTTGTGCATTTTTATGAAATGAAGTCCATAGATCTCAAGAGATTTGCAAAAACTTCATAGCCCCAAACAGTTAATAATCACCAAAAGTTTTTTCCCAGTGTTTTCATGTCTTCATTATTCTTCATAGCATCCCCTTGATGAAGGACTTGTTGGCTTGTCAAACCAGTTGGCAGACAGAATAGGAACATAGACCCTGTTCTTTCTAGGAAGAACAAAATAAGACTCCCTAATCATTGCCAGTTCTTTTTAAAAATTATTTTGAATTTTTATAGGCAATACAAGCAAATGACACAAACTTTAGGGAGTTATAGAGTGTAAAACAAGCCTCGCTTTCAATATCTTTCCTCAGACATCCAATCCAGAGTTTTTTGTGTACCCTTCCAGACCTATGTTATGCAACACAAGCATATAAATATGTTCACATATTTTTATAGAAATGACAGCATAATTTACTCAATATATTTGCTGATTTTAACTTAGAAATATATTTTAGAAATCCTTCCATATCCATACATACATGAATCTTCCTCATTGTTTTTAATGATGGCATACCATTCTATTGCATGGTTGTACCATACTTTTTTGACCAATTCCCTATTGATGGATATTTAGGTTGTTTCCAATCATTTGCTAATAAAAATAAAGGTAATACAAATAAAGCTCTGAGGAATAATATTATGTCATTATTATGACATATGGATATATGTCATTTTGCTTACTGGTGTGTTTGATCAACTCTTAGAATGTAATAATTGGTTATGTGTTGGGTGACTTTGTTAGATATTCTCAAATTTCCATTTACAGAGCTTGTACTAGTTATTCTCCCACCAGCAGTGTACAAGTGTGTTTCCCTCCTCATATCTTTGGCAATGTTGTTGGACTTTGACAACCAATGGGTTCAAAATGGTATCTTATTTTAGTTTTAATTTATCTCTTATTATGATCTAATTTTTCTTTTCTTTCTTTCTTTTTGTTTGAATCGGAGTCTCACTCTGTTGCCCAGGCTGGAGTGCAGTGGCACACTCATGGCCACTGCAGCCTCGACCTGCTGGGCTTAGGCAATCCTTCCACTTCAGCCTCCCAAGTAACTGGAACCACAGGCATGCACCATTATGCCTGGCTAATTTTTGATTCATTGTAGAGATGAGATCTCACCAAGTTCCCCAGGTTGGTCTCGAACCTGTGGGCTCAGGCGATCCTCTCACCTCAGACTCCCAAAGCGCAGGGATTATAGGCATGAGCCTCCGTGCCCGGCCTAATTTTTCATTAATAGTCTGACTCCACACCAGAGTTCCATATAGAACTTGGTACTGAAGTGTTTAAGTGGTGATTAAATCTTTAATAAAGCCCCATTTCAGCATTCTGCTACAAGCAGAAGCCATTGGATAGAGGGAGGCATGAGCAACAGAGCGCAGATTATTTTTCAACTGATGCTCTATCAATAGCATCATCAACACAGATGAAGGGCTGTATCATCACTGCTAAGGATGCATTTAAAGAGATACTAATCTAATCTATGCCTCAGTCAGCAGTGATCTTTATGAGGAAGAACTGATTAGACAAACAGATTCTGTCCTGTTTGGTAATCTAGTTCCTCTTCTGCCGTCTTATATGCTAGTGGCACCACCACCAAACAACCACAACAAAAAATAACGCACGTTAAAATAAAAACCATTTTAAGTAGATGTTAGAAATTTAGGTGTAGGTTCACAATTCAAAAAGTCTCATTTCTTTTGTAATTTTCTTATTTTTAGAACAAAATGCATTAATACAACAGGTGGATATTTTTGTACTAATTTTTGTACTAGATTTTATAAAGGAGATTCCTTATATTTACCTGGACAATATATTTAATTATGAGATAAAACTGATACTGCTATAAATGAATTCAAGTCTGAAAAAAGACTTGCAATGAAATTTGTATTATGTACTATAATATTTGTTAAATTGAGACTAGTACTGGAGAGGTAAAAATGCGTATTGTTAATTATTGTATCTAATTTATTTTTGTAAGACACCAATTAGAAAGAAATGAGGCAATTAAATGAATCTTCAACTGAAACAAATGTAATAAGCCCAGACAATCCTTTAAACCACAAAGGACTTGAGGCCTCCCTTTATCATTAGATAATGTTAATCTTTCTGCATATCCATTAATTATTGGGAAAATTTGTTACTATTTAAGGTCTATTAGAAAATGAAAACCACAAGAAGAGGGAAAAATATCTTCAATACTGTTACTCTACGATCAAGATATGCATCTCTCTCTTTCTCTCTCTCTCTCTCTCTCTCTCACACACACACACACACACACACACACACACACACACACACACACAAATGTTACAGTCATGTACTTTCGACAGGACTGATATTTATTTCCTGAAAATAATCCTTTTATTTTAACAGTTTAAATGAAAGCAATATAGTATCTTGCCAATACAGATATTTACTCTAAAGTATAGATGTGGTTGGTACTCAAATGTTTCTACGATTAATCCAGAACTCTGTTAAATTAAGCAAGATAGTTTCTTGAACATTGAGGCACTTTTAGCATATTCATGTTTTTCTCTAATACCTTGGAGAGAGTGTACAGTTAAGTTCTTCATTAAAGTTACTTGTTTATCATTTTGTTACTATTGTGTTTCCTGGGATAAAAATCAGTTGAAAATATCAATGTATGAAATTAGTAAGATGAAAAAGCTAATCATGCTTTGTTAGGAATTCTCTTAAAATTATTCAGTGTTGTTTTTTAAATAGCCTAAGGTTAAGGAGAGTTTGCATTTCAAATTATAACAATTTTTTGGAGCTTCCAATGTATTAAGTTGCCAATTGGAGAAACATCAGAAATGAGAATAATACATTTTTAAAAAATTATGTTAGGTCAATTCATGATACTCATTTTGTATCACTCATAAAATAACTCTAATGTTATTTAAAATGAGAACATGGTGCATCTTAACAGCTTATGATATTAATTTTCAATCTAAAGACCCTGACTTCCATGTTTGGCATGTAAAATGTAAGTTCAAATTAATGAATGTTTATTGTAATGCTACAATAAAAAATTACTGTTAGTTTCCCTTTAAAAAAGGCTTATAATTTAGTCTGGAATGGCCCCAAGGTGAATATAATCAGTTCGCTGAAATAGTAATTAGGAAAAATTGAAAGAGTCAGCTACCATCTTTACTGAAGCATAAAAAAGTCTCAGACCAAAATGACAGAAAATTACGTTTCCTTGAAAACTTTCCATGCCTAGTGAAAATCTTGCAAGGTGAAAAGCTTTCACGGGTGCACCAGAACTAGCTTATACTGGCCAATTTTTGGAATTTTGTGAGAAAATTGTGAAAAACGGATATTAAAATTTACACTAGATAAACTTACATTTAAATAAATTAGGTTAAAAACAAAGGCAACAAATATCCCGAACTAGTCACTTCCTAATTATTTCATGAAATTTTTCTGTGATCTGTTTTCTTCATTGTTAACGCTTATTGTATCTGTGTGGTGGAAATACTATGTGATGATGTGGTACTGTTCATCTCTTCTCAACTTTGCATTCAGTAATGTCATGCTTGTAGCTTGGAATCAGTCATGGTGGGAATATTTACACCATGGATATTGGCAAATGCTATGAATCACAGCTTTTTGTTTTAGAGAGGCAGTTGCTAAATATTTATCATCACATCATTGCTTATATAGCACAACAAGCTGGAATTCTAAGTCTGAGGAAAACTTGAAAATTAGATACAAAATGTCTCATCAAGTAGGTGAATAGGAGGATGTCTCAGAGTACTCTGCAAAAGGAAATTAGGGAAGACAGGTCACATTCCAGATGAGTTAGCCAGGCTTCATGATCACTTGGTCACCCAATGATCAGGCACTCCATTTTTACCAGGGCATACCAGGAGTTATTTCTGAAAGATGTACATGACATGTCTTTTCTCCAGAAGCCCAGAAGCCTGTGTTGTGTTCTCTAATCAGAGATACATTCCCCACAATTTTCCCCACTATGGATACTTCTAATACTGTAAGTTCTGCCAAGTCATATGGCGCAAACAGCAGGGCTGTTTGCATCATCACCTGGACCTATTGCAGAGCTTTTTTCCTGCTCTAAGCCCCATTAAAGCTGGCAGACTGAATGTCACCCAATACATGGGTCATAGCACTGTTCCAAGATGTGGGTAATACTCCAGGTGCCTCCAGAACCCCCCAAAAGACCTTCAAGGTGCTGCTGTCCTTCATGGTGAGAGAAATAAGTTGCAATCTTTTGTAATTGTTGAGAGGATGTCCTGGCATTACCCTAGACCACTGAAGTCCTACATTTTTGTTGATTTTGTGGCAGTCTCGATTTTTCATGAGGGCGTATCTCCCACTTTCTAGAGTGCATGTGTCTTAACACTGGAAATGTTCTAAGCACTTTCTGCTTACCCAATCATATTGGCATGACGTCATCAATAGAGTGGACCATTATGATGTTCTGTGGAATGTGTAGCTGATCTAGGTCTCTTCAGTCTATTTTAGGATGGAAGACGGGAGAATTATACCCCTGGGGCGAGACTGCAAATGTATTCTGTTGTATGTTCTAAGTAAATATAAACTGTTTCTGATGCTTTTTTTTGATAAGAATAGAAAAGAATGCATTCCTCAGATCAACAGCCACATACCATGTACCTGGGATCATGTTCATCTGATCTAGCAAAGATACTACATCTGGCACAAGCAGCTGAAATCGGGACTACCATTTGCTTGAGCTTGTAGTAGTGCACTTTTATCTTCTAGGATTCGTCCAGGTGTTACAAGGACCAGTCTGGTGACTTAAATGGAGATATTATAGGGACCATCATTCCTGTATCCTTTAGGTCTTCAAGGGTAGCATTAATGCCTGCCATTCCACCCAGTATTTGATGTTGGTTTTAAATTACCATCTTTATAGGGAAGAGGTGAAATTTTAGAAGCTTCCACTTGGCCTTCTCATTATGATAGCTCTCATCTTGGTGGTTGTACCAAATACTAAGGATGTCCATTTCAATTAATATGTTTGGAGCCAGAAAAGACCACTGAGTGTGTCTGTGGACCTACTAGGACCACTAGGATCCAGATATGGCCCATGACTCCATGTATTACCTGGCTCACATGATGCTTCATGTATTCAAGTCTCAACATCAACTTGGATCCTGTGCTCAGCAGTTCTCAAAATGTTTGGATATTATTCATTCTTCAGTGTACAATTACCTAACTAAATGGCTGTGGGCCCCTCTAGAGATAGACTGGGGGAATCATTACCAGTGCATTTAGCATATAGCAGGGTCCTTCCTCCTAATGACTTTCCTCTTCTTCAGTCAATCCGTTCTGCTTTCAAAAACTGACTCAAGTCAAGGAACTGGATAAGAACTAGGGACTTTTATTGGGGTAAATGTGCTCAGTCACCTGGTCATCTATCCCTGACTTCATTTGATTTTGCAGATCGAGTGGGTAGCTGCCTTTGTTTTTCTCCTAGTGATGCCATGTTCTGTTAAACATCTCCACTTGACCCTAGCTCCAAACTTGTTGTTAATTACCATAATTATATCAACCTAGTTTCTGATTATTAGAATAGTCACCCGGCTTGTAATGTATAAGGGTCCTATCATCCTTATTTCTTAACTTACTATCACTACCAGCCAACAGTGGTTAGCCACCATAGCATATTTTTTGTGATGTTGGTCCTTTCTCATCATCACATTTCTGATCTCCTAGGTAAATGGTATATCCTCTTAGTCCTTCCAATAAATAAAACCCTTCAGCAGGTTTCCTGGCCTTATGTATACGTGCTCTAGCATTCCCACTTCTGCCATATAGTCTTCCGCTATCTGCCATGGCAATTTTGGCGTTTCTACCTAGCATAAGGTATATAGTTCTTTTTCCATGGTTAGAAGAGGATCCATCCTTAGGACTATCCTTGAGGTCCTTGCCAGGAGTTAAATTCTCTTTCCTGGATGCATGCTCCTAAATCAATAAGTTCTGCTTTATTCAACTCATGCCAGTAATGTTAGTTGGGAACTACAGCTGCTTTGAGGTAGTGTTCTCTTTCTCCCTTTTCAGGCCAGCATTTCCTTGGCAAGGTGATGATATGTCCGAACCCTAGTTATTGGCCTAGTGACCAGAAGGGTGATGAAGACAGGTCCTGGGTAGGGGAGTGGAGACTATATTGTATTGTATGGGAGAAGCCTCTACATCATTTTAAAGCAAATGGGGAAAGCTGGACTTTCACAGGGGAGAGGAGCCAGAGGGTTCAGGGAAATCTGGAAATTTGAAATGCTGAGCATATCAACCCAGTTGTCTCCATCCCTTGTGTCAGGGTCCTAGTCTTTTCTAGCCAAAGGAAACTTGGCATATCATGAACTTCGCATAACAGATCTGGTTATTTTGAAAGTTTGTCTTCTTTGGTGCTCTGTTGCTACTCTTAAAATTAAGTCCTGGGTCTTGTCTTCAGTTTTCTCTGTCCTCTGTCTGGAGAAAATGAGAGTCCCTTCATAAGCATAACGAGGCCCTCCAGTTTTCATACTTGGTTGTCAGTCTCCTTACAGTTACTCTTGACCCTGTATTTTTAAATGTCTGAATCATAGCATCAGCTAGTGTACTCCTTTCTAAGAGTATACCATCCTATTTCACCAGCAATGAAAGTTTTAACAATGTTACCACTAACTCATGCCAAAGGCTCTCTGTGTTCTACCCATCACCAGTGATGGTATTCTCATTGCCAGTTGGGTGGCAGGTGATCCAGTTCCTAAATCTACTCTCCACATTTGCTTTCTCTTTTTTTGGCACTAACTGTTGTAGACTGGGTACCCTGGGAAGCAGACTCCAAGACAGCTTAGGGGGCAAGAAGGTTATTAGGGATCGTCACCTGTGGAAGAGAAAGAAAATAAAAAGACTGGACAGAGGAAGAAGTTAAGCTGTGTTGTAGAGTCTATGGGTATCTCAGCTGACCCTGCAAGGAGTTCTGAAGCATGAATAATTCTCCAGTTATCATGAGTTGAAGTGAGATGGTCAGACCTTCAGACCTCCTCTTGAATCTGTCATTAGGTGTGGGCTACCCTGGAAAGAAGGCATGACTTTGGGCCAGGCAACTCTCTGAAGGCACCTTTGAAGAAGATTGACAGCAGAGGATGGTCTATCAGTAGTATTCCCAGAGACTGGTCAGAGAGTATAGGGAGGACTTCTTTCCAGAAGGAGGATCTAGACTGCACACCACATCATTCGTCAACTATAACAGCAAAATATCTTTAATAAATCCTAGAATTCCATTTTCCAACACATGCAGAACTTCCTGGAGATGATGAGTATGGCAAGCAATTATAAATATTTTGTAATGATCTACCCTTTATTTGCAGGAGATATTTTCAAGACTCCCAATGCCTGAAACCATGGATGGTGTTAAATCCTATATATACTATGTTTTATCCTATAAATATGATATGCTATCTCCTATGATAAAGCTTAATTTATTAATTAGGCATAGTAAGAGATTAAAAAGAGTAACAATAAAATAGAACAATATACTGTATAACAACATACTGTATATAACAATATACTATAATAAAAGTTCTATGAATATGGTCTCTCATTCTTTCCTTCTCTTACTTTTTTTCTGCCTCAAAATATCTTATTGTACCGTACTCACCTCTTTTCTTACTTCGTTTGACCACAGATAACTGAAACTGAGGTAAGCACAGCCTGAATAAGAAGAGACTACCGTATTAGGTTGTAGCTCAAAATGATTGAATATTAACAATTACATACCATCCAATCTAGTAGTGGAATATATGGGAAAGGAACTTGCATTGAACACGTGGTCTGATTTAAACGTTCATGCACTCTGAAATGAGTTCATGCACTCTATTAAATAGTTTCACTTCCCACACAAGCCCTACAACCCTTATCCTCTCCATTTTGGTTGTATTAATTAAAAAACCCTGCTATTAAAGCGTCTGATATCACTCACAACCTCTGATTTTAAAAAACCTAATGAATACAATGGAAACTTATCTATTTCTATTTACCACATCCATTCCAGCTCTGAGTCTTGAATTGTATTCCTCCCATCACATGGAATGCTTCTCTATGCATTGTTCCACACCCTAACCAAAACAATAACAAACTCTCTTCTGATGACACAAGTTTTCCATAGCTTCCAGTTTCTCCAACACCTAAGGCCAGTTCAATATAGTCTAGGATTTAATGACGATGAGGTGTATCTTATGGAAGGATTCCATCTCATGGGGATTATTTCTGTTTCACCAGATAGGTATGAGTGTCTTGAAGGCAGACACTGTAACATTAACTTCCTCTGTTTTACCTGATGACTGAAACATATGTGGATTTTAAAGACATTTGAATGTGTATATTTCCTGCTTACCTATCTTAGCTGTCCTTTCAAAGTTATACATACATAAATAAATTAAATCATTCATAAGCACTCAAAAAGCTGAGGAATAAAGTTAGGGGTCTGCCAAAGTGTTCTTGGAGGGTGTGCTAGGCTGAAGGGAGAACAAAAGCTGTAAACACCCAGAGAGCAGGAGCTGTGAGTTTGGCTTCCTGATTCTCCCTCTCATAGAACTCTGCACTTTTCTTAATAACACTTTTCATTGCTTCTAATTCCATCCTTGTATCATTATTAAATTAGTAACTGGCCCACCCCAACTAATGTATAAATAAGCTCCATTAGGACAGAGAGAGCGTTTGCTTTGCTAGCCATCATATTTCTAATGCCTAGCACGTAATATATGCTCAGTAAATATTTACTAACAGAATTATTAAAGGCAGTAACAATGGCTATCATTTGAGGAGAGGAAAACAGGACTTTGCCTTAGGCTTCAGGGACTTCTAACTACCAATGCCTGCCCCTTGGCCAATGTTTCCAAGATGGGCTTCTTTGGTTACTGTTAGATTTTCTCATGTGAGAAGATCCTTAACGGACAAACACCTTCGATTCCTACTCCCTGCCATGAGAACCTATCCTTCACTCTCCTGGGCAAATTTTTAGAGTAGAGGGTTTGTCCTTACTCCAGAGGTTCACTGTCCTGTGGCTGAATCTACTAACTGGACCCAACATATCCACCCATAAGAACATCAATTTCAGCAAAACAAGCTTGTCTCCCAGCAGTGACACCTCAAAATTGGCATCACAAATTCTGAAAGTCACCTTAAGGAACGCTTCCTCATATTCTGCCCTGAAGATTGCCCTCTGGACACATCTTCCCTAATTGCCACTCAGGCTTGACCCAAATATTGGAAGTGGTTTCTTGTATTTACTACTCAATACAGGGTTAGCATACTCATGCTCTCATTCTCTCCTTTCCTCTCCCTCTAGTTTGTCCTCTATCTACTCTCCCCTATGCTATTCTGGAGCAATTCTTAGGCTTATGATGCACTTCATGTGTGTTTGTGTGTGTGTGTGTGTGTGTGTGTGTGTGTGTGTGTGTGTGTGTAAGTGAACTGTGGAGTGTGGAAGAGTCTGTGGCATGGCAGAATGAAGGAGAGACAATATAAAAGGGAGAGAAGATAAAATCATTCCAACATCTTTTTCTTCTGCACCTACAAGCTACCTCTTGCTGCATAACAAATCACCCAACTCTTAGTGGTTTAAAACAATACTAACCACTTATTTTGCTCACAAATCAAAAATAGGGGCAGGGGATGGCAGGAGCATTTGTCACTGCCCTAGATGGCATCAGCCGGGGCAGCTCAGCTAGGGGCTAGAGGATCCACTTCCAAAATGGCTCATAACAAGTGAATGATACACATAATAAGTGAGTTCTGGCTGCCAGTTGAGAGCTCAGTTAGGGATAAGAGTGGGAGAGGTAGGGCTGTTAGACTCCTCATACACAGTGACTGAGTTCCAAGAGCAAACATCCCAAGCCTAATGAATTATGTTTGGATATTATTAAAGAATTTAGCTGAAAAGACCAAGTATTGACTGATCCTTTCTCTATCTGTTTTTCATTTATAGCCAGCTTGTTTCCAAAAGGATTTGAGGCGGAAGTTCCCTTTATTTATGGTAGACACCATAACCTTTAAACATGATTCTTACATTCTGAATTTTAAGAGATGGTCTACATTTTTTAGAGAAAAAAGAGGTATGTGCATGATGTGGGGAGGCGTGCTTGTGCATTTACCTGCTGTATATGAGCCTAGATGTACATGGCTGTGTATTTTTATGTGTATCTACATGTGCGTGCATGGGAGTGTGTTTAGCTGTGTTGGTGAGACTGTGTGCACGTGTGTCAGCACGTGTATGCATGTGTACACACTGGGTGGTGTGTAGTTTCTATGAGGATATCAGTCTTTATTGGTAGTCTTACAGTGACTTGGAGAGTTGCTGCAAGACTGACTAAATGATAGCATGATACATTTTAAGAGAAAATTTAGTACTTTATGCGAATTCTAAATGTAATTATTTTAGCTACATGTATGTTAGCACATGCATTTTCTGCAAGTGACCTCTTAATTCACAAAACTGAATAAGACTTACTTGGCCAATATCTTTCAAATGATATAGTTCCAAATGTTCTATAGATTTTTCTAATAAGAGAGATGCTGCAAAGTAATCTGTTGCATTTTCTGTGACATTTATGATTCATGCTTTAATACTTATCCTTCGGACTACTTGAGAAAAATACTTCTGAAATGATTCATTTGTTCCTGGTTCAAATGAACTGGCAAGAAAAGAATGCAGTACATTTTTAACTTAAAAAAAAAGCAAATACAGGTTTCCAAGGAATGGACTGCAATACCACTCTAATCTTGGTGTCTAATAATACTAAACTTTATTTCTGTAGTACATGAGACAATTGGGTGCTTATTGCTTTTATTTTTACATGGCAAAATATATCTTTCTTGGGCATGCAGTTCCATGAGTTTTGACAAATTTTTTTTTTTTTTTTTTTAATTTATTTATTTTTTTTTGAGTTGGAGTCTCACTCTGTCGCCCAAACTGGAGTGCAGTGGCCGCTCCCGGCCACCGCAGCCTCGCCTGCTGGGCTCCGGCGATCCTTCCGCCTCAGCCTTCCGAGTAGCCGGAATTACAGGCATGCGCCACCACGCCCAGCTGATTTTTTTGATTTATTGTAGAGATGAGGTCTCGCTGCCCAGGCGGGTCTCGAACCCGCGGGCTCAGGCAATTCACTCACCTCAGCCTCCCAAAGGCGCGGGATTACAGGCTGAGCCACCGAGCCCGGCGAGTTTTGACAAATTTGTAGGGTTGCATAACTACTATCTTAATCAGGATATAGAACAGCTTCTTCACCCCAAAATATTATCTTTGTAGTCAATTATTCCGTCTTCTCTAATCCCTGGTGACAATTTAACTGTTCTTCATTCCTATAGTTTTGTCTTTTCGAGAATGTCATACAAATGAAATTACACTATGTATAACCTTTTGAGTCTGGCTTCCTTCACTTAGAAAATGCATTTGCAACTCACCCATGTTGTTGCATGTATCTATAGTAAGCTCATTTTTTATGCTGAGTAGTATTCATTTTATGGACATACCACAGTTTATCCATTCACCCGCTGAAGAATATTTGAGTTGGTGATATTGTGAATAAAACCGCTGTAAACATCTATCTACAGGTTTTATGTGAGAACACAGATTTTCATTTATCTGTGTAAGTAGTAACAGTTAGGAGTGGGATTACTAAGTCATATGGTGTGTATATTATTAACTCTATAAGAAAATGCCAAACTGTTTTCTAGAGTAACTACATAATTCTGCATTCCCATAAGCAATGTATATCAGTTGCTCCATCTATGCAGTACTTTGTCTTGTCAGTATTCTTTGTTTTAGTCATTTTATTTTATTTTTTTTTTAATATGTGAGGTACAATTTGGGATTAGGCATACAAATGATCATCATACAGGTAAAGTTTGGGCCTCCCTTTGGTCCCCACTTCACCTGGTTTGAGATCAGGTACCCTTATTGATGAAATGTGCCCCTCCCTTCACCAGCAGTTTCCCACTGCTGCCAATCACTTTCTTATAGAATTATGATAAACGTACAGGGTCCACTTATGAGTGAGAACGTGGTACTCAGTTCTTTGTCTCTGTGATAGATCACTGAGTATTACAGACTCTAAATCAATCCAAGTTGCTGTGCAATATTCCATCGTGTCTATGTACCACATTTTTTATCCAGTCCAGTTTCGATGGGCAGCACAGTTGATTCCATGTTTTTGCTATTGTGAATAGTGCTGCAATAAACATGCATGCTCAGGTATCTTTTTTGTAGAATGATTTGGGTTCCTTCAGGTATATTCTCAGAAGAGGGATTGCTGGGTTGTATGGAAGGTCAATTTCTAGTTCTTTTAGGAATTGCTACACTGTTTTCCATAGAGATTGAACTAGTTTGCATTCCCACCAACAAGGTAGAAGCATTCCCTTTCCTACACATCCTCACCAGCAACAGTTGTTTTTTTATTTTATTAATGATGGCCATTCTTACTGGAGTTAGGTGGTACCTCACTTTGGTTTTGATTTGCATTTCTCTGATAATTAGTGAGGCTGAGCGCTTTTAAATGTGTCTGTTGACTGCCTGTATATCTTCTTTTGAGAAGTGTCTATTCATGTCTTTTTCTCACTTTTTAATGGGGCTGTTTGTTTTTTTCCTTTCGGCATGTTTGTGGATCCTGAATGCTAGGCTTTTGTCAGTTATACAGTTGGCAAATATTTTCTTCCATTCTGTGGGCTGTCTACCTGCTTTCTTGATGGTTTCTTTTGTCTTGCAGAAGCTTTTCAGCTAGATGAGGTCCCACATGTCTATCTTATTTCATATGGCATGGACATCTGGGGTTTTGATGAGAAATTGGTTGCCTATTCCAATTTTCATAAGGGTATCTCCAGAGTTTTCTAGGATTCTTATAGTTTGAGGTTTTATATTTAGGTCCTTGATCCATTTGGAGTTTATTTTTGTGTATAGTGATAGGTGAGGTCCAGTTTCATTCTTCTGCATGTGGTCAGCCAGTTTTCCCAGCACCATTTATTGAATAGATTCTCCTTTCCCCAGTGGTTGTTGGTGGAGGCTTTGCCAAAGATGATTTGGTTGAGAAATTGAGGTTTTGCTTCTGGAATCTCTATCCTGTTCCACTGGGCTACATGCCTGTTCTTTCACCAATACCAGGCTTTTTTGATTATTGTAGCCTTATAATAAAGTTTAAAGTCTGGAAGCGTGATACCTCCCGCTTTATTTCTTTTGCTGAAGATTGTTTTGGCTATTTGTGCTCTTTTTTGGTTTCCACATGAATTTCTGTATTGTCATTTCCAGGTCTGAGAAGAATGATGTTGGTAATTTAATGGGTACCATATTGAATCTGTAGATTGCCATGGGTAAGATGGACATCTTAACAATGTTTATTCTTCTAATTAATGAGCATGAAATATTTTTTCATTTATTTGTGTCTTCTTGTATTTCTTTGAGTAGTGTTTTGTAGTTTTTGTGGTAAAGGTCTTTCACTTCTCTGGTTAGGAACATGCCAAGGTGGTTCATTTTTTTTGTGGCTATTGTGAAAGAAATTGTACTTTTTATTTGGTTCTCTGCCTGTTTGTTGGTGTATAAGAATGTGACTATCTTTTGCACATTTATTTTGTACCCTGAGACATTGCCAAAGTCCTTTATCAGTGCAAGGAGTTTTTTGACAGATTCTCTTGGATTTTCTAGGCATAGGATCATATCATCAGCAAAGAGAGACAACTTATCTTCCTCTTTTCCTATCTGGATACCCCTGATTTTCTTCTGCTGTCTGATTGATTGCTCTAGCTAGGACTTCTAACACTATGTTGTACCGGAGTGTAAGTGGGTAGCCTTGTCTTGTTCCGGTATTCAGGGGAAAGGCTTTCAGTTTCTGTCCATTTAGCAATATGTTGGCTGTGGGTTTATCATAGATGACTCTTACTATTTTGAGGTATATTCCCTCAATGCCTAGGTGTTCAAGGGTTTTATCAAGAAGTGATGCTGGATTTTATTGAAAGCTTTTTCTGCATCTAATGATATAATCATGTGGTTCTTGTTTTTACATCTTTTGATGTATTTAATTACATTTATGGTCTTGCAGATGTTGAACCAGCCCTGCATCCCTGGGATGAAACCTACTTTGTCATAGTGGATGATTTTTTGAGATGTATTGTTGGATCCATTTTGCTAGAATCTTGTTGAGAATTTTTGCACCTGTGTTCATTAGGGATATTGGCCTATAGTTCTCTTTCTTTGTTGGATCTTTACCCAGTGTGGGTATCAGTGTGATGTTAGCTTCATAAAATGATTTTAGGAGAGTTCCATCTTTCTCAAATTCCTGAAATACTTTCAATACTTTCAACAGGATTGATTTCAGCTCCTCCTTGTATGTTTTGTAGAATTCTGCTGGAAAGCCATCTGGTCCAGGGCTTTTTTTCGTAGGTAGTTTTCTTATGACGGAGTCAATTTCTTTGGCTGTTATTGTTCAACTAAGTATCTCAATTTCTTCTTGTTTCAATCTTGGAAGGTTATGTGGTGTCAGAAAGTGCTCCATTTCATTTAGGTTATTACATTTGTTCCATACAGATGTGCATTGTAATCTCTGATAATCTTTTGTATTTCTTCAGGATCAGTTGCGACTTGATCTTTTGCATTTCTGATTGTGTTTATTTAGGCTTTTTCTCCCTTTTTCTTAGTCATTCTGGCTAAGGGTCCATCAATCTTGTTTATCCTTTCAAAGAATCAGTTTTTTGTTTCGTTGATTTTTTTCTATGATATTTTTGTGTTCTGTGTCCCATATTTGGGCTTTTTGTTTCAGTTGTTTTAATATATGTGTAGTAGTACCTCATTGTGAGTCTAATTTGCATTTCCCTAATAAACAATGATAGTCATATCATTATGTGTTTATTTTTCATCCACATAGTTTCTTTGATAAGATGTCTGTTCAAACTTTTTGCCCATTTTTAAGGGCCTGTATGTTTTCTTGGGGAATTTTACAAGTTCATTGCATATTCTGGATATAAATCCCTTGTAAGATATCTAATTTGAAAATACTTCCATCAGTCTGTAGCTTGTTTTTTCATTCTCTTAACAGTGTCTCAGAGAGCAAAAGTTTTTAATTTTCACAAAGTCTGACTCATACTTTTTTATTTCATGAATCATGCTTTTCTTTTGACTCTAAGAATTCATTGTCTAACCCAAGGTCACAAAAGATTTTCTATATTTCATCTAAAAGTTCTATAGTTATATTAACTCTGACCTATCTTTGGTCAATTTTTGTATCAGGTGTGAGATATAGGATGGGGTTTTTAAAATTTTTTTTTTTTTTTAGTTGGAGTCTCACTTTTGTCTCACAGGCTGGAGTGTAGTAACACACTCACAGTCACCACAGCCTTGACCTGCTGGTCTTAAGTGATCCTTTCACCTCAGCCTTTCAAGTAGCTAGAACTATAGACACACACCACCATGCCTGGCTAATTTTTATGATTTACTGTAGAGACAAGGTCTCACCAAGTTTCCCAGGCTGGTCTTGAACCCCCAGGCTCAGGCAATCCTCTCGCCTCAGCCTCTCAAAATGCTGGGATTACAAACTGAGCCACTGCGCCTAGCAGGGTTCATTTTTATGCCTATGATGTCCAATTGTTCTAGAACCATTTGTTGATAAGACTATCCTGTCTCCATTGAATTACTTTTACACCAATTGACCATATTTGAGTAGGTCTATTTCTGGACGTTCTGCTCTGCCTCACTGAACTATACCTTTATCTTTTTGCCAGGAACTGACTTGATATTACTGTAGCTTTAGAATAAGTCTTGAAATAAGATAATGTGAATCCCCCAACTTTGTTTTTTTTTTTGAAATTGTTGTGTCCATTCTGGTTTCTTTATCTTTTAAAAGGACCAGCTTTAGATATTTACAAAAAATCTTGCAAGAAATTTGCCTGTGGTTGTGTTAAATCTATTAATAAGTCAAAAAGCAACAGATGCTGGTGTGGGTGCAGAGAAAAGGTAACACTTCTACACTGTTGGTGGGAGTGTAAACTAGTACAACCTCTGTAGAAAACAGTGTGGAGATTCCTAAAAGATCTAAAAATCGACCTTCCATAAGACACCACAATCCCCCCTTACGGGAATATACCCAGAGGAACTCAAATCACTCTTTGAAAAAGGTACCTGCACCATGCATGTTTATTGCAGCATTATTTACAATAGCAAAAACAGGGAGCCAATCATGCTGCCCCATCGAAGGAGGACTGGATTAAAAAATGTGGTACACATACATAATGGAATATTACACAACCAGAAAGAAGGACAAAATTATGAACTTTGCAGCAACTTGGATGGACTTAGAGTCTATCATACTGAGTGAACTGTCACAAAAGCAAAGAACTGAGTATCACATGTTCTCACTCATAAGCAGAACTTGAGCAATTATCGTAAAGAAAGGGATTGGCAGTAGTGGGAAACTGCTGGAAGGGGCACACCTCATCAGCAAGGGTACCTGCATAATGAACATTTGTATACCTAACCCTGAATTGTACCCCACATCTTTAAAATAAAAATAAAGAGATATTATTTATTTTTGCATATTATCCTTATATACTATAACCTTATAAAACTAATTAATTACTTCCAGGAACTTTGGTTTATATAACATATTTTGTTTGTTTTTTAATAACTTTTCAATGCGTTATTTATGCATTCAACTTTCTTTAGATTTATTCATATACTTAACATTTTCTTTACTCTTCTTTCTTTTTTGCATCTCACGTTTTCCATCTGAGATCACTTTCCTTCTGCTTGAAATATAGCCTTCATACTTTAACCTTTATAATTTTACCTAATGAAAAACTTTTTTCATTTTCTTAAAATGAAAATGTATTAATTTTGCCATCATTCTTCAACTATGTTTTCTCTCAGTTTACAATTCTAGACTGTAGTTACTTTCTTTCAATACATTGAAAATATAAATTCCTTTCCTTCTGCCTTCTCTTGCTGCTGTTGAGGAGTCAACTATAAATTTAAATTCCATTTCTTTGAATGTCATTTATCTTGCTTCCTGAGCCTATATTTTTATTTTCCTTTTGTCTTTGCTGTTCTTCATTTTCACCCTGTTATGTGTAGACAGGATCTTTTTTTTTTATTTATCTCACTTGAAATTGAGAGGCTTCTACATTTGTGAGTTAATGTATTTCATCAGTTCTAGAAAATTCATAGTCACTATATCGCTATTCTTGCTCTATTGTCCTTTTAGGATTCTAATTGAATTGATATTAGATATTTTCACTCTATCCACTCATGTCTCTCAATCTTTTATTTGTATTTTCATTCCTTTATTCTTTCTGGTTTGCATTCTGGATAATTTTTTTCAGACTTACTTTCAAATTCACCAATTATCTTTTTACCAATGAGTAATCTGCTATTTATTATATATATTAATTCATAATATATCCATGCACATATCTACTTATCTATACACATATTCACTTCTAGAAGTTATAAATGGCTCTTTTTCAAATCTGATATCACTTTATGAGGTTTCCTGTCTGCATAGATACTTTCAGTGTATCTTTTATTTATGTAAACATTAAAAGCATAGTTGTTTTACAAACTTTGACTAATGATTCCAATATCTGGAGGTTTTGTGAATCTTGTTCTATTGGCTATTTGTTCTGCTTGTTCTCATGTATTGTGCTTTTTTTTTGCGAATGCCACTGTTTGATGTTAAATATCTTTGGAAATTTATTTGCAGAAATAATTTGAGTTCTGGTATGAAAGATGCTTTCTCAAAAAAAATGCACATTTGTTTAAACCAAATATCTGCTCAGGATCACTTCAGACTAAATTCAATGCTTGAGGACTTCGAGTTTGTTTTAACATTCCATAAGATGTCTAAAAATACATTCAAAGGTCAATTTACTTCTGCTACACTCTGACTCTAAGGATATAGTCCTTTAGGATTTCAGCTGAAAATGAGGGTCTCCTCTTAGACTCCCCACCTTGGGCAGGCCATGTCATCCTGGCTATTAAAGCTAAAGTTTCAATTTCACCAGATTGGCAAAGGCCTTTAAAGCCTCTGGGATCCTTTTACCTCTCTGGGTTCCTGTCTTCTCTTTAAGTTTGCTCTGGAAATTCCTTACTTGTTAACCTTTTAATGCTTTTCCACAATTTTTTTTTTGTACTTTATCCACAATTTGTTGTTGCTTTTCTGCAAAAAACTTGATCCAAATAACCTAACCTGTCATTACTAGAAACAAAAATTAATTAATTATATTTACACGTCCAATTACAGATTGGAATTTTATAGGTCCTGCTGTGACAAGACTGCAATAGATTATTTTTATTTATTTTAACTTTATTTTGTGAGGCAAGGTTGCCCATTTTAATTTGTGCATATAACTACCTTATTTTAGGGGAAAAATGAAATATTCAGTAGAAGTCTTTGTTTTTTGGCATCAGCAATGAACAGATTTTCCTCCCCATCTGTTAGTGGGGGAAGGGTCAAAACTTTTTTTTCCTCTATCAGTTTCTCTTTTCAGACATATTTATACAATTTTATAATTTCTTTTATGTTACAGATTATTTGTCAGCAATTCTCAAATTTACCTTTCTTATTTGTGCTTGCAAGTCTTTGTTATTCTTTTCCCTGCCTTTTTCTTATTTGTTGGAGGACAAGGGTCAAGGTTTCTAAGTTTCTTTTTCTTGTTTTATTGAGAGGAGATGAGTGGAAACCTTATCTTTTTTCTTGTCTTACTTGAACTCTTCTCCTGCTATTCTATATTTGACTTTTTAGAAATTCACTTTATTTATTTTTCTGGGAAACCTACGAAGTGCTGATACAGAAGTTTCTCTAAGTTTTATGGTGATGGAATTGCATTAAAAAAATTAAAGATAAATAAATAGGAGGATTATAAGAAGTTTTGAAGAAAGTACAAGTCAGACTTTTTGTAACAACTGGATTATCTCATCTATTAATAAATCCAACTTCATCAAGCAATGACTTGCTGCTCTTTCATTATAATCAATGCTTAAAGTGTTCCTAGTCTTGTCATTCATGAGTCACCACTATTGAAAGCTGCACCTACCCAGGGATTTTCTGAAGAATGAAGACTCCACCCTTATACACCCACACTGAGTGAATCAAGAGTTGATGCTTGAAAAGAGAAAATAAAAGACAATAACAAGCCAAAATATAATAGAAGAGACTGATAAAAACAAAAAGATATCAAGCAGAAAAATTAACAAGATAAAGAAAAATTAATAATTATTTGGGGTTATTACCGATTTGGAGGCCATACTGTCACCTCATCACCAGTGTGCATGTCTATAAATTATCTAGGACTTCCAGTTTTCCAGATGAGGTATTGTACCTTCACTGTGGATGCTTTTGATTTCCCCTAAATTCAGTGTTCCTCTGTTCTGATGAAACTTTAGAGGATCCGTTCTCATAATGTATTTCATCACAGTCATTCAAAAAGCTGGTAGGAGGTATCATGGGAAAAAAAATCCCCTCTTCATATCAGACTGGGAAATATCAAATTAAACAAAGTCAACCAATTTTCTTCCATATGTTTCTTTGAGCCTTCAGCATGCTAATTGGCATGATGAATCTCTAAGAGAGAAGTTATTATGTAGTAATTCCTCTTTTATTGATCCCATCTTAGAACAAGTGTTCTTTTTCACACACTTTGAAAAATTTAACTTTAAAATATAAAGTGAGAACTTTTAAAAAGAGGGAGAGAGAGAAAATATATTTCTTCATTCTATTGGAAGTTGCATTACCAGTAAAGCCTTAAGAATCTGTATCTCATTTTCTAATATTGTATGTAATACATTTATTATTCTTAGAAAACTGAAAGGTTAAGTAACTTGTCCAAGATCATGCAGTTGTAAGTGGCAGAACTAACATTTCAGTCCAGAAGTTCTTGGTTAATGCCTTTGATAGTATATCTTCTTTCATATGGGAATAAAAAATTCTTTCTGGTGTTTTCGCTAATTCCCAAGTAAGAATAATTTTTTTAAGAAAATGTGCATATACACATAAATCCACACAAGTCACTGACACTCTGATGGATGGGACATCTGTGCCGCCAGGGATGGATTGAATTTTACAAAATATGTTTGCATGTTTGTCCTGCACATAAACTTTGATTAATTGTCCTAGCATACAGGTACAATTTAAAAGGATCTAACCATCCACCTTACCCATCAGGAATGAGAAAAATGCCTATGGCATTCATAAAGTGCATCAGTCTGCATAGCTTCTCCCATCACCGTGAGGAAGGGGAGCTTAGTTTCACCAACAGCATCTCCCTTCTGTCTGCTTCTCATTATATTCACGCTCCTTCACATCCCTTCCTGATCTGAATCCAAGTTTCTGTTTTAGAAGTGATTATCAAGGAAAAAAAGTTGCCGGTGGAATTCTTGTGTAGTTCATTTTAGACGCGAAATTTGCAGAGAACTTGACAGGTACCAAGTCTCATTCCTTTTGAATGATACACTAGACATGCCCAGAGATGTTTCAGATTGTCCCAGGAGTATACATACCAAGATTCGTTAGGGCATGATGTCTATCTGCGCATTCAAGTTAAAATGGTGTGTGTCTTCTCAAGGCTGAAGTCTTTCTCAGGAAGATGATGCTACGGAAGTGCTGTGCAAGGTGACAGGCTTGCACATGATTTCTTCTAAGTCCCCAAGAAGTCATTTTTAAGGAGACCAGAAGTTTTATTCTTGGGTTTTTTTGTTGTTTTTTGTTTTGTTTTTTTGAGTTGGAGTCTCACTCTGTCGCCCAGACTGGAGTGCAGTGGCCGCTCTCGGCCACCGCAGCCTCGACCCGCTGGGCTCCGGCGATCCTTCCGCCTCAGCCTTCCAAGTAGCCGGAATTACAGGCACGTGCTACCACGCCTGGCTGATTTTTTATTTATTGTAGAGATGAGGTCTCACCAAGTTGTCCAGGCAGGTATCGAATCCGCTGGCTCAGGCCATTCCCTCACCTCAGCCTCCCGAAGCACGGGATTACAGGCTGAGCCACTGAACCCGGCCTAAGTTTTTATTCTTAAACCAAGTACAAAATAAACCCCCACAGGTACAATAATAGAGGTTTAATTAAATATAAAATGCAGATATGACAAAAGATCAAAAAGACTTTAAAATGTTTATAAGTTTTTAATGATATGGAGAAACATTCATAATACAATTTGCTCATTTAGCAAATACTTATTAAACATGTACTATGTATCAGGCTCTGTCTTAAGGACTGGGGATAGAACAGTGAATCAATTATCCCGATAGTGGGGCTTACATTCTGGTGAAGAAACAGATGTTAACAGGTGCCAGATGAGTGACAGATGTGTCTCAATCCTTGAGGCTCCCATGAAGACTGGAGCCTTAGTTTTACTGATGCCAAAAACAATTGTCCTCTTCTATTTTATCCAGCATGTTATTCAAATAGTATCATTTTCTCAGTGTGCCATGATGGATAATATGTTAGGAAGTTCTACAAAAGGAAAATAAACAGGTACTATAATCGTTATTGATATGAAAAAAAGATAAATCAATGGCAGGAGAAGGAGGAGAATAACAGCAGTAAGATTTTATGTACCTGGAAAAGAAAGGCCTATCCACAGAGAAAATTTTTTTTTTTTTTTGAGTTGGAGTCTCACTCGGTCGCCCAGACTGGAGTGCAGCGGCCACTCCCGGCCACTGCAGCCTCGACCTGCTGGGCTCCGGCGATCCTTCCGCCTCAGCCTTCCGAGTAGCCGGAATTACAGGTGCGCGCTACCACACCCGGTTGATTTTTTGATTTATTGTAGAGATGAGGTCTCGCTGCCCAGGCAGGTCTCGAACCCGCAGCCTCAGGCAATCCACTCACCTCAGCCTCCCAAAGGCATGGGATTACAGGCTGAGCCACCCAGCCCGGCTGACAGAGAAAATTTTTGAGCAAACATCAGAATGCAGTAAGGAAGTAAGCCATGTGGATAGTTACAGGTAGAGCCTTCCAGACAGAAGGGACAGCAAGTACAAAGGCCCTGAGGAATGAACATATTTGGCATGCTAGAACAGTAAAAAGGCCAGTATGGCTAAAGTGAAGTAAACAAGGGGAAGAGTGAAAAAAGAAAATAGAAATGTAAGCAGGATAACTAGTGAATGTCTTTTAACCAGAAGAAACATAAACTGGTTTCAGTTTATACCAAACACGGTAAGCAGGAATTGAAAGAAACTGAGACTTTTGTAGGGCATGAACTTTCCAGATCACTGTAATATTCATCTAATCGGTATCTTCATTTATATTATCTATCTGGCCTTGCAACAGGCATTCAAGTTTGCAACTCATGTGGTTAGTATGAAATGGACATGCACAAACAGTGGCTATTACTGGGTGAATCTTAATTTCTTCTTGAAAGATTTACTTTCAAATTTTTTTACAAAGAGCGTGTGATTTTTTTTTTTTTTTTTTTGCAACAAGGAAAAAAATCAATTGGTTTTGGCAGAGTTGAATGGAAGTCTACCTTAAGAGGAAAAGACAATTTAGGGTTCCATGCCACCTTGGCCAACAAAACTCCTCGAAATAAAGGTAGTTGGAGATGTAATTGCTCTGTTAACCTCAAGGAAGACTGAGATGCCAACAGGGATGAAGTGGGAGCCAGAGGCCTGTCCTTGTAGTCTTAGCATAGTCCCCTCTGAGTCAAGCATCCACGTCTGGAAGAAAGCAATACATGTCACAGGACAGTTAACAGGCCTACAGACCAAGAGTCACAAACAGTGCCAGTTTTCACAACTGTCAAAATGCAAACTGATCCTCTCACTTCTGGCTCAAAGTTCTTCCATGGCTCTATCCTAGATCTATTGCATCTAAGATAAAATCCAAACTCTTCCAAAACTTACAAAGCCATGCATGATCTAGCCTTTGCTTACCTCTGTAATTTTCTCTCTCCTATTTTCCTTATTGCTTTCCAGAACTTTTCCACCCTAAGGATACTTGTTTACTGTTTCTACCTATTGCAGGTTTGGTTCTCCTGGAAATAAACACTGAGGTGGTCTAGCACACAGGGTGTTTATGAAGGGATCAACACCTCAACTCTGTTGGCCTGTCCTCCTCACCTCTCAGTCTGCCTTGAACTGAACAGAACAACTACATTTCCAACCACCTTTATTTCAAGGAGTGTTGTTGGCTGAGGTGCCATGGAAACCTAGATTATCCTTCCACTTCAGGCTGACTTCCACTCTATTCTTGCAAAAACAATTTAATTTTTGTCTCATTATAAAAATAAATCACATGCTCTTTGTAAAAAGTATGGAAAATAAACCTTTCAAGAAGCAAGGTTGAAGAGGTAGGAAACTCAAACAGGCATGGGCAGAGGGAGAAGTCCAAGCAGCAGTGCCAGCCCAACTAGGGCCTTGGGGCACTCTGGAGTTAGAATGGCCCTTCAGGTCTGCTCCAAGTTGGAACAAAATGGTCATCCTTTGTATCTCTATCATTCATCCAGGATCAATGGACAGGGGCATAGCCTTGGGGAGGGTGTTTCTCGTGGCTGAAGCAGCCCCCAGGAACTGTCAGCTGGAGGCTGTTTGCAGGCAGCACTTCTAGCAGTTGGGACAGCAAGACTTTCCTTAAATGGAGGGTTATTGGTTGAATTGTGTCAGTCAAAAATGATATGTGAAGTCCTAACTCCCAGTACCTCAGAATGTGGCCTTATTTGGAAATAAGGTCTTTACAGAGGCAATCAAGTTAAAATGAGGTTACCAGGGTGGGCCTAAGGCCTAATCCAATATGACTGGTGTCTACAAAAAAGGAGAAAATTTGGACACAGACATTGCATAGAGGAAAGATGATGTGACGAACAAAGCAAAAACACCATGCGAAGGCAGATGACAAGCCAAAGAGCACTAAAAATTGCTGGCAAACCACCAGAAGTTAGGGAAGGACCATGGGAAAATTATTTTCCTCACAGCCCTCAGAAGGAATCAATCCTATTGACACCTTGATCTTGGACTTCCAACCTCCAGGACCACAAGAGAATAAATTTCTGCATTTTTAGCCACCCAGTTTGTGACATTTTGTTACTGCACCCTAGAAAATGAATACAAGGAGCTTTAGGTAGCACACTACCTCATCCTGCATGCCCCCATATGCTCTATGGAGATGATATGCTGAATGTTTTATCTTCAACTACTCTCTCTCACCTCTCTTGGTCATTCGAATGGTTGTCTTTGTGTCTGTTAAGGTGGTGCAGTAGGGTTGATGCCTCCTAGCTATTTGTCAGTCAGCCTGGTACTGGAACTTTATGCCCCCTGAGGCAAATGTTCCACTTAATTCGGTTAGTGCATTACTATATCTCCAGAGTCTGTCATCTAGTAGGTGTTCAGTGAAACTGTGCTTGTGGACAAATAAATTAATTGATGTTGAATATTCATGTGCATCTGAACAGTCAATTATGTCTGAAAGTCAGCTAACCAGTTGCTTTGTGGAACAGAGCTGGAATCAGACTTGAAAGAAACTCATCAAGTTAAGAAGCTCAGAATAGAAAGGTATCTGTCCTACAGTAGCAGTGTCAGGGGCCAGGAATGAGCTGAGGAATCTTGAAACAAGACCACATAAAAGGCAAATTTTTTAAAAGTCAGATCAAAGCAATGACTAAGAGCCAGGTGTGAGGAAGAACATGAGAATATGGAAATACACAGATACCAGAGTACAGCACATCAGGAGTCACACCCAGGCAGGTAACCGAGAATTGTATTTTCCAAAGTGAGGAAGTTAATCAGAAACCAAAAGGTCAGGAGATTCTGTGTGTCAGGAACAGAGTCAACAAATAGAGCACACAAACAGAAATTGAGACTTTTGTATACTTGAAACTGAGGCAGTCTTTTGCCTAAGCCAGAAAATAAAAGACCTATAGGCCTTGGAGTCAGACTTTGATCCTTACATTAGCTCTGCCATTTGCTAATTGGGAGACCTAAGGTAGAGAAATTTTAAAACACTTCTGAGTTTCAGTTTTCTCTTGGGCAATATGCATATAAAAATGGATATCTGACTGACGATACTTATCAGCTGTGACTCACCTTCCTTTATGTGCTTGCTGCAAAGTTCAGAGCTTTTTGTTGGATGTCATGTACATAGTAGACAAAAAGAAAAAAAAAACTTCAGGAAAACTGTGAAAAACAAATTAGTGGTAAAGGCAAAGTGTTGGCAGCTCCTTCCAAGTAGAGAATGTTATCAAAATCAAACTGGGGTTCACTCTCCCAGTACAGCAAAGGCAAACACTACATCAGGATTCCAGTGAGAAAAAAACAGGCCCTTTTGCAGGGCACCAAGCAAGGAGAATCAGGCAGCAATGTTTAAGACCCAAACTCCCCAATGGCTTACAAGTAAGGGTTTTTAAAGGTGGGAAGATAGAGGTTGCAGGATAAGTCTTAAGTCAATACACAGAGACTATACACTGGTTTGACCTAGAAAGGCAGAACATCTTGAAGCAGGGGCCCACAAGTCATAGGTGATTTGCGATTAATTAAAAAGGTGATGCTCTGATTTGCGATTAATTAGAAAGGGGATGCTCTGTCTAAAAATTTGGGATCAGCAGAATGACATCTCTGGCTCATAGGCATGACCTGCTCCAGCCTCCTCAGGAAGACATTTAGAACAAAGAACAGCGTTCAGAGTTCAGTCCTCAGTTTCCCCTTGCCTGAGGTCTACATGACAGCAGTTCCATTTGGTGGAGGGGGGATAGGTTTCTGAAAAACAGCTCATAGACATATGTTAAGATGTTATTTTAGTTTATACAAGGAGCAAGACACCTTCCGACTCTAACTTCCTTGGCTATTGTTTTACATTACCATTACTTTCTTGCTTATAAAGTTGTTCATTTACTTTTCAGAGTTAGTTAAGTGTCTGGAATTTCCTTTTAAAGGAACTCAGGATTTTCCTTTATTTCCATGCTTAGGGAGGTCGGCAGGCCTCCAAAAGGAGTCCCTGCTCTGTCTCAAGAAGCTACCCTCAGTGACTTTTCTGTTTGAGGGAACCTGAACTCAAACCAACCCACAGTGATTCCAGTACAGGCCCCATTCTAAGAGCCTGGAAAAAATATACTTTCTAATATATTACGACGTATCTCTTCCTTCTCTCCATCCTAATGCTTCTAAAACCTCCATATTTCTTCACATGCGCCTGCCCCCCATGACCAGGGCGCATATTTGTATTCTTCTCAGCATCTAGCACATTATTTTGTACATAAAAGTGGCTCAGTAAATGCTAAATTACAAAATGCTGTTCCTGTTGTATAAGTTCCTATTTTACAAGCTTCTGTGGCAAGAGCTGTTATAATATCAAGAGCATTTTTTAAAAAGTAACACCTCTACTTTCACTTCTGGTCAAGTTGGACTAAAAAGGGCTATGTTTACACTCCCTCTTAAAACAACTAAAAACTGAAAAACTATGTGAAACAATGAGTCCCTCGAGATACCAGACATCAGGCAATGGAGAACAATGACTCATTCCTAAGAGACAGGAAACAAGGTGAATCCTATAATTACTATAATTTATTGCTTGGAGAAAGATTCCAGGCTGCAGGGTGGTCACCTGAGTTGAGAAAAAAGAACAAAGAATCCAGGAAGGTCTCAGGTTGCTAGAGTCCGCTAGACAGAATACCAGATGGGAGAGAACGGGACACAGAGAGAGCTCTGGAGATTTGCAGATGGATCCCTTCCAGTGTTTAGCTGAGTAATGATCTGCATGTGCTTATGAAGAAACTACTCAAGTCCAAGTTCCCTCCAGATAGACTGGAAAACCTCATACATGCTATGGAAGGCTAAATAATGACTCTAAAAAATGCCTGTGCCCTAATCCCCAGTGTTACACGAACAAAAGGACTTTCAGGTGTGATTGCATTGAGAGGTCTTGAGAAGGGGAGATTATCCTGTAGTAATCTGGGTGGATCCAATGTAATCACAAGGGTTCTTCTAAGAGAAGCAGGAGTGTCAGAATCAGAGGAGATGTGACAACGGAAGTAGAGCTTGGTGGGGGTGGGGGTGGGGGTGGGGAGGAGGGAGAAAGTGAGCGATTAGAGGATGCTAGAGGAAAGGTCCACAAACCAAGGAATGCTGGCAGTTTGTAGAAGCTGAAAAAGGCAAGGAAATAGCTTCTCTCCTCAGAGCCTCCAGAAGGAACCAGCCCTGCTGACGTTTGATTTTTGCCCAGTTTGACTGATTTTAAACTCCTGACCTCCAAAACCGTAGGATAATAAAATCATGCTGGGCCAGGCTCGGTGGCTCAGCCTGTAATCCCAGCACTTTGAGAGGCCAAGGCGAGTGAATTGCCTGAGCCTGCGGGTTCGAGACCCGCCCGGGCAACTTGGAGAGACCTCGTCTCTACTATAAAAAAGAAAAAAAATTAGCCGGGTGTGGTGGCGCATGCCTGTAGTTCTGGCTCCTTGGGAGGCTGAGGCGGAAGGATCGCTGGAGCCCAGCAGGTCGAGGCTGTGGTGGCCGGGAGCATGCCACTGCACTCCAGTCTGGGAGACAGTGTGAGACTCCAACTCAAAATAAAATAAAATATAAAATAAAGTAATAAAGCTGGTTTAAGCCTAAATTTGCAGAACTTTGTAACAGCAGCAACAAGGCAAGAAAAATAAAAACTGTCTAGAAAAGAAGCACTTTTTATTTGTAGGCAGCATGATCAAATGTGAGCAACCATGCAAAATTTCCAAAACCCTAGAAAGTATTGGTCAGTAAGTTCAGTAAGGTTATAGGATAGAAGATCAATATTCAAAAGTTAATCATATGTCTATGCTCTAGTAAAGAACAATTAAAGAGTAAAACCAATACAATAATACCTGAACACTGTAAACAACAAAACATTGCTGAATCTAGAGAAGACCTTAAAAAATGAAGACATACTATGTTTTACCTATTAGTCTACTCAATAATAAGAAAAAAAATTTTAATAAAAATGAGCAAAAGATTTAAACAGACATTCAGCAATTAAGATGGTGAATGACAAATAACACATGAAAATATGCTCAACATCATTAGTAATTATGAAAATGCAAATTAAAGCCATAACAGGATATTGCCACATACCTATTAGATAACTAAAATTAAAAAGATCAACCATATCAAATATTGGCAAGGGTGTAGAGCTATAGGAACTCATATACTACTGGTGGCAATGTGAAATAGTACAACCCCTTTGGAAAACTATTTGACATTTTCTTAAAATGTTAAACATGTACTTACCATATAACCCAGCTATTCTACTCCTAAGTATTTACCAAGAGATATGAAAGCATATGTCCATGTAAATATTTGTGTATAAATGCTTATAGCAGTTTTATCTGTAATAGCCCCAAAGTGTAATCAATCCAAATGTCCACCAACAGATGAATAAAATTTGGTATATTCATACAATGGAACGCTACTCAGTAAAAAAGTAAATAAATAAAATGAACTTTTGACACAAACAACATGGATGAGTCTCAAAATCATGGTGCCGAGTGAAAAAAAAAGCCAAACAAAAAGAGTACATATTGCATGATTCTATTTGCATTAAATTTTAGGCACTGCAAACTAATCTATAATGGCAGGAAGAAGATCAGTGGTTGCCTGGGGATAGGGTTTTGGGAGAGTGTGGGGAATGGCATGATTATGGATTACAAAGGGGCATGAGAAAACTTTTGGAGATGATAGATATGTCCATTATCTTGATTGTGGTAATGTTTTCACAGGTATATGTATGCATATGTCAAAACTTATAAAATTGTACACTTTAAATACTTGAAGTTAATTATATGTCAATAAAACTATTGAAAAACACAACACCTCAAGATAATGTGAGAGAAGACCCCATTTATAAGATAAAGAAAAAATTAAATACTTTGGAGTAAATTAAACATGAAACTTGCAAATTCTATATGTGAAAAATGTTTTTTTAAACATATTTTTTTATTGTAAAATTGTGGGGTACAGTTAAGGGTTAGGTATACAAATGGGCATTGTTCAGGCACCCTTGTTGATAAGGGGTGTCTCCCCGGAAAATTGTTAAACACTCCTGAAAGACACAAAAGTAGACTTGAACGAATTGGATGATATCCATTTGTTTTGAATATGTTCAACAAAATAACAATGGCATTACTTCCTAAGTTAATTGAGAAATTTAATGCAATCTTAATATAAATAAGTTACCTTATGGAGTTGGAAAACTTGATACTAAAGTTCATCACGAAAAAAGCTCCAAGAATAGGTAAACACTGGGAGGAAAAAAAAACTGAAGGAGAAGGACTAGCTTTATCGGCTGATAAAACATGTTTTAGGAGTCTATAATTAGAACAGTACAGTACTGGCACATGAATAGAAAAATAGATCAGTGAAATAGAATAAACTTTTTGTCCATAAATAGACCTGATTATATATTAAAATTTAATATCTAATAAAGGTCTGACTTAGTAAATCACTGGGGCAAAGATGGACTTTTAAGTAAATGGTACTGAGACAATGGAATAGCAATTTTGAAAAAGACAAAAGTACAAACACTCCTCATACCATAAACACCATCCACAAAAATAAACTCCAATGGATCAAGAATCTAAATATAAAAATGAAACCATATAAGTACTATAAGGAAACATGAATGTTTATTCTTGGTGTAGGGAAAAGCTTTCTAACTATGACTCAAAATAAAGAGTGAGTACAAGAAAAGATCACCAAATTTGACTACATAGTATTTAAATATTCTTGCATGTCACAATGTCCACAAAGTCAAAAGATAACTGTCAAACTGAAAGAAATATTCACAACATATACCACAAAAACTAATATTCTTAATTTAAAAATTATTTAAAATTAGAGACAATTTTGAAATATACAGTACATTTATATATAATTATTATATGTCAATTAAAAATAAATTGATGAAAATATCTTTTAAGGAATCAAGGAGAAGCATTTTTTAAGGAACAAAAAACAGCCATAGAAAAATGGTAAAAAGACATGAACATACAACTAACAACAATAGCAACTACCACTGTATATAAATATATGTATGCATATATGTGTGTGTGTGTGTATATATATATATATATATGCATGGTTCTCAAATATATAAAAATATTCCAACTAACTCATAATTAGAGAAATGCAAATTTAAAAGTATGGCACCACATTTCTTTCCTATGGGAATGCAGGCACTCTCATACATTGCTGGAATGCAAATTAGTATAATCCTTCTGGAGAAAAATTTAGCAATACCTAACTAAACTATGTATGCACTTAGCATTTGACCCAGCAATTCCAATACTTGGAATCTAGTTTAAAGTTACACCTCCAGCAATACAAATACACACAGACACACACACACACACACACACACACACACACACACACACACACACACACAATTACTCACTGCAGCATTGTTTATAATTGCAAAATATTAGAAATGACCTAAATGCCCATACATAGGAGACAGGTTGAATAAACTATGGTATATCCACACAATGGAGCGTTATGCATCTGTTTAGAACAAACAAAAAAAAACTTAAAAACACAAGAAAAGCCGGGCTCGGTGGCTCAGCCTGTAATCCCGCGCCTTTGGGAGGCTGAGGTGAGTGGATTGCCTGAGCCCGCGGGTTCGAGACCCGCCTGGGCAGCGAGACCTCATCTCTACAATAAATAAAAAAATCAGCCGGGCATGGTAGCGCATGCCTGTAATTCCGGCTACTTGGAAGGCTGAGGAGGAAGGATCGCCGGAGCCCAGCAGGTCGAGGCTGCGGTGGCCGGGAGTGGCCACTGCACTCCAGTCTGGGTAACAGATTGAGACTCCAACTCAAAAAAAAAAAAAACAAAACAAAAAAAAAACAAGAAAAGAATTACTAAGATCTCTATGAACTGATTTAGAGTGGAAATATCAAAGTGCAAACAAATATCTATAAAATACTCCACCTCTAATGAGGATATAAGAAAATACACACATATCTGTTCCTTTGTGCAAAATAAATATAGGAAAGGTAAGCCAGAAACTAAAGTGTTTTGTTTCCTACATGGAATGTTCAGCACAAAGGGAGAATGGAAATGGGTTAGAAAAGATGAACAGAGAGTTACACTTCTCTGACTATACATTTTTTGTATAGTTTTGACTCTTAGAAACATAATAATGTTTTACATATACTCCTCCAGTCAATCACTGAAATAAACCAAGATACAAGGACAACCCAAAATGGAATACAAACAATAATAAATAAACCAAATTGTATTACAAATAAATAAAATAGCACACCGAATAGGATAGGGAAGAAAAGTCTTAATCTAAGTATCCTTGGAAATGAGTATTTGGACTGGATATTGTAAAGCTAAAGACAAACAAAACAGCACTATACAGACATTATACTCTAGTTAGTAAACCTAATTCTCACAGGCATATGAGTAGGTAATTCTGAATCTATTGTATAGGAAATCTAGGGCTGAACAAATGATTAAATATATTTTACATAATGAGAGCCAGGTTTCTCACTCTCAGAGTTCCAAATAAGGAAAGTGATAGAATAAACCTTGGGGTATTGAATTGGAATTGGAAGTATCAGAAGGGACTCGTGGTTTGTTTTTTTTTTTTATTGTGAAGTTGTGGGGTACAGTTAAGGGTTAGGTATACAATTGCGTTTCATTCAGGCACCCTGTTGATATGGGGTGTTTCCCCGTTCCCAGACAGATATTTGCTACTGTTAATCCCATCTCCCTCCACCCACCATAGTTTCCCAGTACGGTCAGTCATTTTCGTATAGTATTGCATTGGACGTTTAAGGTCCATTATATGAGTGAGAACATGTGATACTCAGATCTTTGTTTCTGTGAGAGGTCACTCAGTATTATAGACTCTAGTTCCATCCAGGTTGCTGTGAAATTCATGATTTTGTTCTTTTTTATGGCTGCGTAGTATTCCATCGTGTATATGTACCACATTTTTTAAATCCAGTCCTCTTTTGATGGGCAGCATGGCTGTTTCCAGGTTCTTGCTATTGTGAACAGTGCTGCGATAAACATGCGTGTGCAGTTATCTTTTTTATAGAGTAATTTGTGTTCTTCAGGATATATTCCCAGTAGGGGGATTGCAGGGTCATATGGGAGGTTGGTATTTAGAGCTTTCAAGAATCGCCACACTGCTTTCCACAGAGGTTGCACTAGTTTACACTCCCACCAACAGTGTAGAAGTGTTCCCTTTTCACCACACCCTCTCCAGCAGCTGTTATTTTTTGAGTTGTTGATAATTGCCTGGGGTTAGGTGGTATCTCAGTGTGGTTTTGATTTGCATCTCCCTGATGATTAGTGAGGTTGAACATTTCTTCATGTGTCTGTTGGCTGCTCGGATGTCTTCCTTTGTGAAGTGTCTGTTCATATCTTTTGCCTATTTTATAATGGAGTTGTTTGTTTTTTTCTTTTCAGCACGTTTGAGTTCCTTGTAGATCCAGGATGTTAAGCCTTTGTCGGACCTGGAGTTGGCAAATACTTTTTCCCAGTCTGTAGGCTGTCTCCCTGTTCTTGATGGTTTCTTTGGCTTTGCAGAAGCTTGTCAGTTTAATAAAGTCCCACTTATCTATTTTCTCCCTTATGAGCTGTGGGTTTTGGGTTTTGTTCAGGAATTGGATGCCAGTTCCGATTTCCATGAGGGGTTTTCCTTCATTTTCTAAGGTTCTTATAGTTTGAGGTTTTACATTTAGGTCTCTGATCCATTTGGAATTAACCTTTGTGCATGGGGATAGATAGGGGTCCTGTTTCAATCTTCTGCATGTGTTCAGCCAGTTTTCCCAGCACCATTTACTGAATAGGTTCTCCTCTCCCCAGTGGTAGGTGGTGGAAGCTTTGTCAAAGATGAGTTGGTTGAGAAATTGAGGTTTTGCTTCTGTGATCTCAATTCTATTCCATTGATCTATATGCCTGTTCCTATACCAATACCAAGCTGTTTTGATGATTGTAGCCTTATAGCAAAGTTTGAAGTCTGGTAGTGTGATACCACCTGCTTTGTTTTGTTTTTTTTTTTTGCTGAGGATTGTTCTGGCTATTCTTGGACGTTTGTATTTCCATATGAATTCCTGCATTGTTTTTTCTAGGTCTGAGAAGAATGTTGCTGGAAATTTGATATCAATCAACAATGTTGATTCTTCCGATCCATGAGCATGGGATATTTTTCCATTTGTTTGTGTCAACTTTGATTTCTTTGAGCAGTGTTTTGTAGTTTTCCTTGTAAAGGTCTTTCACGTCTCTGGTTAGGAAGATGCCAAGGTATTTCAATTTTTTTGTGGCTATTGTGAATGGAATTGTGTTTTTTATTTGGGTTTCTGTTTGTTTATTATTGGTGTAGAGAAATGCGATTGTCTTTTGTACATTTATTTTGTATCCTGAGACTTTGCCAAAGGTCTTTATCAGTGTAAGGAGGTTTTTCACAGATTCTCTTGGGTTTTCAAGGTATACAATCATGTTGTCTGCAAAGAGAGATAACTTGACTTCCTCTTTTCCTATTTGGATACCCCTGATTGCCTTCTCTTCTCTGATTGCTTGAGCCAGGATCATGTGGTTTTTGTTTTGACATCTGTTGATGTATTTAATAACATTTATGGTTTTGCGAATGTTGAATCAGCCTTGCATCCCAGAAATGAAGCCTACTTGGTCATGGTGGATGATTTTTGAGATGTATTGCTGAATCCGGCTTGCTAGGATCTTGTTGAGAATTTTAGCATCTATGTTCATCAAAGATATTGGCCTGTAGTTTTCTTTCTTTGCTGGATCTTTACCTGGCTTGGATATTTTAATATAGATAGATAGATTAGACAGATAGGTAGATAGATAACAAAATAATGGCAGATATGTGTGAATACATAGGTTAGTATACACACATATATTTCCTAGCTCTGTTTACTGAAAGATCCTAGAAGCAGTGATACCCCAGTAGCAATAAGCACAATTAGAGTCCAGATCTTGGTTTCTAAAACACCATTCTCCAATAAAAAGGAGCAGGGCTCCTTGGAGAAGTGGTTGATTCCAGGGCAGAGGCAAGAAAACTGCAAGATGAGCCTGGAACATTTTGTGGTGCCAAAAAATTAGGATATGTTCAGAAAAGGATGAGGGGTATGTCAAAAGGACATAGGATCCAACCTAAAGAAGCTCTCAATGGCCAAGGATAGAAAAATCTGAGGAATGAAATGATTAAGGGGTGTTGAATAATAAACAACAAAATAAAATAAATATCCATGAGTTTATACTGACAAAAAATAAAAAACTAAATCTATAAATAAGATAACGAGAATTAACCTCTTTCCCCTACTGAAAAATACCAATTCAAAAAATCTGTGAAGAATGAAAGAATGCAAAATCTCCATGTGGCAAACACCACAGTAATAATTGCTGCCGGCACAATCCACTGATGGACACTAAAATCAATGGGCAAAAGTTTGAGGAGAAACAGGACATTAGCATAGTCTAGAAATATCTGTCTCAAGATAATTCTCAATTCCAAAGGGAAAAATAGTAAGTTTATAGTAGAGAAACTTGCCAGACACCACCTTAACCAAGTAATCAAAGTTAACATCTCTAGTAATAAGACATGTTGGCATCATGTACCCATGATATGATGCAATAAGGAGAACACAACATAATGTTTATACTATTCTTGTTAAAAAGGCATAACCTCAAACTAATAATGAGGAAACACTCAAAAGCCCAAATTAAGGACAGTCTACAAAATAGCTGGCCAGTACTCTTTGAAAGTTTTGTGGTTATAAAAGACAAAGAAAGACTGAGGAAGTCACAGATTGGAGGAGACAAAGTAGACGCAACAATGATAACACAACATGGGATCCTGAAACAGAAAAAGGTCATTTGGGAAGAAAACTAGTAAAGCTGTTAAAATTCAAATGTGCTCCATAGCTTGATTAATCATATTGTGCCAACATTAATTTCCCAATCTGGATAATTGTGCTATGCTTATAGAAGATGTTAACATTAGAAGAAATTGGGTGAAGTATATACCTGAACTATTTGTAGCATTTTTGCAACTTTCCTGTAAGTCTAGGATTATTTCAAAAAAAAAGTTAAAAGAATCTTGCGTGTTTGTTTGTGTTTGTGTGTAGGCGGGGGTGGGGAGAGAGAGAGAGAGGGAAAGGTGAATGCCCACCATCTGAAGACATGAGAAAGGCAAAGGTGGGGGCATCAAGCCTCCTTAAGTTACAGAAATACCCCTGGATGTCTGATATCTAATCCACTGAATGGCAAATCTAAACCTAAATGAGATTAGTCTAGTCAATCTTGACAAACCTGCACAGGCTTAGTGAAAACAGACCTGAGCAGGAAGACCAGAATCAGGTGACAGCAAAAAGACAGGTAAAAACGCACTTTTACTGAGAAAGAAATAGTCATTTTCTCAGAGCCTGAATGTCCCCAGAATTCCAGAAATTTATTTGTCTCTGATATGTGAGGTTGAGCACCCATGGATGCAGGTATCAAGCAGCACCAGAGTATCGAATACCTAATGGCTGAATTCCTGCGCTACTACTATCGATTCACTGTGTTAATTACATTCTTACCAACTTCCTTTTGTTGATTTTGGAGTAATTCCCTCATGCTTAAAAGTCACTTCAAAAGATGGATTATTCAAATATCTTTGTTCTCCCTTTTGTTTTTCATTTTGAAGAATTTTCCTTTTATCATCTTACCACTGCATCAGCTATTTCCAGAGGGAAAATATATGCTTTGTTCCTAATGCAATACTCGGCAAAGAATGTTAACCTCTGAACAAATTTTACCATTTTAATAGCGGAATTTGGTAACAACACTTTTAAAATTTTTTTTTAGTCAGAGTCTCACTCTGTCGCCCAGGCTAGAGTGCAGTGGCACACTCAGGGTCACCAACCACAACCTCGACCTGCTGGGCTAAGGTGATCCTTCTGCCTCAGCCTTCCAACTAGCTGGAACTACAGGCACACACCACCACACTCGGCTAATTTTTTGACTTAGTGTAGAGATGAGGTCTCACTAAGTTGCCCAGGCTGGTCTCGAAACTGTAGACTTAGGTAATCCTCTCATCCTGGCTTCCCAGAGTGCTGGGATTATAGGCATGAGCCACTGCTCCCAGCCTACACTTTGCTAATAAATTGTCTCCATGTTAGATAAATAAAAAAGTTTTAGATTAGGCAAAGTGACAAGACAGGCCATCGTTTCAGACTATTAGACAAATGATAATTCTTTTCGTTTCAGGTGGGACAGGGAAAAATAATAATAATGGTATCGAATGGCGGGTACAATTTTCTGGATTAAAAGAAGAGGCTCTGTAAATATGACTATGAAAGTAGGGAGGGGAAAGAAAGTAGGGAAGGGTTTCTTTTGTGGAAGTACAGTTCTAATGTAGAAGGATCATGAAATACTTTCATTAAAAGTCAGTTGATGTCACATCTGCTATGTCACATCCTGTTCTAGTCTGGGCTCCCTAGATTCTGTGAAAAGTTTATGTTCTGATGCATTATTTAAAAGGATATAATCCCAGGGGAGCAAGAATAAAGGAGAAAGGAAAATGGGGCAAGGACAGCAAGAGAACATGTAGAGGTGGGAGGACGCATGCAGGTGGTTTGTTACTGAACTGGCCACAGCTTCTCAAGAACATCCAACAAGTTCTCAGTTATGTGGGGAGTTTTCAGAGAAGCCACACAGAGAAGCTCCTTCTATGTCCTCTCTCATTTGTCAAAGTCTCTTACAGAGCTCTATTTTCTTCTATTCTCAGGGCAGCTGCTGGGAAACCCGGACTTCTGTCAGTCCAGCCAGGTCACAACTGAGCACTGGTGCAGCTTTAGTCCCTGCATGATCATTGTGGTTGAAGCTGTGTCCACAGCCTGGCCCATGGCCCAAGGAAAGGCTGACACAATCCTCAGAATTAGGAGGTGAGCCAAAGGTGTTACTGGGGGCTCTCAGGCAATGAGAACAATGATGGGAGCCTTCACTGGGTTGCTCTAGCCACGAATCGAAGCAAGCAGAAAAGCATTTGAGAAGTGTTATGGGTGTGCTCCCTGGAAAGCAGGTTCTGAGATGAAGATTAGCAGGCAGGAGTTTTACACAGACTGACAGTCAAATTCATGAACTCATCCTAGAAAAAGTGCTACAAACCTCATTGCTGAATACCACTATGGTCACCTATGATGTACCTTCCTTTGAAAGCTATGCACTGATGCCATTGCCTAGTGCACCCATCAAAGTGATTTTTGGAAGTTTTTCTGAAATGGCCATCAGAGCTGTCATCGTACTACCCTTGATGTCCTGAATGTCATCACAATGTCTTCTTTTCAATATTTCCTTTATCTCAGGTAAAGAAAAAGTCATTGGGGACCAGATCAGGTGAGTGGGGAGGATGTTCCAATACAGTTATTTGTTTACTGTCTAAAAACTTCCCTCACAAACGTTGCTGTGTGAGCTAATACATTGTCATGATGTAAGAACTCCTTCGGGACCATTTTTGCACACACCTTTCTCATGCCAAAATTTTCAGTTAAGATTTTCCTAACTATTTATCTACCAATGTTTATTTGGTTTGCTGTGCTTCTCACAGCCAGCCAATGATTTTGATGCACAGTTTGACATTTTTGCAATGCTTTCGTCAGTTCTGCTTGTTTCTGGACGTCCTGACTCTTCTTCATCAGCAACATTTTCTGTCTCTTCAGAAAATGTTTAATCCATTTGCACATTTTCTTCATGGCATTATCCCCATAAATGTGGAATAACATGTCCCTGATTTCACTTCCACTCTTGCCAAGTTTAACAAGAAATTAATGTTTGTTCGCACCCTAATTCAAACTCTGACATTCTCACAACAATAGCTCTAATAGCCATTCCAGAAAAAGAGTTCCAAAATTGCTTTGATGGGTGGACTAAGCACCGGCATTGGTGTATAGCTTACCAAGGGGAGTGCTTTGATGGTGACCATAGTGATATTCAACAATGAAGTTTGTAGAACTTTTGGGGGGGTTGTTATTTAGTTTTTATTTCTCTGCAATTCAACTAGATGTGGGAGGGAATAAGGAAAATATGGAACCCAAAGAATTGTAGCAAGAGCACAAAGATTATAAGGTATTGCAAGCAAATGGGATGGCGAGATGCTCTCCTGACCTACAGAAAGAATGGCCTGGCAGTTAAGATAAAACATGTCAAATTTATTAGAGTTGTCCATAGTCAGCAATGGTGATCTTCTTGCTGGTCCATTCTTGGACCCCAAACCCTCCATGGCTTGCACAACATTCATGCCCTCTTTCACCTTACCAAAGACCACATGCTTTCCACCCAACCATTCAATCTTAGTAGTAAGAAGAAAAACTGGGAACCGTTTATGTTGGGTCCAGTATTCGCCATGGACAAGATGCTGGGACCTGCATGCTTCAGGATGAAGTTATCATCATCAAATTTCTCCCCATAGATGGAATTGCTGCCAGTGCCATTATGGTGTGTGAAGTCACCACCCTGGCACATAAACCCTGGAATAATTCTGTGAAGGCAGGAGCCCTTAGAACCAAGTCCTTTCTCTCCAGTGCTCGGAGCATGAAAGCTTTCTGCTGTCTTTAGAATTTTGTCTGCAAACAGCTCGAAGGAGACATGGCCCAAGGACTCACCACCAATGGCAATGTCGAAGAGCATGGTGGTGGAGTTGGCCGTGGCTAATGGAAAAAGGCTCAAGGTAGTGGCATCTGCAAAGCCACTTTTTTTTTTTTTGAGTTGGAGTCTCACTCTGTCACCCAGACTGGAGTGCAGTGGCTGCTCCCGGCCACCGCAGCCTCGACCTGCTGGGCTCTGGCCATCCTTCCGCCTCAGCCTTCCAAGTAGCCGGAATTACAGGCATGCGCTGCCATGCCCGGTTGATTTTTTTGATTTATTGTAGAGATGAGGTCTCACTGCCCAGGCAGGTCTCGAACCCGCGGGCTCAGGCAATCCACTCACCTCAGCCTCCCAAAGGTGAGGGATTACAGGCTGAGACACCGAGCCCGGCTGCAAAGCCACTTTTTAAAGGATGAGTTCATGAGCTAAATTGTCAGACCTTGTATGAGGGAGTGCTCTTGGAGTCCAATCCCTGTAAAAGGCGAAAGAGGGAAAAGATGCAGGATTGGGAAGAGAGAAGTCGAGCTGTGGTTCTATCCCAACAGAAGCCTCAGCCAATTCTGTGGGAAGTTCTGAAAATGGGATGGTCCTTCAGCTGACCTGGTGCTGGCTAAGTCGCCCAAAATTTATCCTACAGATTCAGGACAGTAATATTGTGAAATGTATATATTTGTTTTTTGTCTCTGTTTTCTGGTATACAACTCCTAAAATCCTCAGAATCTCCAAAGTCCTCTCATTTTCAATGCTAATGTTGACTGATAGCTTGATCATCAGAAAGACCAAGGCAGAATTCCCAGATTGGGACTTTCAGCCTTACCCCCCAACCTCCAGGGAGGGTAGAGGAGTTAAAGTTCAAATTGATCACCAATGGCCAATGGTTTAATCAATCATGCCTACCTAATGAAGCCTCCATAGAAAACCAAAAGGACAGGGTTCTGAGAGCTTCTGGATAGATAGCTGAACACCTGGAAGTTCTTGGAGAGTGTTGTGCCCAGGAAAAGTATGGAAGCTTCCTGCCCCTTCCCGCATACCTTGTCCTATGAGTCTCCTCATACTCATCTTTTCTAATATCCTTTACAGTAAACCGGTAAACATAAGTGTTCCCTGGAGTTTTGTGAGCCACTCTAGCAAATTGACTGAACTCCAAGAGGAGGTCATGGAAACCCCAACTTAAAGCTAGTCAGGGCTGGGCACAGTGGCTCACACCTGTAATCCCAGCACTTGGGGAGGCCGAGGCAGGAGGATTGCTTGAGCCCAGGAGTTCGAGACCAGCCTGGGCAACATGGTGAAACTTCATCGCTCCCCCTCCAAAAAATTAAAAATTAGTCGGGTACAGTGGCTCACGCCTGTACTTCCAGCTACTTGGGAGAAGTTACTGAGGCAGAAGGATGACCTGGGCCCAGGAGTTTGGGGTTGCAGTGAGCCATGATTACACCACTGCATTCCAACCTGGGAAACAGTAAGACCCTATTTCAGAGGCACAGACTTGACTTGGGACTGGTGTCTAAAGAGGGAGAGGGCAGTTTTGGGTAACTGAGCCTTGGACCTGTGAAATCTGAGGCTATCTCCAGGAAGATAGTGTTAGAATTGATTTGGAGAACACCTAGCTGGGTGTCTGCTACAGAACTGATTGCTTGCTTGGTAGTAAAGAGAACCATCCCACCCACCCTCTACCCTCATCCAACATTTGGTCACAGAAGTCTTCATCTGTGTTGACTGTTGTTGCGTTGAGTGAGAGAATAGGAAAAGTGGTTTGAGTTTTTCCAAACAAGGGCTGAGAAGGAACTGTTGGCAGGCCACAGGCTCAGGTATTATTCTAACCCAGTAGCTTCCATTTGGTTCTGGATCACAGTATCACAAAGTTCAGACCATGAATCTGGGTTTCCAAAATCCACATATCCTGAGTCTTGAGAAGATCTGGGTCTTCATGAGGTGCATAGGGGCAAAAGTTCCAGAAATATCAACCACAACCTCAGTTTAGAATCTGCTGAGGGTAACTCTCCAGTTGAAATAAAAATGAGGTTGGAGGGGACATCTTCCTTAGGAAGCAACCCGGTCTTGGTGGCTCAGCCTGTAATCCCAGCACTTTGGGAGGCTGAGGCGAGTGGATTGCCTGAGCCTGCAAGTTCGAGACCAGCCTGGGCAACTTGGTGAGACCTCATCTCTGCAATAAAAAAAAAAAGACATCCCAGAAAAGGAAGTAGACATCTTAGGCCTTTTCAATGTCACTGCATAATGTAGTGGCTGTAGCTGTGGTGACACATGCTTGAAAATGCCTACCCATAAGAAAATGTAGGAGACTTGTCAGCAGAGAGACACCATCTGCATACAACACAGGGTGCTAGACACACAAGGGCATTGGGGAAATGGAAATTAAGAGATTAAAAATATATTGTTTGGAGGAAAAAAAATCAACTCAAACAAGATCTAAAGTTTATGACTAGCATCATTACAAACTCCCAAATCTTGCAAGAAGGTATCAATGTTTGGCAAGATTATCTCAGAGTATGATCCAGGAATTTCCCACTAAAGTTATGGCAAGTACCTAATGTCAACATTTACCTCTTGGTGAGGGATTTCCTTAGAGAAATTTGGGTCCTACAGGCAACTTATATAGCTGTCGTGGTGTTTTGGAGAAGTTGAAAATTAGAAGAATGTTTTTGCCTCATTCTTTCTTCAGATACTACTGAGTCTCTATTATGTCTTTGGAAGTAGTAACCTGGGACTAAACAGGTTCTGGGATTCCGTTCTGTTTGGGAAAACTGCTCTAGTGCTGTAAATTGCTCAATGTCATTGGTGTTAGCCAATGTTGTGATAATCTTGTTTTTCCTATTGACAACCTGAACTCTTCAAAAGACAGACATAAAAGAGGCTAATATAACTTCTAGCACCCAAGAGAATTGTACTCATTCTTATGAAAGGCATCTCAGGCCATGGTGCTGAAGGCGTTGATAACTGCTCAGACATTGAGAAACTTTCTGGTTGACAATGAGCAGTATAAGAAATTGTCACAGTCCATAATCTCTGTATTTTAATGTGAAGTTTTAGTTTTTGGACTCTTTAAAAGTGGAACACACAGGAGACATGAATTTCTCCCTGGGTTATTCATAGTGGGAGGAAATGCATATTCAAATATGGGCTATCCCTATATATTTTTGGCATTTTGTTTTTGGAATATCTTTATGATATCATTTAACCTCACTGAAGACACTCTACTAGGCTGGGTAGGACAATGTAGCTGGACCTAATTTGGGAAAAGAAGTAGAACAGGAAGTGGATTTTCAGCCATGAAGCAACCTTTGAGTAAATCTAATTAATGTATATTTGAATCCATTTCAGAAACTTCCACTGGCAAAATCTGCCTTACCAGCCGGGTTCGGTGACTCAGCCTGTAATCCCACGCTTTGGGAGGCTGAGGTGAGTGGATTGCTTGAGCCTGCGGGTTCGAGACCCACCTGGGCAACTTGGCTAGACCTCATCTCTACAATAAATCAAAAAATTAGCCGGGCGTGGTAGTGTGTGCCTGTAGTTCCAGCTACTTGGAAAGCTGAGACAGAAGGATTGTCAGAGGCCAGCAGGTCGAGGCTGCGGTGGCCGGGAGCGGCCACTGCACTCCAGTCTGGGTGATGGAGTGAGACTTCAACTCAAAAAAAAAAAATGTCTTACCCATCAGTATTCAAAGGACATCTCCACAAAAGCAGAAGTTGGTATTGTGGAAGTGGTTTGGTAAAAATAAGAGTAGGGCAACTGACCTCTTCTAGCAGAGGACTGACCATGGACTTATTATTTCATCCAGTAGTATGAGCGGAGAAAATGTGGGTACAGTTACCGTTATTGACAAACATATTGCTGTTACACATTTATACCATGTGTCCATGTGTTTCAATGCCAATACAGCGAACATTTTGACCTCCACAAGCCTACCATTATGTCTACATCCATTAGTACAGAGTTTAGGTTTGGAAAAGAAGGCTGTCATGTATTAACCTCTTCAACCCACAACAACTATGAGAGAGAATACTTCTGTGGTTTGCAATTTTAGAAAAAGTAAGTGGCAGAAAATTCTCACATTCTCATCCTTGAAAAGTTTTGACTTAAGAAGCAAAGTTAACAAAAGCCAAGTCTAAAGGGCATGATGAATGACTGGTGTAAGGAGCAGGATTGCTCCTTAAAATGGCAGAAAATGGCATGAGAAAATGAGAGCAAAATGGAGAATGAGATGAAATTGAGAGAAAGTGAATGGATCTTGTGAATATTTCATATACCAGTCCTGCCAGCATTTTCAATGGCATGGTTTCAAACATGTTTGAGTCAATAAAAGCATATTTAGAATGAGTATTTATTTGGTCTCTCAAAGTGATTATTTTGAAACACAACACTCATTTGGACATTCAAATTCTATCTGGTATTTTGAGGGTCACCATATAATCTATTACTCCCAAAAGGAACACTTTTGAGAGTGAAAAAGTACTGTTAATAATTATGCTTGGCCGGGCTCGGTGGCTCAGCCTGGAATCCCAGCACTTTGGGAGGCTGAGATGAGTGGATTGCCTGAGCTCCCAGGTTCGAGACCAGCCTGGGCAACTTGGCAAGACCTGGTCTCTACAATAAATAAAAAATTAGCCGAGCATCGTAGCATGCGTCTTCAGTTCGGACTACTTGGAAGGCTGAGGCGGAAAGATAGCCTGAGCCCAGCAGGTCGACGCTGGAGTGGCCATGAGTGTGCCACTGCCCTCCAGCCTGGGCACGGAGTGAGACGTTTTATTTTTATTTTTTTTAATTCATTGTAGAGATGAGGTCTCGCCAAGTTGCTCAGGGGCTCTCGAACCCGCGGGCTCAGGCAATCCACTCACGTCAGCCTCCCAAGGCGCGGATTACAGGCGGAGCCACCGAGCCCGGTTCAGTCCTTTTCTTTTCTTTTGTAAATTTTTAAAATTTTTTTTTATTTTTTGAGTTGGAGTCTCACTCTGTCGCGCAGACTGGAGTGCAGTGACCGCCCCCGGCCACCGCAGCCTCCACCTGCTGGGCTCCGGCGATCCTTCCGCCTCAGCCTTCCAAGTAGCCGGAATTACAGGCATGCGCTACCACGCCCAGCTGATTTTTTTAAAAATTTATTGTAGAGATGAGGTCTCGCTGCCCAGGCGGGTCTCGAACCCACGGGCTCAGGCAATCCACTCACCTCAGCCTCCCAAAGGCACAGGATTACAGACTGAGCCACCGAGCCCGGCGGAGTGAGACTTTTTAAAATTATTCTTGAACAAAGGCATAAATCAGGACTGTCCCAGGCAAACTAGACCATATGGCAACCTAGATATGTATAAAAACACCATTGTCATTCCTTGTAGTCACCTTCTTAACTACCATCAAAAATCTGCTCCCAGAATTTCCATTGTGAAGTCCTATAGAAGGAGAAACATTGAAATTCTTTACTAATGTGGTATCATATTTAAACAGAGAGGAGGAACTTCATTCCTTTTATACCAGCTGTGTAGTGAACAAAAATCTTTGAACAATAATAAGAAAAGAACATTTTACTCAATTGACTGAATTCTACTTACTAGATATTTTGACTGTGCCATTCCAAATGACTAGTGGGGCTATTTCTTTCCTAGGTAGCCTGAGTTCCCTGGTTTTATTGATTTAGGTAAATTGTTATAGTATCCTCTAGCATTGATTGGATGTGGTTGTGATAGATGCTGTAATGTGCTGCTCAGATCCTCCTTCAGAAATGAAAAATGTATTCCTCCAGCTACTGGGACTGCTGCCCACTGATTGCTCTTTTCTCAGTCGCTTTCAGGGATTGCCTTGGCTGAAAAACAATAAAAACTCCCCGGCCCAAGATCCAACAGGGTGAACCTACATCCAATGCCTGAACAATGAAAGGGGTATAAAGGCCCCCTTGTCTCAATTTGGGACAGCTCTGAAGAGCCATCCCAATGCCAGAGTTCCTCAGGAGATCTGCCGAGTGCTTGATTAGGACTAGCAGTTCAACCTCTTCCTCTATCCAGTCATGTTTCCATTCCATTCCAGCTTTTCTACAGATATTGATCCCAAGAGCATTTCCTAATGAACACCGTGTAGGTTGATCTCCATCTCAGAGTCTGATCCCTGGTGACCTTAGATTGTGACAGTCCTCTTTAGTTGTGATGTTAGTCTAACATTTGATCCATTCTGGTCTCAACTCCTCAATAAAAGATTCAGATTTATTCTTAGCCCACAGGCTCCACTTTCTGTGAGTGTCCTAGGTGAAGAGACTAAAGGTCTCTGCTCTCAAAGTTTTCACTCTCCTTTGAGGATAGACGTTTAAGAAGGAAAAACAGAGATATATGCATACCTTCACAAGCAAACCAAACCCAATATGCATCAAACCAAATTACAGCAAGCAACCTTTGCAGCTTGGAAGCCACTTATCCTACTACTACCCTCTTCATAGGGCAGAAACTGTCAGAGTGAATCCTTAGTGCTTTGCATAAAGCCATGAACAGAAGAGGTACTTGGTAAATGTTTAGTGAGTGAATGGATGTATGCATGAGAAGAACGATGAACCAACAGGGCAGTCTTCCAGGGCAGTGGTTGAGAGCCTTAGGACTGAAAATGATCAACTTAAGATAAGGAGATGGAAGGAATAAAAAGGATCAAGGGAATGGAGGAGCAAATAAGAAGATCCACAAATGGGAGAGAGATGAGTGAATCACATCAAGCCAGTTGTGTACTAAAAGAGGGTTCTACAATCTCAATCACTCCTTAACCTTCTCTCCCCTTAGTCACTTTTCATCATTTTCTCACCTCCATTCAACCTACTAAAATATAGCAGTATATTACAGCTTTTGCTTTATTGCTGAATGATTTGTGGCATTGTGAGAATTTGTCTGTGGTATCAGAATAGTGCTGGCTAACTCTAAATTCTTTTTATAGTACGTTTCTTCTTTAGCAGTTGGAATCGAAATTAGAAACATGCAGACCTTGAGCACTAAGCTGGGGCTGATGAGCAGGAAGTGATAAATGAATAACTACCTTATTAGATCATATTCTCATTTTACAATTTCTTAGAACAAAGACATTTGCAGCCACAAGACTTGTTACCTAGTGGAATGGTTATACTGAAGCCAATAATAATTGTACCATGCTAAAAGCTGACTCAAATCCATCATTGGGAAGCATAAAGAAACCTCAGACACTTCAGGATTTACTGCATTTTTTTCTGGATAAACTATGACTTAGCAAGGGAAACTTTAAAAGTGTTCAAGGCATCAACCAAAATAACATAAAATATTTTCAACAATGGCATCAAAGGATCAGTATTCTCTTGATTAAAAATAAAATATATTCTTTTTTTTTCTTTTTTAAGAGGAAAGACAATTAAGACAGAAACCTCTAGGGGTTCTTTCAAATTCTCCAATGTCTGACTAGGGTTTCAAATAACAATGGATCAGAGAAGAAATCTCCTCCCCCCCACCACTACACTATACTTATCCACATTAATTATTACACTAGGCTGAACAAACTAATCCTGAATGCTCAACAATGTTATTAGTACAGGCAGCTCTATTTGAAAGCTCTGACTTTCCCCCTAGTAATTATGCCTGATTACAGGTGTAAGAAAGTTTTCTATAGTGTGTGGCTTATAAAATCCACTGTAAATGTTAACTACATTTCATATCATGTGAAACATTAGGCATGTGTGTAGATAGAACAGAATTCAGTATAAAGCACTGATCAGGTGATTATAAAGCACGAGGCAGAAATCAAATAGTTGGGCACTTTTTACTGACAACACTTAGAATTGCTCCATAAGATTACTCCTAAGAGTCCAGGTTCTAGCAAAATTATTTATGCTTGAGTGTTATAAGGTTATTCAAAGAATGTATAAACAACAACCAACTCCAATTTTTCATGGATGCCATAATTATTTAGGGTTCCTGTATTTAGTTAACTTCGAACAGTACAAGTCTGTTTCAGAAATGGATTTTAGAAAATGCTTAAAAATCGAAAACTTTTAAAAAATATATTAGTCATATAATCTCCCAACAAATGAATAGTGGTTCAAATTTAGTGAATCATAATTTAAGAAGTTCTATTGTTCACAGTTACTCCCGAAATAACTTAATTCAACAGTGTCTCAGGTTTACCCTATGCCCACACCCTTGCAGAACAGCCTGTCAGCTGCCTGCATTCCTGTACGGGGTGGGAGGGGGTGGAAGGAAATAATGCAAAAAATCTATCATGAAAGGGATAAAAAGTATTTTCAGAACTTGATTTTCCCCATTCCTTACCCTTGTGCTTAGAGAAATGGGAGGAGAAAAAGAATATGTACATGTCAAAGCAAACCATAAAAGTTTATCCACATTTTGATAGCCCTAGAAGAGGCAAGTTTTACCCAGGTGATAGAACCACCCACTTCCATTCAGGAGATACTCACATTTATTTTGTGCCCAAAATAAATTTATAAAGTTGGAGGCATTATAAAAAGGAGGGAGTCAAAGGTTAACCTGTACCTGCAAGCAAGACGGGGGAAAAAAGGAATACTGTTTGGAGAATAGGGGAATGAAACTGAATGTACTAAAGAAAAATTCACAAATGTGGTCTTAGGGAAAACACCAATACAAATTAATCAGAAAATGTATTCTTTGACAAATTTATGGGAGGTAAATAAACCACAAAGTTCACTTTCATTCAAAATAATTTTTTTCTTTTTTCTTCCCAGCAAGCCAGAGCATATGCCTCTTAGCAACATCATTGCCCTGTAAGAGCTTACCAGAAGGACAGCTAGAAATGGGTCCATATGTACCTTTGGCAATAAAATGTTTCAATAACAGCTGTTTGTGTGCTTATAATGCAGAAGTTAGCCATGTTTATCATTGCACCTGATGTTGTATATAAAACTGTGTGTGCTATTTAAAAAATCTCTGTCAGATTTATAAAATTAACCATAGCGTGGTAACTCTGTACTAACATGATGAGTGACTGGCTGAACATGTGAATTTCTGCCTACATTATTAGGAAATATTTCTCTTCATATATTTTTAAAGCTTATTCTCCAATTTTATATTGGCATTAGAACAGAATTTCCCTAAGAAAGTATGAAGCATTTCCCTAAGAAAGTATTCCCTTATAAGTAGAGAGCTGAAAACTTCATCTTTTTTCTCTATTTTTCAAAAGAAAGGTTTTATTCAGGTGTAATCTACACATCATAAGATTCACCAGTCTTTAATATGCACATTAATGATATTTATTATATTTATATAGTTGTACAACTATCATTACAATCCAACTTTAGAATATTTACATCATCCCAAAAAGATCCCTCATGTTCATTTGCACCACTCCTTATTCCTACCTCAGCTCCAGGCAACCAATAATCTAGTTTTGGTTTCTATATATGTGTCTTTTTTGTACATTTCATATAAATGGAATCATACAGTAAGTCATCTTCTGTGACTTGATTATTTCACCTAGCATAGTGTTTTTTAGCTTCATCCATGTTGTAACATGTATAACTATTTTATATTGTAACCACTCAAAAGCTGATGAGAGGATTGGATCTAAGATGGCCTCTGTGGAGTAGCAGACTAGTACCTCTCTTGCTGAACAAGGCAGAGAGTAGGTTTGCAGCTGTCAATAGATGCTGATGTCCTGAACAGTTTTTGCACAGAGGAAGCACCCTGCAACCAGCGAAGGTCTCTTTGAACACATAGAGACCAGGAAATGATGGCAGACACTGGAATCTGGACACCCCATCCCTGACCTTGCACCAGGTTCACACAGGAACTGAAGCCCTGCCCTGTGAACAAGAGGAAGTTAGTGATCCTGACATGCTTTGGGTCGATTTCCCCCTCCCAGCTGCATGCGAGTCGTTGATCCTACATGAGAGGAGTCCTGGTCAGGGAATAGAGGCAGGCAACTGGAACTCAAGCAGAATGAAGAGCAAACCCATGCTTGAATAGCTGCTGAGAGCACACCTTCCACCAGCGGAGCCCAGCAACTGGCCCCAAGCCAGGAAAGCTTACCTGCAGATTAAATTTGGCTAGTGCCCACCACCAACATCTAACAACCAACCTACTCCCAGCAGATCACCTCCCAGTCCCCACACCCACAGGGAAGACCGCCCCATGGCAGGGAACTCACTCTTTCTCAAGTGCTGAGCACAGACTTGAAGAGGGAGGAAGCATCAAGAAAGACACCAAAGGTTTTCCCAGTGGGAAGTTTTCTGGGCTGGAAACCACAAACAACAGACAGGGGTCCCATTCTCCACCTGCAACAGGGTCTGAAAACCAACCTGACTGGACTAACTGTGGGAGAAGAAAATCTGCAGAGAGGCCTTTCACAGGGTGGAGCACAGAGGAGAAGTGAGTGCCACTCTCTCCCTCACTGAGCGACCTATACTGAAAGACAGAAAGGGCCCTAGAGCAGAGGGTAACTGACTAGCTTCAGAGCAACAAAACCAAAGAGGAATGATAGAGAGGGAAGAGTGGCTTGTCACAAATGAGGAAGAATCAATGAAAAAAAAAAGGCAGCTCTCAGAGTACTAAAGAGATAGCGCCCAAAAAAGTAGCTATCAGAGCACTAACAATGGAACTCTCAAAAATGACCTGCCTCAGATGACAGTCACAGAAATCAGAGATTGGATGGCTAAAATGAATAAAAAGAACCACAAGAAACTAGAAATGAAATCCACCTAAGTCATATAGGAATTAAAAGCAGAGTTGGCCAGTTTCAAAAGGGCCCATTCTGAAATAATTAAAATGAAGAACCACATCTTGGAAGTTAAAAACATAGTAACAAACATAGGGATCAGGATCAATCAGGCAGAGGAAAGAATCTCAGAGGTTGAAGACAAAAATATGGAGCTGATCCTGTCTGCCAAAAACATAGAAAAGGGGCTCAAAGAGAATGAGCAAAACCTCCAAGAGATGTGGGACTATGTTAAGAAGCAGTAAGGGAAACTGAGAATGCCACGGAACAAGAATTTCATGAGGTCATCCAAGACAACTTCCCACATCTCACTAGAGAGGCAACCATTCAAATGCAAGAGATAAGAGAATCTCTGAAAAGTATCACATGAGATCATCTCCAAGACACATGGTAACCTACCTCCACAAAGTAAGGATGAAAGAAAAAAATCTAAAGGCAGCAAGAAAGGCCAGACCATCTACCAAGGAGGACCCATCAGAATTGCTACCGACTTATCTGTAGAAAAACAACAAACCAGAGGGACGGGAGTCCAATTTTTTTAACATTCTTAAAGATAAGTAATTCCAGTCAAGCATTTCTTACCCTGCCAAGCTAAGCTTCATCGTGATAGAGAATTAAAGTTTTTCTGAGACATCCATTCCCTAAGAGAATACGCCATCTCCAGACCAGCCCTTCAGGTGTTGCTTAAGCAAATGTTGAGCACAAAAACAAAAGAAAAGTCACACGCACCACAAAAGTACAGTCAAGCACAGAGTTAACAGAGCATACAGAGCATTCACAAAAGTGAAAATACACACATATATAAATACAAAAGTAAAAAGGAAGCAAAGAAACCTCCTAAGAGCCTATGACAGGGATAAACTCGTACATTTCATTAATTAATTTGAACATGAATAGACTGAATGCACCACTAAAGAGGCATAGGTGGCAAATTGAATAAAGAAGGATGATTCAACAGTCTGCTGCCTTCAGGAAGTTCATCTCACTGCAAAGGATACCCACAGACTCAGAGTTAAATGCTGGAAAATGATCTTTCAGACAAATGGAAAACAAAAGAGAGCAAGGGTAACTATTATGATATCAGACAAAGCGGACTTCAAATCATCAAAAGTTTAAAAAGACACAAAAGGACACTACATGATAATAAAAGGCTCAATCTACGAACAAGCAATATCCATCTTAAACATATATGCCCCTACACAGGAGCACCAGTTTTTATTTAACAACTATTATGTAATCTAAGAGAGGACATTGACAGTCATACAATCATAGGTAGAGACCAAAATACCCCACAAACAACCCTAGACAGATCATTGAGGCAAAAAACCCAAGGAGACCTGAAACCTCAACTTGACACTAAATCAAATTGATTTAATAGACACCTACAGAACACTTCACCAAAGATCTACAGAGTATGCATTCTACTCATTAGCACACGGAACATATGTCAAGATCAATAGCATTCTTGGACATAAATCAAACAGGAACAAATTTCAAAAGATCAAAATAATACCATGCATCTTCTCAGATCACAGTGGAATAAAAATAAATACCACCAACAAGATCTCCCCAAAACATACAAAGACATGGACACTAAACAACATGCTACTGAATGACTTCTGGGTCAACACAGAAATCAAGACAGAAATTAAAAGATCCCTGGAAACAAAAACAAAAACACATCTTATCAGAATTTCTAGGATGCCATGAAAACAGTGTTAAGAAGAAAATTTCAGCTGGGCTCAGTGGCTCAGCCTGTAATCCTGCACCTTTGGGAGGCTGAGTGGATTGCCTGAGCCCGCGGGTTCGAGACCTGCCTAGGCAGCGAGACCTCATCTCTACAATAAATCAAAAAATTAGCCGGGCATGGTAGTGCACTCCTGTAATTCCAGTTACTCGGAAGGCTGAGGCGGAAGGATCACCAGAGCCCAACAGATAGAGGCGGCGGTGGCCGGGAGTGGCCACTGCACTCCAGTCTGGGTGACAGATTGAGACTCCAACTCAAAAAAAAAAAAAAAAAGAAGAAGACAATTTCTAGCATTGCACTCACACATTAAGAAAATAGAAAGATCACAAGTAAACCATCTAATTTCACATCTAAAGGAGATGCAAAGGAAGATAATCTAAATCCTAATTTCAATAGAAAAATCCAGATCACTAAGTCACAACTGCAGGGTATAGAAGACAAAAATACCATAGAAGAAATAAATAAGACACAAAAAGTGTTCTTCAAAAGAATAAATAAGGCCGAGTGGTGGGCTTCTACTGGTCTGGGCTGGGCTTGCAGAGGCCGAAGGCAGCACCTAGAAAAGGCCTTTGCCGCTCCTCCAGTTCTGGGATGTCGAAGAACATGGTGTCGTCGGCCCGGTTCCGGAAGATGAACGTGGATGAGTACAACGAGAACAAGTTTGTGGACGAGGAAGACGGGGGCAACAGCCAGGCCGGGCCGCACTAGGACGAGGTGGACTTCTATCTGCAGCAGGAAACATGACAGCTGCCCTGCAGGCAGCTCTGAAACGCCCCCTCCACCACCAACACCAAGAACCCGGCAGTGAAGGACCCTGCAGGCAGCATCATCTTGGAGGTGCTCATCTCTTTTAAAGCTAACGATATTGAAAAGGCAGTTCAGTCCCTGGACAAGATTGGTGTGGATCTGCTAATGAAGTACATTTATAAAGGCTTTGAGAGCCCCTCTGACAATAGCTGTGCTGTGTTGTTGCAGTGGCATGAGAAGGCACTTGCTGCTGGAGGAGTGGGGTCCATCGTTCTGTCTTGAATGCGAGGAAGATGGTGTAGTTGGGCCAGAGCTGGATCTCGGCTCGGGTGTAGGAGTCACTGGTACAAAGACCAAACAACCAAATGCCACATGCCATGGGGCAGCATCTGCTTCTCTCAGCTTTGCCTTCTTGCTTCCTTTTTCGAATCTGTAAAGAAGAAAAGTGCATATCATTCTTCCTTTCATGAAACTTGTAATATTATAGAGAAAATTTTGTTGCAATGGGAGTGTTTCATTCTCCCAAAACTATTTCAGTGATGAGTACACCAGTCTGTATATAGTATAATTTACACTCAAGTTTACTTGTGCAATTTTAACCCCTGTTGGCCGATTTTTTGTTTTGTATTGTATTTTTAACTAATACTGAGAGATTTTGTCAGAATTTGAGGCCAGGTTCCCAACTTATTGCTAGTCAGGAAGTGATCTTTATTTTTTTAAAAAGGGGAGACTGGCAGCTATTAACATTGCAAAACTGGACCATACTTCCCTTATTTTAGTAATATGCATTTCTGGAATAAGTGGTGAGTGAACCCCACCACCAGCCTCCAGCTCTGCTTCTGCTTGCCTCCAGGTTATGTGTGCTGTGTGGTTAAAGACACTTCTTCCTCTCAGCATCTAGCAATCCTGGCTTCTCAATTTCTTTGTGGTCACCCAGGGTTCAGAGCAAGGAGTCTTGCTCTATACAGTGTATCTATAAAATATCAGAGCTTGTTTGGTATGAACACCAAAGTTTTGTTCCAATAATATGGCTCTGTTTGGGTATACTACTACAGATCGGAAAGGATGTGGAAACTATGATGTGATTCAAGCTCTGGGCAGCCTCTGAATGAAATGCCATTTTATTTAGAAATACAGTAGCTGCCTTAGACATTATGAGGGAATCAACTAGTATTAGATACCATTTCATATGCCCCATAAATGTCTTTAGTGTTCTTCAGGGTAATTGGGATCTCAGTGGATTTGGTTCAGATTCAAACAAATACACATTCTGTGTGTTACCTCAGTGTTTTTTGTTGTTTTTTTTTAAAGAAAATGCCACAAAACAAAAACAATTGTTTACTTTGTTAGACAAACCAAATCGGTTCTCAAAAAAATGACCAGTGCTTATAAAAGTTGTTATTATTCAGTAGCTCCAAAACAAACCACCTGACCAAGAGAGAAATCAGCCTGTGTTTAGTATTCACATTGGACACCAGTTCCATAATCACTGACTTATGTGAAAACTGGTGCAGAAATTCTATAAACTCTTTGCTGTTTTTGATACCTGCTTTTCTGTTTTGTTTTGTAAAAATGGTAAACTTCAGAAAATAAAATGTCAGTGTTGAGTAAAAAAAAAAAAAGAAGAAATAAGATCAACAGATCCCCGACAAGACTGACTTTATTTATTTTTTTTCCATTTTATTATTCATTTATTTTTTATTATAAAGATGTGGGGTACAATTCAGGGTTAGGTATACAAACACTGATTATGCAGGTATCCTTGTTGATGAGGTATGCCCTTCCCTCCCCTAGCAGTTTCCCTCAACTGCCAATCCCACCACCCCTCCTCTGACAGTTTTCCACTACTGCCAATTGCTTTCTTATAGTATTATAATTGTTCAAGGTCCACTTATGAGTAAGAACATATGGTACTCTGTTCTTTGTTTCTGTGATAGATCACAGAGTATGATTGACGCTAAATCCATCCAAGTTGCTGCGAAGTTCATATGTTTGTCCTTCTTTATGGCTGCATAATATTCTATTGTGTATATGTACCACGTTTTTTTAATCCAGTCCAGCTTCGATGGGCAACATGGTTGGTTCCATGTTTTTGCTATTGTGAATAGAGCTGCAACAGACATATGTGTGCAGGTATCTTTTTTGTAGAATGATTTGAGTTCCTCTGGTATATTCCCAATAGGGGAATTGCTGGGTCATATGGAAGGTCAGTTTCTAGTTCTTTCAGAAACTGCCACACTAAGACTGACTTTAAAAAGGAGAAAGAAAGTCTAAATAAGCTCAATTAGAAATGCAAAAGGTGAAGTCACAAATGACCCTGAAGTAAGTCAAAAGATTATCAGAGATTACTATAAACACATGTATGCAAATAAACTAGAAAATCTAAAGGAAATGGAGAATTTTCTGACATCTCACAACCTCCCAAGATTGAAACAGGAAGAAACTGAAACTCTAAACAGACCAATAGCAATCTAGGAAATTGACTCAGTCATGAAAAACCTCCCCACCAAAAAAAAAACGTCCTGGAATAGATGACTTCCCAGCTGAATTCTTCAAGACATGCAAAGAGGAGCTGATAGCATTCTTATTGAAAGTATTCCAGGCAATCAAGATAGTGGAATTCTCCCCAACTCATTTTATGAAGCTAATATCATACTGATACCCAAACCTGACAAAGACCCAACAAGGAAAGAGAATTACAGGCCAATCTCCTTGATTGGGATACAAAAATTTTCAACAAGTTTCTAGCAAATCGAATCCAACAACACATCTCAAGGATCATCTACCATGACGATGTAGGCTTCATTCCCATTATGCAGGGCTGATTCAACATTCACAAGACCATAAACATAATTCAGCACATTAACAGATGTAAAACCAAGAACCACATGATTATCTCATTAGACACAGAAAAAAGCATTAGACAAAATCCAGCATCTCTTCTTAATAAAAACCCTTGAACACCTAGACATAGAAGGAACATTCCCCAAAACAGTAAGAGCCATCTATGATAAACCCACAACCAACATTTTGCTCAATGGGCAGAAGCTGGAAGCATTCCTCCTAAGAACTAGAACAAGACAAGGATACCAACTTTTACCACTCCTATTCAACATAGTGCTGGAAGTTCTTGCCAGAGCAATCAGGCAAAAGAAGGAAACCAGGAGTATCCAAATAGGAAAAGAAGAAGTTAAGCTATCCATCTTTTGAACAATATGATCCTACACCTAGAAAACACTAGAGAGTCCGTGAAAAACCTCCTCACACTGATAAAGGACTTTGGTAAAGTCTCAGGTTACAAAATCAATATACAAAAGACAGTTGCATTTATATATACCACCAACAGGCAGGCAGAGAAACAAATAAAAAAACTCAATCTCATTCACAATAACTACAAAAGAAATGAAATACTTTGGCATCCACCTAACTAAAGAAGTGAAAGACCTTTACAATGAGAACTATAAAACACTTGTCAAAGAAATCAAGGGTGACACAAACAAATGGGAAGACTTTTCATGCTCATAGACTGGAAGAATCAATATTGTCAAGATGTGCTTCCTCCCCAAGGCAATCTACAGACTCAATGCAATACCCATGAAATTACCAATATCATTTTTCAGAGACCTGGAAACAACAGTACAGAAATTCACATGGAAACAAAAAAGAGCATGAATAGCCAAAACTATTCTCAGCAAAAGGAATAAAGCAGGAAGTATCACACTTCTGGACTTTAAACTTTATTACAAGGCTACAGTATCCAAGACGGCATGGCACTGGTACAGGAATAGGGACATGAAACAATGAAACAGGACAGAGATTTTGGAAGTAAAAACACAGTCTCCCAACCAACTCATCTTCAACAAAGCCACCAATAACTACCATTGGGGAAAGGAGATCATATTTAGCAAATGGTGATGGGAAAACTGGCTAACGACATGCAGAAGAACAAAACTGGACCACTACCTATCACCATAAACAAAAATCAACTCAAAATGAATCAAAGACCTAATCATAAAACCTCAGACTATAATAATCCTGGAAGAAAACATAGGAAACACCCTTCTGGACATCAGAATAGGCAATGTATTCTTAACCAAGTCCCCAAAAGCCTTAAAAGCTAAGACAGACAAGTGGGACCTCATGAACTGCTTTTGCACAGCAAAAGAAACCATCAAGACAGTAGAGACAAACCACAGAATGGGAAAAAATATTAACAAATTAAGCATCTGACAAAAAGGCCTAACATTCAGGATCTACAAGAACTCAAATGAAGCGAAAGAAAAAAAAATCACCATTAAAATTGGGCAAAGGACACAGACACTTCTCAAAAGATGACACACAAACAGTCAACAGATACATGAAAAAATTCTCAGCCTCACTAATCATTAGAGAAATGCAAATAAAAACTACAATGAGATACCACCTAGCTCCCGTAAGTATGGCTATCATTAGTAAGTCAAAAAACAAAACACTGGTGCGAGTGCGGAGAAAAGGAAATACTTCACTGTTGGTGGGAGTGCAAACTAGTTCAACCTCTATGGCAGGCAGTGTGGTGAGTCCTAAAATAACTAAAAATTGATCTTCCAAACAATCCAGCAATCCATCTCCTGAGAATATACCCAAAGGAGCATAAATCACTCTCCCAAAAAGATACCTGCACATGCATGTTTATTGCCACACTATTCACAATAGCAAAAACGTGGACCCAACCCTGCTTCCCATCAGAAGTGGACTGAATAAAGAAAATGTGATACATATACAGTCATAAAGAAGAACAAAACCATGGATTTCGCAGCAACTTGAATGCACTTAGAGACCATCATACTAAGTGAACTATCACAGAAATAAAGAACTGAATACTGCATGTTTTCACTCATAAGTGGTTCCTGAACACTAGTTACATTAGCACAAGGGTTAGATTGGCAGTCACTGGACACTGCTTGGGGAGGGAAGGAGATAAGAGGTTGAAGGGCATGTGACAGCACAACGGGTACCTGATCCACTACCAAGGGGAATGAGGGCCAATTAGAAACCGAAACTTCACCTGCATGCAGCCTACTTATGTAATTAATCCTCACTTGTATCCCATAACTCTATAATAAATAAATAATTTTTTTAAAAAAATTGATGAACCTTTGGGTTAGCTATTATGGATACTGCTGCTATGAACATTTGTATACAAGTCTTTCTCTGGACATAAATTTTCATTTCTCTTTTCTAGGAGTGAAATTGCTTAATCGTATGTTAGATTTATGTTTAACTTTTTAAGAAGCTGCCAAACTGTTTTCCAAACTGGCTGTACCATATTACATTCCCATCAGAAATATATGAGGATTCCAATCTCTCCACATTCTTGACAGCATCTAATATTATTGTGTCTTTTTTACTATAACCCTCCTAGTGGTTATAAAATCTTATCTCATTTTTGTTTTAATTTTCATTTTCTTAATGACAAATGAGGCTGAACATTTTTTATGTGTTTATAGGACATTAGTGCAGCTTTTTGGTAAAATGTCTCTTCAGACATTTTATGCATTTTTCATTCAGGTCATTTGTCTTCTTATGGATTTGAAAGCATACTTTATATATTGTATAAATAAGTTATTTATCATATATTTGATTTTCCAACATTTTTCCCAGTCCATGGCTTGTCTTTTTCATTTTCTTAATGATGTGTTTTGAAGTGCAAAACGTTTTAATTTTGAAGAAAATGTGATACATATACATGATGGAGTATTACACAGCCATAAAGAAGAACAAAATCATGGACTTCACAGCAACTTGAGTGCAATTAAAGTTTTATTTATCCTCTTTTCTTTGGGTGTCATATTTAAAAGATATTAGCCTAACACAAGGTCACAAAGTTTTTTCTATAATTTATTTAAAGCTTTTATTTTTAACTCTTACATATAGGCATATAGTCCATTTTTAGTTGATTTTTTGCTATGCTGTGAGGTAAGGATCTAAGTTTGTTTTTTGTCATCTGTATATGCAATCATCCTAGCACCATTATTCCTGGATTCTCAATTATGCTTATCTTTATACCAGTACTACATTGTCTTGATTACTCCACATTTGTAGTAGTTTTGAAATCCTCCAACTTAGTTGTTCTTTTTCATACTTGTCTTGGCTGTTCTTTGTTCTACAGCTTTTGCATTTTCATATAAATGCTTGAATTCACTTGTCAATTTCTACAAAAAAGTACTGCTGGACTTTTGATAAGAATTGTATCTATAGAACAATTTGGGGAGAATAAGTATGTCAATAACATTGTTTCTCCCAATCAATGAACATAGAATGTATATCCATTTATTTAAATATTCTTTAATGTCTCCTAAATTTGTAGTTTTCAGTAAGCAAGTCTTCCATTTCTTTTTAAACTTGATTCCCAAATGTTTGCCATGAAATCAGTAATAAGTGGGAAATGTATAGCTCTACACACACACACACACACACACACACACACACACACACACACACACTTAAAAAGAAACAGAAAGATCAAGTAAACAGATTAACGTCACACCTAAAATAACTGGAAACGAAAGACCACCAAAACCCCAGCTTCTGCAGAAGAATCCAGATCACCAAAATAAAATTCCAACTAAAGGACATAGAAGACAAAAGTATCATAGCCAAAACAATCCTCAGCAAAAAAAAAAAAAGGACAAGATATCACAGTCCCAGACTTTAAGCTTTATATAAAGCTACAATATTCAAAACAGCCTGGTATTGGTACAAGAACAGACATATAGACCAATGGAACAGGGTAGAGATTCCAGAAGCAAAACCTCAATTTCTAAACCAACTCATCTTCGACAAAACCTTTGCCAACAACCACTGGGGAGAGGAGAACCTATTCAGTAAATGATGCTGGGAAAACTGACTGATCACATGCAGAAGATTGAAATAGGACCCCTACCTATTACCATACACAAAAATCAACCCTAAATAGATGAAAGACCTGATGTAAAACCTCAAGCTATAAGAATCTTGGAGGGGAAGGTAGGTAGGATTAACAGTAGTCAATAACTGTCTGGGGACGGGGGACACCCCTTATCAAAAAGGGTGCCTGAACGATGCATATTTGTATACCTAACCCTTATCTGTACCCCACAATTTTAAGATTAAAAAATATGTTTTAAAAAAAAGAATCCTGGAAGAAAACATAGGAGACACCCTTACAGAAATCAGAGTAGGCAACCAATTCCTGATCAAAACCCCAGATGTCCATGCCATAAGAAGATAAGTTAGATAAGTGGGACCTCATCAAACTGAAAGGCTTCTACAGAGCAAAAGAAACCATCAAGAGAGTGGGGAGTCAGCCCACAGAACAGGAAAAAATATTTGCCAACTGTATATCTGAAAAAAGCCTTATATCCAGGATCTATAAGGAACTCAAACATGCTGAAAGGAAAAACACAAACAGCCCCATTACAAAGTGGGCAAAATATATGAATAGATACTTCTCAAAGGAAGACATACGAGCAGCTAACAGATACATGAAAAAATGTTCAGGCTCACTCACTAGTCATCAAAGAAATGCAAATTAAAACCACACTGAGATACCACCTAACTCCAGTTAAGATGGCCATCATCAATAACTCAAAAAACAACGGAGGTTGTAGAGGATGTGGCAAAAAGGGAACACTTTTTCCTACACTGCTGGTAGGAATGTAAACTACTACAACATCTGTGGAAAGCACTGTGGTGATTATTAAAAGATCTAAAAATCTTTTAGAACTCTTATACAACCTCACAATCCCCCTTCTGGGAATACACCCAAAGGAACTCAGATCACTCTGTGAAAAAGATACCTGCACACACATGTTTATTGCAGCATTGTTCACACTAGTAAAAATATGGAATCAGTCATGCTGCCCATCAGAAGAGGATTCGATTTTTTTAAGTGATACATATACATGATAGAATATTACATAGCCATAAAGAAGGACAAAATTATGAACTTTGCAGCAACTTGGATGGATTTAGAGTCTACAATACTCAGTGAGCTATCACAGAAACAAAGAACCAAGTATCACACATTCTCACTCATAAGCATACCTTGAACAACTATCATAATGCTGTAAGAAAGGGATTGACAGTAGTGAGAAACTGCCAGGGGAGAGGGAGGCACACCTCATCAACAAGAGTACCTACATAACAAACATTTGTGTACTTAGCCCTGAATTGTACCCCACATATTTAAAATAAAGAATATTTTAAGAAAAGAAAAAAAATCAGCAAAACTGAAGCTGGGTCTTTGAAAGGATACATAAGATAGACTCCTAGTCAGATTAACTAAGAAAAAGAGAAAAAAAGCCCAAATAAACACAATTAGGAATGTACAAGATGAGGTTACAACTGATCCCAAAGAAATTCAAAAGATTATCAGAGATTACTATGCACACCTGTACAAAACAAAATCAAAAACCTAAATGAAATGGAGGATTTTCTGACATCACACAACTTTCCAAGTTTGAAAAAATAAGAAATTGAAACCCTAAGCAGAACAATAACAACCAGGAAATTGACACTGTCACAAGAAATCTACCTACCAAAAAGAAAAAGCCCTGGACCAGATGGCTTCCCAACAGAATTCTACAAAACATACAAGGAAGACCTGATACCAATTCTATTGAAAGTATTCCAGGCAACAAAGAAAGATGGATTCCTACACAAATCATTTTTTGAAGCTAACATCACACTGATACCCAAACCAGGCAAAGACCCAACAAAGAAAGAGAACTACAGGCCAATCTCCTTGATGAACATAGATGCAAAAATTCCCAACAAGATTCTTGCAAAGTGGATCCAACAACACATCTCAAGAATCATCCACCATTACCAAGCAGGCTTCATTCCTGGGATGAAAGGCTGGTTCAACATCTGCAAGATCATAAATGTCATTCAATACATCAACAGATGTAAAAACAAGAGCCATATGATTATATCATTAGATACAGAAAAGGCTTTTGACAAAATCCAACATCACTTCTTGATAAAAATCCTTGAGCACCTAGTCACAGAAGGAACCGTCCTCAAAATAGTAAGAGCCATCTATGATAAATCCATAGCCAACATACTATTGAATGAACAGAAGTTGGAAACATTTTCCCTGGAATGAGAACAAGATGGGGATGCCCACTCTCAGCCCACCTTTTCAACATGGTATTGGAAATCCTAACTAGAGCAATTGGGCAAGAGAAGAAAATCAGGGCATCCAAATAGGAAAAGAGGAAGTTATCCCTCTTTGCAGACAGCATGATCCTATACCTTGAAAACCCAAGGAATCTGTCAAAAACATCTTTGCACTGATAAAGAACTTTGGCAAAGTCAGGGTATAAAAATCAACGTGCAAAAGACAGTTGCATTTTTATAAACCAATCACAAACAGGCAGAGAACCAAATAAAAAGCACAATCCCATTCTAAATAGCCACACACGCACAAAAAAAAAAAGAAATGAAAAGAAATACCTTGACATCTTCCTAACCAGGGAAGTGAAAGACCTTTACAATGAAAACTACAAAACACTGCTCAAAGAAATCAAAGAAGACACAAATAAATGGAAAAATAGTCCATGAGTATGGATTAGAAGAATCAATATTGTTAAGATGTCCATCCTACCCTAGGTAATCTACAGATTCAATGCAATATCCATCAAATTACCAACATCATTTTCTTAGACCTGGAGACAGCAATACAGAAATCCATATGGAAACAAAAAAGAGCATGAATAGCCAAAACAATCCTCAGCAAAAAAAACAAAGCAGGAAACATCTTACCAAAACCTCTGGGATGCCATGAAATCAGTACTTTGAGGGGAATTCAAATGTCTATGAACATGTATGAAGAAAATGGTAAAATCACAAGTTAACTGCCTAACAAGTCACCTCAGGGAGCTGGAAAAACAAGGCCACCAAAACCCTAACTTCAGCAGAAGAAACCACATCACCAAAATAAAAGCCCAAATACCTGATGTAGAAGAAAGCATATCACAGAAAAAATCAACAAAAGGAAAGCTGGTTCTTTGAAAGGATAAACAAAATGATAGACCCTTAGCAAGACTAACCAAGAAAAAGAGATTAAAAGCCCAAAATAAACACAATCAGAAATGCAAAAGATGAAGTCACAACTGACCCTTAAGAAATGCAGAAGATTATCAGAGATTACTATATACACTTGTAAGGAAACAAACCTGAAAACCTAAGTAAAATGGTGGACTTTCTGACAGCACACAACCTCCCAAGTTTGAAACAAGAAGAAATTGAGACCCTACATAGACCAATAACAACTTAGGAAATTGACTTCATCCTAAGAAAACTATCCCCTCCCCCAAAAAAGCCCTGGACCACATGGTTTTCCAACATAATTCTACAAAACATACAAGGAGGAGCTGATACCAATCCTATTGAAAGTATTCCAGGCAATAGAGAAAGACAGAACTCTCCCCAAATCATTTTATGAAGCTAACATCACATTGATACACAAACCAGGTAAAGACCCAACAAAGAAAGAAAACTACAGGCCAATATCTTTGATGAATGTAGATGCAAAAATTCTTAATGAGATTCTTACAAATGGGATCTAACAAAACATCTCAAAATCTCAAAACATCTCAAAACATCTCAAAAATCATCCACCATGAACAAGTAGGCTACAGCCCTAGGATGCAGGGCTGGTTCAATATCTGCAAGACCATAAATGTAATTAAATACATTAACAGATGTAAAAACAAAAATCATACAATTATATCATTAGATGCAGAAAAAACTTTTGATAAAATCCAGCATCCCTTCTTGATAAAAATTCTTGAACACCTAGGCATAGTTGGAACATACCCCAAAATAGTAACAACCATCTATGATAAACCCACAGTCAACATACTGCTGAATAGACAGAAATTGAAAGCATTTCTCTGAAAGCCGGAACAAGACAAGGCTGCCAACTCTCATCCCTCCTGTTCAATATTGTATTGGAAGTCCTAGCTAGAGCAATTAAACAAGAGAAGGAAATCAAGGGCATCCAAATAGGAAAAGAGGAAGTTAAGTTATTGCTCTTTGTGTATGACATGATCCTATACCTTGAAAACCCAAGAGAATCTGTCAAAAACCTCCTTTCACTGATAAAGGACTCTGGCAAAGTCTCAGTGCATAAAATAAATGTACAAAAGGCAGTCGCATTCCTGTACACCAAAAATAAACAGACAGAAACCCAAATAAAAAGTACAATCTTGTTCACAAGAGCCACAAAAAAAAGAAAGAAATCCCTTGCATCTTCCTAACCAAAGAAGTGAAAGCCCTTTACAATGAAAACAACAAAATACTGCTCAAAGAAATCCAAGAAGACACAAACAAATGGAAAAATATTCCAAGCTCAAGAATTGAAAGAATTAACATTGTTAAGATGTCCATGCTACCAAAGGTAATCTACAGATTTAATGCAATACCCATTAAATTACCAACATCATTCTTCTCAGACCTGAAAATGACAATACAGAAATTCATATGGATACATAAAAGACTACAAATAGCCAAAACAATTCTCAGCAAAAGAAACAAAGTGGCAGGTATCAGACTTCAAACTCTACTATAAAGTTGCAATAATCAAAACAGCCTAGTATTGGTACAGGAATAGGCATATAGACCAATGGAACAGGATAGAGACTCTGGAAGCAAAACTTCAATTCCTCAGCAAACTCATCTTAGATAAAGCCTCAACCAACAACCAACAGGGAGAGGAGAACCTGTTCAGTAAATGGTGCTGGGGAAACTGGCTGACCACGTGTGGAAGACTGAAACTCCTACTTATTACCATACACAAAAATCAAGTCTAAATGGATCAAAGACCTAAATGTAAAACCTCAAACTATAAGAATCCTAGAAGAAAATGTAGGAAACACCCTTATGGAATTGGAATGGCAACCAATACTGAAATAGGGACCAAGCGCTTAATTCAGAGACACCAACACCAAAAGTACAAGTTATAAAAAGGAGAGGTTTTTATTAGCCAAGAGCTGGGCCGGTAGCCACTTGCCTGCTGGACATAACAGTCCCACAGCAAGGGGCATCCATTAGCTATAGGGGCTTGCTTAAATGGGGGAAAACCACATTGGGACTTTCCAAGTGAGCCAAACCGCAACATCCTGGAGGCCTAGATACCTTTCAAGCAATGCTAGCAGGGTTCACAGAAGCAGGAAAAAAAAGCTGTTAAACAGTTTAACCTAGTCAGCAGGTACTGTTGCCAGTTTCCAGGAAGGGAACTTTTTAACTGTGCAAAGGCTGAGTATATGTTTAACTGTGCAAAGGCTGAGTACATGTTTAACTGTGCAAAGGCTGAGTTTATGCTTAGCCTAATTTTTGACATTGTAGATGTCTTTTTAAGCCCCCTTCCACAATACCTGATCAACTCTCCAAAAGCGAATGCTTTAAAAGATTATATAGACAAGTGGGACCTCATCAAACTGAAGAGCTTCTGCAAAATGAAAGAAACCATCAAGAGAGTGGAGAGACACCCCATGGAATGGGAAAAAATATTTGCCTATTATATATCTGACAAAGGCCTAACATCCAGGATCTACAAGGAACTCAAACGTGCTGAAAGGAAACAAACAACCCTATTAAAAATGGGCAAGAGATATGAATAGACACTTCTCAGAATAAGACATACAAGCAACCAACAGATAAAAATTCTCAGCCTCATTAATCATCAAAGAAAAGCAAATTAAAACCACACTGAGATACCACCTAACTCCAGTCAGGATGGCCATCATAAATAATTCAAAAAAACAACAGATGTTGGAAAGGATGTGTGGAAAAGGAACACTTCTATGCTGTTAGTGGGAATTACTAGAATTAATGAAAGAGTTCAAGAATGTTGCAGTATACAGGAAATACACAGAAGTGTATTTACATATGCTAGTAATGAACAACCCAAAAATGAAATTTAAAAAACAATTCTTTCACAACAACCAAAAGAATAAAAAATAAGGAACATATTTTATTTATTTATTTACTTATTTATTTTTATTTTATTTTAAAGATGTGAGGTACAGGTCAGAATTAAGTACATAAGTGGTTTACATGCAGGTGAAGTTTGAGCCTCTCACTGGTCCTCACTTCCCCTGGTTTAGGATCAGGTACCCTTTGTGATGTTCCCGTATACTGCAACCTTCTTGAACTCTTTCATTAATTCTAGTAATTTTTTGTGTGTAGATTTCTCAGTGTTTTCTATATATATGATATCATCTATAAATGAAGAAAGGTTTTCTTCTTCCTTTTCCATCTGAATGTCTTTTATCTCTTTTTCTTGACTGATTGCACTAGCTAGAACCTCCAATACAATGTAGAGTACAAGTGGAAAGATTGAACATCTTTGTTCTGTTTCTGACTTTGGGGGGAAAGCATTCAGTTTTTTACTACAAAGATTTTTCATAGATGTCCTTTATCAAGTTGAAGAGTCTTCCTTCTGTGAGATTGTGGCATACTAAGAAACATATATATGCATCGGTCTCTGTCCCCCAGTTCTTGACCATCTGACAGAGCTCCTAAATCACTTGGAGTTGCCTGCATGATAGAAACCTCTTTTGTTCTAAGGAGATTACTCTTTATGGGCTCCTGGATAGCCTCAAGATGGGAGCTGGTTGCCAGGAAAAGCAACCATGTCATTAGAGAGTTGGAAATTTCAATTCCACCCCCGATCTCCAAGGAGTGGAGAGGGTCTGAAGGTTGAATTGATCACCGATAGTCAATGATGTAATCAGTCAGGCTTATGCCTACCTATGCAATAAAGCCTCCATAAAAACTCAAAAGGACTGGGTTTGAGGAGCATCTGGATAGCTAGAGGATAGCACATGGAGGTGTTTGAGGGTGACACACTTGAAGAGGGCATGAAAGCTCCACATTCCATCCCTCATGCCTTGCCCTGTGCATCTCTTCCATCTGGTTGTTCATCTTTATCCCTTGTAATCTTTTATAACAAATGGGTAAACATAAGTAAATTGTCTCCCTGAGTTCTGTGATCTGGTCTAGCAAATAAATTGATCCCAAGGAGGGTGCTGTGGGAACCCTGATTAACTGGTCAGTCAAAAATACAAGCCGAAACCTGGGGTCTACAATTGACATAGGAAATAGAGGGCAGTTTTATGAGACCAAGCTCTTAGCCTGTAGGATGTGACACTATCTTCAGATAGATGATGCCAGGATTGAATTGAATTAGAGAACACCTAGCTGGTGACTGCTACAGAATGACTTAGTGGTATGTGGGTATAAGCCCTCACACATCTGAGGTGTGAAAATAGGAAAAACATTTTGGTTTATTCTATATCTTTAGACCTTTTATTCCTAATGTTCAGTGTTTTTATTAGGAATGAGTGTTGGATGTTGCCAAGTGTTTTGCTGTGTCTACTAAAATTTTTGTGTGATTTTGTTCTTTATTCTATTAACATGGCATGTTGTATAACTTAACTTTTGAATATTAAATTAACCTTGCATTTCTGGAATAAGTCACACTTGTCATGGTGTATAATGCCTTTTCTATGTTGCTGGATGTGATTTGCTAATATTTTGTCCAGGATGCTTGTGTTTATATCCATGAGGGATATTGGTATAGTTTTCTTTTCTTGTGATATATTGTCTAATTTTGATATTAGGGTAGTACTGGACCTATTGGTTGAGTTGGCAAGTGTTTCCTTCTCTCATGTTTTATGGAGAAAGTTGTGAAGGATTGACACAACTTTTTTTTTATTTTTTGAGTTGGAGTCTCACTCTGTCACCCAGCGGCCACTGCAACCTTGACCTGCTGGGCTCCAGTGATCTCTCCGCCTCAGCCTTCCAAATAGCTGGAACTACAGGCACGCACTACCACGCCCGGCTAATTTTTTTTTTAATTTATTTATTGCAGAGATGAGGTCTCGCCAAGTTGCCCGGGTGGGTCTCAAACCCGCGGGCTCAGGCAATCCATTCACCTCAGCCTCCCAAAGCGCGGGATTACAGACTGAGCCACCGAACCCAGCTGATACAATTTCTTTAAGTGTTTGGCAGAATTTACCAGTGAAGTCATCCAGGCTTGGGCTTTACATTGTGGCAAGATTTTCATTTACCTACTCAACTTGTTTACTAGTTATGATTCTACATATATTTTTACTTCTCCTTTAGTCATTCTTGATAATTTGTATCTTTCTAGGGATGTGTTTTTTCATCTAAATTATTTCTTGGCATAAGGCTGTTCACATGCTGCCACATAATCCTTTTAAATTCTATGATTTGATGGTGCTACCTCTTCTTTCATTATCGAGTTTGATAATGCATGTCTTTTTTTTGGTTCATCTAGCTAAGTTTTGTCAATTTGTTGATCTTTACAAAGAATCGCCTTTTGGTTCCATTTATTTTCTCCATTTTTGTTGTTGTTTTCTGTTCCACTCTTGCTCCAATCTTCATTATTTCCTTTCTTCTGCTGGCTTTTGGTTTAGCTTGCTTTTTATTTTTCTAGTTTCTTAAAGTGAAATGTTAGGTTACCTATTTGAAGTTGCTTTTCTATTTTAATATGGGCATTTGCAGCTATAAATTTCTGTCTAAGCACTGCTTTGGCTGCATCCCATAAATTTTGATATGGTGTGTTTTTTGTTTTCATTCTACTAAAGTTATTTTCAAGTTTTCCATATGATTCCCTCTTTGACCTATGAGTTATGTAGATGTGTGTTGTTTAATTTTCAAATATTTGTGGATTTCCCAAATTTCCCTTTGTTGTTAACTCATAATTTGATTCCAATTTGGTTGTTCTTCTACATAAATTTCTGGCTAGATGTCATTCTGTTGCTTTTCCCAACCAGTATTGTGACCTCAGGCTAGTTGCAATGTTGTTCTTTCCTGATTGTTTGCCACTGAGACTGGTATTGTTTTTGACAGTTATCCAGGCATGGAATTTTCCAAGTTCTGCTCCAAATAAAGTCATAATTTTCTCACAGGGCTGCAAAGCTGCCATTTCTCACAGTCTGCTCCACCTGGATAGAACTATGAAGCTAAGGTGAAGGAATTAGAGAAGTCCCAGAGACATACTGTTTTTATAGATCTTCATTAAATTTTCATAAATAAACAATCTTGTTGTATGCTTTTAGTCAATTTTCAGTCTTTAAGTAGTTGTTTTTGACAACTTTGTCCAATCATTGCCATTTAGAGAGTTTCCTGAGCTCCTTACTCAGCCCTTATAGAAGCCCTGCCAAATTTCAACTTTTAAAATCTATAAGACTATCCAAAGGCCATAAGGTTTGGGGACATTTTGTTGTTTGGTATAACTAATATTTAAATATTACTAAATTTTTTAAGTAATATTTTTTAGATTGGTCATAGAATTCTTTTTAAAATTCATTTAAGTAATAATAATAACCATTATTGCCACATACTAAGGATTTACTATACCTCATTCCACTCAATAGTAAAAACTTTTCTGTAATGTGTTATTATTTTATTTTAGAGACACAGAAAGTTAAACCCTAAGTTAAGTTCTTTGACTAAGAGCTCACAGTTAACAGATCTTAGAAGTAGGATTCGAAACCAGAAATAACTGACTCCAAAGCCCTTCCTTTTCATACACTACAGTACAGAAGTAAGCATTACTAAACATGTTTCTTCCTAAGACATAGCTTCAGGTTACTAGATAAACTTTGGACATGAACAGCTTTAGATAATTAATAGGATTGGCATTTACCTACTTGGCATGACAATAAAGAATGAAAAAAATGCCATGTAACCTAAAATAACTTAATTTCTAGTGCCTGCAATTTATTTTACTTGTTAGTCAATTTGCTTATGAATGATTTATGCCTTGCCTAATTCAGAAGATTTTAAGTGACCTAAAAAAGTTATTAAATAAAATGATTTTTAAATATTTTGGAGTTTATACACAATTGAAGATCAAATCGTTTTCCATAAAAATGGGAAAATATACACACAATTTTGACTGACATTTGTAAGAGTGTATGAGCTCCAAAAGTCATACACTCCACTTTGGGAACTTCTGCTTTAAAAGTGGAGAAAAAGCCTAGAGCATCTGCCCTGTTCATAAAACACTTTTGTCAAATATTGGAAGAAGGCAGCCAACTCAATTAAAAGCACTTGTTCAGTAAGGAACCTGCACAGTTATGCAAGGTGGCCCTGACACAGACAGTGGACTTACTCATGAAGATGTTATGTTTCTTTTGTTTGGTGTCTCTAGTTCTCAACACAATACCTGGTATACAATAGGTATCCAATTATGTTTGATTCGTAAATAAATGATTGCTAATGTATTTCAAAAATAAGATGTGATTTAAAATGCAAATGGCAAAGGGAGACCCAAACTTTACCTGCACAATGACTACTTGTATACCTAATCCTGAATTGTACCCTACATCTTTAAAATAAAATAAAAGTTTAAAAAAGAAACAAAGGCTTAAAAAATAAATAAAATGCAAATGACCTGAGAAAGCTAACCTTGAGGCTAAAACTTAGAGTAAGGGTTAAATCCTTTATGTAAGTTCCTTTGATAGAGGGTAGGAAGGTCACAATGTGAAATTCAGGGGTTTCAAAGCCAAATATTGTACCAAATTTTGAGTCAGTCAGAACCTCAGTCTTCTGGTCCCTTTCTGAAGAAACTGGTTAATGAAGAGTGAAAGAATAACACACTTGAATGACTAGGCCTCCACAGCTAAAAACAAGATACCCTCAGCAGTGCTAGAACACCTTAATATTTTCCACATCTCTGCAAGTTCATTTTGCTTCCATGGAAACTACTGATTTACATTGACTCATAAAGAGCTTCTACAGACAAAATCTCAGAGAAAGTCAAATGCCGGCATGTGAGTTCCAAGTATTTAGAGGTCTCAAATCTTTCCATCCAGGGAAAGCTGTCAGGAGCAGCCAGCACACCTTCTAGGTCTCAGTTTGGTCAACACTCTTGTAAGCATTGCTGAAAATACCATATTGAATCCCCAAACTTCTTATTCTTATGATCCAATTCAGCAAACATTTAGGGGCCACTATGTGCCAGGCATTGTTCCAGAAGCTAGGGACGCAGAGAAATCACCTCCGATCAACACAGTATTGACCCCAGGGAAGAGGTAAATGAATGAACATTTTCTGCTACGAAATTTTCTATTACACTAGAAAATGAGACTCTCCTATTCACTACTTTATTCCTGACATCTAGTATGAGACCTGTTACAGAATAGATACCTAAAAAATGCTTGTTTAATAAAATAAGAATTAAAGCAACTTAAATAAGTTTAAGTAGTTTCTAGTGGCAAGATTATTTTTTAACAGTAAAGAACCACTATTCTGGAGAAATGGGGACATTATAGGAGGCGAGGGTTAAATCAAAATTATCTCTCTCCAAGGTAAGGGTTTTAGGGAAATTGGATCATACTCCTTCCTTCCCTAAAACATTTCTTAATGCTGTATCTCTAGCACATTATTTTCTATTCAGTCAGCTGCTTTCTTCTAATAGGACTTGCTAGGCTAAGGGAGACCCAAAAAAACTGGAATTATCTTTTGGAGAATGGGTCGCTTATATTACAGGCTTCCCCTGTTAGGTAAGTGTTCTAGGAACATCAGCATCAGTGTGCCAGCTAGCATTGTTGTGAGAGGCTGCATTCAGCTTCAGTGAATTTTTTTTTTTTAGATTCTTTCAGTGAGTTTGTCCATTTCATGATGGGTGATTTATGAGAGCACCTATCCACACCTCACTGAGTGTTCAGCAGTTTTTGACCCAAAACAGCATTACCCCCATGCTCCACCCTCCCTATTCACCCAATATTGCCCCGAGCAACTTTTTTTGTTTGTTTCCCTGTTGAGAGCCAGCCTTGGAGACCCACCTGATTGACAGGGTCCTGGTGGGCGGAAGACCCCGGGCCACAGGGCGAGCCCGGGAAGCTGAGGCCCTTCTGTCTTCCACCTTTGCTGTTTGGTACAGCCAAAGAATTCTGTGTAGTCGTGGAAGAAGAAAATGGCATGTTTATGTGAAGTACTCACAGGTAACCTGGAAATGTCATGGTTCATTTTTCCATTTCCCACTATGCCGTTTGGCCTTTTCTAACATATGCAATAGTTAAACTCTGAAGCACATCAAGAATGCTTTCTTTCACTTGGTTATAAGTTACTAGATATTGCTTGAGTAAAAAATGATAAAAGTATATTCACTCCTTATTTGATTTAGAATTATGTAGTTTAGTGTTTAGACATAAGGTTTTTTAGAAGCACAAGTTTATAGTGAATTCATTATAAGTTCTAACACTTATCTAGGAGTTATGTAGGTGATTTATAACACTGTTTTCACAGATTTGGGATGAAGATTAATCATTAAGGTTTTTGCTTAATTCAATAGTTAAAATTCTAAGTTAATGTTTATAGAGTGGGTTTTCACTGAATTCATAATATACTAATTGGATACTTTTATGATAAATTAACTAAAAACAGAGAGCAACCTTGGGAGCCTGGAAAACATCACTAAAAGCTTCTTTTGAGTTTTCTTTAGAAATAAACACTGCAGGATAAGAGAAAAGTAATGAAGACACCTGGTCAAGAGAGGCAATTACAAAACTTTGAAGGTCATAGAAGCCCCAGAGAAAAAACTCCTGCTACATGGAGAAATGTGCACCTGGAAACTTTCTTGAGACATTTTAAGGACTGTAATTTGGGACTTTGGACTAAAACTATCATTTAGCAGATAGTGTTCTTGGCTTGTTTGTTGCTTCTAGATTGCTAGATGGTGGTAACTTTTAAATAATAATGTATGTGAAGGAATTTTCTTTGTCTTGCCCCTTTATGAATGGTATAAAAGCTTTCAGTTAACCAACATTAAATGCCATCTGTTCTGCAGGCATCTGGTCTGCAAGCAGGTGTCCAAAATGCATTCTTTCGCCTAGTCTGTCTCTCCTTCAGGAAACCCCAGACCCAGCAGGGGCAGGAACCCTGCATTTCCCAGATGAAAAAAGTCTTCAAAGGGAAACATTTTGCCATGTGGAAGAGATGAAACCACAAACAATAGAAGCACTAAAAGGCATCAAAATTGGTGAATTCAAAAACTGTTTTGAGCAGTGGGAAAAGCGTCTCAATCGGTGTATTGCATCAAACGGGGAGTACTTTGAAGGTAACTGAAGTTTAAACATGTAAGATTAAATACACCATTTTTAATAAATTCCAGTTTTGGGGGTCCCCCAAAATATTTAAAGGCTGCTTTTTCTCCCCCTCTAGGAATGGAAAGTGTGGTAGACAGACTCTAAGATGGCCTTCAATGACCACAACCTTCTGGTATTTATGCTCTTGCACTTGTATTTATGCCCTGCACTTGAGAATGGGTGTGACCAACTTCTAATAGAATATAGCAAAGGTGATAGGATATCACTTCTGTGATTATATTACATAAGATTGTAACTTCTTTCTTGCTAACTGACTCTTTGCCTTGCTTGCTTTGATAAAACAAACTGCCATGATGCAATAGTCCCAATGGAGAAGACAAGGTAGCAAAAAGATTGAAGATGACTTCTGACAAACAGCTAGCAAAAAATTGAAAAATTTAGTCCATCAGCTCTTGAGGAAATGAATCCTACTAAAAACCACATTGACTTAGGAGTAGATACTTTCCATTCAGGTTTCCAGATGAGACTTAAACCCTATCTGATGCCATGATGGCAGCCACATGAGAGTCTTTGAAGCAGAGCCATGCTCTGATGCTTGTCAAAGAAACTATTGAGATAATAAACATGCATTGTTTTAGGATGCTAAGTGTGATAAATTGTTATGCAGCAATAGAGAATTAATACAGATTGAGAGTTCATTCATTTGCATTTTTCTTTTGTCAAATAACATTTGCAGCTTTATATTTCATCTGTCAGTTTAGTTCTAGGATATACTAGCAAGAAGAGAGAACACTAGCCAAAGTGATGGGTAAATTTCAAGGCTTATCATAGCCATTGGTAGAGATTCTGGATTCTTAGTAAAGGAATGGAAATGTGTAGTCACTGAAGAAAACAAAAAGGAAGAATAACAAAATTCTTCATTATAAGCCATGAAAGTAATCCTGCGAAGATTCTGTTTCTGGTCAAAATAGAGCAGTAGGACCTGGATTTAACCTGCACAACTAAAACACAAATAAACTATATGAAATAACAATTTGCAAGACACTGTACATCAGAAAATGAAGAATAGTGATCCATGAGAAAGCAATGGAGATGAGCCCTATAATTTCCCCAGGTTACAGAGAGATTTTCTAAGTCATGCTTCAGGAAGGAAAAGTATATAAACAGACTACAGTAATTTTCTAAACTGAAGAGACAAATCTGAGAGTTTGGGAAGATCAGGGCAGCTAGAATTTTCGTGACAGAGTATCAGAGAGGAGAGAAGTGCCATAGAAAGAATTTCAGGAATCTACAGAGGGCCCCTCTAAAGTATTCAGATGAGTAATAATCAATTCCTATGTGTAAAAAAATTACCTGAGGCCAGGGGAAAAAAGGTCACTCAAAAGGATTAGAGGCAACAGTACCAGATAACACAGAACTGGTGATAAATAGTGCATGATACAAAATGAAAAGCCTCAAGATTCACAGAGCATTGGTTTAAGTACTCAGAAGGATCTTATATCAGTAGTGGTAAATTATTAGTTCTAGGATAAATACTTTTGGTTCTATCAGATCTTAAAGAAAGACTCAAAATAAACACAAAGTTTCCAAGTAACCTAACTGCATACCGGGGGGAAAAAAATCTCAAGAATAATTTTAGGCTACAAAAACATCTGGAACCCAAGAAGGCAAAATTCACTATGTTTGTCAGCAAATATAAAATTTCCAAGAATAATTAAGAAAATATGATCAAAATAAGGATAAAAATTGATCTATTGAAACTGATACAGAACAGACACAGTAGATAAAATAGTAATAGTAAGGAACATCAGAAAAATTTTATAACTGTATTTCATATATTAAATAAGAAAAGTAGGTACCGAAAGATATTTAAAAGAGCCAAATAAAAATTAAAATGAATGAGATGAAAAAATACACTGAATGTGATTAATGTCAAATGGGACATTGCAGAAGAAAAATTAGCAAGCTTAAAAACATAGAATAAGAACAATCTAAACTGCAACACAGAGAAAAATAAAAGAACTGAAGGACAAGGGAACAGAGCATCATTTATCTGTGACTTCGGGTAACCTAATATATGTGTAATTAGAGTTCCAGAAATGCAGAAGAGGAGATCAGAGGAGCACATTTAAAGAAACGATGGCCAAAATTTTTCCAAATTTCTAGATTCAAGAAATGTAATAATCCCAGTCACAAGAAATATGAATAAAACTACAAGTCATGTCATAAACAAATTTATGCAAAACAATAATAAAGATGATATCATAAAAGTAACAAGAGAAAAAAACATTATGTATAGAGGAACAGTGATAAGAATGACAGCAGATTTCTCATCAGAAGCAATGTGAGTCAGAAGATTATGAAGCAATATTTCTTAAGTACTAAAAGAAAAAAATACTGTTAGCTTATAAATCTATACTCAGTGAATATGTTTTTTCAAAAATAAAGTAAAGCTAAAGATTTTTTCAGACATACAAAAGACAAAACAATTCATCACTAGCAGATTCACACTACAAGAAATATTCAAGAACTGAGATCCATGAGAAATGGAAAGGCAGAAGGAAATTGGTACCAAATGGATATATAAATCTACACAAAAGGGATAAATACTAAATAGGTATGTTTTTTCTTATTATCTAAATCTCTTTAAAGCATAATTGGCTATTAAAAATAATGATAAATGTAAGTGGGATTTGCAACATATATAAACTATAACTATGACAACAACAGCACAAAAGTTGGGAGGGGAAAAATAGAAGCATATGTTACAAGGTTCTTATACATTATGAGAAGTGGTGCAATATTACTAAAAGTTAGAGTATGATAAGCAAAAGAGGCATACTATTACACTACTGTAACCATTGAAATAACAAAATAAGTTATGACTAATAAGTTATCAAAGAAAATATGATACAATAATAAAAAATACTCAATTCATTCAAATGGAGGCATAAAATAAGTAAAAGGGAACAAAGAGTAGTTGAAACATTTGGGGGGAAAAGTAAATCAGTAACTTTAAATCAACCATATTGATAATCACACTAAATGTCAAAAGCTTGAAACATCTTAATTAAAAACCAGAGATTTTCAGATTTAATGAAAAAAGAAGACCCAACTATATGCTGCCTAAAAGAAATGAACTTTAAATATGAAGACACAAATAGTAAAAGAACAAAAAAATACACTATCCTAATAATAATAAAAAGAAAGTAGAAGTGGTTATATTAATATCAGATAAAGTAGATTTCAGAGGAAAGGATATTACCAGAGATTTTAAAAAGATCTTTTCATTACAATAAAATGGTCAACTCAGCAAGAGGGCATGGCAATCTTAAGCATGTACCTATTCACAGAGCTTCAAAATACATGAAGAAAAATTGACAGCACTGCAAAGAAAAATAGCCAAATCAACAACTGTAGTCTGACAATTTAAAACTCTTCCCTCAATAACAGAAAAACAGCAAGAATACAGTATACTTGATCAACACTATCAAGCAACTTGACAAAAATTGGAATTTATAAACACTCCTCCCAACAATAGCAAAATACATATTCTTTTCAAGTACACATAAAACATTTGCCAAAATAAACTGCATTTGGAGATATAGGTCATAATAAACTTAAATAAAGTCAAGTCATACAAAGTATATTCTCTGACCACCATGAAATTAAATTAGAAATTTGTAACAGAATAATATCTGGAAAATCTTTAAATATTTGGAAACCAAATAATAAACTTCTCAATAACTTATGAGACAAAAATTAAATCAAAAGTGAAATTAGAAAATATTCTGAACTAAAATAAAGTGATGGCATAACATATCAAAATTTGTGGGATGTTGCTTAAGCAATACTTTGAGGATTCTATAGCATTAAATCCTATATTTGAAAAGGAAGAATGGTCTTAAATGAATTGCCTCAGCTTCCACTTGAAGAAACTAAAAAACAAGAGGAAATTAAACTTATAGTAAGAAGAAGAAGGGAAACAAACTGACAAAAACAAATCTACTTATTTGAGACAATCCATAATATGCATAAACCTCTTGTCACATTGATCAGGAAAAAATATAAATTGCCAATATCACAAACAAGAAAGTAGGCATTACTATAGATCACACCAGTATTAAAAGCATAATAAAAGAATATTATAAACAATAAATTCAACAACTTAGATAAAATGGACAAATTACTGAAAGACACAAGCTAAATCTCACTGAAGAAAAGCTAGATAAATTTAAAAAAAGAAAAGAAAACCCAGATAACCTGAAGATATCTATTTTTAAAATTGAAATTGCCATTAAAATCTTTTCACAAAGAAAGTGCTAGGCTCAAAAATGTCATTGGTAAATGCTGCCAAAATTTAAGGAAAAAATAATGCCAATCCTACACAATCTTTTCCAAAAACTTCAAAGGTGACCATAGTGATATTCAGCAATGATATATGTAGCACTGTTTCTAGGATGAGTTCATGAACCTAACTGCCAGACCTAGTATTTATACAAAGATTTGCACATGAATGTTCAAAGCAGCTTTAATTGTAATAGCCAAAAAAATAATTATCCTTCAACTGGTGAATGTCTAAATAAACTGGTATATCCATTCAATAGAATACTACTCAACAACATAAAGGAATGAACTCTCAATACAAGCAACAATGTAGAAGATTCTCAAAATAATTGTGCTGAGTGAAAGAAGCCAGAGAAAAAAGAGCACATGCTTTATTATTCTATTTACATAATACTCTAGAAAATGCAACCTAGTCTATAGTGACAGAAAGCAGATCAGTGGCTTCCTGGTGATAATTCAAAAGGAAAGGAGGTGTGGAAGGAACGAATTACAAAAGGATGAGAGGAAACATTTGGGACTGATGAAGATGTTCACTATCTTGATTGTGGTGATGATTTCACAGGCATGTACATATATCAAATTGTACACTTGAAATAGGTGAAGTCTTACTGTATGTAAATTTCTTATTAATGAAACTGTTTTTACAAATGAATAAAAAATATTGACATTGAACATTTGGATGGAGGGGAGAAAATGCCTGTTGGTATGGGAATTCAACAAATAAAACAAATATCCATAGTTTATTGCAAGAGATTAATTTGAAAACATTTGCAACTATCAAAAGAGGAAACATAAGTTCCATGCATATTAATTGCTACTAGTATTATTTGTGTCAATTATCATAAATATTTTCCTTATTGAAAAAGAATTCTCTGCTATTTGCATCCCTTATGAACCTAACATGATGAACCCTACATGAGAAAGCATGACTTGTATGCCTGTTACACAACATAGATTTACAAATGTGTCACATTTTTCTCCTAAATCATCTGGAGCTGTCTTCACTCCATAATTAATTAGGAAGAGAAGATTTGAAAATGAAGTTTCCCTAAGGGACCAGTCAAATCTTTGAAACTGGGCCAGATCAAACTCAAACTCTTGGGCAGGGCTCAGTCTCCTATTGGTGCTAAGTGCTTTTCATACAATATCCCTTCAATGTAATTATTACAAGAAAACTGAGGCTCAGGAATAATCATTTCCTCTGTCCTACCCAGTTGCACCAGAGGCCATTGTAAGTGCTGTATTACTTAGGCTAGATTATAAAGTAGAGGATATCTACAGAAAGAGAGTAGGAATTACTGTTTACTGAGGACTAGGCCCTGTCACGGGTCCTCTACCCATGTTATTATACTCAATAATTAAAAATACACTCTCAGGATAGATTTTATCATTCCTGACTTACAGACGGGGAAATCAAGCCAGAAATGGATCAGGCTGGTGAGTCACTTAGGATCTGGTTACAGATTTCAAAGGTGATAACACCATAAACAAGTCAAGACAGACAGATGAGTTTCAGAAGCAGAAGAGATGAGGACCAGAGAGATGGCAGAGGTACACAGACTACATCCTGGAGCCCAGAGACAATTTACCAGAAGTGATAGTGTGACTGTAGCTGCATTTTATTTTCATTCAAGACCATTGAGGCCATCTTCTTCTACTTCTTAAGAAAATAGTGGCAGTTTCTGACAGTGCTCTAATAGACTCATGGAGATAAATCTGTGATTGGACCTAGATCAGCCTTCATTTCCTTCTCTGAGTCATTAGCCACAAAACTATCTTAAATCCCAGAACAGAGGTACCCCTGTTTAGTATTCACTCTATCCATGTTATCCCATGGTAAATCATTTAGATGCAGGAATTCCAGCATCTTGACTTTATTTAGTGTTTGTTCATACTCAAGAAGAGTCATACAATTTTAAAATAAGTATCACTAGAGAATTTTATCTCAGCACCTCCTAAGTTGAAAGATCAAAAGCTTTATCTCCAAAATGATAAAGTGCTTGGTTAGCGATGGGAATTTATAATATATATATTAAAGGGTATTGTCTATATAGGGTTATCTTTACCAGAGAAAGATATTGAAACGAAAATAAAATTCTTTGGGTCCAGTTTTGTTGACCACAAAAAATGCACATATATATTACTGCTATTTAAATGATAAGAGAACCACCTTATAAAGCTGCAAACAATAATAAAAGTAATTTTTAAGTGTCTACTAAATGCCAAGAAGTTATATACATGATCCTGATTAATCCTCACAATAATTGGGTAAAGTATATATCGGCATTTTCATTTTCAAGGAAGGACATGAGATTCAGAAGAATCATGTAACATCTTCAAGTTCACACAACTAATTGTAGTCAGAATAAAGATTGAAACCCAGCTTTGCTTGGCTTCAATCCCCATATCACACTGCAGCCTGGTACCAGGGAAAATGATCACTTCTGCTCTGTTTGCTCTTTTCCGAGTAGACACATTTCAGATGATGTGAATCGAGCATGACTGAAACGGTAGAAAATTATCTGGTTAGAAAAGATCATAAAATACTGCCCCAGACCTAAACTGGCAGCATGGTTCTGGGAGAAACCACTTGTATACTTACATTTTGGGCCTCCTTCTTTCTTCATTTACAAATTTAGTCTAATTGTGGATGTTGTAGAAATATGAATATTGAAGTTGGTTCTTGTCTCTTCAGGAAGCTGTGTGACGGACTGGTCCACTCATACCAAGATAGGTAGCATACTTTGATGTAGTCCTGAAGGAGAAACTGGCCAACTGGCCTGTGTGGGATTCAGGAAGGGCTGTATCCAGGGTCTGAGGGACACTTTTGTCTTCACATCAGTGGCAAAGGCCCATCTCAGAACCCTGAAGTGGCTGGGGTTTTGCCATCTGTTCACGGACTTAGCATCAATATTTATAAAATTCTTTATGTGGATTTTCTCATGTCGTATTCCTTAAAACTTGATGAGATGGGCAATGTTTCAGATGGGCAACGGGGCTGAGAAAGTGATTTGCCTAAGTTCACACAGCTAGTAGTGATAGAACCAGGATTCAAACCAGGTTCATCTGACTTCAAACTCTAACTCCTGGTCATCATGTTGGTGTTTCTGAAAGTGTGGCTGTTTTATACACTCCTAAATATCTGGGTAGGGGGACTCCTTAATAATACAAACTCTTGGGTCTACCAAAAACCACAGCAATAGGCTTCAATTAGCAATACTTGAAAGTGTGAAGACTGATATTCTTCATGAAAACCCTGCTTCTTACCTGGATATCCCAGACGTATTTGCTCCTGCCTTTCCTCTACCACTTATTCATACACATATTTGCTGGTCACTCTCTGCTGGATTCCTCTGGTGCTGTCACCTTGCTGGGTACACACCCTGTCAACCTTCCCTTCTTATATGAGTTCTCCTCCAGCTGTTTTTAGGGCCCAGTCCCTTACTATCAGTCCTTTATCCCCAAGATGACAAGCAGCATTTGTGAAACAAACAACCACCTGACTCAGAAAGATGAACTGGGTGCTAGGCTCTTGAGCTTCTGGAAACACCATGTTTGGGCACCAGAGCCCATGAAAGAGGAATAGCTAGTGAGCTCTGGTGCCAAGTACTATGCTCAGTGCTACATACATATGATTCCATTTAACTCTCTCCAATCACTCCGCAAGGCAAGTTTCACTACATCCACTTAAATGTGAAGGACCGTGAGGCAAAAGAGGTGAAATAACTTCCCAACATTATGAGTGGTATCAGATATCTTCAAATCCATCCCAACTCCATGCTACACCTTGCTTTCTGTCCTGAAGACTGAACTGCATGACTACATCAATGGTCCCTTTGCTAAATTGGGATCAGCCAATGGAGGGCCCTGGCAGAATAGGGAAGGGCAGGAGGAAATTGAGGTTGAGGTGTTACTCCCTGGCTACTTCCTTGCAGGGTCATCTCAGGCTGGCTACATCCCTTAATAGTATCTCTTAATGCCCCTCTCCAGGATACTATAACTACTCTTTTCTCTTATCCTTTCAGGCGCAGCAGTGGTAACAGCCACACCATTTGTGCACTATCCCATGCAGTTCCCCTATGCCCTTCTCACACATTTGTAAACTGTTCCTTTAGTAAATCTTCTTTAAATCATCCTAATTTGAGCATGCCATCTGTTTCCTGCTGGGATACAAATGTGATTGAGTGATGGAGGTGGGATTGGAGCCCAGATTTAGTCTGGCCCCAAAGCCCATATTCTTACCACTACCCTTATACTCTGACAACCTAGCCTGAGCAGATCCAAAGAAAACACCATACCTTGTGCCCACTCTTTCAATTCTGCAAACACTAACAGAGCATCTACTATGTGTTAGAAATCACCTGAAATCAAAGACAAGCTGCAGAACTTTTCTGAGCCACCTTTTTCTATTTCTATGAAGAATGAACAGTATTCTCTACCTGAATTATATAAAATTGTTCTTAGAATAATATAATATTCTCTATAAAACATGACATAAAAGGCATATTACTCATTTCTCTCTCAGAGCCTTTTACTAATACTCAAAGCAATCTACAGATTCAATGCAATCTCTATCAAAATACCAATGTCGTTTTCCACAGAAATAGAAAAGGCAATCCTAAAATTCTTATGCCACCAAAAAAGAACAGGAATAGCCAAAGCAATCCTGAGCAAAAAAGAACAAAGCTGGAGGCATTACACTACCTGACTTTAAAATATATGACAAGGCTATAATGACCAAAACAGCATGGTATTGGTATAAAAACAAACACAAAGACCAATAGAACAAAATAGAGACCCCAGAAATAAATTCACATATTTACAGCCCCAACCAATTTTCAACAAAGGTGCCAAGAACATACATTAGGAAAAGGACATACTCTTCAATAAATGATGCTGGGAAAATTGGATATCCATATGAAGAAGAATGAAACTGGACCTCTATCTCTCACCATATACAAAAACTGATTCAAGATGGATTAAAGACTTAAGCATGAAACTTGAAACTACTAGAAGAAAAAATAGGGATAATACTTCAGGACATTGGTTTAGGCAAAAAAGCACAGGCAATAAACCCGAAATAAACAAATAGGACTATATTAAATTAAAAAGCTTTTGCACTCAAGGAAACAATGAACAGAGTGAAAAGAGCCTGTTGCATGGGAGAAAATATTTACAAACTATTCATTCACCAAAGGACTAATAACCAGAATATACAGGAAACTCAAAGACTCAACAATCAAAATATAATAATAATCCCATTTAAAAGTGGACAAAGGACATAAATAAACATTTCTCAAAAAAAGACATACATGACTGGATGCAGTGCCTCCCACCTGTAATCCCAGCAGTTTGGGAGGTGGGAGAATTGCTTGAGCCCAAGAGTTTGAAACCAGCCCAGGCAACATAGCAAAACCTCGTCCCTACAAAAAAAAAAAAATTTTTTTTTAAAGGGTAAGACATACAAATGGCCAACAGGTATATGAAAAAATGCTCAATATCACTAATCATCAGATAAATGCAAATCAAAATCACAGTGAGCTATCATCTTACCCCAGTTGGAATATCTATTATTAAAAACACAAAGTAACAGATGCTGGTAAGGATGTGGAGGAAAAGGGAACTCTTGTATACTATTGGTGGAAATGTAAATTAGTACAACCACTGTGGAAAACAGTATGGAAATTTCTCAAAGAACTAAAAACAGAACTACCATAGGATCCAGCAATCCCACTACTAGGTATTTATCCAAAGGAATGGAAACAAGTATATCAAAGGCATACCTGCATGCCTATGTTTATTGCAGCACTATTCACAATAGCAAAGATATGGAATTAACCTGTGTCCATCCCAGTAGACAAATGGATAAAGAAAATGGGGTATATATACACAATGGAACACTTATTATTCAGCCATAAAAAAGTGTGAAATCATGTCTTTTGCAGCAACATGAATGAAATTGAAGCTTTTGCACTCAAGGAAAACAATGAACAGAGTGAAAAGACAGCCTGTTGCATGGGACAAACACTGCATGTTCTCACTCATATGTGGGAGCTAAAAAAAGTTTATCTCATGGAGGTGGAGAGTAAAATGATAGATACTAGAGACTAGGAAGGATGTGTGGGGGTAGCGGGGAGGATGAATAGAGGCTGGTTAATGGGTGAAAACATGCAGTTAAGCCGGGCTCGGTGGCTCAGCCTGTAATCCCACGCCTTGGGAGGCTGAGGTGAGTGGATTGCCTGAGCCCGCGGGTTCGAAACCCACCTGGGCAACTTGGTGAGACCTCATCTCTACAATAAATCAAAAAATTAGCCAGGCGTGGTAGCGCGTGCCTGTAGTTCCAGCTGCTTGGAAGGCTGAGGCAGAAGGATCGCCGGAGCCCAGCAGGTCAAGGCTGTGGTGGCCGGGAGTGGCCACTGCACTCCAGTCTGGGTGACAGAGTGAGACTCCAACTCAAAAAAAAACACAAAAAACATGCAGTTAGCCGGGCACAGTGGCTCACATCTGTAATTGCAGCAATATGAGAGGCAGAGGCAAGAGGATTGCCTGAGCCCACAAGTTCGAGACCAGCCAGGGCAACTTGGCGAGACCTCGTCTTTACAATAAATCAAAAAATTAGCCAGGCATGGTGGTGTATGTCTGTAGTTCCAGTTACCTGGAAAGCTAAGGCAGAAGGATCATCTGAACCCAGTAAACTGAGGCTGCAGTAGCTGTGAGCATGACACTGCACTCTAGCCTGGGCAACAAAATGAAATTACTATTCAAAAAAAAAAAAGCATGGAGTGAGATAGAAGAAATAGGTTCTAATGTTCAACAGCTGCTTAAGACGACTATAGTAAACAATGTGTTGTATATTTCAAAATAGCTAGAAGAGAGGATTTGAAATTTTCCCAACACATAGAAATGATAAAGTGATAAATATTTAAGGTGATGAATATCCTTAATACCCTGCCTTGCTCACTACACATTCTATGCATGTAACAAAAATCACATGTCCCCCATAAATATATATAAATATCATGTATCAATAAAAATGAAAAAGAAAACTATAAAAAATTAATTTGTACTGTAATTCACATGAACAAGAGCCTTCTGCAATACTTGGTTTATAGAAGGATACAGTAAATGTTATTTGAATGATTAAATATGTGAATGGATGGATGGATTAACGAATGGATGGGTGAATGAATAGAGTATGGTTGAGTTTTGTACATTTAGATATGTTAGAGATGTGTAATATATTAGCTTCCTCTTCAACTGAACTTTGAGCATTTAAAGGGCAAATGGCTTCCCCACTCCTGTTTAGGGTGCTTCTCCTTCCACTTTCAGACTGAGAAGGCCGAGAAACAGGATAAAATTCAAATCTGCTAAACTCACCCAAGGGTCACCCCCTTCTAAAATGAATGGACCAAGTATGTACTTATGCAAAGAATGTTACATTGATTTTAAGACTATCAACATAACTGTTTTCCAATACTTGGGAAAAGACTCAAAATGTGCTCGAACACTCAATAACTTTTAAAGCAGCATTTTAATGAATTACAGGAAGTGCAAATTGATCGGGAGCATATGGATTTAATTTATCCTTAAGGACATGCATTTAAACATTTAAGGGGAAAATGTGTCTTTTGAAATATATTCTGGATTTTGTCCAGTGTAGAACATTTAAAACAAATTTTCAAATTGTAGATGAATCCAGATCTCTGGTACGCTCACTCAGTCTTCACTGGAAGATACAGATGGGAGTTTATTTTTATCTTAAAAATCTAATTCTCAGAAGGAGCTAGGAATTAAAGGGCTGGCATTCAAGCCCCAGCCTGACCATTTATTGTGTGACCTTAGCAAAGCTACTTACCTCTGTCAGACTGTTTTACACTTGTGAAAACTGGATACTGTCTTGCACACCTCATTTGATCTCTGTGAGGATCAGACGAAATGATCTATGCCATTGAATTTGTTGTCTGGAAAAGTGCTGTACAAAATAAACAATTATTTAGTGCCATACACATCATAAAATATATTACTTAATTTTTCTTTGTGTTTCTCTTTTCTCATCACACATTCAGTTTGGACTTCACTTGTCTGTCCGTTTGACTGAACTGCCTATGGATGCTTGTTGCTGTTTTTTTACATTAGTTTTCCACAGACTTCCAGATTCTCTGGAAGGAGTGCTAATCAATCTTTATTCAATTAACACAAAGAACTTCCAGTTTTATCCTTCCAGCATAATTTATCAAAATATATTCTATGAATAATTTGCTAATCAACTCTGGCCCCAGGTAGGATAAACTGTGCACGTACCCAAACTACACCAAGCTGTTCAAGGGCATTTACATGGTACAATGTTGATTTATCTTTGCTGTTCCAGTAGCAAAATCCTTTGACCTAAAGTAACCTAAGGCGTGGGAGGCAGCCATTCAAGAATTTCAGGAGCTATTCTTGCTAGCATTAATTGTTCCTTCTCTCCCCAACTCAAAGACAACATTTTTGTTTTGTGGTTATTTTTTCTTACTTGTATCCCTGCCACTTCTTAACTCTTATGAAGAGACATTTTTTAACTTTTTATTTTAACTCTAGTTATAAAGAAATAATTTTAGATATAGAGAAATGTTGCAAAAAATAGTAAAAAGACTTCCCATATGTTCTTCGCCCACCTTCTGCTAATGTTAACCTCTTACATAATGATAGTACAATTATCAAAACCAAGAAGTTAACATTGGCACAATAATATTAACATTTAACACACTTTATTTTCATTATAGCAGTTTTTTCACTAATGTACATTTTTTATTTCAGGATCCAAATGAGTGTCCCAAATTTCATTTAGTCATCATGGCTCCTTAGTCTCCTCCAGTCTATGACATTTCCTCACTATGTTCTTTTCTTTCATGACTGACCTTGAAGCTTTTGAAAACTATTGGTCAGTTAATTTGTATAGTGTTCCCCAATTTGGGTTTATCTGATGTTATCTCATGATTATATTGAGGATATGCATTCTGGGCAAGCATACCAAAGATGTCGTGCTGTGTCCTTCTCTGTGAATCTTATTAGGGGACACATGACAATGATATGACATTACTGGTGATGTTAACTTTGATCTCTTAGCTAAGAAGGTGTCTGCTAAGTGTCTCTACTGTAAAATTACTATTTTTCTCTTTGAAGTTAAATAAATAACTTGGGAGAAATACTTTAGGCTATGAAAATATGCTATTTCTTCTCAAACTGTCATAGACTAATTTTAGCATCCATTGGTAGATATCTTGCCTGCAACAGTTACTAGTGGCATATTCTAATGATGATTTTGTATTTCCCTCATTCCTTCTGCATGTATTAATGGAAATCCTTCTGTAAGGAAGATGTTTCTTTTCTCCCTTATTTATTTATTTACACCATCATTTATTTACAGCAGTCTGAACTCATGAATATTTATTTTATCCTGTAGTTTATGATTCAATATTATTACTATTCATTTTGTTTCTCAAATTGCCCCACTTTGGCCCATTGGGAACTTTTTCAGGTTGGTTCCTGTACTCTTTTGACAGGTGTCATACTTTTTTTTTAGAGAACGTTCTTATTTTCTGACATCACAAGGTGCTCCAAGCTCATCTTCTGTTTTCCTCTTCCTGGACCTAGAATCAACTACTTCTTCAAGGAACCCTGGTTCTTTTTACTGCAGAATGATGTTTTAGAAACCAAGATCTAGGTACTAATGTGTGTCACTGCTCCTAGGGCCTTTCAGTGAGGAAATATATATATGTGTATCAACCCAAACACTCATACAGATCTCTATTTCTGTATCTATTTTTTGTATATATATTGAAAACCCATGAATTCCCACTGACAACTGTGATTCCAATCCAGCACCATAAGATTTATTCTAGCCTCCCTGTTCCTTATTTGTATCTTATTTCTTCAACAGTGTAACCTGGCTCTCATTATCTACAGAATATTTACTTATTTGTTCAATCCTAAATTCATATCAAGTAATTTCAAAATTGCTAACCCATTTCCTGTGAGAACTAGATTTTCTAACTGGAGTACAGTATTTGTATACAGTTCTTTTTGTACCTGACTTTAGTGTCCAGTCAAAACATGGTTTTCCAAAGTTAGTTCTTTTCTTCCTCATGCCCTTCAGTATGGTTAATGTTATTTACTTACAATACAACTAGGTTCATCTGTTTCTATTTGCATTTCATTTTAGGTTCTCACCACAACCTGGGTGACTTTTAAAAATTACATACTATAAAATTCCCTCTGTGTACTGTTCAGTTCGATGGGTTTTGAAAAGTGTATGAAGTTATCTAAGCAACACCATGTTCATGATACAGAAAAATTTCATCACAACAAAAATTTCCTTATGCCACCCCCTCATAGTCCATCTACCCTCATCCCCTAAACCCTAGAAACCACTAATCTGTTTTCTTTTCCTATAGTTTTTTCCTATACCAGGTTGCCATATAATCAGAATTGTACAATATGTAACATTTTGGTTCTGCTTCTTTCAAATAGTAAGATGCATTTAAGACGCAACTGTGTCATTGTGTGAGTCAATTGCTGACTCCTATTTATTACTGAGGAGTAATCCACTGTATTGATATGCCATGGTTTGTTTATCCAACTGCCAGTAGAAGGACATCGACTTCTGTAGATATTTTTTGTAGCTTGGGACAATTATGAATACAGTTTCTTTTTTTTTTTTTTAATTGGAGTCTCACTCTGCCACCCAGGCTGGAGTGCAGTGGCTGCTCCCGGCCACCGCAGCCTCAACCTGCATCCTTCCGCCTCAGCCTTCCAAGTAGCTGGAATTACAGGCATGCGCTACCACGCCCGGCTGATTTTTTGATTTATTGTAGAGATGAAGTCTCGCTGCCCAGGCGGGTCTCAAACCCGCGGGCCCAGGCAATCCACTCATCTCAGCCTCCCAAAGGCGTGGGATTACAGGCTGAGTCACCGAGCCCAGCATGAATACAGCTTCTTTAATCATTCATGTACAAATTTTAGTGAGGACGTGAGTTTTTACCTCACTAAGGTAAATACCAGCCTAAGAATTACTGGGTCATATAGTTAGAGTACATTTAATGTTATAAGAAACTACTAAACCATTTTCCAGAGTGGTGGTCCCATTTTGCAATCCAGCAATGTATGAGTCCCAATTGCTCTGAATGCTCACCAGCACTTGGTATTTGTAGTAGTTTTTTATTCAGCCAGACTAACAGGTATGTGGAGGTATTGTATTGTCCTACTTTGCATTTCCCTAATCACTAATGATGCTGAGCATTTTTTCACATGTTTATTTGCCATCCACATATCTTTGTTGAAGTTCAGTTCAGCTGTTTTGGACACATTTTTATTGGATTGTTTGCTTTCTTACTGTTGAGTTTTGAGAGATGTTTATATGCTCTTAATAGAAGTCTTTTGTCAGAAATGTAATTTTCAAATGTTTTCTCTCAGTGTGCAGTTTGTCTTTTTATTCTCTTACAGTGTTTATCCAAAGCAAAAGTTTTTAATTTAGGTACAGTTCAATTTTAGTTTTTGTGGATTATGCTTTGGGTGTAATATCTAACACTTCTTTGTCTAACCCAAGGTCATAAAGATTCTCTTCCATTTTTCTTGAAGTTTCTTAGTTTTATGTTTTACATTTTTATCTATGATTCATTTATTTATTGTTTGCACAGGGTATATCAGTTAAGATTGTACTGCTGAATATTTTGACATGTAGACATTTTATGTTTTCACCCCATCTGTTGACAAGACTACAGTTTTCCATTGAATGGCCTTTATATCTTTGTTGAAAATCAATTGACTTAGATATGTGCACTTAACAACAGAGTCTCATTATACATAAAGCAAAAAACTAAGAGGGTTGAAGGAAACAATAGATAACAATAATAGCTGGAAACATCAATACTCCACTTTCAATAATAGATAGAACAACTAGGCAGAAACACAAAAAGCAAATGAAAATTTAACACTAAAGACCAACTAGACCTACTAAATATCTATTATGAACACTCTACTGAACAACAGTAGAATACATATTTTTCTCAAGTGCACATAAATAGACCTCATACTAAGGCATATAAGCATCAATAAATTTAAAAGGATTCAAATAATGCAAAGTATCTTCTCTGACCATAATGGAATGAACTTACAATTCATTAACAAAAACAAATTGGAAGATTCACAAATATATGGAAATGGACTCAATCCTAAACAACCAATGGGTCAAAGACAAAAATCACAAAAGGGAAGAGAAAATACTTTGATATAAATGAAAATGAAGTTGCAGGCATACTTAATTATGCTACATTTTGCTTTATTGTACTTCATAGATATTGCTTTTTAAAAAAATTGAAGGTTTGTGGCAATCCTACACCGAATAAATCAATTGGTGCCATTTTTCCAACAGCACATGCTTGCTTTGTATCTCCATGTCACATTTTGGTAATTCTGGCAATGTGTCAAATTTTAGTATTATTATTATTATTATTATTATTATTATTACTATATCTATTATGGTGATCTGTGATCAGTGATCTTTGATGTTACTCATGATTCTTTGAGGCACCATAAAATGCACCCATATAAGGCAGCAGACTTAATTGATAAATGCTTTGCGTGTTCTGACTTCTCCACCAGTCAGCCATTTCACCATCTCTTTACTCCTCTGGCCTCCACATTTTCTAAAACACAATACTATTGAAATTAGATCAATTAATAACCTCACAACGACCTCTAAGTGTTCAGGTGAAAGAGTGATGTGTCTCTCACATTAAATCAAAAGTTAAATGATTAAACTTAGTGAGGAAGGTATGTCAAAAGCCAAAATAGGCTGAAAACTAGGCCTCTTGCGCCACACAGTTAGCCAAGTTGTGAATTCAAAGGAAAAGTTATTGAAGGAAATTAATAGTGCAACTCCAGTGAACACACAAATGATAAGAAAGCAAAACAACATCACTGCTAATATGTACTAAGTTTTAGTGGTCTGCATCAAAGATTAAATCAGCCATAACATTCCCTTAAGCCAAAGCCTCACACAGAGTAAGGTGTTGACTATCTCTTCAACTCTATGAGGGCTAAAGAGGCAAGGAAGCTGCAGAATAAAAGTTGGAAGTCAGCAGAGGTTGGTTCATGAGGTTGAAGGAAAGAAACTATCTCCAAAACATAAGTGCAAGGTGAAGTAGCAAGAAAAAGCTGCAGCAAATTTTCCAGAAGATCTAGCTAAAATCATTGATGAATGTGACTACACTGAACAACAGAGTTTCGATGTAGATAAAACAGCCCTCTATTGGAAGAAGATGCATGCCATCTAGGATTTTCATAGCTAGAGAGGAGAAGTCAATGCCTAGCTTCAAAGTTTCAAAGAACAGGCTGACTCCCTTGTTTGAGGTTAATGCAGCTGGTGACTTTAAACTGAAGCCAATGCTTGTTTACGTTTATGAAAATTCCAGGGCCCTTAAGAATTATGCAAAATCTACCCTCATGTATCTATAAATGACACCACAAAGCCTGGATGACTGCACATTTGTTTATAGCATGGTTTACTAAACATTTTAATCAAAAGTTATAAATGATTAAACTTAGTGAGGAAGGTATGTCAAAAGCCAAGATAGGCTGAAAGCTAGGCCTCTTGCACCAGTTAACCAAGTTGTGAATTCCCACTGTTGACACCTACTATTTAGACAGAAAGAAAGATTCCTTTCAAAATCTCACTGTCCATTGACAATTCACCTGGTCACTCAAGAGCTCTGGGAGAGATGTGCAAGGAGATATACGTTGTTTTCATGCCTGCTAACACAACATCAATTCTGCAGTCCTTGGGTCAAGGAAAAATTTTGACTTTCAAGTCTTATTATTTAAAAACTACATTTTATAAGGCTATAGTTGCTATAAATAGTTATTCCTCTGACGAATCTTGGCAAAGTACATCGAAAACCTTCTGAAAAAGATTCACCATTTTTAATGTCTTTAAACACATTTGTGAGTGCTCGCTTCGGGAGCACATATACTAAAACTGGAATGATACAGAGAAGATTAGCATAGCTCCTGTGCAAGGGTGGCATGCGAATTTGTGAAATGTTCCAATTTTTGATGTGGTAGCATGCACCTGTGGCTCCAGCTACTTGGAGGGCTGAGGCAGAAGGATCACTTGTGCCCAACCAGTCAAGGCTGCAGTGGCCATGAGCATGCCACTGCACTCCAGCTTCGGTGATAGAGTGGGATTCCAACTCAAAAAAAAATCTGCCAACTGTATTTCTGACATAAACCTAACATCTAAGATCTAAAATGAACTCAAATGTGCCGTTAAAAACAAGCCGGGCTTGGTGGCTCAGCCTGTAATCCCGCGCCTTGGAAGACTGAGGTGAGTGGATTGCCTGAGCCCGCGGGTTCGAGACCCTCCTGGGCAACTTGGTGAGACCTCATCTCTAAAATGAGCCGGGTGTGGTAGCGCGCGCCTGTAGTTCCAGCTACTTGGAAGGCTGAGGCGGAAGGATCGCCGGAGGCCAGCAGGTCGAGGCTGCGGTGGCCCAGAGTGGCCACTGCACAGCCCTACTAAAAAGGGGACAAAAGATATGACAGACATTTCTTAAAAGAAAACATACAAGCAACCAACAGATACATGAAAAAGTGCTCAGCCTCACGAATCATCAAAGAAATGTAAATTAAAACCACACTGAGATTCCACCCAACTCTAGTCAGGATGGCCATGATCAATAACTCAGAAAATAACAGATGCTGGAGAGGATGCAGGGAAAAAGGAACACTTCTACACTGTTGGTGGGAGTGTAAACTAGTACAGCCACTGTGGAAAACAATTTGGCAATTCCTAAAAGATCTAAAAATTGACCTTCCATATGACCCAGCATCCCCCTTCTGGGAATATATCCGGAGGAACTCAAATCACTCTATGGAAAAGACACCTGTACACGCATGTTTATTACAGCATTTTTCGCAATAGCAAAAACATGGAACCAATCATGCAGCCCATAAAAAGTGGACTGGTTAAAAAAAAATGTGGTATACACACAAGATGGAATATTATGCTGCCATAAAGAAGGACAAAAATGATGATTTAAGACTTCTGTGGAGAAAATCACTGCAGATGTGTTGGAAGTAGCAAGAGAATTAGAATTAAAAGGACCCTGAAGATGTGACTGAATTGATGCAATCTCATGATAAAATTTGAACAGATTAGGAGTTGCTTCTGATGGATGAGCAAAGAAAGTGATTGCCTGAGGTGGAATCTAAACCTGATGAAGATGCTGTGAACATTGTTGAAAAGACAACAAAGGATTTAGAATATTATATAAACTTATTTTATAAAGCAGTTGCAAGATTTGAGAGAATTGACTTGAATTTGAAAGAAGTTATACTGTGGGTAAAATGCTACCAAACATAAATGAATATAAGTACCCACAAGTAAAAGACTAGGCCCAGATATCTTCACTGGCGAACTCTATCAAACATTTAAAGAAGAATTAATAAGAATTATTCACAAACTCTTTTAAAAATAGAAGAAGGGACACTTTCCAACTCATTCTATGAAATCAGCATTACCCTGATACAAAAACCAGATAAAGATATCACAAAAAATGAAAACCACAGACCAACGTCTCTTATGCATGTGGACACAAAAATTCCCAACAGATACTAGCACACTAAATCCAGCAACATATTAAAAAAAACTATACTGGCCAGGTGAGGTGATCATGCCTGTAATCCCAGTCCTTTGGGAGACCAAGGTGGATGGACTGTTTGAGGCCAGGAGTTCAAGAACAGTCTGGGCAGCATAGAGAGATTCTGTCTCTACAAAATAAAAATAAAAATTTTTAAAATAAAACAATTTAAGGCTATACACTATGACCAATTAAGATTTATCCCAGAAATTCAAAATTGATTTAACATATGATAATTAATTAATATAATACAACATATCAGTAGAAAAAAAGATCAAAAAGCACATGATCATTTCATTAAATATCTTTTAAAAGCACTTGGCAAAATCTAGTAACTTTTGATGATAAAAACAACACTCAAGAAATTAGGAATAAAAGAAAACTTCCCCAAAGTGATCAAAGGCATCTATGAAAAACCCACAGCTAACGTCATATGTAATGGTGAAAGACTGAGTGCTTTCTCCCTAAGATCAGGAACAAGACAAGGATGTGTGCTCTCACTACTTCTAGTCAGCATTGTAATGTAGGCAGGAAAAAGGGGGAAGGAGGCAACCAGATGGAAAAGGACTAAGTAAAACTATCTTGATTTTCAAATAATATAATCCTGCATATAAAAGATCCTAAGGAATCCTCTAACAAAAAACTGTTAGAACTAATAAGTTCAGTAAGGTTGCAAGATAGAAAATCAATAAACAAGCCGGGCTCGGTGGCTCAGCCTGTAATCCTGCGCTTTGGGAGGCTGAGATGAGTGGATTGCCTGAGCCGGCGCGTTTGAGACCCACCTGGGCAACTTGGCGAGACCTCATCTCTACAATAAAAATAAAAAAATTAGCCGGGTGTGGTAGCGCGCACCTGTAGTTCTGGCTACTTGGAAGGCTGAGGCGGAAGGATCGCCGGAGCCCAGCAGGTCGAGGCTGCAGTGGCAGGGAGCAGCCACTGCACTCCAGTCTGGGTGACAGAGTGAGACTCCAACTCAAAAAAAAAAAAAAAAAAAAAAAAAGAAAATCAATAAACAAAAATCAATTTTATTTTCTAACTTGAAATTAACAATTCAAAAACAGGATTAAGAAAACAATTTCATTTGTATAGCATTTAAGTAGTATTGTTAAAAGAAATTAAAGAAGACATGAATAAATGGAAAGACATCCCACATTCGTGATTAAGAAGTCTATTGTTAACATGCCAATACTCATCAAATGTATCTACAGGCTCAACACAGTTTCTGTCAAAATTCCAAATGGCTTCTTTCCATAAATTGACAAGCTGAATCTAAAATTCATATAAAAATTCAAGAAACCCTCTTTAAAAACAATGATGAAAGGCTCACACTTCCTGATTTCAAAACTTGCTGGAAAACTACAATAATTAAAACAGTGTGGTTTTAGCATAAATATAGACAAATAGATCAATGAAATAAAATTGAGAGTCTGGAAATAAATCCTCACATTTATGATCACTTGATTTTTAATAAGGGTTCCAGGATAAGTCAATGGGGAAAGAATAGTCTTTTCAACAAATGGTCTTTTCAACAAATGGTGCTAAGACAACTGGATATCTACATGCAAAAGAATAAAGTTGGGCTACTACCTTACACTGTATACACCAGTGATACCCAACACCCGAGCCATGGACCAGTACCAGTTCATGGTCCATTAGGAACTGGGCTGCACAGCAGGAGGTGAGCATTGGGCAAGACAGTAAAGCTTCATCTGTATTTCCAGCTGCTCTTCATTGCTAGCACTATCACCTGAGCTCCACCTCCTGTCAGATCAGCACTGAAAAGCCTGCTTACATTTTCAACATCCTATCTTTGCAAAGCAGGGTTTTCTGCAGTGACAGCAACTAAAATGAGATTACAGAGTAGACAGACATAAGCAACACACTTCAGATGCACTGTCTCCCATCATGCCCAGATGGGACCATCCAGTTATAGGAAAACAAGCCCCGGGCTCCCACTGATTCTGGTGAGTTGTATAATTATTTCATCATTTATTACAAAGTGATAATAATAGAAATAAAGTGCACAATAAATGTAATGTGCTTGTATCATTCCAAAACCATCTCCTCCACCCCCATTCATGGAAAAATTGTCTTCCACAAAACCGGTTCCTGATGCCAAAAAGGTTGGAGACCAATGGTATATACATTTCAATCAAAATGGATCAAAGACCTGAATGTGAGAGCTGAAACTAAAAATTCTGAAAAAACATGGGTGTAAATCTTCACTACCTTGGAGTAGGCAAAGGCATCTTTGAACACCAAAAGCACAAGCAATCAGAGAAAAAATAGGTAAATTAAATGGACTTCATCAAAATTAAAAATCTTTTATGCTGCAAAAGGATACCATTAAGAAAGTGAAAATAAGTCGGGCTCGGTGACTCAGCCTGTAATCCCAGCATTTTGGGAGGCTGAGGTGTGTGGATTGCCTGAGCCCGCGAGTTCGAGACCTGTCTGGGCAACTTGGCGAGACCTCATCTCTACAATAAATCAAAATGAGCCTGGTGTGGTAGCGCGCGCCTGTAGTTCCAGCTACTTGGAAGGCTGAGGCGGAAGGATCACCAGAGCCCAGCGGGTCGAGGCTGCGTGGCCGGGAGCGGCCACTGCACTCCAGCCTGGGCGACGGAGTGAGACTCCCACTCAAAAAAAAAGAAAGTGAAAATATAGCTGACAAAATGGGAGAAAATATTTGCAAGTCATATATTTGATAAGGGCTTGTAGCTAGAATATATAAATATACAACTCAATAATTTTAAAATTACCTTACTTTATTCCATTTCAAGTGCTTTTCATCTCTTTGTGTTGATCTAAGTTTTTATCTGGTATCATTTTCCTTATGCCTGAACAAATTTCTTTAACTTTTCTTGTAAAGTATTTCTCATCTTTTGTTCATCTGAGAAAGTGTTTATTTTGCCTTCTTTTAAAAGGTCATTTTTTGGCTTCAAAAATCTGATCTTTGAAAGATTTGTTTTTGGCTGGGCTCGGTGGCTCAGTCTGTAATCCCACGCTTTGGGAGGCCGAGGTGAATGAATTGCCTGAGTCCACGGGTTCAAGACCCGCCTGGGCAACTTGGTAAGACCTTATCTCTACAATAAATCAAAAAAATTAGCCGGGCGTGGTAGCACGTGCCTGTAGTTCCAGCTACTTGGAAGGCTGAGGTGGAAGGATTGCCAGAGCCCAGTAGGGCGAGGCTGCGGTGGCCAGGAGCATGCCACTGCACTCCAGTCTGGGTGACAGAGTGAGACTCCAACTCAAAAAAAAGAAAGAAAAGAAAGATTTGTTTTTCTTGCAGCACATGAAAACTGCCACATACTGTCTTCTGTTATGCATAGTTTATAAGTATGTTCTAATTTTTATCTTTCTTCCTCTATATGTAATGTATCTTTTTCTCCCCACTCTGGATGCCTCAGGATTTTATCTTTGTATTTTGTTTTCAGAAGTTTGATTATTTCATGCATAGGTGGGTGTTTGGGGGGATTGAATTTTGTTTTAATTTTTTGTATATCTTTCTTGACATTCTCATCTTCTTGGATCTGTGATTTAACATATGTCATTAACACTTGACAATTCCCAGCCATTATTTCATCAAATATTTTTTCTGCATTATTTCTTTCCAATTTTTAATTGTATGTTAGACTATTTGATGTTGCTCCACAGCTCTTGGAACACAGCTTTGTTTCCTTTTCTTTTTCTTTTTTTCACTCTGTGTTTCCATTTTTGATCATTTCTATCAATCAATTTTTAAGTTCACTGCTTCTTTCCTTGGCTATGAGCCAAAGATATTCATCTCTGTTACTGTGTTTTTCATTTAGTTCTTTTTTAAAGTTTTTATTTTTCTGTGAAATTACCCACTTGATCAGGCATGTTGTTCACCTTTTCCACTGGGGCCTTCAGCATATTACTCAGGGCTAATTTAATTCCATGCTAGATAATTTCAACATCTGTGTTATCTCCGAATCCTATTCTGTTGATTCCTTTGTCTCTTGGAAGTGTTTTTGTTTTTGCTTTTTGTATGTTTGTTTGTTTGTTTGTTTTTCCACTTCCTTTTGTATGCCTGATAATGTTTAGCTCACACCCAGACATATTGTGTAGGAGAGTTGAGACCAAAGTAAGTCGTTTTTGTGCCTGGAAATGAGCATGTCTTTCCTTTCACTACACATTTAGTGTGGAGTTTTGAATTGATCTAGTCAGGAGTTGAGCTAGGTTTGAGGGTTTTTATGATTACTTTAGTTACCTTTAGTGCATCACAGTCTTCACATCCTTCAAGCAATACTTTGTGTTTAGGCTGGGTCTGGTTTGCTAGAGAGATTTTTCACTGTCACATTAGCTTTAGGTTTTCCTTTTAAACTACTACTGCCTCCACAGTCTTGCAACTTTTCTGGCAGTACTTCATTACTTGCTACTTGTTATATGGTCATGAGAGAGCTTAGGATGGGCTATCTATTGATCTAATTACATCTCAGTTTGCTCAGGCAGTTGTGTTTCTGAATCTCTGGTGTGTGGCCTTCTAGTCCCTCTGTCCAGTCCTTCCGCATATATATTTCAGGACCCCATACCCGTCCCATTGCTGCCTCACCTCAGAATTAAAGATGTGTTTTTTCCTGTGCCCTTTCCTCAGTTGAACCATATTTTTAACAATGTTCTACAGACAACAATGTTTGTTGCCCTACCCAATATAAATTAAAACTTTTGTTCCATAGACGATACGAGAAGGGTCTGCACAGAGTTTCCTGCCCCTTCTGCAATGACTGTTGTTATTTTGCCCCAGACCTTCATCATAAGGGATGCTTTCCCCAGAACTCTCAGCAATGGGGTCTATAAAGAAAAGCTTATCTTATACACTCAGCTCCCTGGGTACCACACTCTACCACCAGTCCACAGTCAGCCTCCATTGATTCTAAGTGAACTTTTTATACCAGTGTCTAGGACCTTCTGCCCAGATAAACAAATGCTTACATCTTGTCTCTTCCTCTGGGTGCTTTAATTTTGGGTTACTTAGTTTTCCTACTACCTCAGCTCTCTCTCTCGCTCTCTCTCTCAAAAAAAAAATCCTCATACATGCAAATTGTCTGGCTTTTTTATTGTAGGGATGGAAATTATTCTTTTCAGCTTTCTGTATCCCTGTATGAAAAACAGAAATCCCTCAGGAATATGTTCAAAGGCAATTTTAGCTATTTTCATAGCAAAAAAGTTATTCCACCAAAGGCCATAGAGTTGCAGCTCTGAGCAAATGGTACTGGGTGTGACATTAAAATTATTGTTCAGATCAGCTTCCTATAAAACAAAAGACAAGAAAGGAAGATATTGAACAATTTGCATCTTGCAAAATGCTTTATAGCACTTTCTCGTCTACTCCTTAAGCCTGCAGAAATTTCCCTGTGTCCCTGGGCCCTTCCATGACCAACCGCTCAATAACAAGAAGGTCAGAATTTGATTGAATTATAAATTCACACTGTGTCTGTGCATATTATCAGTCTACTGCATCCTAAAGAGTTCTTTCTGTTTTTTTTCTTTTAATCCCAAGGCAAGTAGAGAAGCAACCTTTAAATAATTAATAGTAATAAGTAAACAAGAGCTGCCTGGGTGTCTTTCACCACCGTGCCTTCAAACAGCTGCAGTCATGGACCCAGCCTATACTCACTTAATCCATCCAGCAATCAGAGCCAGACCCTCACTTTAGTTACAGGCTAGATGTTCTTTCCTCGAAACCCATGTGACCTCATGGTGGCTTCCAAACCTGGCTGCACATTAGAATTACTAAGCAAGACCAGACCAGAGATTCTGACACAGTACATCAAGGGCAAGGCCTGGGAGTCTATGTTTTTAACAAGTTCTCCAGATGATTCTGACATAGTTGGCTTATCTCTGGAACTGGGAAAGTTGAGGATTCAGCCTGGAACCTTGATTTTTAAAAATTTATTAGATTGTGTGTAAACCACAGCCAGGATTACCTTTATAAAACATTGGTATCCACAGGGCTCATTTCTGTTTTTCCAGCCACACAGTTTAATCAATCCCCTTAGAACACTTTGCATTAGTGTATGCATTGCTGAAAGGAGGCCCTGGGTTTTGATCCCACTCCAGTCAACATGTTCTATAATGAGGAGCTGAGTTTCCCAACCTTCCTCCAAGATGGCTCCCCAAAATCCCTGACTCTTGATATTCACTTCTTTAGTTCCCTCCCACATTATGCCATGGTTCTTCTATGTAGCAAATAGCATATGACAGAATTGATAGTATGTCACTTACAAGACTAGGTTATAAAAGACTATGGCTTCTATCTCAGATGCTCTTTCTCAGTTCACCCCCTCTGAGGGAAGCCATTGTGAGTAGTCCCTTGGAGAGGCCCACATGGCCTATGCCTACAGCCATGTGAGTGAGCTTGAAATCTCATTCTCTAGGCTGTTCAAGATGACTGCAATCTTGGCCAACAACTTGACTGCAACCTCCTGAGAGACCCCGAACCAGAACCACCCAGGTATGCCTCTCTCAAATTTCAAATCCAAAGAAATTCTGTGAGTAAATAAATGTTTATTCTTTTAACATAAGTTTATGGGTAATTTGCTATGCAACAAATAACAAATACACTGATTCAGACTCACAGGCGGCAACAACTGAGAACAGACCTCTCCTGGCTCTAGGAAAGATTAGTTTTCCAGCAGGCTTCAAGCAGATTCCATCTGCTATCACAAACAGGTTCATTTCCTCAGTTCATTTCCTCAGTCCATGCTATCCTGTACATAAAGGATAAGGCAGCATTATTGTGAAGCTTCTCAGTACAGTAGAATCAGAAGAAATCCAGGCTCATCACAGCTCAGCTACCATATGATTAAAAGCATTGCTTCATTTTACCCTTTCAAAAGCACCTGAGTGCCATGGTGATTGACACTGTAACAGGCAGTTAGTAGGCAAGACAATAAAGTATTGCTGTACAGAAAGCAGAAGATTTGTCCAAACATAAGTCCTCTGGAAAGAAATTTCTAAAATACATGGAGGGTTGCTGTGAAGGGCAGGAATGTCAGCACTCAAAGACTGCAAGAGAGGCAAGCACCTTCTGGTCAATACAAAGCAGCCAGGTGAGAGGTGGCCATTAAGGCAACACATCTTTTGGGGAAGCCATCACGCTGCCTTGATTTGGAGAAACATGGCAGAATGGAATACACCAGATAATTGTGCAGTCTCTGGAGTTGAAAGCAAAAAGGGTGTTTCAACTCAATTCAAGTCAATAAGCACTAAACATGGACCCTTCAATCTAGGCACTAACTTTAGGGGCTTCATGAGATTAAAAGGTGTGATTCCTCTGCTTAAAAAGCTGACATACACACTGCAGAGGTGTACGTGTGCACTATCTGCATTTAAAACTGCCAGGCCATGGTTATCCTGTTTCCCTACTGCTCCCATTCACATCCCTTCCTACCTTCCCGTGCCTTGATCTGTGCCATACAATAAACCATTCTCTGGTCTCCTCTGACTTCTGGCTTCCAGTTTGGGTCAGCCAATGTGAGGTTCTGGAAGCAAATCGGAAGACAGGAGAACAGAGAAGTTGGGAAACGTTTCCCTGTCCCCTCCTTGCTTTGGATCATTTTCTTGGCAGCAGCTGCATTTTTCTGTATCTACAACTTCTGCTAGGGGATCCCTTCTCTACTCCTCCAGGGCTCCAGCTCAGACTGGCTCGAGAAACACTTCTCTCTTTGTCCCTTCAGCCCTTAGGATAGTAATGGCTTTCTACTATTGCTGGTCTCTGGGGGCCTCAGCATCCCTACTCGTTTTCCATAAGCACTTGGTTCTTCCATGAGTACTCCTTTCATTAAGGTCTTTTAAGCCATCTAAGCATAATTGTTTCCTGCCAGGACTGCTAATACAGCAGTCAGTTTATTTACTCATTCATTCGTCTATTCTACAGTATTTATTAAGGACTTCCTATAGAGGAACTATGCTAGGTACTGGTGATTCAGGGGTAAACACAACCTATTCTGCACCCTCCTAGATCATGGATTCTAGTAAGAGAGAGAGAGAGAATAAACTAATAAATATATCATATCAATGTGTTCAGTGTTAGATGCTGGGAAGAAAATTAAAGCAGAGTAAAAAAAATTAAAAGGTAATAAGGATATGAGAGGGACTGTTTTAGACAGAAAAATCAGGGAGCACCTCCAAGAATGTGACATTTCAGCAGAGAGGTAAATAAAGTCAGGGAACAAGTCACACAGATATTTGGAGGGAAGATTATTCCAGGCAGGAGGACTAGTAAGGCCTTAAGGTGACAGCAATAAGGCCAGTGGGTGGGGGGATGGAATAGAGTGAGTAGGGAAGTGAATTTTGGGACATAGGTAGGGGGAAGTCATGTGTAGCCCTATAGGCTAGGATAAGAACTTTGAGTTTTATTCTTATTTTGATAGAAATCATTGAAAGATTTGGACGTGATGGTATCATCATCTTGTTTTTATTGTAGAAAGATTGCTCTACCAGCTTTATAGAGAATGGAGCAATAGAGGAGCAAGTGTGGATGTTTGGAAGACATTCAATGGTTCAGGCAAGAAGACAAGAGATAACAGTGGCTTGAACAACAATGAAAGTGACAAGAGGTGGGTATATACTGTATTTTGAAGGAAAATTTGCAGTGAGTTTGATAGGAGGGTGTGGGCAAAATAGAGCAGGAGTTGGCAAACTGAAGCTTACAGTCCAAATCCAGTCAATCTCCTGTTTTTGTAAATAAAGTTTTATGGCACACAGCCATGCTCACTCATTTAGCAAAGTCAAATAATTGTGACAGAAGCCATACGGCCTATAAAGCCTAAAATATTTACCCTCTAGCCTTTTACAGAAAAATTTGCTGACCCCTTAAAAAGAGGCAATCAAGAATGGCTCCTATATTTTTGACTTGAACAGATGTGTGTATGACATTACCTTATCCTAGGATGGCAAGACCTGCAGAAAGGGCATCTTGTCAAGGAGAAGCAAAGCTTGATTTTTGCACAAGGTAAATTTCAGATAATTATTTAACACCCAATCAAAGATGTAGTATAGGCAGTTATATGTTGAGTCTGGCATTTAGGGGAAAAGTCAAGGCTGGAGACAGAAACGTAAGAGTCAAGCCAGATGTAGTGGCACATGCCTGTAGTCTCAGCTGCTTGGGAGGCTGAGGCGGGAAGATTGCTTGAGTCCAGGAATTCAAGTCCAGCATGGGCAATATAGCAAGACCCCGTCTTTTAAAAAAAAAAACCAAAAGGAAAAGATATGAAAGACATTAGCACAATGGAGACTTTAAAGCTATGGGATCATATGCAATGACTTAGAGGAGAGGTTCCCAAACTTTCTTGGTTCATGGCACCCCTAGTGTCTCTGTAATTTTTTCACAGAATCCCTATGACAAAAGAAATAATTAAAATTTTTGTTTACTAGGTAGTTAAGTCTAGGCAACTTAGTATTTATGGCCTATCAGCTTAGTAGTCATTCTCAAAAGTAATACACATAAATTAAAAGAAAATAATATGTTTATTTCATTCTTATATAACCACAATTACTTGCTAACTGAATGCATACCTCTGTTGGGCATTGCACAACTTCTCAAACCTTGGAATCAGATTGACTCCTGCCACCATCACTTCCTATTTCACATTGATTTTTTGTGTGATATTTTCTATTTATCACAGCATCCACCAAAGATCTAACTATAGAAAAATGAAACCTCATCCAGAGGACTATAGCTCAATAGAACTATGAATTATCTCAAGCTACCTGTTTGTGTGGTGTCTGTCCGACACGTTGAGCATCACCCTGTTTCCTTCAAAAGTTTTTAATTGCCCGATGGTATCCCTGAGTATGTGCAGCACCCTCAGGACACCTTCATGGACAGTTTGCAAGTCACAGACAAAGGGAGTACATATGAATAGAGAACAGAAGAGGTCTAATTATTCCCTGGATTACTCCAGCTCTAGGAGAAAAAGAAAAGATGATCCAGAAAAGAAAGACGAAATGAAGAATCCAGTGAGGTAAAAGGAAAGCCAAAAAGCATCCCGAAAATCAAGCAAAAAAAAAAATGTCTCAAGAAGTGACCAATTTTGAAAAGAGTGAGATAAAGTGTGATGCTACCAGCTTTGGCCACATGGATATGACTGACAAGCCCGATACATGCAGTTTCAATGGAGTCCTAAAAATAAGGGGTTATGTTCCCAAGGGAGAGGTCCAGAGACTAAGCACTAGAGAAATCCAATGAGGACATTTCTATGAATTGATGAAAAACATGCCAGCATTAAGAAGACCCGGGACTCAATGTTAGTCTTTGAGAACTGGGAGAATCAGGCAAGAGAAGGGTGAACATTTCAGAAGGGGGGAAGGAGGAGCAAAGGTGCAGAGACAGGAAAGAGCCGGCCATGTTTTGAAGAGAGTGAAAAGAATAAACTGGCTGGAGCAGTGCATTCTACCAAGAGAAGAGTAGAGACAAAGTCCTGAATGTGGCCATCCTGGAGTGAGCTCTGGGATGAGGAAGACGATGTGAGGCAAGGGGACTTCAAACAGATCTATGCCTGCTGTATACTGTCCGGAGCAAGAAGTGTTGAAGTGATCTTATCTCTTCCCTGGTAAGTATTAGAGCCAAGTGGCTCATCCAGTTCTCTCCTAGGAACAGAGTGGAGACCGACAATTCCAGCTACTTAACCAACCTCACAACTCACCTTTCTTGCCCACCGCCCCCCACCCCCTGTGGTGGTGAAGCTGCCCGTCAGACAAGAGCAGGACAGAGAGAAGATCTTGGGCATTCTTTAAAAACGGACCTGAGATAATTGAGAATTTTCAGGAGTGATTTCACCCATACAACTAAATGAAAATATTAAATGGAAAATTCCAAAAATAAACAATTCATAAGTTTTAAGTTGCATGGTGTTCTGAGTAGTGCGATAAAGTCTCTCTCCATCCCACTCTGTCTTGTCCAGGACATGAGTCATCCCTTTGTCCAGTAGATCCATGCTGTCTATGCTACTTGCATGTTAGTCACTCAGTCTCCATTTTGGTTATCAGATTGAAAAAGCATAGTATATATAGGGTTCAGTACTATTTGTGATTTCAGGCACCCATGGAAGGTCTTAGAACATATCCCCCTACTATATCACACATAGAAAAAAAGGAACCACAAATTCACCCAGAAATGTTGTTACTCAAAGTTGTCCAGATTCCTTCACTAAACTTCCAGTGGTACCAAACCACTGTGCCTCACTGACTTTCAGGATGGCTCATAAACAGGCACTGCATGTTAAACTGCACAATAAACCTGAGAAAATCAACTCAAATCATTCTACAAGAAAGATACCTGCACATGCATGTTTATTGCAGCTCTACTGACAATAGCAAAAACATGGAACCAACCATGCCCCCCATTAAAGTCGGACTGGATAAAAGAAATGTGGTACATATACACAATGGAATATTACACAGCCATAAAGAAGGACAAACATACGGACTTCATGGCAACTTGAATGGATTTAGAGTCTATCATACTCCGTGATCTATCACAGAAACAAAGAACAGAGTACCATATGTTCTCACTCATCAGGACCTTGAACAATTATCATAATACTATAAGAAAGGGAATTAGCAGTAGTAGGAGCCTGCCAGGGAAGGGAGGTGGGATTGGCATTTGAGGGAAACCGCTGGGAGGGGCACATCTCATCAACAAGGGTACCTGCATAATGAACATTCGTATACCTAACCGTTAATTGTACCCCGCATCTTTAAAATTTAAAATTTTTTTTAAAACTGAGAGGATCAGTAGTTTCCTGCATACTATGGGAGTGAGAAGTGTTGAGCACATCCCATATGTGGAAGAGAAGGTCAAAGGTCTCAGCCACTAGGCAGAGAATTTCTGCCCTCGTTCTGCTCTCAGTACCACTCTCATCAGGACTTGGAGGGTAAGGGGCGAGATTGCTGAGAAGACAGTGATTTTGCTTTACCCTTCACTGGTGAAAGTCACTATCTCAGTTTGTTTGGGCTGCTATAACAAAATACTAAATTGGATGGATTATAAACAACAGGATTATCTCCCACAGTTCTAGAGGCTGGAAGATCCAAGGTCAAGGCACAGACAGATCCAATGCCTGGTGAAGGCTGTTTTCCTCACAGACAGGGCCTTCTTGCTGTGTCTTCACATTTTGGAAGGACAAGGAAGCTCTCTGAGGTCTCTTTCTGAGGGCACTAATCTCATTCATGAGGGCTCTACCTTCATGACCTAGTCATCTCCCTTCCAAAGGCCTCACCTTCTAATACCATCACCTTGAAGGTTAGGATTTTAACATATGAGTTTTGGGTCTGAACAAACATTCAGACCATAACAGTCACCTTTTCCCACATCTCTTTTTTTTTTTTTGAGTTGGAGTCTCACTCTGTCACCCAGACTGGAGTGTAGTGGCCGCTTCCGGCCACTGCAGCCTCGACCTACTGGGCTCTGGCGATCCTTCTGCCTCAGCCTTCCAAGTTAGCTGGAATTACAGGCGCGCGCTACCACGCCTGGCTCACTTTTTTTATTTATTGTAGAGATGAGATCTCGCCAAGTTGCCCAGGCGGGTCTCGAACGGGCGGGCTCAGGCAATCCACTCATCTTGGCCTCCCAAGGCGCGGGATTACAGGTTGAGCCACGGAGCCCAGCGTCCCACATCTCTTTAGTAAATAATCCCCAGGACTCCTTAATACTGTCTCCTTGCTATGATTTGAATGTGTCCCCCCAAAAGGTCATGTATTATAAACGTAATCCCTCTGCCCTCATAAATAGATTAATGTTGCTATCACAGGAGTGCATTTGTTATTGTGAGAGTGGCTTGTTATAAAATTAGGCTCTCTCTTACCTTCTCACCATGTGATGCCCTTCACTATGTTATGTTGCAACAAAAAAGGCCTTCATGGCACCATACTCTAGGACTTCCCAGCCTAAAGAACTATGAGTGAAATAAATAGATAAATTATCCAGCCTATGGTATTCTGTTATAGCAATAGAAAATGGACGAAGACATGCTTCTTGTTTTCTCTGGCCCTATTTTCATAGATTGAGAATAGAGCTCAGCAAATGTAGGGAACTTCCATCCTAATTTGATTTGTTTAATAATAATTTCATTCATTCATTCCTTCATTCATTCACTTACTCTCACTCGGCAAGAATATATCAAAAGATGCCAGAGTTAGAGCTCACAGGCCTGAGTTTACAGATAAACTAAAATTTAGGGCAGGTAAGTGACTTGTTTAAAGTCACACAACTGTTTTGGTGCAAAAGTAGAGATAGAATATGTATTTCTGCACCCTTCCATTTGTGCTCTTTCTGTTGCACTCAACCAAACTCCCTCTCTTTCCATCTGTTGCTTGTATACATTTGACCCATAATCCCGTGACTGCTAAATAAGGTGGCATTTCATTTAAGGAACAAAAAACATCACCAGCACTACACTTGACAATTTTCTGGAAATTAGCCTTCATGCATCTCTCTCTCCATTATTTCTGAGAGGTCCCAAAATGGCAGTGCTTTTGAGCCCACAACCCAGTTGCAGTCTCCATATAGTTTTCATCCCATTCTTTCTCTCCCATAGCATTTCCCTCTTGTTCATGTCTATTGTCTACCAACTTTGTAAAGAGGCCTCTCTACTGATAACACTCACCAGGGGAATGTCTGAGCTCATGCCAAGAATGTCAGCTCTGATGCTTGCAAAGCTTCCCACCCACAGTGTTACCAAGCATAGTTGATTTCCACACAGTGGCAGGGTGAATGGCCTCCTTTCCAACTCTTAATTTACTTGTCCTTTATTTCTTCATTCAAATATTTATGGAGCACTCATTATGTGTCAAGCACTGTGCTTAGCACTAGGACATAACAGTGTAGCATTTTAAAACACAGATTCTGGAGCCAGATTGCCTAGATTCAAATTTTGGCTCCATTATTTACCAGCCATCTGGCCTTGGAGGAATTAATCAGTTGATCTGTGCCTCAGTTTTTCCATCTGTAAAAGGCAGAGGAAAAAAATAATAATTAATTTGCAGAACTTTGGTGATGGTTAAGTGAATGAATATGTGTAATTGTCTAAGAATAGTGTCTAGCATACAATAACCACTCAGTAAGTGTTAGTAATTATTAACAAGGGATATAGCAATGAACAAGATAGACATGACCTCTGTCCTCATGGAATTGATCATCTAGAAAATAATGGGAAGCAATTTGTTACCTTAGTCTCAAAGAAGCTATAAATGCCCCCAGAATCTTGTTTAATCTATTAAAAAATAGTTTTGTCAGTATCTCTCTCTTTTAACTAGAAGCTTAAATCTAGGTCAAGGGGCCTGTATCAGCCAGCATTTCAGGAAACAAATGGCAGTAAAATAGTAACTTGAGGAGAATTTAATAAAGGGCTATTTCCAAAGATGTAAACAGCTCCTAGGGAAATGGTCAAGGCATGGTGCAATTTCCTGAGGCTAGCAACAGAGGGAAGCTATTATCCCCCAAGCCCGAAGAGGAAAGAAAAAGAAGTTACAGGAAACAGGAAAAGAATGACTAACAGATACCTTGGGTTGAGCCTTGGATCATGGTGACCAGGCAAGATGAGAAGTAGAGAATACATACCTTGATTTCACTCTGTACACTCTCTAATCTCCTGCTAGTGCCTCCCACTGTTTGAACCTAACACAATGCCAGAGGGTAGGAAGCCTGCTGATGCAACCCATAGATGTCAGTCTTCTGAAGAACAGAGCAGAGTGGAGGAGATAGAGAGTGAATCTGGAAGGCCATATGAAAGACAACCAGCTCCAAATCAAACCAGGAACAGATGTTATATTAATATTAATATCATTTACTCCATTCTTTACTTCCACGACTCCTCTCTCCAATCTGAGTTTCTCTTTTCTTCAAGCTAAAAAAAATTTTAATTCATGTGTATGCTATGGTCCGAATGTGTGTGTCTCCCTAAAATTCATATGTTGACAACTAATCCTAAATGTGATGGCATTACGAGGTGGGGATTTTGGAAGGTGATTAGGGTGGAGCCTTCATGAATGGGATTAATGCCCTTACAAAAGAGGTGTATGCAGTGGCTCAAGCATCTAATCCCAGTAACTGCAGTCGCAGATACTTGGAAGGCTGAGGTGGAAGGATTGCCCGAGCCCAGCAGGTCAAGGCTGCAGTGGCCATGAGCATGCCACCACACACCAGCCAGGGCAACAGAGTGAGACACCGACTCAAAAAAAAAAAGAGACCCAAGAGAGCTTCCTTATCCCTTCCACCACATGTGGAAATATCTAGAAATAGATAATCTGTAACCTGGAAGAGGGCCTTTACTGGAACCTGACTACAAGATCTGATAATTAAGTTCACAAATTCATCCTAGAAAAAGTGTTGTATAGCTCATTGCTGAATACCACTATTATAACCTTTGAAATACTCCTCTTGGGAAGCTGTGCACTGATGCTAGTGCCTAATCCACTTGCCAAAGCAAGTTTGGAGCTCTTTTTCTGTAATGGCCATCAGACCTGTTGTCATATTACTCTTGATGTCCTGAATGTCATCAAAATGTCTTCCTTTCAATATTTCCTTCATCTTTGGGTAAAGAAAAAAGTAACTGGGGACCAGATTAGGTGTGTAAGAAAGGTGTTCCAGTACAGTTATTTGTTTGCTGGCTAAAAACTCCCTCCCAAATAGTACTGTGTAAGCTGGTGCATTGTAGTGATGCAAAAGCTCCTTTGGGACCATTTTTGCACACACCTTTCTCATGCCAAGATTTTCAGTTAAGATTTTCCCATTTCTCTATCAATATTTATTTGGTCTGCTATGCTTCTCACAGTCCACCCTATAATTTTGATGCAAAATTCAGCAAATTTTTGCAATGTTTTTAATCAGTTCTGCTCGTTACTGGCCATCCTGACCTCTCTTCTTCAGTGACACTTTCTCTCCCCTCAGAAAAACTTTTAATCCATTTGTATACTGCCATTTTCTTCGCAGCATTATCCCCATAAACTTGGACTAATGTGTTCCTGATTTCATTTCTACTCTAGCCAAGTTTCAAAAGAAATTTAATGTTTATTTATTGCTCTAATTCAAACTCTGACATTCTGGCCAGCTGTGATGGCCATTCCAGAAAAAGAGCTCCAAAATTGCTTTGATGGGTGGACTAGATGCTGACATCAGTGCATTGTTTCCCAAGGGGAGTACTTCAAAAGTGACTGTAATGATATTCAGCAATGAGGTATGCAGCACTTTGTCTAGGATGAGCTCATGAATTTAATTGTCATACCTCATATGCTGGGGCCCTTATCTTGTATTTCCAGCTTTAAAAATCATGTCAAATAAATTTTTATTGTTTATAAGCTACCCAGTCTGTGATAATTTGTTATAGTAGGCCAAAGAGACTAAGACAGTATATTAAGGAAGAGGTTAAACCAGGTCCAACTCAGTCAACTAAAATGCCTTTATACATCTTAATAATGGTAAGTATTTTCGGAAAGGATTATAGTTTCAAGAAAAAAATAATTCAAGTGACACAACAGAGGTTACAGGCTTTATTCAGATGATACATATTAGGAAGCACCTCAAAATTAAGTAACTACTTCAGCTGAAGCAGGATTGAAGAAGAAATGGGTATGTAACCTTGGTCTTGCCCCAGGTTGCAGTTTTGGTGGGTTTTTTTAAACCTATAACTGCTGTAAAAACTTGCAGTTTGAAAGGGTGAAATAGGTTGGTTTTCATGCTTCTTTCTCGGAATCATTAGAGCAATCTCATTTTGGCAGCTGAGAGAACATTACTTTCAAGAGCTATCTTTGTAAGCCATGACAATTGTCTGTTAGCTGTCTAATGTCAGTTAAGGTTCAGGGGAACTGGAGATAGAAAAGAAAAATAGTGGAAAAGAGAAAAAAAAGGAAAGAAGCCAAAAATCTAAGCAAAGAAAACCAGGGTCTGCTTTAAATTTTTTATAGTCCCTCTTCTTGGCCAAGATAAATAACTTTCATTTCCACCAAATCTTTTCAGGAGAAAAAACGAAATGACGGAAATGTAAAAGTTCAGAAATTGAGTCCAGAAAGAGTACCATACTGAATTTAAAGAGAAGTTTGTTTTGTATACTTTTGTCCTTAATGACACTTTGGATCATCTTTTGGACAGGAGACTGTTCCTGGCCATGATTAGACATGATCAAATGTACTTGAAGAGGGCTATTCCTGTCAGAAGAAAAAGAAAATGATCACTAGCCCTTGGGGGAAAGTGCACACGAAGGACTGTATTCCTATTGGAATGCCCAGAGAAAAAGACTCCTTCCCAACCACACAATAATGATTCATAGGTACAGAAGTCAAGACAACATCATTCACTCAATAAATGTTTTAGTTGTCTTCACAGATGTGTTAATTCAACAAGAAAACATCCAAAAGTTTTGGGGGGATGCATGTGCAGCAATCATCATTGACAATGGCACAAGTACATCTCTTAAATGCCAGAATGAATCCAAATTCCAGTCACTGGTGGACAACAGCCTCTGCAGTTCCAGCATTTCTCAAGCAATTGTTTAAATATTTTTGGTGACATTGTTGGTGGCATGGGTGACTTCACAAATGACAGCATGAAAACTCAGGCATTACATTGAAATCTTCAGTAGATCCAGGGTTGCTTCTTCATGGAGAACTATAGCATAAAACCCAACCCTGGAGGTGCTGAAAGCATCTAGATTGATTCTGAGTCTTTTAGTTTCTTCACAGTTTCTCATAATCCTTTGTTGGTAATGAATGCTTTTTGCAGAGAAGGGAGGTGTGCTCACCCTTAACCATTAATTTTTCTGACTTGGGAGGAGTTTTACTCCTACCTAAAGAGGTGAAAACTCAGATGGGTAAGATAACATGTCCTTGTCTAATTGGCTGGCAAAAAAGCAGTAATCAGTGGACACACACACAAAAATATTCACCCCATGAGGACTTTGGAATTAAAAAAACAGCCATACTTTTTTATTATTGTAGTTTCGCTGAATGAAGCTGTCCCAGTGATATTCATCCCCTTAAACTAGGTCTGGCAAGTTTCATTAAAATAGCTCAATTCTGCAAATTCCTTTTGAGAAAAATAGGCTCCCCTTCTTCAACAAGTATAGAGGTAAAGGTTTAATCTTGAAGATTTGTTGAAGACCCAGTTTGGGTGAGACCTTGGCCCAAATAGTAGCAGTAATGGTAGAGAGATTACTCACAGGGTAGGGAACAGATATCTGTTTTTTTAAAAAAAGAACAAAGGAACTAATGGTAAAAGGATGAGCAGACTCAAGAGTCATAACTTCATAAGTCTGGGCCAGAAAATGCCAAAAATTTTGGCTGTTGGGGAAAGAAGAGAAGAGAAAGGAGAAGGAAAAGGAAAAATAGGGAGGAATAGAAATAGCAGAGCAAGGATAAGAAGGTGAAGAGGAAGAAAAAAGGCTTGGATAAAAAGGGAGATAATAAAATTAAGATGGAGTCTTGTTCTGTCATCTTCTTGGGGAAAGCTGTATCCTTTGTGTCAACATCTGTTTCAGAAGAGTTTCAAGAAACTCTGTTTTATGTCTCCAGTTAAGGAAGATGATTAAACTGTGATTTATTACCATGAAGAGTGTTGAATTTGGAAGTATAGAGGCAAGGAAAACATTTTCACACTATACAATTTGTATAAAGCCATTAGGATTTTTTACCAGTAGGATTGGAGTACAGTGATGACTTGTACAAGGAATTAGTAAATCTGCAACAGTGGGTTGTAGTTTCTCTAGTGCTTTGGGTTTTTGGAGATATTGGGGAAATTTAGGAAGAGACGCTGTGGGATCTCAAAAGGCTTCTATATTCCTTTTCTCACATTTATAGACGATACAACCCAGAAGATATTAGAGAGTGAGAAAACTAAATCAGAAAATTGAGATAATTCTAAGGGAGAAGAGAGTTAGGGACGCAAGAGTCACAGGATAGGCCTAGCACGGTGGCTCAAGTCTATAATCCAGCACTTTGGGAGGCCGAGGCGAGAGGATTGCCTGAGCCCGCAGGTTCGAAACCAGCCTGGGCAACATGGTGAGACCTCGTCTCTACAATAAATCAAAAAATTAGCTGGGCCTGGTAGCCTGCACCTGTAATTCTGACAACTTGGAAGGCTAAGGCGGAAGGATCGCCTGTGCCCAGCAGGTTGAGGCTGCGGTGGCCGGGAGCGTGCCACTGCACTCCAGCCTGGGTGACAGAGTGAGACTATAACTAAAAAAAAAAAATAAGCCGGGCTCAGTGGCTCAGTCTGTAATCCCAGCGCTTTGGGAGGCTGAGATGAGTGGATTGCCTGAGCCCGCGGGTTCGTGATCCGCCTGAGCAACTTGGTGAGACCTCATCTCTACAATAAATCAAAAAATCAGCCGGGCGTGGTAGCACGCACCTGTAGTTCCAGCTACTTGGAAGGCTGAGGTGGAAGGATCGCCGGAGCCCAGTAGGTCGAGGCTGCGGTGGCCAGGAGCAGCCACTGCCCTCCAGCCTGGGTGACAGAATGAGACTCCAACTCAAAAAAAAAAGTCTCAGAATAGTCAAGGGAAGTCATCATAGGATGGTGTACAGTCAGGGAAATTTAAAAAAAAAGTCTTTTAGGTGAGCATCTAATATTGGCTCCTCATTGAATCTGTCAACTTGAGATGACCAAAATGATCAGAATCCAGTTTTAAAGAGTTTATTCAAGTGAAAAGCTGGGAATGGCCATTTGAGAGAGAAAGACTCCAGAGAAATGAGATTAGTGCACCAAAGTTTAATGTTAGGTTCTTGTTTATGTAGGTAAAAAACAAAGAAATTTAACAGGATTACAATATTTTCTATACAAGCCTGGTTTAAGAGTAAAAACAAAGCTATTAGTCTTTCTCTTACAGCTTGTTTTCTTTTCTTTAGAGCTGGTTTTAATTTCTTTTCCAATTTAAGAGTGTATTTAACATTCCATCTTAAGACAATGTCATAGCCATGAAGTTTTTGTGTGAGGATGGTAAGAGGGAGGTTCATTTATAAGAAAAGGGTCTTCCCTGGTGCCCTTAAGTAATTTACAACATTTTACAAAACAATGTTGGTAAGGGAGAAGGCTTAATCTATAATCAGTGAAACAAAGTATACAGTTGCCTTGGTTATAGCTGCCTGTTACGTGAGTAGGCCCATAATCATATTTCTTTAAGGCTCAAAATAATTTAGAGTTCCAACAGCTTATATATATATATAATATATATATATATATATATATATATATATATATATTTTTTTTTTTTTCTTTTTTTTTAGTTGGAGTCTCACTCTGTCGCCCAGACTGGAGTGCAGTGGCCGCTCCCGGCCACCGCAGCCTCGACCTGCTGGGCTCCGGTGATCCTTCCACCTCAGCCTTCCGAGTAGCCGGAATTACAGGTGCACGCTACCACGCCCGGCTGAGTTTTTGATTTATTGTAGAGATGAGGTCTCACTGCCCAGGCGGGTCTCGAACCCGCGGGCTCAGGCAATCCACTCACCTCAGCCTCCCAAAGGCACGGGATTACAGGCTGAGCCACCGAGCCCGGCTAACAGCTTATATTTTGAACTACTTATTTTCACAGATCAAAAGTCATACATGAGCCGGGCTCGGTGGCTCAGTCTGTAATCCCAGGCTTTGGGAGACTGAGGTGAGTGGATTGCCTGAGCCCGCGGGTTCAAGACCCGCCTGGGCAGGTGAGACCTCATCTCTACAATAAATCAAAAAATTAGCGGGGCGTGGTAGCACGCGCCTGTAGTTCCAGTTACTCAGAAGGCTGAGCGGAAGGATCACGGAGCCCAGCAGGTCGAGGCTGCGGTGGCCGGGAGCGGCCACTGCACTCCAGTCTGGGCGACAGAGTGAGACTCCAACTCAAAAAAAAAAAAAAAGTCATACATGCATGGTGTTTACCAATCTTGAAAAAAGCTGCCTGTTGTAAGTTAGATATTTTATCTTTTTTTGTTCTAAAACACCATGCAAATTATAAATTTTGACTTGTCCCAAGATCCCCCAAGAGGCCGTTAGAGTTCAATATTTCCTTTCCTGTCCAGCTGAGGTTCATTCAAGAAGAAGTTTAGGGAGATTGTGATTCCCATATATAGAAGGGAAAAGGGTCTTGTCCTTAGGACCATCATGTAATCTTCTTCTGGCCCAGAGAATCCCGAAGACAAAAGGAAAATAGATGCAGTGACCTGTCAGACAATAGGTTAAGACTTTCAGAGAATTAAAGCCTGAAACCACTGTAGTACCAAAAATAACCCGAGCACAGAATTGGGAGCAGGATTTACCTCTCAATCTAAGAGCAGAGGAATCTTCAATAGGATGCACAACTTATCTAGACCCAAGTTACAGCATTAAGATATCAAAAAAAAAAAATAAGTTAAGTGACTACAGTAGAGGTCAGCTGATGTGCATCAGGGTGCACCTCAAAATTAAGTAATTCCCTGACCTATGTAGGGTTGGAATTGCTATAGAAAAAGAAGAGAGGGGCATGCAACTTTGATTTTTGTCACAGGTTGCAATTTTCTTTTTCTGTAACTGCTCCAAACCTTGTGTTTGGAAAGATTGAAATAGGTTGGTTTTTTGGGGGGAGGGGGAGAGAAATAAACTATTTATTTAAAAAATGAGAGCCCCTTTAATTATCAGACTCAGAGAGACATTGCAATGTGACAGCAGTCATGTCTCATACTCCCTTTGAGCTAAGTAAGTCTTGAAGTCACTTGCTATGTAGGCTCTAGACTGACTGACATCAAGTAGCCATAAAACTAACCTAACAATGCCATACGCTAGTGTGAGGTAATTGTCTGGATATTGAATCTTTCCCCCTATATCTGGCTTCTTTTTTTTGAGTTGGAGTCTCACTCTGTCGCCCAGACTGCAGTGCAATGGCCACTCCCGGTCACTGCAGCCTCGACCTGCTGGCCTCCAGTGATCCTTCCGCCTCAGCCTTCTGAGTAACCAGAATTACAGGCATGTGCTACCATGCCTGGCTGATTTTTTGATTTATTGTAGAGATGAGGTCTCGCTGCCCAGGCGGGTCTCGAACCCACAGGCTCAGGCAATCCACTCACCTCAGCCACCCCAAGGTGGGGGATTACAGGCTGAGCCACCGAGCCGCTATATCTGGCTTCTTTATGTCCTCCCTCAGGGAGTAGCCTCTGGCCATGGTTGGTCTTTGCAGAATATACATATTTTCGGTAACAAGTCACAGGATGCAGGTAACTGAGCAGAGTTGAGCACAATGTGGGTGGCACTCTTATTCACTGTAATTGTGATCACCATGAAGCAAGTTGAATAATTAACTTGCTTGACTATAAAACTGCTTGCTGTCTTGTGGGGTGGATTCTTTCTTCACCAACTAGCGGCCATGGGTGCTTCCTGTAACTTCTAATAATAAATCAATGTCTTTCCTTGCTGGACCTCCAGATGACTTCTCTGGAATATATAAAGAAACTTACTTGCAAACCCCCTCAGATTTGGGTCTACCACATTACCGCTGGACACAATAATTCATACCCTGTAATTCAACAATGTATAACCAATTACTAATCTGTAATTTCTGTAAACCAATGAGAATTTCTAAAAAAACAGTATTTGCAACCACCCCCCTCCTGATTAATCCTTTTTTTTTTTTCCTTAAAAACTTGAGCCTCTCCTTTGTTCTTAGGAGCGTTTTCCCATGTTTCCCAGGCTGTAGTCCTTGACCTTTGCCCAAATAAATTCTTTATATTAATTTTGCCTGGGTTTCCTTCTTTAGGTCGACAGTCTTCATGCCACTTTTTTGGGGATCATTAGTGCAATCTCATTTTGGCAACTGAGAGAACAGTTCTTTTGAGAGCTATCTTTGTAAGCCTTGACAGTTGTCTAATGCCAATCAAGGTTCAGGAGATCTCCTAGGAGATGGAAAAGAAGAAAAGAGCAAGAGAAAGGACAGTGGGGAAAAAGGAAAGAACGGAGAATTCTAAGCAAGAAAAACTGGGATGTTTTAACTTTTTACAATCAGAAGTGATAACCTAAATTCATTTAGGGGCATGACCCACTCAACCCCTAATCACTTTAACTACTTTAACTAATGAGAATTGGGTTTGAGTCTATGCTTTGCATGTATTAGCCCTCTGGCAATGACCAAAATGAAATGTCCTCGTCTTTTTCCCAAGAGTCCTTTGCTCACTACAATAGTAGCTAATGCAAACCTCTAATATGTAAGTTTTCTATTACTGAAACTACAGCCAGTAAGGAAAAGGGAGGCAAAAACTGTTTGGACAAATTTTCTGGAACAATGCATTCCTGGGCTCTGCCCCACCGTGAGCCACTGGTTGCTCTTGAACTAGGAATTCACACACACGGCAACAGCCAAATTCGGAGTCGAGAAACACCTGTGTCTATGAGGAAACGCGCTAGTCTGATCTCTTCTACCTTCCCAGTGGCTACAAACATTAGAAACTCACACAGTCTTGCATTTCCCTGCCCAGCAGGGGACAGGCTTACTCATTAGTAAGTAAGCATTAAGCAGCTACTCTGACTAACCTCGGTGAATACAAAAGTGAGTAACACCAAGCCTCATAAGAAGCTCCATAAGAAGTTGATAAACTTAGCTTTACTCATATATTTCTTTGATCAGAAATGTGTCCTAATTCACAGAATCTGACTATCAGATCATTTAAAAGCTCGAAGTATTAAAGTTCTAGTAGGGATGGGAGAGGTCAGAGATAAGGAAAGAACCTGCGGTAAGGTAAGGACCCCTCTGCCGAAGAAGAAATGCAGAGGCAGGAAATCAAGAAAAAGGAAAATATGTTACTTCTTGTTTTATATAAGTTGCTTTACTTCTTGTTTTTATAAGTTACCTTACTTTTTGTTTTTATATATGTTACTTCTCATTTCTTTGTATTACTTAAGTTACCTCCTGGTTCTTTGTGCTACGCCTTTCCTGGGCTTTTCACTTTGGCGAGCTACATGTTTAAATTTTGGGGCGAAATCCAATCAGTAGAGTGATTTTTGTGAGCCAATCAGCAAATAGGACATGCAAATGAAATAATTAAGTAAAGCCAATCAGTGTATAACATGCAATGTTAACTGTAGCGCTGAGCTATAGCTCTGAGCTACAAAATATCCTATCAAATGAATAATGTCAAACCACTGCCTCCTACGGGAGACAAAGAAACTAAAATGTATATAAGGCAATGCCTCATTTGTGTTCGTGGCTCAGCCTTTGAATGCGAATCCGATAAGCCGGTGCTAGCACGAATAAACACTGCTTCCTGGCAAAACACTGCTTGCTGGCAAAACGCCTCTGTGTCCTGTCTCTCTCTGTGACAGATTCCCACTACAGAGGGTCTAACTTCCTGACTAATCAATGACTTTAGTCAAAATATCAGGTTTCCTTGTAGAAGCCACTGATGCAGCCCTAACTCCCTACTTTGCCCCCCCTTCTCTATCTCTCTCTTCCTCCCTGTGTCTCTTTCTCTCTCCCTCTCTCTTTTTGAGCCAGGGGTCTCACTCTGTCGCCCAGGCTGGAGTGCAGTGGCACAATCATGGCTCACCACAGCCTTGACCTCCTGCACTCAGGCATCCTTCAGCCTCAGCCTCCTGAGTAGCTGGGACTACAGGCACACGCCACCACACCCAGCTAGTTTTTTAATTTTTTGTAGAGACGAGGTCTCACTATATTTCCCAGGATGGTCTTGACCTCCAGGCTCATGCAATCCTCCTGCCTCAGCCTCCCAAAGTGCTGGGATTGCAGGTATGAGTTACCATGCCCAGCCCTTGTTCTCTTTATACTTGTTCTGGTTCCAATGTTAGAAAAGTGGTTCCTTTTTTCCTTTTTATACAGTCAGCCCTCCATATCCATGGGTTTTTAAATCCATGTATTCAACCAACCACAGATAGAAAATATTATAGTAAAAGATGTGTCTGTACTGAACATGTCCAGACTTTTTTCTTGTCATTATTCCATGAACAATACAGTATAACTACTATTATGTATCACTGACATTATATTAGGTATTATAAGTAATCTAGAGATTATTTAAAGTACACAGTAGGAGGTGCTTAGGTTATATACAAATACAACACTGTTTTATATCAGGAATTTGACCATCCTTGGGGTTTTTGGTATTTGTGGAAGGTTCTGGACTCAATCCCACTTGGATACCAAGGGACAACTGTATTTAATTTTAAAGTACCTTGGGTCAAAAGGGGGCTTTGACATGCAGGGAAATACAAGGGCAAAAGAAAGCATGTATTAAAACAGATGTGTGCAGTAATTTTCCTGGTCCAGCTCACCTATCCAGGAACATTAGAGTCATCATAACCATCGTCCATGAAGAGTGCCTAAAAGACTAGGCCATAAGTGCAAAGAATCTTTTGCCTCCTGCCTATGGTGGGGTTCCTAGAAGCGGTGCTGGCACAGTAATTCCTGTTGAAGTGATTTTTTTGAGAAAGGATTCAAGGTGGAACTGGGAGAAGCTAACAGAAGTGCGATCTGTGTTCTAACCAAGAGACCTGCTTCAGCCTGATCCCACAAGGAAGTTCTGGAGCACAAACTGTACCCCAGTATCAGTCAATCATTGGCCAAGTTATGTGAGAGAGGGACAGGCACAGAGATTACTGGCCAATTTTCTCTGGAGAGTGAAGCAGCTGGAGAAGAAGGCATCTGTGAGTTATCAACCAGCAGCACAGCAGCTAGAATATGAGTGCAAGGACAGGAAAGGGGAATCTGAGTGCGGGTGGGGCATCAACAGCACCCATTACCCTCCCCTATTATCTTTTTTAGTAAATCAATGGCAGGAAACTTTTTCTGTGATGGGTCAGATAGTAAATACTTTAAGCTTTTGCAGGCCATATGGTCTTGATCACAACCACTTAACTCTTATTGCAGCATAAAATAGCAGCTATAGACAATCTGCAAATGAATTAATGAACAAGGCAACAGTCTAATAAAATTTTATTTGCAAGAATAGGCAACTGTGGTTTCTACCTTCCTCTTTTGTAGACAAGGAATTATCTTGGTCTATCACTGGCACCATGTACAAGAGGCAGATGTGGACTGTAGCGGGGGGAGATTGGGCTTCTAATTGCAGCCCTGTGTCTCCCCAGTTCTCTCAGATGCAAGTGACAGAAACCCAACACTAATGAACTCAAGGAAAATGGGGTAAAGAAGAGGAAGTACTTAGTGACTCTGGTAACTTAACCATGGGTGGGCTGGCCTCAGGGACAACTGTTTCAGGAATTCAAACTCTTTAAGATCTGCCCTCTGCTTGTCACAGCATTTTTGGCTTTAATCTCTCCTACTTTACTTCTGCACTAGAGAACATAACCTCTGGCAGTTCTAGACTCAAACATTGATGGCTCTAACCCTGAAGAGGAAAGGGATCTTCTCTATCTAGGGCCAGTTAAGAAGGTCATGGCAAAAATTTGGATCACATGCCCATCCATGGACACGCCTCCTCCCCACCCCAGCACTGTGGTTCAGGCGATAAGGTCTGACACATAAAACATGACAAGGAGAGCCCAGACCTGGCCACCAGGAAATCATTTTGAACCAGAGTCTCCCCAAGTTATGCTGATTACATTTAACTTGAGCTACTAGCCTCTGGAATCTCAGTTTCTTCTCCCTCTTCTCAGTTTGCCTATGGTGAGATTTTAGTACTCTGCAAATATTTTGTGAGCATATACTATGTGTCAGGTACTGTGCTAAGTACTGTGGATTTAGTATGAACAGGACAAAAAAATGTCTCTACCTTCACTTAACTTCCTGCAAGTGAACCTTGCAAAGCCCTGAACTGCCATCCCTGGTCTTTGGTTTTGATGGTGTGAGAATCACAGAAGAGGGTATGTACAAGAATAGTTTCTATTCACTGTCTCCACTTATTTTTCTCTCATTTCTATTCTACTGCATTGTCTTCCATTATTCTACTGAAACGACCCTGGAAAAAGTCACCAAGCATCCTCCTACCACCAAAATGAATGCATCATTTTTTTTCCATGTTTTTACTGAACTTGGGAGCATATGATGTTGTTATCTATTGCCTATGTTCTAAAACTGTCTTTTCTTATCTTTGATGACATGCACTTGTCTGGCTCTCCTAGATATCTAAGTGAGAGGTTAGTTGATTTTACTTTTTAAATTTTTGTTCTCAATGCTTTTTAAAGTAAATACTAGAAGGTTTTATATTGAAAATTGAATTTTAGAAATAAAGTAAATTTTAAATAAGATTAATAAGAAAACGTTTTTAAAAGTCTAGAATTCAAGAGAAAATGAGTATTCATCTAACTCTAATTCTATTTAGCTGTTTGTAACGCGGTATTACAATAACAATAACAATATTGTTAGCTGTTCCAAAGATATCACCTGGAGGTGCCCCAGGGAAAGATGTGGGTTTATTAGAACTTAGAGGAGGCACCAATGGCAGTCAGTTGGTGAACAATCTGCACCTCAGTACAGTACAGCAAGCGGTCTTATAATCAAGCAAGTTAATTATTCAAATTGTTATATGGTACTTACTATTACATTGATTAAGGGTGATGCCTACCTTAGTTCTAAGCTTTGCTCTATCACTTGCATCCCAAGGCTCATTACTGGGAATATGCATATCCTTCAGAGAACAGCCTTAGCCAGAGGTTGCTCCCTGAATAAGGGGAAAGAAAGAAGTCAGGTATAGAGAGAAACGGTCTATGTCCAACAATACCTCACACTGTCAGAATAAACTCTATACATTTCAGTGACCTAATCTCTAAGAAGATGGAATATTGTTAGATTTGATTGAATAAGTACTGAAAGAGCATTTTCTGCACCAGGCATGCATGCGCATGCGCGCGTGCGTGCATGTGTGTGTGTGTGTGTGTGTGTGTGTGTGTGTGTATTGGGGTACAAAGATTGTAGCGGGAACACAGAGAGGCCATGACACTGAGGCTGTTTTAGGAAGTAGCAGATTTCTTTGCACCAGTGCACAACTCAGCAGGCTAATCTCCCAGGCTGAGTCCCCCCGCAAGGAGAAGAGGGGTCTTATACTTTAGTTTCGGTAAGGGAGGGGGGTCGGGTTGAGCGATTACACATTTTCTTTGGAATTCACAAGGTTGCACTCAGCAAAATCAGATTTTTAAAGAACAAATCATCTTCAGGAAATGCATGGCAAGCAGGGGTTGTAAACCGATAACTTCAAAAAGAGAGGATTTGGGTAGGTTTGTGAATTGGTCACTCTTTTGCATTTCCAGGAAAGCTGTCAGTCTTTGGCTATTTGGTTTTCTCAAACAAAACCAGTCTGGCAGGTTTTCAGAGCTTGCCAATTGACTTTCAAAAGGAATACTTTTAACTGCTATCAGCCCCCTCTCTGCCACAAGATGAAGACTTTGCCAAGGGCTCAAAGAGCAGCAGTGGAGGGGTAGGACAGATTTTGTAGATGAGATGATAATTGTACTGAGATCTAAGCAAGTGTTCATCAAGCTAACAAAGTGTCATGCTAGACACAACCGAGCAGGTAGATAGCAACAGCCAAGTCTGCAGGAAGTCCTAGTTTGGTCATCATGGCTGAATTGTGAAGTTTGGAGTGGGAAGGAGCGAACAGGATGAGGCCAGGAAGGAAAGATAGGGATCCATCAAGGTAAACCTTATAGGAAATGCAAAATGCAAAACTTTTTCTGCAGGTATTGGGAGGCTGTAGGTCAGAGGTCTCTTGACCTAGGCTGTTAATGTAGTTGCTATCTTTTTACATTTGTTAACCATTTAAATATCTACAGGATTGCCTATCTTTTTCTTATCAAGGTAGGGCACTTTAAGTAATCTGGATCTTAAAAATTTGCCGGTTTTAATTGTTGCAAATATTTTCTCTCAATTTGTCATTAATTTTTTGTGCTTGCCTATATGTCTTTGCAAGACAGAAGATCTGTGGTTTCGTGTAAACACATGTCTTAAAAAAAATCCCTCTCTATTTCAAATGTAAAAAGTATTCTCATATCTAATTCTTTCATAGTTTCATAGTTTTTTCTTGGTAGTGGTGGTTTGGTTTGGTTTTGTTTTGTTTCTTATAGAGACAGAGCCTTGCTGTGTCATCCTGATTGGCGTGCAATGGCATAATCATAGCTCACTTCAGCTTTGAAGTCCTGGGCTCAAGGGATCCTCCCACCTCAGCCTCCCAAGTAGTTGGGACTACAGGTGCACACAACCACACCCGGCTTTTTTCTTTTTTTTTTTGTTGCCAAGGCTGGTCTCAAACTCCTGGCTTCAAGTGATCCTCCTGCCTTGGCCTCCCAAAGTACTGGGACTACAGGTGTGAGCCACCATACCCAGTCATAGTTAGCTCTTCATTCTATCTTGGGTGTATTTTTATGTAGTGTAAGGTGCACATCCAACTTTTTCCCCCCAAAGGAAGAACACTTTCAAAGCACTATTTATTATACAGTCTATTCTTTCTCATGGTATGAAATGCCATCTTAATCACATTCTAAATTTTCCAGATTTCCATATGTATATTGATTTACATCTGTAAATAAGTATAAATTCAAAAACATCAAAATCAAAATAAGAAAATTGTCAAAGGACATAAACAGACAATTCTTAGAAGACATATTTAGCCCCTCTCCAACCTCAATAGAAACTTAAAGTATTGATTAAAATAATAAAATTGTTTATTTTTAAAATTAACAAAACATCACAGTAGAGATTAAAAAATAAACCAAAGTGTGTAAAGGTACAATTTAATAAACATTCTCATTCTATGTTGATGAGAATGTAAATTGGTACAATCTTTCTATCATGAAAATTATAATGCTCATTAACACAATAAATCATTCTTCAGCAGTGTTCCTAAAGAAATAATCAGTGATTCAGTCAACGATTTATATAAGATGTTCTTGACAGAGATTTTTTTTTTTATATTTAATTTTTTTATTTTAAAGATGTGAGTTATAATTCAGGGTTAGGCATACAATTGGTCATTGCATAGGTAAAGTTTGGGCCTCACGTTGGTCCCCACTTCACCTGGTTTGAGATCAGATACCCTTATTGATGAAGTGTGCCCCCGCCCTTCCCTGGCAGTTTCCTACTACTATCAAAACCTTTCTTGTAGTATTATGAAAATTGTTCAGGGTTCACTTATGAGAAAGAACATGTGGTTCTCAGTTCTTTGTTTCTGTGATAATCACTGAGTATTATTAGACTCTAAATCCATTCAAGTTGCAGCAAAGTTCACAATTTTGTTTTTCTTTATAGCTGTGTAATATTCCATTGTGTATATGTACCAAATTTTTTTTATCCAGTTCATTTTCGATGGGCAGCGCTGTTGGTTCCATGTGTTTGCTATTGTTACTAATGCTGCAACAAACATGTGTGTGCAGGTATCTTTTTCATAGAGCGATTTGTGTTCCTCTGAGTATATTCCCAGAAGGGGGATTGCTGGGTCATATGGAAGGTCAATTTTTAGATCTTTTAGGAATCTCCACAGTTTTCCACAGAGGTTGTACTAGTTTACTCTCCCACCAACAGTATAGAAATGTTCCCTTTTCCCTGCATCCTCTCCAGCATCTGTTGTTTTTTGAGTTCTTGATGATGGCCATCCTGACTGGAGTTAGGTGGTATCTCAGTGTGGTTTTAATTCGCATTTCTTTGATGATTAGTGAAGCTGAGCATTGTTTCATGTGTCTGTTGGCTGCTTGTATGTCTTCTTTTGAGAAGTGTCTATTCATATATTTTGCCCACTTTTTAATAAGGCTGTTTGTTTTTCTCTTTTTGGCACATAAAAATTTTTTGTAGATCCTACATGCTAAGCCTTTGTCAGATACACAATTGGCAAATATGTTTTCCCATTCTGTGGGATGTCTCCTTGCTCTCTTGATGGCTTCTTTTGCTTTGCAGAAGTTTCAGTTTGACGAGTCCCATTTGTCTATTTTCTCTTTTATGGCATTCGCTTTTGGAGAGTTGATCAGGAATTGGTTGCCTATTCCAATTTTTGTAAGGGTGTTTCCTATGTTTTCTTCTAGTAATCCTATAGTTTGAGGTTTTACATTTAGGTCTTTGATCCCTTTAGAGTTTATTTTTGTGTATGGTGATAGGTAGGGGTCCTGTTTCAGTCTCCTGCATGTGGTCAGTCAGTTTTCCCAGCACTATTTACTGAATAGTTTCTCCTTTCCCCAGTGGTTGTTGGTGGAGGGTTTGTTGAAGATGAGTTGATTGAGAAATTTAGGTTTTGCTTCCGGAATCTCTATCCTGTTCCATTGGTCTATTCACCTGTTCTTGTACCAATACCAGGCTGTTTTGATTATTGTAGCCTTATAATAAAATTCAGTCTGGAGTGTGATACCTCCTGCTTTGTTTCTTTTGCTGAGGATTGTTTTGGCTATTCGTGTTTGTTTATGTTTCCATATGAATTTCTGTATTGTTTCCAGATCAGAGAAGAATTCTGCTGATAATTTTTAATGGGTGTTGCATTAAATTTGTAGATTGCCTTGGGTAGGATGGACATCTTAACAATGTTGATTCTGCCAATCCATGAGCATGGAATATTTTTCCAACAGTGATATTTAAAAACAAGACAAATTTAAAGCAACCTAAATGTTCATCAATAGGGATTAGATAAATTAATATGATGCAGGATGATGGAAGAATATTGTGAGTTTTTTAAAAGAATGCTTTCATAGTGTGTGTGTGTGTGTGTGTGTGTGTGTGTGTGTGTGTGTGTGTGTGTGTGTTTCTTTTTTTTTAGAAAGCAGGATTTATTGAGAGGACAGAAAAGTTCCCACGGTTGGAGGGGACCTGAAGGGGTTGCCCCATAGCGTGATTTTTTTTTAGACAGTTTATCAGTAAAGAAAATGATTTTGGATAAGACTCAATATACATTGCCAAGCTAGTTTCATTTCTTTTTTGAAAGGGTAACAATACTAATATATAAGTGGAATTCAATATATCTCAGAGGATGCTAAGCTCCTAACATACAGGCATAGAACCCCTGGCAAACCTGGTGGGTTGTAGCTGCTGAAATATATAGATAAACATCAATAAGGATGCCTGATCTCAAACAAGGTGAAGTGGGAACCAAAGGGAGGCCCAATCTTTACCTGTATGATGACCACTTGTATACCTAATCCTGAATTATACCCCATAGCTTTAAAATAAAATAAATAAATAAATAAATAAATAAATAAAATGTAACCTTTGCCCTAAAAAAACCACAGTCCAAGGATAAAGGGAAACAAACAAATGGAAAATTACAATACAATGTTGTAAATGCACAGAGTATTCAAACTCACCACATAAGAGAGCAGAAAGAGCCGGGCTCAGTGGCTCAGCCTGTAATCCCGTGCCTTTGGGAGGCTGAGGTGAGTGGATTGCCTGAGCCCATGGGTTCGAGACCTGCCAGGGCAACTTGGTGAGACCTCATCTCTACAATAAATAAAAAAATTATCCGGGCTTGGTAGCGCGCGCTTGTAATTCCGGCTACTAGGAAGGCTGAGGCGGAAGGATCGCCGGAGCCCAGCAGGTCGAGGCTGTGGTGGCCGGGAGCAGCCACCGCACTCCAGTCTGGGTGACAGAGTGAGACTCCAACTCAAAAATAAAAAAAGAGAGAGCAGAGAGAAGGGGTATGAAACTCAACATCAGGGCAGAATGATATAGAAATTGTGTATCAGGATTTATGCAAGATATTTGAGAACTTTCCCATTTCCTGAGTAGATCTGAATGGAAAATGCTGGAAGAATGCCAAATCAAGTTGGTATGTCCATTGCCTGACTGTATCTGAAAATCATTCTCTGTTAGCATACATTAGGATGCTGTACTTGACATTCTGCTTTTTTCAAAAATATTTTAAATGAGTCAGATGAAGACACATAAAACATACTTTAAGCGTTTACAAATGACCCAAACATAAAGATGAAGGACTCAAGATTCAAGAAATAGCTGGCAAGGCTGCAATGATGGACCTCAGTGACAAGATGAACATTAACCAGAATGCAAAGTCCCACATTTAATTCAAAGACTAGGTGAGCCTAGAGTAGGTATCAGTTTACATTTTTAAAGACCAAGGGGTTCTATCTGATTGCAACTTGAACACAATTTTAGGGGATACCAATGAATTTCTGTCCAAGACATGAGCTGTAAGTACATCATGACTCTCTGCACTGACTGGTCAATACCTGAAACAAGACCAGTATCTCCCTTTAAGGAAAGATTGTACCTTGCCAGATCACAGTGGAAACAGGACGGAATTGGTACTCTTCTGCATGAGAAAGAGAACATGAGAGTCATCCTCAAATATCTGATGATCACACTTATTCTGTATGGCAACATAGGGAACACTTAGGAACATTGGAAAGAGATATATTCCTCCACATTGGAGAAAGCACTTGTGAGTACTTTAGGACAGGTAGCGCATCTAAATAAAAACATTGTTGAGCACTTACTCTGTGCCATGGAATTTGTCATTTAATCTTCACTCAGTTTTATGAGTTTGGTACTACTGTTATCCCCATATTACACACATAAAATAGACTTACTGAATTGAGTTAAAATTAACTCAAGCGGCCTGCCCTCAAGTCAGTAAGTATCTAGGCTGATGCAGTGGGCATGTAGCACTGGGTCACTCCTAGTCTAAAATTATATAATTCCATGACTAGATAAACTCAAGATTATATGGAACACAGTTACCATGTTCAGGAAAAGTATATGAAATTTTGTTGTATCATAATTTTAAAAGAAACAAGAATGAGAAGTCTTTCTGTGCAGACCCTGTCTTCCCAGCCAGGCCAATTAAGCATGTTTTTCATATGAAGACCCAGCTCCATCAGCTTGATGAGCAATCTTGCTCATTGCAGTGAGTGGATAAAATGCCAGCTCCACACCTAAGTATTCCTACTTCCTGCTGTGGTGACATCAGTTCAAATGCTATGGCTTCTGCCTCTGTATCCCTGAATGACCATCCTATTCCTCAGCTGAGACAGGATTCCTACTTATTATACAATTAACATTTTTGAACAATTGCTATGTTCTAAGTTCCATATAACTTCCAAAAGCCCTGTTATAATAGTAAATACTATTGCCATCTACATTGTATAGGTGTAGGAACTGAGGTTTAGCATGTCCCTGAAATACTGAGACTACTACAAGCTGGATCTAGCATTCAAACCTAGATCTGTTGACTTCAGAACCCATGCTCTTACCCATCATCCCTGGAACTAATTCGTTTGACTAATATCATCATATCTTGTTTAAGTCTTTCCATGCCTAGGGCCATGAATGTATTGATTATCTACAACCATGAAACCTCTACTCACAGGAATTCCAGAATTTCCCACCACACAAATTGTCTCAGTGTTGTTCTCCATCAGCTTGATTAGATGACATTCTTGAGCTAGCAGTGGATCATCTTAATGTTTCTGAGAACCATCCAACAAAACCAAACTGGTTTCTCTAATGGCCCATATCACTAGATTCCCACGATGAATCAAGAAAGATAAGGATCAAGAAAGGTAAGAGAATGTCTCATTCAAAAGTAAAACAGTCATCTTGAAACTTTTTATAACTGGGAGAAATTTGGAGTAAAAGTTCATGTGACGTTTGAAGGAGAGAAAGAAGAGTCCCTAAGGGCATCAGCAAAAACAGCAAAAAAGTAATAATATATTTTTTTGCAAAAGTCTACTGGAAAGACAGAGCATATGGAAGAAGACAATAGCAGGTTACTAAAAGCAATGAGTGAGAAACTCTTTACTTTGTGAGAAAAATCTATAGATACCCCAAGTTAGCTAAAGACACATTCCCATTTTGAGTACAGCAAACATCTCAGCCCCATGAACACTGGGCCTAGAACAAGGATTGGCAGCACTTGGTGGACAGAGTGCCCTGGCCCTGGAAAAAGGGTTGGAGTGAGAGGCAGAGTGGTTCAGCGGGTTTGTTTCAACAACACACTTGGTTGCACATCAAGGAGCTGAATGTTTGAACCCTGGGAAGACTCTATAGTATGGGAAGAAGACCCACCAGCTCTCCTGTCTGCCCCTGGAATTCTGAGAATTTGTCAGTCCTGCACTGCGGAGGCATCCCCACACCTACACAAGAGCTTTGCAAGCTGAGAACAGCTACCTATAGTGAGATATCAGAGCTAAGATAAAGGCAATGGCTAAAGGAAGTTCTCAGGAGCAGTTGGAATGGCCATGCTCTGTGTGAGCAGCAAGAGAGAATTGCCACTATGTGCTGCCATCCGGATGGCTATAAAATCTCTGCAGAAGGTCTGTGAAGATATTGAAACCAGTCAGTGGAAAGACACTTACAAATGAATGTAATTATTATTGAGTTGTTATAACAAGTGAGTCTATTATAAACTCATTATGATGGTATAAGCCTGTTGACCAACTACATCCTTATTATAGTTGTTCTAATTACTGACTCAATGTAACTATCACTTTTATTAATAAAAGTTAAACACTCAGATATGTGAATTATTTTCTTCTTTTTACACAGAATCCAAAGTTATCTCAATAATAATGCTATTTGCACTATAGCAGACGCTGTCAGTGCCCTACACAAATCCCCTAGGCCCTCACCTCTATGCACTAAAGGCTGTTTTCTGTGCATATCTGTGACTCTCTGCTTGAGGGTGTTTTGTTGGCTACCAGAGCATACAGGGCCCTATTCATAACGAAATGAAATTTTCTGAAGAATTAATGTCCTTCCCTGGCTTATATCCCCAATCCTTAACCAGTGCTTTCTGGAATTTGAAATTTCTCCCACCGCCCCCAAAAAATAATCTCAGAATCTACTTCTGGCATAACCCAGGCTAAGACATCTATTCATTTTTTTTCTGACATATCTTGGGCAGGAGAGCCAGTGGACTGTAAAGTAGACATTTATTACCCTGAGTACATCCATGGGAGTATAATATGTGTTATTTGTGTCACAGCGGAATAAAAGTTGAAAATTGTTATAAAATATGTACTTGGGCTGGGCACGGTGGCTCAGCCTGTGATCCCAGCACGATGGGAGGCCGAGAAGAGAGGATTGCCTGAACCCGAGGAGATTGAGACCAGCCTGGGCACCTTGGGGAGACGTCGTCTCTACAATAAATCACAAAAACTAATTGGGCGTGGTGGCCTGGGTCTGTAGTTCCAACTACTTGGAAGGATGCAGTGGAAGGATCGCCTGAGCCCAGCAGGTCTAGGCTGTGGTGGCCATGAGCATGCCACTGCACTCCAGCCTGGGCAACAAGAGTGAGACTCCAACTCAACAAAACAAAACATATACCTGACTTATTGACCGTAACAGAGGGTGGCTTCATGGAGAGATGACAGCTCAGTAAAGGAAGGGTTCCTGGAAAACAGTGCCACACCTTATGGTCTCTCCACTCCCAGTTCCAGATTCAATGAATGTTAGTTTGTAGAAAAAGGCCTGAGTATACCCCTTACTTCTGAAAGACACCAAGTGAAAACATAGGGAAGCAAAGAAAAATTTAAGTGTTTTCTTTTTGTGAAAATACAAGGAAACTTTTCCTTTTTGTTTCCTTTAAGATAGGCAAGGCAGTTCAACATCAACTTCTGAAATGATGGAGTAGGAACCCCTGAAAATCTGTTCCTCATAAAAGCAAAGAGAACATTGGGGGAAAAACTGTCAGAATCAAATTTTTCAGGACTCTGGAAATTAAGACTTGCAACACACTTAGGAACATTTATTCTAGAAAAATGACCAAATCTTAGAATGAACAGCAACTCGTGGCATTTCAGTTTACCCTCTCTCCCCAGCTCCATAGTAGCCTTAAAAAGACAACAAAGCCATAACTACAGTGATTGGGAAATCTAGCAGCCAAGCATTCACTGGAGGGGGCAAAACAGATTTGGAGCTCCCCAAAATACCCAACCCCAGAGAACTGTCGCTATTTAACTTATCTAGCAATTCACTAAAATCATTCTCGGGCCTCATTTTATTTGTCGTGTACAGAATCTTCTCTGGACAAAAGTCCTCTCTATACAAATATCCTGCAAAGTATTTGTAAAAACAATAATTGGCAATTGTTGAACATTGTAGCTGCCTAAGGTAGCATTGCCAGTTGGTGCTAACAAGAGGCTGACTAAAATTTGTAAAATGAAAAACTCAGGAATTAGACATCCATAAAGGGCTTTGAAGCACTCCAACGTATTACAAAGAAACTAGAAGGTCATGTAAACATGCCAATCTGTGCATGTGTCCGGGTAAGAGCTCAGAAGGCTCTCACTTCTAGCTGATCTTGAGGCTCTGTACAAGCAGGAAGTGAAGGCTAAGGCAGATGTACAAAACTGCCTGCTAAAGCATTCAAAGCATATCCCAGTGGATGTACAGAGCTCCTCAGCAAAGACTGGGAGACTTTTTGTTTAAAGGCATTTAAGAAATCTTTACTTCATCAATAGCTGAGTGTTGCACTAAACAGAAACTTCAAGGGCTACACACAACAAATAATATAGATTTTATAGAGTTAATCCAGGAAAGTTACTAAATACAACTACAGAGCAATACCTCTTATGAATATAGATGCAAAAGGCCTCAAAACAATACTAGCAAACTGAATCCAGTAATATATAAAAATAATTATATACCATGGCCAACTGGGATGTATCACAGGAATGCAAGATTGTCTAATATACAAAAATCAACCAATATAATATATCATATTAATCAAATGTAAGATTAAAAACCACATGATTTTTTTTCCAAAAGACTCAGAAAAAGCATTTGTCAAAATCCAGCACCCCTTCATGATAAAAACACTCAAGAAACTGGAAATAGAAGGGATCTTAACCTGAAAAAGGACATCTACAAAAACTCACATCATACTTAATGGTGAAAATTGAATTCTTTCCTTATAAGATCAGGAACAAAACAAGGATGTTACTTCTCACAACTTCTATTCAATATTGTAATGGAGATTATAGCCAGGGTAACTAGATAAGAAAAAACTGAAAGACATACAGATTGGAAAGGAAAAAGCAAAATTATCTCTATTTACAGATGACAAAGTATTATATACGGACAATCATAAGGAACTGACACCAAAATTATTAGAACTAATAAATGAGTTCAGCAAAATTGCAAGATACAAGCTCAACATAAAAAATAATTTTTATTTCTATAAATTAACAATGAGCAATCTGCAAATAAAGTTAAGAAAATAATTATATTTAGAATAGTAGCAGGTCAGACATGGTGGCTCATGCCTGTAATTTTAACTACTCAAGAAGATGAGGTTGGAGGTTCACTTGAGGCCAGAAGTTCAAGATCAGACTGGGCAACAAAGCAAGATCTTCTTGTCTCTAAAAAAAAAAAAAAAAAAAAAAAAGAATAGTATTAAAAAGAATGGGCCAGGCTCGGTGGCTCAGCCTGTAATCCCAGCACTTTGGGAGGCCGAGGCAAGTGGATTGCCTAACCCTGCGGGTTCAAGACCCGCCCAGGCAACTTGGCGAGACCTCGTCTCTACAATAAATCAAAAACCAGCCAGGCGTGGTAGCGCGCGCCTGTAGTTCCAGGTACTTGGAAGGCTGAGGCGGAAGGATCGCCGGAGCCCAGCAGGTCGAGGCTGCGGTGGCCATGAGCATGCCACTGCACTCCAGTCTGGGGGACAAAGCAAGACTCCAACTAAAAAAAAAAAAAAAAAAAAGAATAAAAAGAAATGAATTTAACAAAATAAGGTATAACACAAAATACACCATAAAAATAAAAAGATAGGCCGGGCACGGTGGCTCAGTTTGTAATCCCAACACCTTGGGAGACTAGGCGAGAGGATTGCCTGAGCCCAGGGGTTCGAGACCAGCCTGGGCAACTTGGTGAGACCTCATTTCAATAATAAAAAAAAAATTAGCTGGGCGTGGTAGCGCGTGCCTGTAGTTCCAGCTACTTGGAAGGCTGAGGGGGATCGCCAGAGCCCAGCAGGTCGAGGCTGCGGCGGCTGTGAGCATGCCACTGCACTCCAGCCTGGGCAACAGAGTGAGACTCCAACTCAAAATAAATAAATAAATAAAATTAAAAAGATGATTGGGCACAATGGTTCACACCTGCCATCCTAGCAACTCAGGGTCAAAGCAGGAGGATCATTTGAGGCCAAGAATTTGAGACCAGTATGGGCCAGGCAGCATTGCAAGACTCCATCTCTACAAAAAATATTTTTAAAATTAGTCAGGTGTAGTAGTCTGTGTCTGTAGTCCCAACTACTTGGGAGCCTAAGGTAGGAGGATTGCTTGAACTCAGGAGTTCAAGACTACAGTGAGTCATGATTGCACCACAGCACTCCAGCTTAAGTGACAGAACGAGACTCATCTCTTAAAAATAAAATAAAATAAATGACCCAATTAAAAATTGGGCAAAGGTTTGAGGAGACATTTATCCAAAGAAGATACTAATGTATACATTGCCAATAAGCACATATCATCAGTCATTAGATAAAAATCAAAACCTCAATGAGATACCACTCATACCCATTAAGATGGTTATAATTTTTTTAAAAATAGACAATAACAAATGTTGACAAGGATGGGGAGTAATTGGAACACTCATACCTTGCTGGTAAAAATGAAAAATGGGCAACCACAGTGCAAAACAGTCTGACAGTTCCTCATAAAGTTAAGCAATTTACTCCTAGTTACATCCCTAAGAGAACTGAAAACATATACCCACACAAAAACTTGCACATGAGTGCTTGTTACAGCATTTTTCATAATAGCCAAAAGTGGAAATAACACAAATGATGACTGGATAAGCAAAATGAGGTATATCCATACAATGAAATATTATCCATTCATAAAAAGGAATAAAGTGCTGATACATGCTTTAGTATGAATGAATCTTGAAAATATATGCTAAAAAGGTAGTCCCAAACTTTACCTGTACAATGACCACTTGCATACTTAATCCTGAATTGTACTCCATCCACATCTTTAAAACAAAACAAATTTTTAAAAAAGAAAATATATGCTAAGCTAAAGAAGTCAGACATAAAGGAATGATTGTATAATTCTGTTTATATTAAGTTCCAGAATAGGCAAATTCTTGAAGACAGGTAGTTTGCCAGGGGCTACAGGAGGTGGAAATGGGGAATGGCTGCTAGTGGGAATGAGGTTTATTTTGGGGGAAATAAAAATGTTCTGGAATTAGATAGTTCCAGCTGATTTACTACTGGATGGTTGTACAACTTCGTGAATATACTGAAAACTGCTGAATTATGGTACATGAATTACATCTCAATAAAACTGATATTAAAAATCTAATAAATAATAATAAAATACAATAATAAATACATGAGTCAGAAATGCTTGCCAGCAACAACCTTTGTCATTGAGAAGAAACATGGCCTTGGTGATATTAAGACCAAAGTTCTCAGGCTACTTGTGGCGTCCTTACAATCCAGCAATATACCTTCATGGTGCAATAGGAGATTTCAAATGACTGGAGTATTCTTTTCCAGAAAGCCTCCTAAACCACCCAGCTTCATGCAATTTTGGGGGGCAAATGAGGAGAAAGAGCAATACTGCTTGAGCACATGTCCCTTGGCATGCCAACTGGCAGTGATGGATACAGACACATATTTATAAATTGCCTCAAAAATGATTCCAAGAGGAAGTAACAAAGCTGACAAGCCTGCTAAAGGAGAGAAGGTTTAAGGAAAGGATTGCCTCAGGGTCAACTTAATGGGTGTACAATCTGTGCAGTCACACAGGGCTCCACACTCCAAAAGGTCTTGTGCTTAGCTTAATGCCTTGCTGTTGTTGTCTCAAACTTTTAAAAAATGTTATCTTCAAACTAATGAAACAATAGAGCAGGAGCGTGAGCAGAGAAGACATGGACAGCATGTGTATCCTCTGGTCCTTGTCCTATGTGAATGCATAGAACATCCGTGATACCTCATGAGCACGGAATTCCAGTGGCTCCATGATGTATCAAGAATTCATTGACACTAAAAGTGAGTCAAGGTAATGAGATGGAGCAGGGACTCCTGCTAGGAGCCTGTGGCCCACCCAGACTCCGCTCCAAGCATGGAAGTAAAAGAAAATGAGTTCCTTCAAGGGAAATTTCAGGCACCTAGCTAGCCCTGAGAAGTAAATTAGCAGCTTGATAAACAAAAAGGTAATCATATCTTAAAACAATAGCCAAGGAAGTTAGAATCACAGAACATTTGGTTCCCTACAGAAACTGAAGATAACATATGTCCCTGAGTTGTTTTTCAGAGACCTGAACCTCAACCAAAACAATCTGTTGTCACATAGATCTCAGACTAAGGGGAATTGAAGTCTGAACTCTGACCACCATTCTTTGTTCCAAATTTCTTCTTGGGTGTGGGGGAGCCTGGAGGGAGTCAAATCCACAAGCCAGAGCAGACGTTCTTTTCTGCAGACCCTGCATTGTTGAACAAAGCTTATCATCTTTAACCAATTGCATATCAGAAAATCTTTGAATCTATCTATGACCTGTCAGCCCCCACTTTAAGATATCCCACCCTTTCAGGTCAAAACCAATATATTGATTTACAATTTTGCCTGTAACTTCTGCTTTTCCAAAATTTACCCCTGCCTTTAAAAACCCTTATCTGTGAACCATCAAGGAGGTCAGGATTTAAGCGTGAGCTGCCTGGTCCCCCTGTACCCTGCAAATAAATGCCTTCCTTTCTATTGCTGCAAACCTTGGTGTGGATATCTGGTCTTAGTGTGCCGAGTGAGCCAACCCCAGCTGGGTTCTATAACAATCAGGGTGACTGAGTAAGTAGGGGCACTGATAGCCCCTGAGAAGTCATGTTTACCATTTGAGCCAGAACTTGGTAAGATGGCAATAATGTTGTAAGAAATGTAAACGACCAGGGCACCCTATTATGTCCTATCATCCTACCCTTGTTGCTTTCTTTCATCAACCTACCACTTATTCTGAAAATGATGACCCAGAACAAAAGGGAAATATAGGGCAACCCATAGTTCCTCTTCCTTTCAGTTTTTTCTTACTCATCAGTAAGCCAAAGGTACAGAGTGTTGGCAGAATATGTGCATATCCCAAAGTGAAATGAATGTATTTGACTTTGTTTTGTGTGTTTTCCCTGTTCTGGTAACAATGAAATACATATGCATATGTGAGCTACAAAATACTAATTGCATAATTTTAGCGATTCTGCAAATGGATTAAATGCTCTTATACTTTAAAAGTAGCACTGAGTAATTAAAAGATAAATGATCAAATTCATGCTAATAATTCAAGTTTTTAATTTTTCTTAGAACCACATTAAATAGCAGATTAAAAATATCATGACAGGCCGGGCTCGGTGGCTCAGCCTGTAATCCCAGCACTTTGGGAGGCCGAGGTGAGTGAATTGCCTGAACCCGCGGGTTCAAGACCTGCCTGGGCAGCGAGACCTCATCTCTACAATAAATCAGAAAAGGAGCCGGGTGTGGTAGCGCGCGCCTGTAGTTCCAGCTAATTGGAAGGCTGAGGCGGAAGGTTCACCGGAGCCCAGCAGGTCGAGGCTGCGGTGGCCGGGAGCGGCCACTGCACTCCAGTCTGGGCGACAGAGTGAGACTTCAACTCAAAAAATATATATATCATGACAAGTTGAGAGAGACTATGGAAGAAAGGATAAAGTTTTATATTTTAGTATCCTTGATGATATTTTGTTCCTGCTTTTGAACAAGGGGTCCTGTGTTTTTATTTTGCACTGGGCCCCACAATTTATATAACTGGAGACTGTCTTGACATCTTCATTTATCATATTCAAAAAGTATGCAGCTTCACAAGCCCACACTTTATGTTGGAGTCACTGTGTGGGAGTAAATTGTGTGAGTAGGTGTGTGTTAGCAGGAGTGGAGTGAGGAGGGAAAGGCGCTTGAAAGCAGGTGACAGTGGCAAGGTCAAATTAAGAACACACACAAAGATTTCAGAAAAGGAAGTGGTCATTGGAATTTCTGAAGGCTCACGGTATTAAAGACACAGAAACAATGCTGAGATACTATCAACTTACATTTTCCAAGTCAAATGATAAAGAGATGGAGGTGGGGAGGAGGAGTTTCTGCTTCACCATGGCAGCAAGAAGATTTTCAGAAGTCTGAGTGAAGCAATTCTCCCTGAGAGTTAAATGTACAGAATGTGAAAGACAACCAGAACTGGTTGCAAATGTTGTGAGATATAAAGCAATCTCAAGATTTTTCCCAGGTTTAACCCTTGGCGTTTTTGTGAAAAAGACTTGCTGCTTCCCAGTGCCCAAGCAGTGAATGTTTTCAAACACACCACCTCTCTTATTGCATAAAATGAGTTTTAGGTGATTTTCTCTCTATTTCTTAACATCTATTTGAGGAGTTCAAGTATTTGATACACATTATCCTGCAGTAAGGATAAAATATTTTAAAGATACAAAATTGAGGCCCAGTGAAATTGAGTAGTTTGTTCAATGTCACACAGAGCTGAGGAAGAACCCAATCTTTCATTTTTTGACATAGTAAATGGAATGCTGGGTCTTGTTCCCTTATTCTACAAAGACAGCACATGGTTTTCTAATTTGGTGTTGGTTGTGTGATTTTGTGGGCAGGAAGGGTTGATGATTCATTTTAGACTAAGAGCTGCCTCAGGTTTTGTTAAGGTCAACTGATTAGCCATATTAATTCCACCTCCCATATTAATTCTCTTTTGCCATGTAGTATAACATATTCACAGATTCTAGGCATTACAACTTGGACATCTTTGGGGCGCCATTATAATGCTCACAGTAGACAACAAACAAAAATGGAAAAATATATAATGCAACAATAAATTTGTGGACTTCAATATTTGATTCTTAATAATTGATAGAATAATTAGGCAGAAAATCAGTAAGGATATATAAGATTTTCTGTGCCTTATATATCTAACACTATCAAATAACTTGAGCTAACTGACATTTATAGAACACTCTACTCAACAACATGATACACAGATACCCAGTCTTGCTTTGTGCAAGATCAAGTGGGATTTATAGCAGGAATGCAAGGTTAATTTAAGGCCAAAATTCAACTAATATAACAGATACAGAATAGGCATTTCACAAAATTCAATACATTTTCATAATAAAAAAAAAAACCTCTCAACGAAGTTGTAATAGAAGGGAACTTCCTCAACCTGAGAAAGGGCATCTATGAAAAGCTTACAGCTGCCATCATACTTCATGGTGAAAAACTGAATGCTTTCCCCCTGAGAGCAGAAACAAGGAAAGGATGTCCATCTCATCACTTCTACTTCACATTGCATCCATCACTCTCACTGGAGGTCTGATCAGAGAGATCATGTGAAAAGAAAGAAGTAGAAGGCTTTCAAGCTAGGAAAAAAAGAAGCAAAATCTCACAAATAATATAATCCTGTGTACAGAAAATCCTAAGGAATTCCTAAAACACTATTAGAGTTAATAAACAAGTTTAAGCCGGGCTCGGTGGCTCAGCCTGTAATCCCGCGCCTTTGGGAGGCTGAGATGAGTGGATTGCCTGAGCCCGCGGGTTCGAGACCCACCTGGGCAATTTGGTGAGACCGCATCTCTACAATAAATCAAAAAACCAGCCGGGCGTGGTAGAACACACCTGTAGTTCCAGCTAATTGGAAGGCTGAGGCGGAAGAATCACCGGAGCCCAGCAGGTCGAGGCTGCGGTGGCCGGGAGCAGCCACTGCACTCCAGTCTGGGCGACAGTGAGACTCCAACTCAAAAAATAAATAAATAAATAAAATAAACAAGTTTAATGAAGTTGCAAGATACCATACCTATATATGAAAATCAATTGTATTTATATATGTATAATGAACAATCCCACCAAAGTGAAATTATAAAAACAAATTCATCCATAATATCACTAAAATGAATAAAATTTTAGGAATAATTTTTTTCTTCTTTCACAATTATGGTCACTATCAGAAAGGAATAAATTTAGCAAAAGAATTGCAAGACATGTAGAATCAAAATTATAAAACATTACTAAAAGAAATTTTAAAAAATTAAATGAATGGAGTAATAGTCCGTGTTCAAGGTTAGGAAGACTCCATATTGTTAAAATGGCAATTCTTCCAAAATTAGTCAATAGGTTCAGTGCAATCCCTGTAAATATTTCAGCAGGCTGAGGCTGTCAGTCTCTCTCTCTCTCTCTCTCTCTCTCTCTCTCTCTCTCTCTCTCTCTCTCTCTTTCTCCCCCTCCCTCTCTCTTTCTCTCTCTCTCCTTCTCTCCTTCTTTATCTTTGTGTAGAAATTGATAAGATGATCTCAAAATTTTTATGAAAAACCAAAAGACCCAGAATAGCTAAAGCAATTTTTTTTGAGTCGGAGTCTCACTCTGTCACCCAGACTGGAGTGCAGTGGCACGCTCACCGCCACCACAGCCTCAACCTGCTGGTCTCCGGCGATTCTTCCACCTCAGCCTTCCAAGTAGCTGGAACTACAGGCACGCGCCACCAAGCCCGGCTGGCAATTTTTAAAAAAGAAAGTTGGTGGACTGACACTTCAAAATTTAAAAAACTTACTATAAAGCTATAGTAATCAAGACAAATTTTAAAAGGGCAGAAAATGTTGGCAAGGATGTGGATAAATACAAATTCTCATACATTGCTGGGAAAATGTAAAATGGCACAGCTCCTTTGGAGAACTGTTTGACAGTTTCTTTTAAAATTAAATATATCTTTACCGTTGGTATCTTTTCAAGCTAAAGGAAAGCATTTGTCCACACAAAAACTTGTACATCAATGTTCATAACAACATTTTCATAAAATCCAAAAGGTGGAAGCAACCCAGGTGTCCACCAATGAATGAATTAATAAATAAAATGTGGTATATCCAATCAATGGAATACTTTTGGCAATAAAAAGAAATAAAGCAATAATACATGCTATAACATGGAAGAACCTCAGAAACATGCATAAGAAGCCAGACATGTTTCTGTTTATATGGAATGTCCAGAAAAGGCAAGTCTACAAAGACAAAAAGTAGATTAGTGGTTGCCTGGAGCTAAAGGTGAAAAACAGAAGTGGTTGCAAATGGGCAAAAGATTTCCTTTCAGGTAATGAAAATATTCTAAAACTAGGTGATGGTAATAGTTGTACTACTCACTAAATTTACTAAAAATCATTGACACACACTTAAAGTTGTTGAATTTCATGGTATATCAATTATATCAAAAATTTAGTTAATAATTCTAACAGAAGTCAAATTCCTCCATTTTGACACATAACACACTTCAGCTACTTTGGAGTATTGGCTGGTGGTTGCCCATAAGACAAGGTCCTTAGAGGCATCTCTTTATACAAAGTTAATAACTATAATAGATATAGCTTTTATAACTATTATACTACTATAGTAGTATAATACAGTACTTACTATAAGCCATGCACTTAAGTACTTTAAATGCATTTGTTCCTTTAACACTCATAATAAGTTTATGAGTTAGGTGAAGTAATTTGATCAAAGTCGCACAGGTGGCCAGACTAGGATTCAAATTCATGTCTGCCTGACTCTAGGTTTTCTCTACATTCCTGTATTATTCTTATGTCCTTACATGAAACTAGAAAAAAAAGAGCAAGTCACCACCATCAAAGTCTAGAAGACTTGATAACTCACTTGACAAATGCACGATAGCAATTATGACCACAGATTTTCTGACAAAGGAATTGTATTAGCCCTTAATGCTATGTACAAAATCACTTCAGACTTGTGGCTTCTCATACAACGATAAATATTTAATATCTTCCAGTTTCTGGGAGTCAAGAATCTGGGGTCAGCTTGACTTGAGAGTTCTAGATCAGGGTTTCTTTTTCCTTCTTTTTTTTTTTTTTTTTTTTTTTTTTTGCACCTCCCTACGTCCCCTACTTCGAAATGGTCCTGTCGTTTGTTTTCATCTTCTTGAATCTTCCTTTTTGTCTAGATCTCAGAAAGCTCTAAGTCTGGAATACTAATTTAATGTGGTGGATTAAAAACTCATTTGGTATATTTGTATTCTAAAAGCATTTCAAAGCTTTAGCCAAAAAAAGTGGATGCTTACGGGAGTTTTTGTTATTTGCAGGCAGTGGAGGAGCATTTCTGCCTCTTCATGTCATACCAAGTTGATTCAAACCATAACTTCATGCATTCATTCATTCAGTTGGTCAGCCAGCCATAATTTATTGAGTACCTACTATGTACTAGACACTTTCTTAGGTACTATATAAAACTCATCTTGGATACTATGAATGAATATCAGCAAAACATTTTATAGGTCCCACAGCTGCAGAACATGGAAAAATTGAACACAGGGCTCCTTTCCTAAGGTTTTAAGAGAAGAAACAAGCCATACAGAGGCATCTTCCAATAGGAGCACTCTATGATATACATATATTGCTACTGGAAGGGTAAATTTGTAAGAGTCACAGCTCATACCTAGGAAAAGCTTGTCAGTCCCCCCCCAAAAAAAACCCAAATTAGTTCCTTTGAGTGCAGCTTTTTTAAAGTACATTTAAAATACCACCCCCATGAACACTTCAAAAGGTACATTTCTGAACCCTATGAATATGAAAACATAATTCGCATCTAAGAGTTGGGATTCTGCCTAAAATAAGGCAGCTAACAAATGTTGCCTCCTGAATAATTAGATATTACAAGTGTTAAGAGCTCTCAGGACAGGGGGCACCATGGTTTTAGAAACCAATCAATTAAAATTGTATTACATTTTTCAGCAATGTGATTTTTTTCCCCATTAACAAAGAGAACTAGCGAGATGGATTATTCATTCAATCAACAAAAATTCCTCAATGCCCATTCTGTACAATAACTAACTGTGTTAGTACTGGGGATACAGAGGTGGACAAAAGACAGAGCCCAGCACCACTGAGCTTAAAACCCAGGAGGAAGGCATGAATAAAATGAATATTTCAGAAATGTATTCACAAGGGCAACGAGGGCTAAGAAGGAACAGATAGTCCAAAAATAATTTATGCAACCCTACACTCCAAAAACAACATTTTATGACCAGGACTGTGCTCCTATGTTAATATACAGGGAAGCAGTATGACATATTCATCTTGGAAAGCAAGTTCTAAAGTTTGACTACTTGATTTCAAATTCCATTTCCACCATTTAGAAGCTGCAAGACCTTGGACAGTACATATTTTCTCTCGAAGTCCCAGTTTTCCTCATCTGAAAATAGAGCCTACTTTGGGTGCCCTTGAAATAATTTAGTAAGCTGATACAGGACAAATCATGCTGCCTAACATATAATGAGTATCTATAATTTTATTAATCATGGATTATTTAAGGCAATATTAAAATTACTTTCCATTTCTTAAGGATACACTAGCATTATGAAAGGAGACTTGGGTTTATATATTCTTCATGTATTTATTCAGTTATTTATATCTTTAACATCTTTCTTGACAAAACTAAGGAAAATATAGAATATCAACACTTTTTGTTATTATTTGGTTTTCAGTTATTTATTTATTTTAAATTGCCATATAAAATTGTATGTATATGTCACATACAATATAATGTTTCGACGTATATATACCTTGTGAAATGGTTAAATCTAGCTAATTAACAAATTCATTACTTCACACAGTTGTAATTTTGTGGTAAGAACACTTACTATCCACTTTCTTAGCATTTTTCTTTTCTTTTCTTTTCTTTGAGTTGGAGTCTCACTCTGTCACCCAGACTGGAGTGCAGTGGCCGCTCCCGGCCACCACAGCCTCGACCTGCTGGGCTCCGGCGATCCTACCGCCTCAGCCTTCCAAGTAGCTGGAACTACAGGCGCGCGCTACCACGCCCGGCTAATCTTAGCATTTTTCAAGACTACAATATGTTATCATTAACTGTAGTCACCACACTATAATAGCTCTCTTGAACTTAATCCCCCTATCTAATTGTAATTATGTTTCTTTTGACCAACATCCCCCCAATTCCCCTCCTCCAACCACCCTAGCCTCTGGTAACAACCATTCTACTCTTTCATTCTATAAGAGCAACTTGTTTAGATTCCACATATGAGTGAGATCATGCAGTATTTGTCTTTCTATGTCTACCTTAGTTCATTTAACTTAATGTCTTCTAGGATCATTCATGTTGTTACAAATGACAATTTCTTTCTTTCAGTGACTGAATAGCATGCCATTGTGTATATATACATCAGATTTTCTTTATCCATTTACCTGTTGATGAACTCTTAGGTTTATTCTATATCTTGGCTATTATAAATAGTGCTGTAATAAACCTAGGAGCATAGATATCTTTTCCATATTACCAATCTCATTTCCTTTGGATATATACCTGGTAGTGGGATTGCTGGATCATATGATAGCTCTATTTTTAATTTTTTAAGAAACCTCCATACTGTTTTACATAATGGTTGTACTAATTTACATTCCCACCAATAGTGTGCAAGAGTTTCTTTTTCTCCACATCCTCCCCCGGAGTTGCTATCTTTTGTCTTTTTTATTATAGTCATTCTAACAGGTGTGAAGTGTGATTTGTGGTTTTGATTTGCATTTTCCTGATGATTAAGTGATTGTGTAGTCCATTTTTGCATTGCTATAAAGAAATCCCTGTGGCTGGGTAATTTATAGAGAAGAAAAGGGGCCGGGTGCGGTGGCTCAAGCTTGCAATCCCAGCACTTTGGGAGGTCAAGGCGAGAGGATTGCCTGAGTCCAGGGATTTGAGACCAGCCTGGGCAACATGACAAGACCTCATCTCCACAATAAATAAAAAAATTAGCCAGGCATGGTGGCGTGTGCCTGTAGCTCCAACTACTTGGAAGGCTGAAGCGGAAGGATTGCCTGAGCCTAGTAGGTCGAGACTGCGGTGGCCGTGAGCTTGCCCCAGCACTCCAGCCTGGGTGACAGAGTGAGATTCCGACTCTAAAAAATAAAAAAAGAACAGGTTTATTTTGGCTCATGGTTTTGCATGATGCCAGCGTCTGCTAGGCTTCTGGTAAGGTAGCCTATACAGGAAACTTATAATCATGGCAGAAGGCAGAGAGGGAGCAGGCATGTCACATAACAAGAATGGATGCAAAATGGGGGGGGGGCAGGTAGTCCCAGATTCTTTTAAACAATCAATTCTCAAATGAAATAATAGAGCAAGATTTCACTACCAAGCTATGTATGAGGTATCCACCCGCAGGATCCAATTACCTAACACTAGGCCCCACCTCCAACATTGGAGATAATATTTCATCATGAGATTTGCATGAGAAAACAATCCAAACTATATCAGTGATATTGAGCATTTTTTCAAATACCTGTTGACCATTTGTATTTCTTCTTTTGAGAAATGTCTATTTAGGTCATTTTTCTTTTCTTTTCTTTTCTTTTTTTTTTTTTTTTTTTTGAGTTGGAGTCTCACTTGTCGCTCAGGCTGAAGTGCAGTGGCACGCTTACAACCACCACAGCCACAGCAGCCTCCATCTGCTGGGCTCCGCGATCCTTCCGCCTCAGCCTTCCAAGTAGCCGGAACTACAGGCGCGCTACCACGCCCTGCTAGTTTTTTTGATTTATTGTAGAGACGAGGTCTCGCCAAGTTGCCCAGGCGGGTCTCGAACCCGCGGGATCAGGCAATCCACTCGCCTCGGCCTCCCAAAGTGCTGGGATTACAGGCTGAGCCACCGAGCCCGGCCTAGCCCATTTTTCTTATTGGGTTTTTTTTCTTGCTATTGAGTTGTTAGAGTTCCTTATATATTTTGATTATTAACCTCTTATCAGATGTATAGTTTGCAAATATTTTCCCCATTCTTTAGATTGTTTCTGCACTCTGTTTTTTGTTTGTTTTGTTTTGTTTTTGCTGTGCAGACACTTTTTAGTTTAATGTAATCCCATTGGTTTATTTTTGCTTTTATTGACTACATTTTTGAGATCATATACAAAAAAATAAAAAATCATTGCCCAGACATAAGTCTTGAAGTTTTTCCCCTATGTTTTCTTCTAGTAGTTTCACAGTTTAGGGTCAGTCTTACATTCAAGTCTTTAACCTATGTTAGACTATCCTTTCTCCATTGCATGTTCTTGGCACCTTTGTCAAAAATCAGTTTTCTGTAAATATGTGGATTTATTCTGGGGTTTTCTGTTCTGTTCCATTCTATGTTTTTGTTTTTTATGCTTGTGCCAAGGTTACTATAGCTTTGTAGTATATTTTGAACCTCAGGTAGTGTGATGCTTTCAGCTTTGTTCTTTTTTTTTTTTTTTTTTTCAAGACTGCTTTGGCTATTTGGGGTCTTTTGTAGTTCCACACAAATTTTAGGATTTTTTTTTCTTTTTTTCTTTTTTTGAGTTAGAGTCTCAGTCGCCCAGACTGGAGTGCAGGAGCCGCTCCCGGCCACCGCAGCCTCGACCTGCTGGGCTCCGGCGATCCTTCCGCCTCAGCCTTCCAAGTAGCTGGAACTACAGGCGCGCGCTACCACGCCCGGCTAATTTTTTTGATTTATTGTAGAGATGAGGTCTCGCCAAGTTGCCCGGGCGGGTCTCCAACCCGCGGGCTCAGGCAATTCACTCACCTCGGCCTCCCAAAGTGCGGGATTAGAGGATGAGCCACTGAGCCCGGCCAGGATTTTTTTTCTATTTCTGTGACGACTGTCATTAATATTTTGATGGCAATTGCATTTAATCTTTGGAGTGCTTTGAGTAGTATAAACATTGTAATAATTTTAATTCTTCCAATGTATATCATTTGCAGGGGTCTGAAAAAGAAATCAAGAAAACAATTCCATTTACAATAACTACAAAAAAAAAATCTAACAAGCCCCCAAATTATTGAAAACACCTGTTATGTTCCCCAACTATCTTCCCTTATCTGGCAGCTAGCCTAGTTTAACTTACCATTCCTCAGGTGAAGTAGTTTCTAAACCTCCCACCGTATTTCATTCTTCTCTACACACAGTCTCATTTCTTCATACAATTTAAAATGTGGCACTGAGAACACAATACAATTTACAAATAACTGAAGCAGAGGAGAGTAGGACCATTACCTCCTCTGGGGCTTAATTCATACACTCTAAGATAGCATTCACGTTACAAAAATGATGTCATATGATTGACTCATTTCACCCTTCCTGACAGCTGAAACCTACATGTTTTAGAGAATTTCTGTGAAACTTGATTGATTTGGGAATCTAGTATGATTTGTTTACTTCTGGAATTACCTCTTGTTTGTTTCAGCTAATTTTTTCTGGGCTAAATAGTTTTTGTTTTGTTTTCTTTTGAGTTGGAGTCTCACTCTGTCACTCAGGCTGGAGTGCACTGGTACGCTTACAGCCACCGCAGCCTCCACCTGCTGGGCTTAGGCGATCCTTCCACCTCAGCCTTCCAAGTAGCTGGAACTACAGACACACGCCACCACACCTGGCTAACTTTTTTGGTTTTATTGTAGAGATGAGGGCTCAGCAAGTTGCCCAGGCTGGTCTTGAACCCATGGGCTCAGGCAATCCTCTTGCCTTGGTCTCCCAAAGTACTGGGATTACAGACTGAGCCACCGCTCCTGGCCAGTCTAAGTACTTTTAATGCTGTTTTATCATCTAGCATATTACCTTGTTTCAGCCGCTTCCTGTTCCCATGCTCCCCATGCACAGAACTTAATACTCTGCCTCCAGGTTTAAACCCTTACTTATTGGGACTCAGAACCTGCTCATACACTCCTATGATAGACTATTGCTCATTGCCCTTGACTCTTCTCAAATCACAGCAGCCAATTTCTGGGCTAGAGCATCAATCTCTAAAGTACCTTCCAGCTCTGATCTTCTGTCATTCTATTATGTCAGAAACTGGAAGATACTCAAAATTATTGAAGTATGATGAAATGTATGGAAGTGCAAAGGGTAGCGGCACTTTACAAGACCCAGAAAGACAATCAACACTTTATAAACGACATCAAAACAGTATAGTGGGGATGACCCTGGGGAATTACAGCATCTTTAAGGTTCACAGCAAGGTTTTGGCAGCCTTCTTGGATTCTATTGCTGAGTTGCAGGTATGAACTTGAAGAACCCAAAAGGCCTGGTGCACCAGTTCCAAAGTGCTGGGGGGCATCACCACCTGACACTATCAAAACTGACTCAGTGAGAAGGGTCCAGAGTTCACTTAGGTTGTTGGGGCATAGCAAATAGTGTCTTGTCAACATTTTGCAGTTGTTCTTTTTTGAACTAAAAGGCTTGATAAGTGAGCTGAATGGGAACAGTAAGGAGACATGTTATGCTTGGGAAAAAAGAAAGCTTGCTTCATGCCACCATGATTATTTTTCTACATTTCTGACAAAATGTCAGTAGTTTGTGGTAGGACAGAGGTGATGCAAGAAAAAGAAAGGGAAAAATACTACTCAAAAGATGCTTTTATTGTTGTTTTCCAAGTTTTCACATTTCCTATACTATTGAGATGCTAGCCATATTTATAACAGACTATGAGATAGAAGTCCTAAAAATAATACAATTTAAGCAAGTCCCATCAGTTCACACAGTGATACTTTATGCCTACATGGCACTTTTCTGTTCTCACAGCAATTTTGCATGCCTTAAAACCTCATAACACCTTATGGGATTGCCATTATTATCTCTGCTTCAAGATGAGATTTAGTAAGGTGAGGAGACTCATCCAAGTTCATAAAAATAGTATACAAAGACAGAACTAGGACTTTAACCAATATGAGGGTACCAAAAACATGTATGCACATTTTAAAAGATGTTATCTATGTATTACTTTTAGTTCACCATAATCAGAAGTGTCTGAATGCTCATGGTCACCACTTTGAGCACCTCTTGTAATTGTAGAAGTCAAATGTGACTTGTATTCATCTTTTGTTATTGGTATATATTAAGTATTATAATTGTAATACTGTTTTTCCTTTCTTAAAATGTGTATACAATTTTTGGCAACCTCTGTATATTCCAAACAGTATTCTTTACACCATGATACAGCTATCTTGAAAGAGAAAGAATGAATCTTTACTAGCATAACTCCCCTGAAAAACTATAATTATCTTCAGATTTCATATCAAAGGGTTGGAGATCCCCTTCTGCTATATATAGATGTATGTAACAATCATTCTGCAAGTCCTCCATCTCAGTCCCTGTCCATAAAGAGACCTCTAACAACTACAATTTAATAAATAAATGTAACAAATGTTTAGTGAATGCCTGCAATGAATAAATGCTATGTTAGCACAGCGGAATTTCAGTTCTCTTGACTCTCGAAAGTTTTACCAACTAGCAGAAGAAACAAGTGTCTTAGTTATCTATTGCTGCATAACAAACCACCCCAAAACTTAATAGTTTAAGACAGCAACACCCATTTACTGTTGCCCATGATTCCATGGGTTGGCTAGGCTCAGCTGGGCTGTGCTTCTCCACTGCCATTTGGTGGCCCAAAACCAACACCAGGTTCAGTGAGAAAGACTCACAGAACTCAGAAAAGCTGCTATACTTATGGTTACAGTTTATTACAGTTAATTAAAGTGAAAGGATACAAGTTAAAACAAGCAAAAGGAAGAGGCCCCTAGAGCTGAGTGCAGGAGACACCAAGCATGAGCTTTTAGTTGTCCTCTCCCAGCAGAGTTATGAGAGTAGCACTTAGTTCTCCCAGCAATGATGTGTGACAACATGCATGAAACATTGCCAACTCAAGAAGCTAACCTGGGCCTTGGGTCCAGAGGACAGGGGAGCTAAGCCTTTCAGAGGAAATATCCCTGACTCTGATAATAACAAGGGAAGAAAGATGAGAGGAAAAGTTACTCTTGCCTAAAGCCTGACATCCAGAGGTGGAATGATGTTGCCTGGAACACATGGGCAAATGGGACCTGCTGAAACTTCAATTCAACATGAGGGAGGTGGCAAAAGGGGAAGAGAAGGGGGAAACTTGTGGGAACTGAGAAGATGGTGTTTCCTGACATCTCCTGCTGACAATGGCGAGGGTTTTGGGGTTTTCGTTCTTTCTTTCTTTCTTTCTTTCTTTCTTTCTTTCTTTCTTTCTTTTTCTTTCTTTCTTTCTTTTCTCCTCCCTTCCCCCACCCACCTTTTTTCCAGATAAGAAAGGGAAAAAAAGCAAATATAGTGACCCCCATAAGAAAGAAGCTGAGATCCCCTCCCCTTAGCTTTCTCCATGGTTCACACATTAAAGCCATAATTCTCACATTCGTGCATCAGAATCACCTGCAGAGCTTGTTAAAACTTGCTAGACCCCATCCCCAGGGCTTCTGATCTTATAGGGCTGGGGTGGAGCCCCAAGATTTGCATTTCTAAAAAGTCCCTAGGTGCTGCTGCTGGTCCAAGCCAAGCTTTTAAGAACAATTGCTCTAAAAGGCAGCTGATGAAAGCCACACTAAGGACCCCAGCACCAGAAGTGAGGCTGGGAGGCCTTGAGCTTGGGTCTCAGGGAGTCTGCCTCAGGGCGTCAAAGTCCTGGAATGGTGAGTGAACCAGCAGTACGTGAAGTAAAGGAGAATTTGACTGGATTTCAGCTTCCATATCTTATCACAAAGTAAATGCTCTAAACTGGTGGATTGCTTTTTTTTTTTTTTTTAGTTGAAGATGATAAACATTTCTTGAGCATCTGCTAAGAACCTGTTCCAGGCTCTCTATTTAACTAATCTAATCTTAATTCTCATAGCAACAACTTTGTAAGGTAGTGTTATTACACCAGTTTTAAGGAATAGATTGATGAATTAATTAATTAAGAAAGTAATTGAACTACATTTACTACTGCTACATCTGCTAACAACAAACTACTACAACAAACCCTGTGGTTACTAACCAGGTGATAAGAAACCTTACAGGATAGCCGGGTGCGGTAGCGCACGCCTGTAGTTCCAGCTCCTTGGAAGGCTGAGACGGAAGGATTGCCGGAGCCCAGCAGGTCAAGGCTGCGGTGACTGAGAGCGTGCCACTGCACTCCAGTCTGGGCGACAGAGTGAGACTCCAACTCAAAAAAAAAAAAAAAAAAAAAAAAGATTCCTTACAGGAGATAAGTAGACAGCATGGGGTTACCCAGTGTAGGGAAGTTTACATTTTTCCCCCTGAAGTTTTGATCATTTGAGTCTATAAAACAAACTGATAATAGATTAATGTGGGGACATACAAATTTTATTAATGTGCATATGGGCACAGAAGTCATACAAAATATAAAAACTCAAAGAAATGGCCAGACTTTTCTACATCTTAAGGTTGCAGAAAGAATGGGGGCTTGGAGCATGGGAAAACAGGTTATAGTGACAAGACAGGTAATGGGAAGGGGAGAAGAGAAGGCCAGGCTAGCAAAGGCAGTACTTTTTATTTTTTTTGAAAGCATTTGTTAATTAAAGCTCAGAGAAAAGGTAGTCTTGAAAGGCAGATGAAACTTTACAGATAGCAGCACAGAAAAAGAATAGATGGGTGTCAGACTCTCAGTCAATCGTTCCTAAATTCAAACAAGGGGTCTTCAGAGAAAGCCTATTTGCATCTATTGTTTAACTTCACTTCATTTCCTCTACAGATGTAAGTCTCCCCTACAAAAGACATTTTTGCAGGACTGCTTTGTTTGTAGGGACTCTGAACAGCCATCTCAAAATATATCAAATAAACATATTTTGGTGTGAAATATTTTGATTTTCTTCTCCAGTCTAGCAAACTATTTCCAGGTGTGTTCTGTGCGGCTGGGTTCAAGTAAACTGATGTTTTCTACAGCAGAACCAGGACCTGGATCATGAATGTGGCACTAGATGCTTTATGGTTTGCAGTTAAAAAGAGCCAGAACCAGAGAAAGGTCAAGGAGACTACAGAGAAGCCTTTGGGTGCAGAGGCCGATGGGAACATTACCCAAGAATTGAATGCCTTCTCTGGTTTCTCTTACTATTTGGTGCAAGTTTCATGAGGACACAAAGAAGAAGAAAGTTCTTACCATGTTGGTTGCTGAAGGTGATAAAATAATCCAAATAATTCTGGCCATCAGTGACCTCTAGTTAAATCAATCCCAATAAAATCCTGTGTGGCCTGTGCTATGACAAACGCGTGCATAAATCACAATTTTACCATAATGTTAAGGAGAAAAAGCAAAGTCAACACTCATATCGTGATCTTTGTTTTCCTAGCTATTCGTTGGGATGAATCAACTTAGATCCCATTTCTTAACAGATTAAAGGTTACATTTGTTTCCCAACTAGCTAGTTTCTACATGCTCTATCAAAGCTGTTGGGTTTTTGTTTGGTTTGGTTGGTTTGGTTTGGTTTGGTTTGGTTTGGTTTGGTTTGGTTTGGTTTGGTTTGGTTTGGTTTGGTTTCATTATTACTTTGCAATAGCCATGTTCAGCCTGAGAGAAGGATGTGAGGAAATGTAAACCTTTCTAATCTGGGAAAGCACCGCCATAAAGAAAATGGGGGCGGAGAGGAAAGAAATCAAAGCTCAGCATTTGCCCAAGTGAAGGAAATACAGCAGGTTGAAAGTGCTTCTTTGCGTGTGTATATGAGCACTGTTTTGAAACTGTGGTGAAGACACAGTTGTTTTGCATTTTTCAACCATAACAACCTGCTTTGACTTCATGGGGTTTCATGAATCATTAGTGAAGCTGATGTTCCTTAGAGCCTGGAGTATTCCCTCCCCACTCCAACAAGCATTTCCTCCTCAGGCTGAGGCTAGAGTTGAGACATGGGCATACCAGTTGCTGTGCTCATACCTGGTAATAGTGCTGGGGACCCCTGTCAGCCCCTTTCCTCTGGCCCCACCACCTCCCTTCCAAGGAGTAATGCTGTCACTAGTTCTTATTCACTGTGATGTTCTTCTCTGTCTTTCTCAAAAGAAAAACTCTAACTAGATTAGGTTGAACCATTTTGTAGGTAAAAAAATGAACTAGCAGCCACTTCATATGGTTCAACTTAATAAAATGGAACAATCTGACTTCAGTTATCAAAGGGAAAGGGCTTTTGAGAAGAGAGAGTTGGAAATATGGGGTAGATATTTAAATAAGAGGACCTTGGGGTATCTGGGGGTGGGAAGGAAGGCTCCACAGCACCAATTACACTAGCCCAGAACAATTTTATCATAAAGACAGAGGAAGTTCCCTGACTCAGCAATTTCACAGTTGCAATTACCTCTGTCCAAAAAGTAACTGTGACCCCCAAGGGTAAAATTCCTCCTAATTTTCCTTTCTGTGGGTGGAGTGAACAACAGCAACTCACTGCTAGAGAAATTCTTGAGCTGTCACTTGCATTTTGACCTCTGGTCTCTAAGAAGAAAGGCAGTGAAGGCCCTGATGCTGCATGCTCCCTGAACCTGGAAATCGGTCACTAAAATGGTCACAGCCACAAGGGAAGAGCTATGCAGAAGGCTCTTCCACATCATTCCTTGATAGTTACCATGACAAAGGAGAATAGATCAATGCAGCATCATATCAGGATTCTGACACTGGATACACAATGATTAGACTGGTGTGAGCATTCGCCCCTGCACCTCTTCACGTGTCTAGTTTAGGCCTGCCTGGCTGAGACTCAACTCTTTTAACTAACACTTTCTTCAAAAAACTAGAAATTATTTTTAAAAAGGCTTCAGGGTAGTTACAGGCTCTTAGCTTCTACTTTTAAAAAAAGAAATAAAAAAACTGCAGTCTCAAAAATACATTGCTGCTCCACCACCAAGAAGAAAATGAAATAGCAAGACTTCAGGCCTGAGAGTACATATGGCCCTTGCAAAAAGCCAGTTTGTGACTGGAGCAGCTCACCCTCAGGAGGCTGCCCTGACAATTCTGGGAGGGGACAGGAAAGGGGAGTCTCAAGCCCCCATCACCATTACCACCTAAAGCCTTGGAATAGAATGACTGAGCCGTGGACTGACACATTGTATCCCCAACATCAGAGCAATCCCAGCAAACCCCATTGTCTCCCCTTTATCCTTAGGCTTTATATTATACTGGAGACTTGAGGCAGCTAGGTGCCTTTTCTGCTGTTGACTTTTTTTTTTTTTTGAAGTATTATTGCTCTCTGAGCAGCTACAGTTTGGCAAACATTTATTTATACTCGCTGAGCCTGTTTCCTCATCTGCAAAACAGAGATAATAATAATACATACCTTATAAGGTGATCGTGAAGATTGAGTTAATGAATGTAGTGTTTAGAACAGTTCCTTGACCATACTTAGCACTTAATTCTAGATATTATTATAATTATATTATTATATTTTAGTTTTTACTGTTATAAACACAATAGTCTCCCCTTATCTGCGTTTCTTTTTCTGTGGTCTCAGTTATCCATGGTCAACTGCAGTCTGAAAATATTAAATTGAAAATTCCAGAAATAAGCAATTCATAAATTGGAAATTGCATGCCATTCTTGGCAGTGTGATGAAATGTCATGCTGTCTCGCTCAGTCCTGCCTGAGATGTGAATCATTCCTTTGTCCTGCAGATGAATCCATGCTATCTATCCTGCCATTCCATAGTTACTTAGTAACCATCAGTCATCACAGGATAGTCTCAATATCACAGTACTTGTGTTCAAGTCACCCTTATTTTACTTAGTAATGGTCCCAAAGCACAAGAGTAGTGAAGCTGACAATTCAGGTATGCCAAAGGGAGCTATAAAATGTCTCCTTTGAGTGAAAAAAAAAAGGAATAAGACTGAGTTATTGGGATTGTAACATATATTGACATGTTATATATGACCATAAAAGCCGCAGAAGTTAGCCAACTATACAATTTGAGGGAGCAGTTCACAGAAGACTGTCCTCAATTCTGGCATCAATTGCAAGTTTGAGGGTTTGTCAAAACCATCCTAAGGTTTGAAATTCACTAGAAAGACTCACCAAAGCTTTATACTTATGGTTACTGTTTATTACAGGGAAAAGGATACAGATTAAAATCAGCCAAGAAAAGAAGCACATAGGACAGAGTCCAGGAAAAGTTGCAAATGCAGAGCTTTTGTTGTCTTCTCCCTATAGAGTCATAGACTGTTACTTTCCTGTCACCGATGTATGACAACATACACAAAGTATTGTCAACCAGGAAAGCTCAGTTGAGCCTTAGTGTCCAAAGTCCTTTTTGGTACTCCGTCACACAGGCACCACTGACTAACCATATAGTTAATCTCAATTTCCAGCACCTCAGAAGGTCAAGCTGATATTACATTACCCAAACTCCTACCTTAAATCACATTGTTAGACTTCCTAGCATGATCAGCCCCCACCCTAAACAAAAAATATCCTCTCAAGCATGACATGCCAAGGGTTTAAAGATTACCTCCTAGAAGTCAAGGGCAAAGGCCAGACCTCTCTTTGGGCAAGGTTAAATTCTTTGCTACACAATAACATAAAGAGAGGTGAAGGAAAAGAACTTTGTTGCAGAAAAGTTACTATGTTTACTGGAATCAAGTTAGTATAAATCTGAAGTGCATGCTAATAAATTAAGATATGTATTGTAATCCTTAGAGTAACCACTAAATTTTTAAAATGTAGCTTAAAAACCAATAAAGGAGTTAAAATGGTACATTAGAAAATATCCACTTCTACCAAAGAAGGCAATAAAGGAAGAACAGAGGAGCAAAACAGTACATGGGATCTCCTGCTTAATGAGTGGTTTTTGTTTTTGTTTTTAACAAGATGATAAACACTGCTTCTTTCAGCACTGGGCCTACCATTTTGAGTATGCATGAGTACTGTTCAACACATGGTAGGTTTATATTCCTTTGAGGATTTTCCCAGCTCTGGTTGCTTCTAAATACCACTTATACCAGAAATGTGTAGGTCCCCTATATGGCCAGTTCAATCCTTGGCCTAAACCTTTCACAGTTGGGAGATAGATTATGTGCTTCATTCTTAGCCAGTAGATCTCAGCGCATTCTGTAGAAGCTTCCCATGAGTTATTATTAATTGAAGTCCCTGAAAAGAAAATAATACATTAAAAATTTTTCTGCTATGTAGGCTGGCTACCATGGTAACCATCAATTTCCTCCAGATCTGGGCAATTTTAAATACAAAGTGGGCTGAAACATTCATTTGTGTTTACAGGATTCGAAGCTTCATGAAGGGTCACAGGTGATAGGTGCTACAGGCTAACCGTACAGCTAATAATGATGTCTCCATTTGTGAAATGTTCCTCTCATCGAGTCCACCCTACTTGTTATGTCAGGCTGCCCTTGGTTCTCATAAAAGAAACAAAACAAGTCAAAGCAAAGCCTCTTTACGTAGACAGTAGAAGCTGTTTCTCCACAAAAGCCTTTACTCAGACTCTAGGGCTCTATCCGATGCTCAGTTCTGCTGTGTGGGTTCTGGCATGGGGTCCCGTGTCATCAACAGCTTGATGAATCTCATGGGAAATGTGCTCACTGATCAGGCTAGTAGCCTGGTACACCTTAGGGAGAGGTGTGCAATACCAGGTCCTGTAAAACTTATTTGTACTTTTCCAAAATACTTTTGATAAATGTATTAAGATTTCAGTGAATATAGCTGTCATAAACTATTATTTGGACTCAGTGTAAAGAATCAGGGATATGTGGAAACAGAAGAAGTACCTGTATAATGTCTTCAAATAATGGCCAAAATCACATATTTGATTAGATGCCACACACTTGATGGTTATATATCATGAGTACCAAGTTTTACTTAATTCTTAGACTAGTATAAGATTCTGAATCAGACTGCCTAGTTCAGGCCACAGCTCTTACGCTACTGCGTATGTGACCTTGGACAAGCTACTTGGCTTTTTAAGCTTTATTTTCCTCATCTGCACTTACTTCATAGTTGTGAGGATTTGACAGGATTAAGCACACGGTACCTGGAATACAGACTAAGGTGCAAAACAATGTACCCTGGTAAATATAAATTCAAAAGGATATGAGAACAAAGAGGAGACTCAAACACCTCTGAAAGATCTCCTACAAGTTTTGCTAGAATCTCAGTGGTGAGGGGAAAAAAGAAACCTGACTGAGACAGAAGGGACCAATGGAAGAATACAGGGAGGTGGAAAAAGCATTATAGAAGCAACTTGCCACTAGACTGTGAGCATCAGGAAGGTGGAAACCAGGTCTGCTTTATGTCTTTATCTCCTGAGCATATCTAAGTGCCTGAGCATAGTAGGTACTCAATGTCTGTGAATTAAATAGAAATATATTGAGTGGAAAGGATCTGGAAACTTCCCAGTGCTGAAGTTACTGCAAAGAAAAACAGAACAATTCTGTTGCCTGATCACCTAACTGAGGCTGGGAACACTTAGTCACAATCACGAGTGTTATTAGGGTCATTTATGAGGTGAGTCATATCTAATTTGTTAATAATAGTAAAGTATGGAAGCTTCTGAATGATGTGCTCTTTCACGAATTAGAGCAGATTCAAGGTTATCACTATAGCAATGATGTAGTCCAGTATGCTTCTCTGAGTGGGTTTGCTCATGAGAGTGTGCTGTACACACATGCATACTGATTGCAATGTAGATCAAGGCAAACAATAAAAAATAAAAACAAATGAGAGTCAGTGATTCAGACTGGAGGAGAACTGGACCTCTTGTTATTTTCAGTGTGAACCAGAAAAAGTTATTTCCTTCACTCTATTGTCCCCCGGATGACTCAGAGTAGAATTAGGCAAGGAGAGGAAGGGAACGCTGCCTTTATCAAAAACAACAAAGAAGTTACTTTTGAAAGATTGTAATCCCAGCACTTTGGGAGGCTGAGATGAAAGAATTGCCTGAGCCCAGGGATTCAAGACTCACCCCCACAAGGCAACTGGGTGAGACCTCATCTCTACAAGAAATCCCAAAAATGGGCCGGGCATGGTAGCGCGCGCCTTTAGTTCCAGCTACTTGGAAGGCTGAGGCGGAAGGATCGCCGGAGCCCAGCAGGTCGAGGCTGCAGTGGCCGGGAGCGGCCACTGCACTCCAGTCTGGACGACATAAAAAAAATGATATATAAACCCTCATTATAACCACTTCTTTGAGTTTAACTTCTTTTCTGTGAACTATCATGCACATAGAAATACTAAATAAAAAGGGTGCCTTTTCTCTTGATAATTTGTCTGTTATCAGTTTAATTTGCAAGTCCCTGGTATTGAACCTAAGCTGATAGAGTAAAAGTTTTTTTTCCTCCCTTATAGAAGGAAGGAATGGAGGAAGGAATGAAGCAAGGGAGGGAGGGAGCAAGGCAGGGAGAGAGGAAGGAAGGCAAAAAGAATATTTTTCTTTTATTTGTCTAGACACTCAAGAAACTTTGAACTGGTATCTTTAGGGTTCTAGTTTGCTCTCCAGTCTCACAAGGCAGGTAATAAGAGGAAGGCTTAGGTACTGACCATGTAAACCTGAAATACACAGTCAAGGACATACCACTTTCTCTCCAGAACTGGAGTCTTTTACCCTGTTCTCTCACAAAGCCTCCTGTGGTCCATATCAGCCCTACCCTAGGACTCAGTAAAGATTGGTTCCAAATTCCCTGCCACCAAAAGTTGTTTATCACATCTAGATCGGTCCTGTGATTTAAACAGTGACTTTTTCTACTGGCTACTCTGCTTTGGTACTTAACTACATAGCTTATACATTTATGAATAAAAGAAAGCATGTTTCCATATGCAATCATTGAGTGAGGTAGTTCAGGTAGATTGTTTCAGGATTTCAATGTGTTTGATTGGTATCTGTTAAACTCAATGAACGTGTAGCTTCATAAATGAAGATTTCTTTTCTATCCTTCAATTCCACCCTGCACAACACTGCCAGAGTTTATTTTTCTAAAATGCAAATCTTATTATGATGTTATTCTCTTACTCAAAATCTTTTTTTTTTTTTCTTTTTTTGGAGTTGGGAGTCTCATTCAGTTGCCCAGGCTGGAATGCAGTGGCATGCTCACAGTCACCCCACTGTCGACCTGCTGGGCTCTGGTGATCCTTCCGCCTCGGACCTTCCAAGTAGTCAGAACTACAGGCACATGCTACCACACCCGGCTAATTTTTTATTTATTGTAGGGGCAAGGTCTTGCCAAGTTGCCCAGGCTGGTTTCAAACCCGCAGACTCAGGCAATCCACTCCCCTCGGCCTCCCAGTCTTTCAGTGTTTTTTTTTTTCCTTATTGTCTATAGGATGAAATTACAACTCTTTGGCTTGATATACAGATCTTTTCTTTCTTTATTTTGAAGTTATGGGGTACAATTCAGGACTAGGTACGTAAGAGATCCTTTCCAATGTTGAATCCTTCCAAAATTCAGGCCACAACTACCAATATTTACTACTCCCCCCATGGTAATATATTAGCTCCAGTCATATCATATTAGTTCTGTTTCCCTGAAAAATATCAGGTTCTTAAGATATAATTCTTTATTACCATTTTAGTGAATCAGATTCACTTGGATACCTTCATTCCCTTAACAGGAGTGCAAACATTTTAGGGTCATTGATTATGTCCTTCTGCATTCTTTACAATGCTTTGACTAGTGCTAGACACATAATAGCAAGTATTAACTCAAATGCTTATCTATAGAAACATTAGCCTTGTTTGGTTTCGTTGGCCTTGTTACTACCTTTTTGTTGCTGTTATTTTATTGTTTTAAGGCTATTTCTCTGCCTGAGTGCTATCCCTCTATGAGGACACTCAAAATGAAAGTATACTGTGGATAGGTATTTTATTTTATTTTTTACTTTATTTTATTATAAAGATGCGGGGTACAAGTCAGAATTAGGTACACAAGTAATGTATGTACAGGTGAAGTTTGGTCCTCCAACTGGTGGGTAGTTATTTAAAAAATAAATCAAAGTAAAACACAGGCAGGCTGAAGCCAGATGTATTACTTCTTGCACGTGCTAAAAGATAACACAGGGCAATGTTTGTAAGGGCCAGTTACAAAGTTGTAACCCTCTTATCCAGTAATGTATTTATAATGAATCCTTTGTAGCAACAGATCAAAGAACAGCTTTTATTGACCTATATCCATATTTGATTGTATAGCAAATTAGTACAAACACACACCCAGAGTTCAGCTTTGGTTTCCTCTTGCCACACTGGCTCTCTAAAGAGAAATAAATTTTCTGACCTAAAACAAAGTTTTGAAAAGAGGAACTTCTGAAAAACAAACATTTGTAACTGATGTTAACAGGGTCAACTTGAAAAATCACCCATTGGCTCATGAGAAAATATAACTCTCTAATCAACTACTATAAGTGGGAGTGAGCAAGAGTTGGGGAGAGAAACAGTGGAAGTAGCAAAAGCATGATGAATGAAGCAAAGAGAAAGATATGTGTGTGTATAGACCTGTTCACAAAACCTCCATTATTTTTATGCTTTCATTTCTACAGGGCCGGGTAATGCAGGGTAAAAGTGTAACTTATGACTCAGTCAGAGCAATGCTTTTTGCTTTGATAAATCAATGCGGGCTAAATCAATCAAGGATGGGGATGCCAAAAAAAAGATGATAAGCAGCAAATATATGTGTTCAGTGGAAAGAGAATAAGTTGGCTCTCACTTTGAAAGCTGAGTTCAGAGGTTTCAAAGGGCATGCAGGAAATGCTCCAACAGCATAAACTGTGCCCCGAGCGTCATTCCAGCCAACTTTGAGTCCTCCACATTGCTTTATCTGATCTCATAATTCTTGTCTCCAGAACCAAAGCACCCACAAAGAGGACTGGCTTTATGATAAAATCAGTTCAGGGCTTCAATCACCTTTATGATCATTAGTGATCTGGAGGTATAGAGATGAGAAGGTAAAAGGCAGAATCTGCTGGGTTCTCTTGAGTTATTGATATTGATATTGATATGAATCTTGATATTTTCTTTGTTTCTGGTTCTGAATTTACTTATACACACAGTGCCTGTTTTCATCACAGATATAAGAGATTGACTACCTAAAAGAAAAACTAGGCAACATGGCCAGGATGTCTCAGGCTGAGTCTGAGAAGGCTGCAGAGGAAGTTAAGCACCTCAAGACCAAGCCAGCAGATGACAACAAGATGCTGTTTATCTGTGGGCACTACAAACAAGCAACTGTGGGCGATGTAAATACAGATCGACCCGGGATGTTGGACCTCAAGGGCAAGGCCAAGTGGGATGCCTGGAATGAGCTGAAAGGGACTACCAAGAAAGATGCCATGAAAGCTTGCATCAACAAAGTAGAAGAGCTGAAGAAAAAATATGGGATATAAGAGACTGGATGTTGTTGCCAGCTATGCTTTTAACCTCACTGATACAATAACACCTTGTTTTTTCTAATACTATGGATAATACGAAATAGTGAAAATAACCGGTTAACCCAGTTCCTCAAGGCTGTTTAGGATATGGGTCCAGCAGATGATGGGCTAAAGTGATTACTGACGACCCCGAGTAGTTTTTGTCTGAGATCAATTAAAAATGTACTTTAGCCGGGCTCCGGTGGCTCAGCCTGTAATCCCGCACCTTTGGGAGGTTGAGGTGAGTGGATTGCCTGAGCCCGCGGGTTCGAGACCCGCCTGGGCAGCAAGACCTCATCTCTACAATAAATCAAAAATCAGCCGGGCGTGGTAGCGCGCGCCTGTAATTCAGGCTACTCGGAAGGCTGAGGAGGAAGGATCGCCGGAGCCCAGCAGGTCGAGGCTGCGGTGGCCGGGAGTGGCCCCTGCACTCCAGTCTGGGCGACAGAGTGAGACTCCAACTCAACTCAAAAAAAAAAAATGTACTTTAAGTCTTGTAAAAAATAAAAAATAAAGAAAAACTAGATAGAGCTCTGAATCAGGTCTGTAAAACATTACAAACTCATCTCTGTCTTTCAAAAATTTATACAAGGCAGCATTTTGGTAACTCGATGTATGTGAACTGAGCCTCGGGTACCCACTTGGGCCAAAAAAGAAGCAAAACAGGCATTTAGGGCTTGCCATTTTGTTTCTTTGAGGTTTTTGTTTTTAAGTCACCAATATGAAGTAGTTATAAATTAAATCCAGGAGACCAAATTGTGAACACTACTATTTTCCCAACACAAAATAGTATCCATAGAGCAGAGAGATGGAAAGTGATGGAAAGCATCCATGGAGGAAAAGCAATGTTCTTTCCTCTCTGCTACTCTGTGGTTTGCCCTCATTGTGTGGGAAGTGGGGCCCATGGTTAGGAGAATAAAGTGTATAATTTGAGACTAACAGTAAAACAGCTAGAGTCAAAGACATTGTGTGGGAGAAAATAATAAGCTAGATTTTTATTAGGTTTGAGAATCAGGTACCACAGGTTAACATGGAAGGTTTCATAGAAAATTGTTTATGTCAGAGAAGATAGGACCCAAGTTTTCAAACATCTTGGCTATATAAATATCTAGGGGGAAACTAGTGTAAACATCACAGATAACTCACAGGAAATAGTTTGTATTCATAATTAGATATTTTCACAAATGTTTTCTCAAGAAAAAACAAAGAAAATGAAGTTAGCCCTAGAATAGGTGGATATTCTGATAAACATATACCTCTCTGAAATGCTCCAGATAGAGGGTTTTGCTGCTTTACTGCTATCTCTAACAAGTGGAAAATCTCTTCTTTACAACCTATTTGTCAGGTATTGCAAAACTCAAAATATGCACATTTACTGAAAGCCTACTGATCATAAAGACAGGAAAAAAGAGCTGTGAGTAGCAATGCTGTGGTTTATCATATGCTATTCTGAACCAGTGTGAACAATTCATAGAATTAATTGCAAACATAAAATTCAAAGAATAAAAATGGCTTACCTAATGATTCCTCTCTTTGCTTGGATTCACTGGGAAACTAGCCTAGTGCCTACCTCTAACAGCTTTAGACTTGGAGAAGCTATTTTCTTTAATAGACCATAACTTTATATTTAGTGGTATATAGTTACCTTGTCTAAGTAGGTTCATATAGGAAGAGGAAAAAATTTTCTTCAGAATAATGGGAATGTCTAAGCCCAGAAAATTTTCCTAGACTTTTGGAACTCAGTAAGGCAGCACCGTGAAGATACAAAGTAGTGGCCCTTGGGGCAGCACGCCTTGAACACATGATCATGAGGATCTTACTTACTATCCCTTAGAATAAGCAACATGCTAGAGTGACCTCTATGAAGAGGTCAAATTTCTGCTCTTTCGGTACAATGCTAAATCACATGTTTGCAAGAAATGAGGAGGGGTGGAGGCATATCCAGTAATTTTTCCTGAGTAGGCAAAGTCAAGTAAAGTACTACTAACAGTGGTGGTTACATCTGGACCCATGTAGAGGAGGAAAAATATATAGTTTTCTCTACCTATCCTAGGTTCATGGCTGAGGCCCTTATAAAAAAAGACAGATTAACAAGAGAAAAGCATACAAATTTATTTAATGTAAGTTTTATGTGACATAAGAGCCTTCATAAGAAAATGAAGGCTCAAAGAAACAGGTAAACATGAGTGTTTATGTTAGGCTTGATGAAGAGTGGACAGTCATAGAGAAATATGATAGGGCAAAGAGTATGACCTAATAGCAATCAACAGGGGAAATTTAACAAGGCCAGTTTCTTTGAATTCTTCTCTGTGTCCATGTATCTTCAGCGATAAGGATGTTCCTTTCTTTCTTCTGGGGTTAGGGAGGGCATCTCACATTCTGGAGTTAGGGAAGGCATCTCTCCATGAGGGTCTTATGACTTACTTTAGGGGATGGTCAGAGAGTCCTTCAACCTGCTTCAGAGGAAAAGGATAGAGAAAGATGAAAGTAATCTTTCTGTTACTGCCATTTTCTTCAAGATGCTATATTTTAAGGTAGTGCATCCTGAACCCCATCTCCTACATGGCAACAGAGTTCATCTTTCCTTTGCAGAGGATACAGAACAATAGGACACAGAAGTCAATGGTAAACTTCTAGGAACTCAAGCACAAGGGCAAGTTCATATCATAATACTCCTTTCTCCAGGTTTTCCTCTCACTCAGCCTCTTTTTAGAACCTAAGATGCTACATTTAAGGTCCCTCTTTCTCAGGCCCTTCCTGGAGCTCTTTCTCATTCTTGGCTCCCATTCCTGCTTTTGACTCCCCCTGGCCCTCAGTCCTCTACTCAGATTGGGGAAGTTGGCATCATCTGCCATGGCCTACGCATCTCTAGGCCATGCTAGAAGCCCTGCTAGAAGCCCACTGTATGCCCTGCTAGAAGCCCACTTCTGTTGCTGAGACCTGCAAATCAAATCAATAAAAGGCAGATTAACAGAAGAAAAACTATCTTTAAGCATGCACAGGAGTTCACAAAGAAATGTGACTCAAGGAGGTAGTTAGAATTTGGGGCTTATATATAATCTTAGGCTAGACAAAGGCAAAGTGGTCTGGGGCTTTGAAGGAGGGGTAAATTATGGGAATGTGACCTATCAAAATGTCAGGGGTTCAGTAGACGTCCTGTTGCTTGTTGCACAGAAAGTCAATTGCTGAGACAACAAGTACTGTCAACAAGTACTGCTGAGACAACAAGTACTGTCAAGGAAGAAGTTTTTTATTCAAGTGATAGCCAAGGAAAATGGGAAATTCAGTCTCAAATTCATTTCCCTGTCCCACTAAAGTCAATGATTTATATAGTAAAGCAGATGGCTGGAAGCAGTAGCTCACACATGTAATCTCAGCATTTTGGGAGGGTGAGGAGGGAGGACCACTTGAGCCCAGGAATACCATAGAAAGTCCTGGGTCACATAGAGAGACCTTGTCTCTACAAAAATATCCAAAAATGAGCTAAGCATGGTGGTGCATGCATGTAATCCCAGGCACTCGAGAGACTGAGGCAGAAGGATCACCTGAGCCAGAAAGTCGAGGCTACAGTGAGCCCTAATAGGCCCACTGCACTCCAGTACTCCAGCCTTGGTAACAGAGTGAGACCTCAACATATATATATATATTTAATTCTTATATGTTTAAACTTCAGTCACCTCAAAGTACTCTCCATTTGATGCAATACACCTATCCAGATACTTCTTCCACTGTTCAAAACAGTTTTTGAATTCATCATTTTTTAATTCCTCATAGTCTTCTTACATTTTTTGTTTCACATATTCCACATTGGCAAAGTCCCTCAAAGTCCCTTTGAGGACTTTTTTCATCCAGGGAAACAAAAAAAGTTGCTCAGGGCAAGATTGGGTTAATAGGGAGAGTGGGGCATGGGGGTCAGGTTACTTTTGGTCAAAAACTGCTGAGCACTCTATGTGGTGTGGGCAGGTGTGCTTGTAAGTCACCCATCATGAAATGGGCAAATGCATTGAAAGAATCTCCAAAAAAATTCACTGAAGACAAATGTAGCCTCTCACAACAATGCTAGCTGGTACACTGATCCCAATAGATTTCTAGAACAATTTCCTAGTGAGGGCAGCCTGTAATGCAAGAGGCCCACCCTCCAAAAAAGTTAATTCCATTTTTTGGGGGGGTCCCCTCTTGTATGTAGACATACAGTAGGACAGGAATGTAGCTATGTGCTGGAAAACCGAAATTAGGGAAGGATAAGGAAACAGTCATGACGGATGAGGTGTCTGGCATCTTATTGTCTGGATGTGGTGATCTGGTGAGTTTCAGTCCTTTCCCTGAGGGGCAGTTTCCTGAGAAAGGAACTCAGATAAGGCAAATGTAAGCTTCAAGTTTTAAGACAAGGAGAGTCAATCTCTAGTTTAACATGTGCGTGTATGTATGTTCTATGAGGAAATTGGGCTGGTTCATGACTAGAAAATTTGCAGCAAATAAAAGTTGTTTAGTAAGGTTTGTTATGTGCTAAGAGTTGTCCTCAGAGTAGTTCTCTTGCTGGTACAAGACAGGGAGACACCTTTACAAGTGAAAATTTATGTTACTTTTTCAAAGATAAATGTATGCCCTGCTTTAAGGCAGAAAAAGGAGAGAACAGAGAGCTAATTGTCTTCAAATCAACATAATCGTTATGCCAAAGTGGTATATTTTGGGATGGCGTATTCTGATCCCCTTCACTATTTCACTGTCTGTCTGGTTGATAAATATGTGTTGACTGACAGATCAACAGAAGAGTCTACATGAACCACAGCTCCATGGCAGGTAAGAACTCTCAGCTTTGTAGCAGCTATTCCATGCCCACTTAACAGAGCTTGGCAGCAAGTCTTAAGGACTAACCACAAAAGGAAAGTGCAAAGGGGCACAGCTTTTCTTTGGAGAGTGCCAAGATACCATCAATCTCAGTCCCAGCCCAGGGTAAGCCGGAAAAAGTGCCTCAAGCACTAAGAGGATTGGGAGGGGGTAGGGGCAAAGTGGGTAATCAGTCAGAAAGGAATGTCTGCAAACCCACACCCGCATACCTGCGTGCCAATGTGAAGAGAGCCCAGTGTAAATTGCTTTACACAGACCAGGGTCTCACACGCACTTCTGAGAGCAGTTTTTTCCTTTAAGAATGTGCCCTGTGCTTTATAGAACAGTGGGTTACTTATTTGCTTTTGGATGGAATTCTGCAGAAGTGTGCTGTCACTATGACATCTTTTTTTCTCAGACTTTCTCAACATCACCAGCCTTGGTTTTGTTCATTAAATAATACAGTAAAATTTATGCAGTGGCCTGACAATCACTGCTCCTGAGAAAATGGAGTGGGGGGCAGTCGGGTGGTCAGTAAAGACCTAAGCTAGTAGATTTGGTGTTTTTGTTTGCTTGTCTTTAAATAAATGAACCTAAAACAAGATTTTCCAAGTTTAAAAACAGATGCTTTTTAGATTGATTTCTTATGCAACAATATAAAATTAAATTCAATCAGGAATGAGAATTAATTATTCAACATGATTTTACTTTGAATCTCAGCCTCTTCACTTAGATGCAGGTATAGGGGGAAGAGATTCATCTAAACAGCCCAAATTTCCAACTGTTGCTCTAGATATCAGGTCAGTGTCAGCACTTTTAGAAAGCTTAACAGACCCCTTTGATGCAACAGAAAAGAAAAACAAGCTCTCTAAGCAGGAAAATTCAGAACACCCCTGTTCTTTGTTTTACGTGATGCAGTGGATCACTTTGAAGACCCTCAGCAAAATAAGCCCAAGATGGCCATCAAGATTAGGGCTTGTGCTGGCCCAAACAGCTGCAGAGCAATTAGCTTCTCTGTCCCGAGTTCCCATCCTCCTAGTGTTTTCTCTTTAGAGCCAAATGCTGTGAGAGAGAGAAAGCAAGATAAGCCAGTCAAGGCAGTCTCTTTGTAATCCTTTTCAATTCACCAAGGAACAATCCAACCATGATTGTATGCATGTTTATGTGACAGGGAAACAAAGTAAGGTAGAACATTGTGGAGGTTTGGGGGTTAACTTCGACCAAAGATTCTCAAGCCCACCTTACTCACTTTTGTCCAAAAAGTATGTGTATGTTGTAGTGGGGGATGAGAGGCAGGGCAATATTTAGAAGCAAAATTTCTTGTCCTTGTAAATTTATTACTTCAATGGAATAAATCTTTGTTACCTACAGCACATGCTTTCTAGCATTATCTGATTCTGACTCTACTTGAGCTATTCACCACTCTGTAAGTTGTAGGCCACTGATAGATATGCAAATTTTGTTCTGCCTGGTTCACTTGACTTCCTTCTCCCTTGTGGGAAAAAATAATAACAAACAGTTTGCCTCCATTTGCAGTTCATCTCTCCGTTTTACTCCATATAAATCTGGACTGCTTCTTTTTTAAACCAGTTAAAACATCTGCCTGGTTCCTTCAGTTATATGAGTAAAACAAAAATCTTTAATACATGTTCATCTTTACATTCATATGAGGGCCGTGATTTTACCTTTTTGGGGAAATTATCTTTTAACACCCTTGTAAGATTTCTTTCTTAGGTAGCAGCAGAAGGATACATGGTGGAGGCCTTCATTCTAGCAAAGGCCAGTACCGTGTTAGCTGATCTACAGGTAAAGGGCAGAGGTCTCTCGCAGTGCTGTGCTCCACAGAAGGAACAAAGTGGCTCTTCGAAAGGGACATGCCCCTTCTCCCACCCACCTCCCCTCAAACCTTCCAGGTTAATACTACTATCCAAAACAAGAATTTGGTCACCTTTCAGGAGAATGCCTCTTTTCCATTTTAGAAGGCTTTACTTCTGGGTCCTCTATTAGCTTACTTGTTTCCCACGCTCTTGACTTGCAGGTTGCTGTGTGGGAGAGCTGCAGTTTTGCCCAGTGGGCAGGGCTGGGTTTCTGTTAGCCTGGCTGCAACCTCCTGAGCCCTGCCAACACACAATGATCAGTGGCATTCCTGAAATTCCTGACATAGCAGAGAAGCCAAGCTTGGCCCTGCAAATGCCCTTGAACTGCAGTTCTGACCCCAATGGGGCATTTTATCTTTTATTCACAGCCAGAGGTTAGGACCTATTTATGTAAATCCTCTGCCAAGGGTCGATTCATCTTGACCCCCTGGTTTTCATTTCTCTAATTGTCTCAGGTATTTTTTAGAACCCTTGGAAACTCTTCATTCAGTGAAAAACTTTGGGGTCAGTAAGAATTCAATTACAAAGGGAAGGAGGTGGGGGTCTGGAAGAGTTGAGGAGGCTTCCTTTGAAGTGTTCTAAAGAAGCTTTCAGAGGCCACCCAGTTTACAAAGTAAAAACAGCAATGACCTCATGCACCCCATTTTATTCATGGAAAATAAGCTTTCTTGAAATGGCATCGTCACCTAAGAAGTTTGTTAGAGCACACATTGTCCAATTTCAGTTTCCTAGAGCATATATTGTCCAATCTCAGTGGTGGTAAGAGGTTGGGGAAGGAGCTGTCAGAATTGCCAGCCTTTGGGCAGGTGGTGGCTCCTCGGACAATTGTTCCCGCTTAATGGGCCTAGGCACCCTTCCAGATTTGCATTTTAAAAGGGGGCACTGCCCTGCCAATAGTGAGAAAATACTTGATTCCTAAGAACTGACCCAGGTTACAGAAATTGCAGGCCACATGGAAAGCCGGCAGGGGAGATATTTAGAGGCCAGCATCATTCTTGATTGAGGGCCCTGTGCTCTAACATCCAACTCACAGCAATAAAGGGAAGGAATCACCTGGAAACCAGCCCAACTGTTTAACAACCCTAACAGCAAAGTTTTCTTTTTCATGAACGGAATTTTCATTCATACCTTAAGCCAGTTAGATTTTTTTCAGGCTCCATTTTTAACAGAAAGACAAGATCTTTTTAAAAAACTATTTATTTTTCCTTTTCTGTCAGCATTTTATGATGAAAAATTTCAGACATACAGAAAAGGTGAAAGAATAGTATAATGAATATCCACATACCCACCATTTAAATTCAACAAATATTAACTTTCTGGTATATTTGTTTTGTCTATGTACAGATTTGCTTCATAACATATACATATATTATGCTGGTCTATTTGAAAGTAAATTGGAGACATCATGACATTTCATCCCAAATACTTCATCCTGTATCATCCTAGTATAAGTTCGTTCTCTTATATAACTATCATATATGGTTATTGCCCCTAAGAAAACCAACAATAATTCCCTAATATCATTTAACTCAAAATACCCAGTCCGTATTCAAATCTCCTCAGTTTGTACCATGTATTTTTTTTTTTTTTTTGAGTTGGAGTCTCACTCTGTCACACAGACTGGAGTGCATTGGCTGCTCCCAGCCACCGCGGCCTCGACCTGCTGGGCTCCGGCGATCCTTCCGCCTCAGCCGTCCAAGTAGCTGGAATTACAGGTGCGTGCTACCACGCCCGGCTAATTTTTGATTTATTGTGGAGATGAGGTCTCTCCAAGTTGCCCAGGCGGGTCTCGAACCCAAGGGCTCAAGCAATTCACTCACCTCAGCCTCCCAAAGCACAGGACTACAGGCTGAGCCACCAAGCCCGGCTTGTACCATGTCTTATAGTAACTTCGTAATTAAACCAGGATCCAATCCCAATTTGGTTTCATACATTTGATTTCTTTAGTCTTTTTGAAATAGTATCTCTACCTTTTAAAAATCACATTGTCTCCCCCACTCCCCGTTCTGAGTATCCAGTGTCCAGGGAGAGAAAGGGTGGAGGAACAAAAAAAATAAATCACCTATTGGGGTACACAGGTTGGGGGGGGTACTCTTAAAGCCTAGACCAGAAACTATTTGTATCCCCCAAAGCTACCGAACAAAAAAAAGAAAAAGAAAGATCAATAAAAAAAAAAAATACATTGCCTTTTTGAAGAGACTTTGTAGAAAGTCCCACATTCTGGATTTGTCTGATTATTTATTTGTAGTGGAGTTCTTATAGAAGCTCCCCCAGATTTCCTGTTATGAGTTGAATTGTGTCTGTCCCCCAAAGTTCATATGTTGAAATCTTAACCCTGAGCACCTCGGAATGGGACCTTATTTAGAGATAGGGTGGTTGCAGATGGCATGAGTTCAGATGATGTCATATCAGAGTAGAGAGGGTCCCTATTCCAAAATGACTGATATCCTTATAAAAAGGGGAAATTTGGAGATAGACTTGCACACACACAGGGAGAATGTCCTCTGAACATGACGGCAGGGGTCAGAGTGACACTTCTACATATCATTGAACGTGAGAGATTGCCAGCAAACCACCAGAAGCTAGAAGCAAGTGAAAGGGAATGGAATATGTCACCCCCACATATGTCACTTCAGCATAATGATTGTTTTGAGTTCTCTACCCTCCCTGTTTCTAGCTAAAAGAAGGACATATATTTTCTATTTATAATGTGTCTCCCTCTCCTGTATTAGGAAGACTCTTAGCAACTGAGATGTTTCTTATTTACATAGCAAAACAACCCTTATTTACCATAAATTTCCCGACCTTTTCTTCCCATAACTTACTACTGTTCAAGAAGCCCAAAACCCTCTTTCCTTTGTGTAGCCTAAGATGGTATGTTAGCCCCAAATTCTACCTGCCTCCTTGAGTCACATTTCTGTGTGAATACCTTCGTGCACATATACAATTAAATCTATTTTCTCCTCTTGGTAATCTGTCTTTAATTTTTTTTTTTTTTTTTTTTTTTTTGCCGGGTGCGGTGGCTCACGCCTGTAATCTCAGCACTTTGCAAGGTGGAGGTGAGAGGACTACTTGAGCTCAGGGGTTCAAGACCAGCCTGAGCAGCACAGCAAGACCTCGTCTCTACAATAAATCAAAAAAATCAGCCGGGCATGGTGGCGCATGCCTGTGATTCCGGCTACTTGAAAGGCTGAGGCAGAAGAATCACCTGAGCCCAGCAGGTTGAGGCTGCAGTGGCCGTGAACATGCCATTGCACTCCAGCCTGGGCAACTAAGCGAGAATCCAACTCTATATATATATTTAAATTTTTATTAATATATATTTAAATTTTTTATTAATATATATATAAATTTTTATATAGGTGAGGTCCCTTTATTTTGCCCAGGCTGATCCCAAACTCCTGAGTTTAAACAATTCTCCCGAGCCGGGCTCAGTGGCTCAGCCTGTAATCCCAGCACTTTGGGAGGCTAAGGTGAGTGGATTGCCTGAGCTCACGAGTTCGAGACCCACCTGGGCAACTTGGCGAGACCTCATCTCTACAATAAATCAAAAAATTAGCCGGGTGTGGCAGCGTGCGCCTGTAGTTCCAGCTAATTGGAAGGCTGAGGCAGAAGGATCACCGGAGCCCAGCAGGTCGAGGCTGCGGTGGCCGGGAGCGGCCACCGCACTCCAGTCTGGGCGACAGAGTGAGACTCCAACTCAAAAAAAAAAAAAAAAAACCACAATTCTCCCACCTCAGCCTTCCAAGTATATGGGATTATAGGTATGATTGGTAATCTGTCTACCATCAATTTAATTCATAGGGCCTCAAACCACTGAGCCACTCCTCTATAAGACGTCTAGAATAGTTTCTTCCCTCACAGCCATCAGAAGAAATCAACACTGCCAGCACCTTAATCTCAGTCATCCAGCCTCCAGAAACTGTGAGATGATAAATTTCTCTTATTTATTCCACACAATTTGTAACACATTGTTTCAGCAGCCCTGGCAAACTAAGTCACCTGTAAACTGGATATTAGGTCTAGAGGTGTAATTAGATTCAAGTTAAACATTTTAGCAAGAATGCTGCCTATGTTAAGTTGTGTACTTCATATTGCATCACCTCAGGAGGCACATAACATCACTATAAGTGAGGCACATGTCTCACTATAAGTAATGCTAAGTGTAATCACTGGGTTAAGGTAATGACAACAAAGCTAAACTTTTGCCTTTGCAACTAAAAAGTAATTTGAGGCTGGGTGCAGTGGCTCATGCCTATAATCTCAGCACTTTGGAGGCCGAGGTGGGAGGACTGCTTAAAGCTAGGAGCTTAAGCCTGGGGAGCATAGTAAATCCTTGTCTCTACAAGAAAAATTTAAAAGTAGGAAAAAAAAAAATAACTTGAGGGGGTGATACTTTGGCACCACATAAGTATGTTGCCTCCATCAATCTGTCACCCAATTTTTTTTTTGAGTTGGAGTCTCACTCTGTCACCCAGGCTGGAGTATAGTGGCATGCTCACAGCCACCCCAGCATCCACCTGCTGGGCTCCAGCAATCCTTCCACCTCAACCTTCCAAGCAGCCAGAACTACAGGTGCGCACTACCAAGCCCAGCTACTTTTTTTGATTTATTGTAGAGACGAGGTCTCAAACCTGCGGGCTCAGCAATCCACTCACCTCGGCCTCCCAAAGTGCAGGGATTACAGGCTGAGCCACTGAGCCCGGCCTGTCACTCAATTGTTCTAACAGTCATTGATGATCCTTACCTGAGCTGATTCTTTTCTTGAAAGATGGCAAAATGATGATATTGTATAAATTCATTTGCAATTGTTACCTGAAATTCATTTATAAAGAAGAATTAAATGGGGATGAACTAAAATTTTTCCTAAAATATCAGGATAAATGCTTAAACTTTCCTTCAGTTACCAAAGTTCATGATAAAGTGTTGGTATAATAGTCATCATCAATCACTAATGAGTTGGACTCTTGTTTGGGTATCATGATAGATTCATGGTTTTAATTTACTCAATATTATAAGCAATTACAATCATTATTCTTCTTGATAAGTTTTCCCAAATTTAGCCAGTGAGAACCCCTTTAAGTTGGCTCCTGTGTCCTTTTGACATAACCCCATTGGTCCTTTGGTGCTCTCTTATTTTCTAGCATAAGAAACCCCAGCCTTGCCTTGTACTTTGCCCATACCAACCCAGGAATCAGCCACATCTTCAAGAAGCACTGTTTCCTTTTATTAGGGAATGGTGTTTAGAAACCAATATCAGGTTTCCAGTTATGCTTATCGCTATTGGGGATATCATTGCGTTTAACTAGAGCAGTGCACAGCACTGAGAAATATGAAGGACCAGCTTCATGGGTGTGCTGCCAATATAGTCATACAGATACTCCTGCTCAAAAGGGCCTGGTGCTTAAAGTTTACTGCTCTGTAATCACTATCTTGAAATTCTGTGTAATTTTATCTATATTTGTGGTTTGTAAGTAGAGTCCAACAGGGTAATGAAGCTTGGAACCTTGGCTCGTGTGTAGCTCCCTAACCTCCCAGGAAAGGGTCTTGAGGGCTAGTGACCTGGGCCCCGCCTGGCCTCTCAGTCTCTAACCCTTTCCAGCAACCACTATTGCCTTCCGTCTCCAATGTGTGTGGGTGCAGAGCAGGTTGGTTCAAGTGTGTTTGCCCTGCAGTATCTTGGGACAAGTCATGGTGGTAGTGTTCCCCACCTTGGGTAGCAGTGCCTCATCATGTTCAGCAGGTGACTAGACAGAGGCAACCTATTACCAACCACCATCCAGGCACCTAATGTATCCCAGCATGGAGGCTGCAATATACTTGGAGATCTTCCATTTGCCATAGGGTTGGGGTGGCAGGACCACAGCAAGGAAGATGCCTGACTTGATTTCCCTGCCCCTGGCTGGGGCACATCACATCAGTCTAGAGGCCAGTAAGAAGGGACCTGGCAACTACCAGGCTCAAGTGAGAGCACACATGCTCCATGTCATATGGCAGGGCCCCAGATTGCCTGTGAACGTTTGCACTTCCCCTCAGGTATCCCCTGCAAAGAGAGTAGAGTACGTCCTCACTTAGTGTCTTTAAGTTCTTGGAAAGTGTCACTTTAAGCGGAATGACGTATAATGAACAAAACCAGTTTTCCCATAGGCTAATTGATATAACAAGAGTTAAATTCTTACAGTGTATTTCTGGTCACAAAAACATCGTGAGACTCCAACTCAAAAAAAAAAAAATCACCAAACTTCTAAATAAAGTTCGCACACATTTCTAATATCAAACATTGAAATTAAGTGTGAGCTCTACATATACTTCAGAAAGATGAATAAAAACAAGAAAATGACTGACTTAACTTCTGTGAATCAGAGGGCAGGGTGTGGCAGTGGTGGGTGGAACCAGGGAATAAAAGTTTGCAAAGAGGGCCAGGCGCAGTGGCTCATGCCTGTAATCCCAGCGCTTTGGGAGACCAGGAGGGAAAATTGCTTGAATCGAGATTTCGAGACTAGCCTGAGCAAAATTTAGCTGAGCATGGTGGCAGCGCACAACTGTAGTCCCAGCTACTGAAGAGACTGAGGCAGAGCCATTGCCTGAGCCCAGGAATTCTGGGATGCAGTGAGCTGTGATTGTGCCACTGCACTCCAGCCTGGGCAACAAGAGTGAGACCTAAACTAAAAAAAAAAAAAAAAAAAAAAAAAACTTTGCAAAGCAAACATAGTCAAGCCCCTCCTCCCACCCTACAGTTCAGAGTCAATGTCAAGCAAGGTGTCTTACTGAGCGCTTTCCTACTGCTTGATTTACTGATTATCATACATTCGATACATTTTTTTTTTTTTTTTTAGTTGGGAGTCTCACTCTGTTGCCAAGTCTGGAGTGCAGTGGCACGCTCACGGCCACCCCAGCGTCAACCTGCTGGGCTCAGGTGATCCTTCTGCCTCAGCCTTCTAAGTAGCCGGAACTATAGACACGCGCTACTATGCCCGGCTAATTTTTGGATTTATTGTAGAGATAAGGTCTCACCAAGTTGCCCAGGCTGGTCTCGAATCCACCGGCTCAGGCAATCCACTCGCCTAGGCCCTCCAAAGTGCTGGGATTACAGGCTGAGCCACTGAGCCCGGCCAATGCTTTTTTTTTTTTTTTTTGAGTTGGAGTCTCACTCTGTCGCCCAGACTGGAGTGCAGTGGCCGCTCCCGGTCACCGCAGCCTCAGCCTGCTGGGCTCCGGCGATCCTTCCGCCTCAGCCTTCCCAGTAGCCGGAATTACAGGCATGCGCTACCACGCCCCGCTGATTTTTTGATTTATTGTAGAGATGAGGTCTCGCCTTCCCAGGCGGGTCTTGAACCCGCGGGCTCAAGCAATCCACTCAACTCAGCCTCCCAAAGGCGCGGGATTACAGGCTGAGCCACCAAGCCCGGCTCAGCCAATGCATTTTTATTTGACAATAATTTGCATTCATTCCTTCATTCATTTTCCAATCCGCTTATTCCAGTTCGGGATCACAGGTGGCCGGATCCCATCCCAGAAGCTCAGGGCTCCAGGTGGGCACCAGTGCTGGACAGGCCCGGTCCCACACACACCCACATTCATTCACACTGGGAACACTGAGACATACTGGTTCACCTCACTTGCACAGCTTGGGATGTGGGAGGAAATTGGAGGAAACCCAGCACACGTGAGGAGGATGAGCAAACTCCATGCAGACGGTGGCCCCTGCCTGGCAAAATCAACTTTTTTTTCTCATCAATGTTGTAACAAAAGGACATTCAATGAAACAATGTTATTCAAGGACCAGCTGTATCCTGTTCCTAGGGAGACCCTTTCTTTCTCCTTCCAACCTTTCCAAATCTGGTTTGTGTTAGTCTCTTCTGGCTAGCTCCAGGCAGTCTCTGGGACCAGTCACAAAATACACATTGTGAAATTTCAGTTATTCTACATAGGAGTTAAATGTTCTTATAGTTGCTTTTAAAACAAACACTGCAGAATATAAAGATAAAGGGTAAAATTTATGCTAAAATTTTTACTTTTTAATTTTCCTTAGAATAACATTAACTAACAAATAAAAACACTATTACATGTTGAGAGAGTGAGAGGCTGTGGAAGAAAAAAAATTATATTTTAGTACCTTTTTTTTTTTGAGTTGGAGTCTCACTCTGTCACCCAGACTGGAGTGCAGTGGCCGCTCCCGGCCACCGCAGCCTCGACCTGCTGGTCTCCGGCGATCCTTCCGCCTCAGCCTTCCAAGTAGCTGGAACTACAGATGTGCGCTACCACGCCCGGCTAATTTTTGATTTATTGTAGAGATGAGGTCTTGTCAAGTTACCCATGCGGGTCTCGAACCCACGGGCTCAGGCAATTCACTCACCTCAGCCTCCCAAAGTGCTGGGATTACAGGCTGAGCCACCGAGCCCGGCTTATTTTAGTACCTTTAAAGGCACTTTATTACTGCTTCTTGAGCAAGTGACCCCACATTTTTATTTTGTGCAAATTACATTGCCAGTCTTGGATATCTATGTCTATGTCTATGTCTATATCTACACACAAACACAAACACATGCACACATCAGAAATGCCAAAAATATGCATACACACCTTAAGAGATGTTAAAAGATGTTCACCATAATCAGAAGTGTCTGGACGCTGATGATAACCACTAGAGTGCTTCTTATAATTGCAGAAGTCAAACGTGAATTGCATTCATCTTATTGAGTATTACAACTTTAATACAGTTTTTTTCTTTTTTTTGTTTTTTTGTTTTTGTTTTTTTGAGTTGGAGTCTCACTCTGTCGCCCAGACTGGAGTACAGTGGCCGCTCCCGGCCACCGCAGCCTCTACCTGCTGGGCTCCGGCGATCCTTCTGCCTCAGCCTTCCAAGTAGCCGGAACTACAAGCGCGCGCTACCACGCCCAGCTGATTTTTTATTTATTGTAGAGATGAGGTCTCACCAAGTTGCCCAGGTGGGTTTCAAACCCGCGGGCTCAGGCAATCCGCTCACCTCAGCCTCCCAAAGGCGTGGGATTACAGGCTGAACCAACAAGCCCGGCAGTTTTTTCCTTTTTTAAAATGTGTATACATTTTTTGGTTATATAAATATGTAATTTTTAGTTATTAGACCCTATTTACTCAAATTTGCTTTATCTATAATACATATGTACACATATGAAAGTTTCAAATTTTTAATACCAATGTTACTACTAACAAACTTGACGTTCAATATTTCTTTTCACTTCTTTTTTACTTCAGTACAGTCTGAGTACTGTGGTGACAAATTATGTGAAATAATTCTTGTCTCTGTGTAATTCTGTTACTTTTGACATATAGTTAAGTTAATTTGTTTCTTTTCAGTTGTAGGCTTCGGTTTGTCTTCTTTTTATTTAATTTGTTTGGGGAAGTTAAATATTTATATAGTTTATGAGTCAAAAACTATATAAACTATAAAAACTATAAACTATATAAACTATAAAAAGAAGCATGCTCAGAAACCTCTCCAATTCTCATCCTTTCCTTCTTGGTCCCTCTCCAGGCCCTCTATAGGAGCCATTTCTATTAGTTTCTGGTTACTCTTCCAGTATTTTGGTGGGGGAAGGGGAGAAATTTAGCGAATATATATACATATTCTTATTCTCCCCTTTCATATACAAAGATAAAACATTATATACATGCTCTGCACTTTTTTTAAAAAGTAAAATAGCCTTCATATCAATACACAGATGTCTTCTCATTCCTGTTGTACCTCTATATAGGACTTCATTATGCGGCGATAAATTATTTTATTCAATAAGTCCTTTATTGGTGGACATTTCAAATACTTCCAGTCTTTACTACTAAAAGTGATGCCATAATAAATAAACTTGTACATTTATTTTTCATAATTATGGAAGCATATCTTCAGGGTAAATTTCTACATATGGGGTTGCTAGGTCAAAAGGTAAATGTAATTTTGTTAGATATCACCAAATCCTCATCCTTGGGAATTGTACTATGCTACACATTCACCAACAATGTAGAAAATTACTCGTTTCTCCACAGGCCCGTCAACAGAGTATTTTGCCAAATGTTGGGATTCTGGCCAATCTGATTTGTGAAAAATGATGACAATGCAATTTTAATTGGCATTTCCATTATTGTGAGTGCAAATAGGCATCTTTTCAAATGTTCATTTACATTTCTCTGTGAACTCTCTGTGCCTTTTGCCCATTTTTCCCATCAAGATTTTAATCTTTTTCTTCATAATTGTTGAAATCTCTTTGTTTATTAAAGAGATTAATTTTTTGTCTGTATTTTCTCCAGGTTTGTCACTTTATGTTTGATTAAGATTATGTGTTTTTAATGTAGATAAATTTATTGTTCTTTTAATTATTGATTCTGAGCCAGGCTCGGTGGCTCAGCCTGTAATCCCGTGCTTTGGGAGGCTGAGGTGAGTGGATTGCCTGAGCCCGCGGGTTCGAGACGCACCTGGGCAACTTGGTGAGACCTCATCTCTACAATAAATCGAAAAATCAGCCGGGCGTGGTAGCGCACGCCTGTAGTTCTAGCTACTCGGAAGGCTGAGGGGGAAGGATCGCCGGAGGCCAGCAGGTCGAGGCTGCGGTGGCCGGGAGCGGCCACTGCACCCCAGTCTGGGCGACAGAGTGAGACTCCAACTCAAAAAAAAAAAATTATTGATTCTGAGTTTTGAGGCACAGTTTGAAAAGATTTTCCTACTGTCATGCTAAAAAGGAAAATGAGAAACTTCTGGTTCTGAACAAGATGGAGGGCCCCATTCTTTCCAGGGCCTTCTCCTAAGAAACCCTGGACATAACACAGCACAGAAGCATAGAAAGATTCTGAAAGGTTGAAAGAAGAAAGCAGATGTCCTAGGAACCTTGGACTAAGTAACACTACAATAGTGAATTCCCTGGGTTTCCTTATTGCCTCGCTTATCTCTGACAGGCACTGTAGATGCCTCCAATCCAAAACTGCCAAAAAGCACAGATTTAAAAAAATAAAACTCCAAGAAACGCCTGATGGCCCTAGCTAAAGGACCAGGTAAAGAATGGTATAACAACACAAAACCTTTTTGGTAATAACACCCTTTTTCCAAGCAAACAATAGTAAAACTGCACCCCTCCCCATAGTGGGATTTTCTGATACCTACCAGGCTGGTGCTCTGATTTCCATTCAGAGGTACTGGTAAGGCTGATCAGAGAGCTGAGCTTTGATTCCCTTCCAAATGGAAGCAGGCAGTTATCTAATTCTTCCACAGGATGGTGTCAGTGGAGTCCAACAGTGAGCTGAGCCTCCATCCCCCACAGGGCAGGAATGAGAAATAGGGTTACTCAGTACTGGGATCTCTCCCCATCCCAGCAGTGGGAAGCTAAGTATCCACCCCCACCCGGCATCAACAAGACTGAACAAGGCAATGCCAATCAGATCTAGTCAGCACTCCATTGTCCACTATCCACCAGCCACTGGTGTCAGCAGGACCCAGTAGGGAGCTGAGCCTCCAGCTCTACCCGACATTAACAAGGCAGAATGAGGTGACATGAAGTGGGCTGATACAATCTTTGCTTCCTCCCTTTCCTAGTATTAGTGGAGCCCAGTTGGGAGATAAACCTTCATCCCTACCACGCATCAGTAGGGCAGAAAGAGGTGATAAGAGATGGGGTTTGTTGACACCCCATTTCTCATTTTTACTCCCTTGGTATCCAGGGGGCCCAGAACAATACTAAACTATTGCCTCCACTCTGTAGCAAAAAAGCGGAGTGTGTCAACCCTTGGTTTTCCCCTCACTGGTGTCACTGGGGACCAGTGAAGAGCCAAGCTTATAGTCCCACTAGAAGGTAGTAAGGGAGCATAGGTCAGTGCCCCATTTTCACTGGAAAAATGTCGATGGGGCCAAGAGGGGAGCTGAACTTTCACCCCACACATCTACAATGAGACAATGAGATTCAGTACCTACTTCTGCTAGAATATTAGAGTAGTAGTATAATTGGGGACCAGAGGGAAGTCGAACACACACACCCACTCAGTCTTCCTACTATACCTCAACCAGAGGACAACCTGTTAAAAAAAGAAAAAGATGAGCTAATAGATTCCAGAGTAACAATATAATACCCAAAATATTCAGGACACAATCAAAAGTCACTCATCATACCAAGAACAGAAAAATCACATGAGTAGAAAAAGCAATCAACAGAAAACATCAAGGAGATGAATTCAATGACTGAATTATCTGACAAAGATTTTAAAGCAGCCATCATAAAAATGCTTCAACAATAATTACAAATTATCTTCAAACAAATGAAAATATATAGAAAATCTTGGCAAAGATTTAGGTTTAAGCCAGGCGCAGAGACTCATGCCTGTAATCCCAGCACTTTAGGAGGCCAAGGCAGGAGAACTACTTGAGCCCAGGAGTTTGAGACCAACCTGGGTAGCATAGAGAGATTACATCTCCACAAAAAAGCAAAAAATCTTAGCTGGACATTGTGGCACACGCCTGTAGTCCCAGTCACTCGGCAAGCTCAGGCAGAAGGATCGCCTGAGCCCAGGAGGTTGAGGCTGTGGTGTGCTATGATCATGCCACTGCACTCCAACCTGACCCTCCCCCATATTCCTCAAGAAAAACAGGAATAGAAGTTTAAAAAAAAAACAGGGGCCAGATATGGTGGCACACTCCTCTAGTCCTAGTTACTTAAGACTCTGAGGCAGGAGAATTTCTTGAGCCCAGGAGTTCGAGGCTATAGTGCACTATGATAGAGCCACTGCAGTCCAGCCTAGGAGACAAAAAGATACCCTGTTTGAAAGAGACAAAAACAAATGAAGATTATAGAACTGAAAATTGCGGTAACCAAAAGAGTGGATTTGACAGAAAACAGAATCAGTGAATTTAAGGACACAGCAATAAAAATTTCCCAATCTGAACAAGAGAAAAAATAGACTGAAAAAAAATGAACAGAGTCTCAGGGACTGAGATATTTGCATCATGGAATACCAGAGAGAAGAGAGAAGACTGAAAAAGTATTTGCAGGATTGACAAGATATTTGAAGGATATTGGTGAAAACTTAGGATAAATCTAAAGAAATATATACAAAGTCACATAACTTCTGAAAAGTTCTGAAAAATAAAAAGCCAAATTAAAAAAAGAAAGAAAGAAAGAGCAAGAAAAGAAATCATGAAAGCCAGAGAGAAACAATGCATTATTTGTAGTGGAACACCAATTTGAATCACAGGGTATTTCTCATGTGAAACCATGGAGTCCAGAAGGAAATAGCACATTTTTCAAGTACTGGAAAAAAAGACCTGTCAATTGCAAATTCTATACCAAGCAAAAATATGGTTCAGGAATAAAGAGGAAGTAAAGACAGTCTTAGAAAAAGGAGAACTAAGAGAATCTGTTACTAGCAAACATACCCTTAAAGAATTGCTAAAAGAGATTTTCTAAATAAGAAGTAAATGACAACAGAAGAACACTTGGAACTTCAGAAAGGAAAGAAGAACATCAGAATAGGTAAAAAATCAAAACAAAACAAGAAACTAGAAATAGAAGAGCAAAATAAACCCAAAAGAAGGGAAATAATAAAGATAAGAACAAAAATCAGTGATATTAAAAACAGAAACACAATACAATACATGAAGCAAAAATAAGTTCTTTTTAAAAATCAATTAAATTGATAAACCTCTAACAAGACTAACAAAAAAGAGAGAAAACACAAATTGCCAGTATCAAAAATAAAACAGGATATTATTACAGATCCTGCAGCCATTAAAAGGAGGAGTATTATGAACTCAAAAACTTAGAAGTGGACTGAGTCCTCAAAATTCACAAGCTACTATATTCGGTCACAGGCAACCTAAATAGTCCTATAACTGGTGGGAGGAAAATGATTTTGTAATTAAATGGCTCCTGAATGCTTTCACTAGAGAATTCTACCAAGCATTTAAAAAAGAATTAACACTAATTTTACACAAACTCTTCCAGAAAATAGCAGAAGTGGGAAAACTTCCCAACTCATTTTATTAAACTAAAATTATCCAGATACCAAAAACCATTTAAAGACAGTACTCAAAAGAAAGAAAAACTGCAGAATAATCTCTCTCATGAACAAAAAAAATTCTTAATAAAATGTTAGCAAATCCAGGAATATACTATGAAAAATTATACACCAAAGCCATGTGGGATTTACTCTAGGTAGGCAAGGCTGGTGCAACATTTGAAAATAAAGCATTATTATTATTATTATTATTGAGTTGCAGTCTCACTCTGTCACCCAGACTGGAGTGCAGTGGCCGCTCCCGGCCACCACAGCCTCCACCTGCTGGGCTCCGGCGATTCTTTCGCCTCAGCCTTCCAAGTAGCTGGAACTACAGGCGCGCTCTACCACGCCCGGCTAATTTTTTGATTTATTGTAGAGATGAGGTCTCACCAAGTTGCCCAGGTGGGTCTCGAACCCGTGGGCTCAGGCAATCCACTCACCTCAGCCTCCCAAAGGCACGGGATTACAGGCTGAGCTACCGAGCCCAGCTGAAAATAAAGCATTCTAATAGACCATTATCAACAGGCTAAAGATAAAAACTCTCAGCAATCTAGGGGTAGCTTGATAAAGAACATCTACACATACACAAAAAAACCCTAGAGCTAACATCATACTTTATTGTGAAAGACTGAATGTTTTCTTTCTGAGTCTGGGAACAAAGCAAAAATGTCCACTCTCAACAGTTATTCAACACAATGCCAGACGTTCTAGCCACCATAACAGGCATATAGATTGGAAAGGAAGATATGAAACTACCTCTATTTGCAGATGACAGGATTACATATATAGAAGATTACAGAGTATGAAAAAAAAAAAAACTCCTAGAAAGAAACGAGTTCAGCAAGGTTGCAGAATACAAAATCAACACACAAAACTAATCACATTTTACTAACAACAAACATGTAGAAACGAATTTTCAAAACAATTCTATTTACAGCCTCTCCAAAGAAAATGCAATATTTAAATATAAACTTTAAAAAGCATGCACAAGATCTATATGTTGAAAATTGCATACTGATTAAAGAAATCAAAGAAAAACTAAATAAATGAAGTATTAGTGTTTATTGATTAGAACATTCAACAAAGATTGAATTTTTCCAATTTTTCTCAAATTGCTATACAGGTTTAGTGCAATTCCTATCAAAATATCAACAAGAATTTTTTGTAAACATAGATAGGCTTATTCTAAAATCTGTTTGGAAAGGCACATGCCCTAAAATAGCTAAAACAATACTGAAAAAGAAGAATAAAGTGAGAGGAATCACTCTCTCCAATGCTAAGGCCTACTGTATAGCTACAGTAATCAAGACAGTATGGTGATGGTGGTGGAATAGACACATAAATGAATGAAACAGAGTAAACAACTCAGAAATAGAACCATGTAAATATGCTCAGCTGATTTTTGACAGAGATGCAAAGGGAATTCAATGAAGGAAGGATAGCCTTATCAACAAATAACACTGGGGCAATTGGACATTCATAGGTGAAAAAAAACCACTTTTGCCCAAATGTCATACCTTATGCAAAAAATTAACTCACAATGGATCACAGACATAAATATAAAATGTAGAACTACAAAACTTTAGAAAAAATAGGAGACACTCTTTATGAACTAAGACTAGGCAAAGAGTTCCTAGACTTGACCTCAAAAGCATGAAAAATTCTTAGACTAGACCTCAGAAGCAGGAAAAATTAATAAATCGAACCTCATCAAAATGTAAAACTTTGCTCTGTAAAAGGCCCTATTAAGAATACAAAAAAACAGGCTGGGCACAGTGGCTCATGCCTATAATCCCAACACTTTGGGAAGCTAAGGTGGGAGGAATTTTTGAGCCTAGAAGTTCGAGACTATCCCAAGCAACATAGTGAGACCTTGTTTCTACAATAAACCAAAAAATTAGCCAGGAGTGGTAGCACACACCTGTAGTCTCAGCTACTCAGGAGGCTGAGGCAAAAGGATTGCCTAAGCCCAGGAGGTTGAGGCTACAGTGGGCCATGACAGTGCCACTGCAATTCAGCCTGGGTGACAGAGTGAGACAAAGAAAGATAGAAAGAAAGAGAGAGAGAGAGAGAGAGAGAGAGAGAGAGAGAGAGAGAGAGAGAGAGAGAGAGAGAGAGAGAGAGAGAAACAAAGAAAAAGATAGGAAGGAAGAAAGAAAGAAAGAAAAAGGAAGGAAGGAAGGAAGGAAGGAAGGAAGGAAGGAAGGAAGGAAGGAAGGAAGGAAGGAAGGAAGGAATTTCCTGAATAGATCTCCAGTTTCATTACTCACAAGTTCTAACTTCCATAACTAGAACCTGAACACAGCTCAGTCAAGTTCTTTGCCACTTTGTAACAAGGATCATTTTTCTCCGTTGTCCTATAACATGCTCCTCATTTCCATCTGTGACCTCATGGGAATGGCCTTTATCATTCATATTCCTATGAACATTCTGTTCAGGATTACTTAAGTATTTTCTAAGAACACTGAGGTTTACTCTACAGCTGTCCTCTTTTCTTTCTGAGCCTCCACCAGAATAACCCTTAATGGTCTGTTTATAGCAATGCAGGCTTTTTCCATCATCCACCTCAAAACTACTCCTGACTCTACCTATTACTGAGTCCTAAAGTTACTTTCACATTTTTAGGTTGTACCTCACTCTCAGCACCAAAAAATTTGTATTGGTCAAGGTTTTGCAGAGAAACAGACCAATAGGATATATACATAGAGAGACATATAGAAAGAGATTTATTATGGAGAATTGGCTCATGCAATTATGGACACTGGTAACTTTTCCCATAACTTTCTGTCTGCAGACTGGAAACATATGTATGTCCCAGCTCAAGCAGAGAGAGAAAATTTGCCCTTCCTCTGCCTTTCTGTTTTATTCAGGTCCTCAACATATTAGATGATGCCCACCCACATTGGTGAGGGTAATCTTTACTTAGTCTACTGATTCAAATGCTAATCTCTTCCAGAAACATTGTCACAGCTATACCGAGAAATAATGCTTTACCAGCTATCTGGGCATCCCTTAGTTTACTCAAGTTGACACATAAAATTAACCACAAGGTCATAATTCCACCTAACATGATAAAATTATCTTGTGTACAAGTGAAAACACATTAATCCCGTCCCTAAAAGAGGAGGTAAAGTCCTTGTATAATGTTTTCTCTTCTGATATTCCATAACTTAAATACTGTGATATAAAATTAACAATTCTTAAATACTGATATAAAGTCATTACATCTTGTGTTACATGATAAAGGAATAAAGGAGGAAAGAAAACAAAGGTATTATATATATATACATATATACACAAATGTGTTCATAACAAAATAAGGAGGTATTCGTGATAATTACAGTCCCTTTTTGTATAAATGGTCACATGGTCAAAACTGGTATTTATAACTACCTTCTTCCAATACCCTTTCCATATTCCTTTTGTCCTCAGCAAGTGCCTTGGCTGGTTGTGGTTCTTTATTTTTTATTTATTTTTTAATTTTTATTTTAAAATTGTGTGGTACAATTCAGGGTTAGGTATACAAATGTTCATTGTGCAGGTGCCCTTGTTGATGAGGTGTGCCCCTCCTTCCCCAGGCAGATATCGACTACTGTCAATCCCACCTCCCCAACCTCCCCCCCGCCACAGTTTCCCACTATTGTCAATTATTTTCTTATAGTACTATGGTAGTTGTTCAAAGTTCACTTATGAGAGCATGTGATACTCAGCTCTTTGTTTCTGTGAGAGATCACTCAGTATTATAAACTCTAATTCCATCCAGGTTGCTGTGAAGTTCATGATTTTGTTCTTCTTTATGGCTGTGTAATATTCCATTGTGTATATGTACCACATTTTAAAAAATCCAGTCCTTTTTTGATGGGCAACATGGTTGGTTTCATGTTCTTGCTATTGTGAACAATGCTGCAATAAACATATGTGTGCAGGTATCTCTTTTATAGAGTGATTTTAGTTCTTCCGGGTATATTTCCAGTAGGGGGATTGCGGGGTCATATGGAAGGTCGAATTTTAGAACTTTTAGGAATCGCCACACTGATTTCCACAGAGGTTGTACTAGTTTACACTCCCACCAACAGTGTAGATGTGTTCCCTTTTTTGCCACATCCTCTCCAGCATCTGTTATTTTTTGAGTTATTGATGATGGCCATTCTGATTGGAGTTAGGTGGTATCTCAGTGCAGTTTTAATTTGCATCTCCTTGATGAGTAGTGAGACTGAACATTTTTTCATGTATCTGTTAGCTGTTCGTATGTCTTCTTTTTTTTTTTTTGAGTTGGAGTCTCACTCTGTCGCCCAGACTGGAGTGCCGTGGCTGCTCCCGGCCACCACAGCCTCGACCTGCTGGGCTCCAGCAATCCTTCCACCTCAGCCTTCCAAGTAACTGGAACTACAGGCGTGCGCAACCACGCCCGGCTAATTTTTTGATTTATGGTAGAGATGAGGTCTCACCAAGTTGTCCAAGCGGGTCTCGAACCCGCGGGCTCAGGTAATCCACTCACCTCAGTCTCCCAAAGCACGGGATTACAGGCTGAGCCACCGAGCCTGGCTCGTATGTCTTCTTTTGAGAAGTGTCTATTCATACCTTTTGCCCACTTTGTAATGGGGCTGTTTTGTTTTTTTTTCTTCTCAGCACGTTTGAGTTCCTTGTAGATCCTTGATGTTATGCCTTTGTCAGACATGAAGTTGGCAAATATTTTTTCCCTGTCTGTGGTCTGTCTCCATGCTCTCTTGACGGTTTCTTTGACTTTGCAGAAGCTTGTCAGTTTAATGAGGTCCCACTTGTCTATCTTATCTCTTATGACCTGGGCACTTCAGTTTTTGATCAGGAATTGGTTGCCAGTTCCAACTTCCATAAGAGTATCTCCTGCATTTTCTAAGGTTCTTACAGTTTGAGGTTTTACATTTAGGTTTCTGACCCATTTACAGTTACTTTTTGTGTATGGGGATAGGTAGGGGTCCTGTTTCAGTCTTCTGCATGTGGTCAGCCAGTTTTCCCAGCACCATTTACTGAGTAGGTTCTACTCCACCCAGTAGTGGGTGGTGGAGGCTTTGTTGAAGATGAGTTGGTTGAGAAATTGAGGTTTGGCTTCTGGAATCTCAATTCTATTCCATTGGTCTATATGCCTGTTCTTAAACCAATACCAGGCTGTTTTGATTGTCATAGCTTTATAATAAAGTTTAAAGTCTGGGAATGCGATACCTGCCTTTTTTTTTTTTTTTTTTTTTTTTTTGCTAAGGATTGTTTTGACCATTCTTGGTCATTTATGTTTCCATATGAATTTTTGTATTGTTTTTCCTAGGTCTGAGAAGAACATTGCTGGTAACTTGATGGGTTTTGCATTAAATCTGTAGATTGCCTTAGGTAAAATGGACATTTTAACAATGTTGATTCTTCCAGTCCATGAGCATGGAATATTTTTCCACTTGTTTGTGTCATCATTGATTTCTTTGAGCAGTGTTTTGTAGTTTTCATTGTAAAGGGCTTTCACATCTCTGGTTAGGAAGATGCCAAGGTATTTCTCTCTTTTTTTGTGACTATTGTGAACGGGATTGTGCTTTTTATTTGGGATTCTATTTGTTTATTATTGGTATATAGAAATATGATTGTTGGCCAGGCTCAGTGGCTCAGCCTATAATCCCAGCACTTTGGGAGGCCAAGGTGAGTGGATTGCCTGAGCCCGCAGGTTTGAGACCTGCCTGGGCAACCTGGCGAGACCTCATCTCTACGATAAATCAAAAAATTAGCCAGTCGTGGTAGCGCATGCCTGAAGTTCTGGCCACTTGGAAGGCTGAGGCGGAAGGATAGCCGGAGCCCAGCAGGTTGAGGCTGTGGTGGCTTGGAGCATGCCACTGCACTCCAGTCTGGGGAACAGAGTGAGACTACAGCTCAAAAAAAAAGAAATGTGATTGTCTTTTGCACATTTATTTTATACCCTGAGACTTTGCCAAAGTCCTTTATCAGTGCAAGGAGGTTTTTGACAGATTGTCTTGCATATTCAAGGTATATAATCATGTCGCCTGCAAAGAGTGATAACTTGATTTCCTCTTTTCCTATTTCAATACCCCTGATCGCCTTCTCTTCTCTGATTGCTCTAGTTAGGACTTCCAAAACTCTCCTGCATTTGAACAGGAGGGGTGAGAGGGGGCATCCTTGTCTTGTTCCAGTTTTCAGGGGAAATGGTTCCAGTTTTTGTCTGTTTAGCAGTATGCTGGCTGTTGGTTTCTAGTAGATGGTTCTTACTATTTTGAGATATGTTCCACCTATGCCTAAATGTTTGAGGTTTTTTATCAAGAAGGGGTGCTGAATTTTATCAAAAGCTTTTTCTGCATCTAATGATATAATCATGTGGTTTTTGTTTTGACATCTGTTGATGTATTTAATTACATTTATGGTCTTTCGATGGTTGAACCAGCCTTGCATAATGCCTACTTGGTCATGACGGGTGACTTTTGAGATGTGTTGTTGAACCTGGTTTGCTAGGATCTTGTTGAGAATTTTAGCATCTATGTTCATCAAAGATATTGGCCTGTAATTCTCTTTCTTTGTTGGATCTTTACCTGGCTTGGGTATCAATGTGATGCTAGCTTCATAAAATGATTTGGGGAGAGTTTCATCTTTCTCAATTGCCTGGAATACTTTCAATAGGATTGGTATCAGTTCCTCCTTGTATGTCTTGTAAAATTATGCTGGAAATACATCTGGTCCAGGACTTTTTTTTGTAGGTAGTATTCTTATGGCATAGTCAATTTCCTGGATTGTCATTTGTCTATTTAGGGTCTCATTTTCTTCTTGTTTCAACCTAGGGAGGTTGTGTGATGTCAGAAAGTCCTCTATTTCCTTTAGGTTTTCAAGCTTGTTTCCAGACAAGTGTACATAGTAGTCACTGGTAATCTTTTTTATTTCTTCAGAGTCAGATGTGACTTCATCTTTTGTGTCTCTGATTGTGTTTATTTGGGCTTTTTCTCTTTTTTTCTTGGTCAGTTTAGCTAGCTAGGGGACCACTGATCTTGTTTATCCTTTCAAAGAACGAGCTTTTTGTTTCATTGATTTTTTTGTATTATCTTTTTGTCTTCTATGTCCCAGATTTGGGCTTTTATTTTGGTGATCTGGATTCTTCTGCTGAAGTTAGGATTTTGATGGTCTTGCTTTTCCAGCTTCCTTAGGTGACTTGTTAGGCTGTTAACTTGTGTCTTTCCATTTTCTTCATGTGTGTTTGTAGAGATATGAATTCCCCTCTTACTACTACTTTCATGGCATCCCAGAGATTTTGGTAAGATGTTTCTTCAGTTTCATTTGTTTCCAAGTATCTTTTGATTTCTGTTTTGATTTCTGTGTTGACCCAGAAGTTGCTTAGCATCATGCTGTTTAGTGTCCATATCTTTGTGGATTTGGGGGGCACCTTGTTGGTGTTGATATTTATTTTTATTCCACTGTGGTCTGAGAAGGTGCATGGCAAAATTTCAATCTTATGAAATTTGTTTATGCTTGATTTATGGCCAAGGTTGTAGTCAATCTTAGAGTATGTTTCATGCAGTGATGAGTAGAATATATATTTTGTGGTCGTTGGTGGAGTGTTCTGTAGGCATCAATTAAGTCCATTTGGTCGAGTCAGATTGAGGTTCTGGATCTCCTTCCTGATTTTTTTATCCTGATGATCTGTTTAGGGTTGTGAGTGGGGTATTAAAGTCCCCAGCTATGATAGTGCTAGAGTCAATATCTTTTTTAAGTTTGCCTAGAAACTGCTTTATGAAAGTTGGTGCTCCTATGTTGGGTGCATATATGCTTAGGATGGATATTTCTTGTTGATGAATTGAACCTGTTATCACTATGCAGTGACCTCTGTGTCTTTTTTAATTTTTGATAGCCTTGAAGGATATTTTGTCCTAAATTAAGATCACAACTCTTGCTTTCTTTTGCAGTCCATTTGCCTGAAATTTTGCTTCTTATCCTCTTACTTTGAGTCTGTGAGTGTCCTTTCTAGTGAGATGAGTCTCTTGGAGACAATATATTGTTGCCTCATGATATTTTATCCATTTTGCCATTCTATGTCTTTTTGGTGGTGCATTTAGTCCATTCACATTCAGGCTAATTATTCAAATGTGAGGGTTTATCCCTGTCATGAGGTTCTTATAGAGTTGTTGTTGTTCCTGTTTGTTTATTGTCTTTCTTTTGGTTTTGGGGTTGATTCATATGTGTTTTCAATCTTTTTCCTGTACTCTTGTGAAGAACATTGTTGTTCTTCTTTCCTTTTCTCCTGTGTTTAATACTTTCTTAGTGTTTCTTGTAGAGGTGGTCTGGAGGCAGCATAAGTTCTTAGGGATTGGATGCCTGGGAAGGATTTTAATTCTCCCTCACTGATGAAGCTTAGCTTGACTGGGTAGGTTATTCTTGGTTGAAATTGTTTATCTTTGAGAACTTTGAATATTGGGCTCCAAGCTCTCCTAGCCTGAAGTGTTTCTGTAGATAAATCTGCTGCTATTCTAATTGATCTTCCCTGGTAGGTAGTCTGACCTTTTTCTCTTGCTGCCTTTAGGATTTTTTCTTTTATATCTACTTTGTTTAGGTGAATTATTATGTCTGGGCATTGGTCTTCTCATTTGTTGTCTTGTAAATGTTCTCTGAATCTCTTGTATTTGAATTTTTGCATCACTGATGAGATGAGGGAAGTTTTCTTAAATAATTTCATGGAATGTTTGTTCCACAGTAGTCTCTGCCTCTCTTTCTGCCTTGGAAGTGCAATTTCTCTTAGGTTCGGTCTCTTGAATTAATCACTCATCTCTTGAAGGTTTTGTTCTGTCTTTTCAAGCTTCTTTTCTATGTTTTTGACAGTTTGAGTTTGTTAGTTCTATATTTTGGTCTTCAAACTCTGAGATTCTTCTGCTTGGGTAATTCTGCTTTCCAATCTTATTAGTTTGTTATTTATTTCAATCACAATATTCTTTACTGCTATTATCTCAGCTATCAACTCCTTCCTATTTTCCTCTTCTCTCTCCTCAATTCTTTTTATTCTCTCTATTAATGTCTTGATGTCTGGGTTTGTAGTATTTGACCAGTCATTCTGGGGCTCTTCATTGTTTGCATTCTGAAGTCTGTTTTCTCAGTTATTGACCTCCCAGGGGTCTGTGTGAGACCTATATTCTTCTTTTGGTTTTTCTTCATTTGTGTAGATTTTCCTCCCCACTTATTCCTTTTTTCCCCATCTTCTTTAATTCTGTTGTTCAGGGGTGGCAAGGTTGCTTTTACTTTTGTTTGCTCAATCTCCTATTCTTCCTTATGTGAATCCTTTGGCTTTGTTCAATTCTGAAGCTAGACTGTAGGTTGGGTGCTATACTTTTTGCAGTTTTGAGATTTAATTGAGGGGGGAGTTGTGATTCAAAATCTATCTGCAAATCCCAGTATCCATTGACAGGTGTATGGATACCCTGGACCCCACTTTCCACTGCCTTGCAATCTGTCCATGCAGTGGGGGTGTAGGTTTGCTCCCTGAAAGCAAAGTGAAGTAAGAAAAAAGAAAAGAATGGAAAGAGGGGGGAGAAGAAGGTGGAGAGAGAGAAGAGTAAGAGGGAAAACAGGCAAACATACCAACTAACAAATGAAAAGAGACACAAAGACAGATAAGAGTAAGAAAAAAAGTTAAACATCCAATCATACTGACACACAATCTAACCAATCTCCTTATTGATGTACTATTCCCTAACACAAACATTTTGTCTAAAGAAAAAAAAATCAGTAAACTAACAAACAAAGCAAGTATGAAAACATTATCAATGACAGTAAGAAGAGAGAGAAAAGAGGGGGAAAAGATGAGTAAAACAAACAAAGAATAAAAATTTAAAAACTTAAAACAAGAGAACCAAGCATGCTCTGAGGTTGTTCCTCTAAGTCCAGTGTCCTTTCAACTCTGATCTCTAACTCTCACTGCAGGCTGGTAGGGTTGCTCACAGCTAGGGTCAGTTGCCCCAGGCCTTCTGGGAGGGTGGATCATATCTTGGCTCAGTCAGCTTGCTGCCTGTCAAGTCTGCTACTCAGATCTTACCTGTGTCTGATCTAGCATGGGGGAGAGGCTTCTGTCTCTCCCATTTTGATGCTATTACCTTAGATTCCAAGTTGGAGGCTGGGCAGAGCTGGGTGGAGTTGGATGAAGCAATGCAGGTCTCTGCCTGGTCTCAGGGCTCCAACTGATCTCTCTGTGGTTCTTTAGATGGCAGGGTGACCCAAACCTTTATTTCTGAAGAGTCTGGTCCATTAGCAGTCTTGCTTGGATTGTGGTAGTGTAGTTTTTCATTGATCTTAATCACAGGGCATGGTAAAGCTATGAGACATCCTAAGGGATCTTCTGTATTCCAGACATACTCTTTCTTACCTCCATTGTGGAATCCAATTTCCCCCCAGTAGTCTAGATTAATCATCCCAGCCAACACTGCAACTCTCGTTTTAGCCTGTTGACTCAGAGAAGTGAAGAACTCAAAGCAGCCAGATGGCAGTCTTAACTTCCAGTTTAATGGAATCATTATTGTGTCTTCTGGTGGAAGTATTCCTCCCCCAGGACTAAAACCTCTAGGCCAGCAGAGCATAAAGTCACAGGACCAAGAAGCAAATATTTTGCTAGCAGGTAACTATGGGTAATAGTGAGTAGTGCCACTCCAATTTCCACCCCATGATTCTTGGATCCGTGAATCCTGGCTATCAGAGAAACAACAGTGCCACATATTGGACACTGACTCAGAGCATGTATGCTTCTGAAGAACCTTGCCCCAGCCCTGCAAGGTATTGCCATCTAGCTCGTATAGTAACAGCAACTTCAAAAAGCCATTCCACAATTTTATCAAGATAACTGCTTAAGGATGGTGGGGAACATGGTAAGATCAGTTAATTCCCCAAGAATGGTCCATTGCCATATTTATTTTGTTGAGAAGTGAGTTCCTTGAACAGAAGCAACACTGTGTGAAATATCATGACAGTGGATAAGACATTCTATAAATCTATGGATGTTAGTTTTAGCAGAAGCATTGCATTCAGGGAAGGCAAATCTGCATCCAGAGTAAGTCTTTTATTTCAGTAAAGACAAAATGTTGCCCCTTCCATAATGGAAGCAGTCCAATGTAATCAACCTGTCACCAGATAGCTGGCTTGTCACCCCAGGAAATGGTGCCACACTGGGTACTCCATGTTGGTCTCTGCTGCTGGCAGGTTGGGCCGTCAGCAGTGGCTGTAGCCAGGTCAGCCTGGGTAAATGGAAGCTCATAGTGCATAACCTCTATCCCCTCTACTTTGAGCCCATTGGACAATGACAAGAGTGTCTGGGGAAAGGGACTGACTGATATTCACAGAACAGGTTATCCTATCCATTTAATTATCAAAATTCTTCTCTGCTGAGGATGACTCTTTGGTGAGCATTCACATAAAACACAAATATTTTCATATTCCTTGCCCATTCATAGCAGTGTATCCACATACTTCTTCAAATGTATTTATCACCAATTTTCCAAACATATTCTTCTCAAGTCCCTGATTATCTAGCCAAACCATTGACTAGAGCCCATGAATCAGTATATAATCACACATCTGGTCATTTCTCCTTCCAAGCAAAGTTTACAGCCAGGTGTACTACTCAAAATTTTGTCCACTGAGAATATTTCCCTTCACCACCGTCCTTCAGGTATGTTCCAGAAAGGTGATGGAATGTCTCAGGTGTTCCCCCAAAAATGAACACTTATGTTGTACAAGAAAACCTTTACATCAATGTTCATATAAGCTTTATTAATAATAGCCCCAAACTGGAAATAATCCAAATGTCCTTCAATGACTTAATAGTTTAAAAACTGTGGTACATCCATACCAAAGGAATACCACTTAACAATTAAAAGTAACAAATTATTGATATGGCAACAATTTAGGTGGATCTCAAGGGAATGAAACTGAATGAAAAAAAGCCAATGCCAAAAGGTCACATACTGCTGGATTCTGTTTATATAATATTCTTGAAATGACCAAATTATAGAAATGAAGAACAGATTACTGGTTGTCAGGGATGGGGGTGAGGAGAAGAAGGGAGAAAGGTGTGGTTATAAAAGGGCAACATGAGGAATTCATGTGGTGATGCAAGTGCACTGTATCTTAACTCTATCACTGTCAGTGTCATGGCTTTGATATTGTACTATAGGTTTGTATTAGTCCATTCAGGATGCTATAACAAAATATCATAGTCTGGGTGGTTTAAACAAAAGGCATTTATTTCTCACAGTTATAGAGGCTGGGAACTACAAGATTAAGGTGCAGGGAGATTCAGTTCTTAGTGAAAGCTCTCTTCCTGGGTTGCAAACTATTGTCTTCTTTCTGTAGTTTCACATGGTGAGGAGAAAAATAACTCTGGTCTCTCTTCCTCTTCTTACACAGACACTATTTCTTCATGGGGTGCCCACCCTCATGACCTCATATAAACTTAATTGTCTCCAAAAAGCTCCACCTCCAAATTTCATCCCACTAAGGGTTAGGATTCGACTTAATGAGTTCTGGGAGAACACAAACATTCAGTCTATAACAAGGTTTTTAAAAATTAGTAAAATATACATAATAGGAAGGTAAGCATAGAAACTGCTTTTAAGTGTAAAATTCAGTGCATTAAGTATATTAGCAATGTTGTATAACCATCACCACTATCTAGTTCCAAAAAATTCCATCACTCAAAACAAAAACCTGCAACCATAATTCCTTATTGTCCCTTCCACTCAACCTCAATTAACTTTAGTCTATTTTCTGCCTCTATGAATTTGCCTATTTGTACTATAGCTTTGCAAAATGTTATCATTGGATGGAACTGAGTAAAGGGTAAACAGAATTTCTCTGTATTAGTCTTTAAAACTGCATGTGAATCTATAATAATCTCAAATTTTTACAAAGAAAATCACACATCTTTTATTATTTATATGGTTGCTATTATTATTATTATTATTATATTATTAGCATATATCAAAGATATTGAGGGTTCAATTTCAGACCACCACAATAAAGCAAATGTCACAATAAAGTGAATCACACCATTTTTTGGTTTCCCAGTGCATATGAAAGTTATGTTTATACTATATTGTAGAGCAATAGAATTATGTCTAAAAACATACATACCTTAATTTAAACATATTTTATTGCTAAAAATGCTAATGATCATCTGGGTCTTCATTGAGTCATGATTTTTTTACTGGTAGAGAGTCTTGCCTCAATGTTCATAGTTGCTGGCTAATCAGGGTGGTTGCTGCTGTAGGTTGGACGGGCTGTGGCAATTTCCTAAACAACAATGAAGTTTGCTGCTCGATTGACTCTTCCCTTCACAAAAGACTTCTCTGTAGCATGTGATGCTGTTTGATAACATTCTACCCACTGTAGAATTTATTTTTAAATTAGAACCAATCCTCTCAAATTCTGCCATTGCTTTATCAAATAAGTTTATGGAATATTCTAAATCCTTTTTGTCATTTCAGCAATATTTACAGTGTCTTCATCAGGAATAGATTCCATCTCATGAAACCACCTTCTTTGCTGATCCATAAGAAACAGCTCCTCATCTATTAAAGTTTTATCACAAGATGGCAGCAGTTTAGTCACATCTTCAGGTTCCACTTCTAGTTCTCTTGTTTTCACTACATCTGCAATGACTTCCTCCACTGGAGTCTTGAACCCCACAAAGTCATCCATGAAAGTTGAAATCAACTACCAAACTCTTGTTAATGTTGATATTTTGACCTCTTTCTAAAAATTCTGAGTGTTCTTAATGGTATCTACAATAGTGAACCCTTTCCAGAAGGTTTTCAATGTACTTTGCCAGGGCTGTCACAGAAATAATTCTCTATGACAGCTATAGCCTTACACAATGTAGTTCATAAATAATAAGACTTGAAAGTCAAAATTATGCATTAATCCATGATCTGCAGAGTGAATGTCATGTTAGCAGGCATTAAAACAATATTAATTTCCTTGTACATCACCATCAGAGCTCTTGGGTGATCAGGTGCATTGTCAATGAGCAACAATATTTTGAAAGGAACCATTTTTCTGAATAGTAGGTGTCAACAGTGGGCTATAAACAGATATGCTGTCATCCAGACTTTATTGTTCCATTTATAAAGCACAGGCAGAGTAGATTTAGCATAATTCTCAAGGTTCCTAGAATTTTCTACACAGTAAATGAGCATTGACTTCAACTTAAAGTCACCAGCTGCATTAGCCCCTGATAGGAGAATCAACCTGTCATTTGAAGATCTGAATCCAGGCATTGACTTCTCTTTAACTATGAAAGTTCTGACAGCATCTTCCAATAGAAAGCTGTTTTATCTACATTGAAAAGGTGGGGGAGCGGGGAGGTGGGATTGGCAGTAGTGGGAATCTGCCTGGGGAAGGGGGGCACACCTCATCAACAAGGGTACCTGCATAATGAATATTTGTATACCTAACCCTGAATTGTACTCCACAATTTTAAAATAAAAAATTTAAAAGTTAAAAAAGAAAATCTGTTGTTCAGTGTAGTTACCTTCATGAATGACATTAGCTACATCTTCTGGATAACTTGCTGCAGCTTCTTTATCAGCACCTACTGCTTCACCTTGCACTTTTATGATATGGAGATGGTTTCTTTTCCTTAAACCCCATGAACCAATCTCTGTGCTAGCTTCCAACTTTTCTTCTGCAGCTTCCTCACCTCTCTCAGCATTAATAGAATTGAAGAGAGTTAAGGCCTTGCTCTGGGTTTAGCTTTGGCTTAAGGGAATGTTGTTGCTGGTATTATTTTCTATCCAGACCACTCAAACTTTCTCCATACTAGCAGTAAGGTTATTTTCCTATCTTATCATGTGTGTGCTGAATGGAGTAACACTTTTAATTTTCTTCAATAAACTTCATTTGCATCCAAAACTTGGCTAACTGTTTGGCATAAGAGACCTAGCTTTTAGCCTCTTGGCTTCTGACATGCCTTCCTCACTAAACTTGATCATTTTTAGTGTTTGATTTAAAGTGAGAGATGTGTCACTCTTCCTTTCACTTCACCACTTAAAGGCCACTTTAGGGCTATTAATTGATCTATTTTTAATATTGTTGTGCCTCAGGAAATAGGGAGGTTTAAGTAGAGTGAGAAAGATAGGGGAAGGGGCTTTTGATGGAGGATTCAGAAGACATACAACATCCTTCCATTCAATTTGTCCTCTTATGTGAGCATGGTTCATGGGACCTCAAAACAATTCTAACAGTAAAATCAAAGATCACTGGTCACAGACCACCATGGCAGATATAATAATAGTGAAAAAGTTTGAAATATTGCCAGAAGTACCAAAATGTGACACAGACATAAAGTGAGCACATGCTGTTGGAAAGTGGCACTGACAGACTTGCTCCAAACAGGGCTGCCACAAAGTTTCAATTTGAAAAAAATGCAATATCTGCAAAGCCCATCAAAGTGAAACATAGTAAAATGACGTAGGCCTATAGATGGTGAGTATGCAATCTTTCTAAAAGATGTTTAAACTGCTGCATTGACATTTGCAGTATTCTTCTGAATTTTGCTATCCAATACAGTAGCCACTAATCACTTACAGCTTTTTAAATTTACATCAACTGAAATTAAATGAAATTAAAAATTCAGTTTTTTATTCACACTAGCCACCTTTCAAGTGTTCAATAGCCACATGTGGCTACTGTCTACTAAACTGGGTAGCACACATGTAGAACATTTGCATAATTGCAGAAAATTGTATTGAAAAGCGTTATTCCAGAATCTGGGACTACAGTGTAAAACTTCAAATCACTAAAAGAAAAAAAAAAATAAAAGCAAGCCAATCAATGCAGGAAGTGAGGAGAAAAGGAAATAAAATAATAATAATAAACAGGTATTATAACAAACAGGAGACACAAAAGAAAATGCTAAAACAGTTCCAATGTATCAGCAATCATAAGAAAAGTCAAGAGTCTCTGAATTCAGACTGCCTGAGACGGGAGCTGAGTAAGACTCATTGCCATAGTAACCTTTCACTCCCCTTTCGAACTCATTTGTGTAGCATCTGCACAATACAGCAATGTTACCTCAGGGGTGGAGAGCTCCTCCCTAATCCCCACTGGGGGGGGTCAATTATGTACACAGGTGGGGAGTTTGAGTGCTCCCCTCACTCCCCCTTTGAAGGCTTATGACAGACAGAAATCTTGGGTAGTCTCCACAGCCCCACTCACCACTTAGGTTGGCTGGATACTTCCTGTGAGGCAACACAGGCCAAGCAGAAAGCCCAAAGCCACCACTGCAGCTGGTTATCTCCAGGTGGCAAGTGCCGCCTCCTGGCCAGAGGTCAATGGGTACACTCTATTACATCTGATATAATGCCTCAGCTTTCCGGGGGAGATCTGATTTCAGGCCCCAGCTAGCACCATTATCTAAGTCACCTTGGCTACTCAGGACACCTTGAGCCTGTGCAGGTACCCAGCACAGCACCACCACAGTTGGTAATTTAGAAACTCACCACACTAAGGCTATATATAACCAAGAGAACCCAACAGTGCTTACATAAGCCCACTGCCAACCCCTAATAGGAAGAAATAGTCTACTCAAATAAGAAGAAAACAGAAAAATAATGCTGACAATATGATAAAATAGAGTTTGTCAACACCACCAAAAGACCACACTAACTAAACATAGACACAAAAATTCTCAACAAAACAGCAAATCAAATTCAACAGCACATTTATTAAAAATCCATCATGATCAAGTGGATTTTATTCCAGCAATGCAAGCATGGTTCAACATATGCAAGTTAATATACATGATCCACTACATACACTGAATTAAAGACAAAAATCATATGATCATTTCAATAGATGTAGAAAAAGCATTTGACAGAATTCAGCATCCCTTCACGATAAAAACTCTCAGCAAAATAGGCATAGAATAAACATTCCTCAAAAAAAAAAGCCATTTGCAACAAACCCACAGCCAATGTCATCCTGAATGGAGAAAAGTTGAACACATTCCACTTCAGAACTGGAATAAAGCAAGGATACTGACTTTCACCACTCTTATTAAACAAAGCACTGGAAGTCCTGGCCAGAGGAATCAGGCAAGAGAAAGAAATGAAAGGTATTCAAATTGAAAAAGAAGAAAAAACTGCCTCTGTATGGTGATGATATGGTCTTACATACCTAGAGAATCCTGAAGACTCCTCCAAAAGACTCTTGGATCTATGAATTTGGTAAAGTTTTAGGATACAAAAACACACAAATCAGTAGCACTGCTATAAATCAACAGTGACTAAGCTGAGAATGAAATCAATAACTCAATTTCATCTACAATTGTAGTCAAAAGCTACTAAAATATCTAGGACTATATTTAACCAAAGAAGTGAAAGATCTCAACAAGGATAACTACAAAACACTGATGAAAGTAATTGTAGAGGACACAAAGAAATGGAAAAATGTTCCACACTCATGGATTGAAATGATCAACATTGTTAAAACAACCGTATTACCCAAAGTGACCTACAGATTAAATACAATCCCTATTAAACTGCCAACATCATTTTTCACAGAATTAAGCAAAACAACTCTAAAACTAATAAGGCACTTTAAAAAGAGCCAGAATAATCAAAGTAATCCTAAGCAAAAAGAACAAAGTTGGAGGTATCATGTTACCTGACTTTATACTACAAGACTATAGTAATCAAAACATCATGGTACTGGTACAAGAGCAGATATATGGACCAAGGAAACAGATTAGAGAATCCAGAAATAAACCCAAATACACACAACCAACTGATTTTTGACCAAGCAGACAAAAACATGCACTTGGGAAAGGACACCCTATTTAACAAATGGTGCTGGGAAATTGGATAGCTACATGCAAAAAAATAAAACTTGATCCCTATCTCTCACCACATACAAAAATTAACTCAAGATGGATTAAAGACACAAATACCAGACCTAAAATTATAAAAAACGTAGAAGAAAATCTAGGAAAAACTCTTCTGGACATTGGCTTGGGCATGTTTATGCCTAAAACCCCCAAAGCAAATGAAGTAAAAACAAAAATAAATAAGTAGAATTAATTCAACTAAAAATTTTCTGCACAACAAAATAAATAAACATCAGAACAAATAGACAAACTACATAATGGGAGAAGATATTCACAAACTATGCATCGGGCCAAGAACTAATATCCTGAATCTGCAAAGAACTCAAACAAACAAAACAGAAAAAAAAAAAATGACTCCATTAAAAAGTGGGCAAATGACATGAACAGACATCTCTCAAAAGAAGATATACAAATGGCCAACAAACATGAAAAAATGCTCAACTTCACTCATCATCAGGGAAATGCAAATTAAAACCACAATAAGATATCATTTTACACCAGTCAGAATGGCCATTATTAAAACATCAAAAAACATTAGATGCTGATACAGACGCAGTGAAAAGGGAACACTTATACACTGTGGTTGGAAGTGCAAATTAGTAAAACAACTATGGAAATTGGTATGGAGAGTTCTCAAAGAACCAAAAGTAGATCTACTATTGGGCCCAGCAATCCCAATACTAGATACCTATCCAAAGGAACTGAGGTCATTATGCAAAAAAAGACACCTGCACTCACATGTTTATCTCAGCATAATTCACAATTGCAAAGATGTGAGCCGGGCTCGGTGACTCAGCCTGTAATCCCGTGCCTTTGGGAGGCTGAGGTGAGTGGATTGCCTGAGCCCGCGGGTTTGAGACCTGCCTGGGCAGTGAGACCTCATGTCTACAATAAATCAAAAAATCAGGTGGGCGTGGTAGTGCATGCCTGTAATTCCGGCTACTCGGAAGGCTGAGGCAGAAGGATCGCCGGAGCTCAGAAGGCGAGGCTGCGGTGGCCGAGAGCGGCCACTGCACTCCAGTCTGGGCGACCGAGTGAGACTCCAACTCAAAAAAAAAAAAAAAAAGATGTGCAATCAACCTAAATTGCCCATCTACCAATCAGTGATATAGATACATACAGATATAGATACACCATGGAATATCATTCAGTTGTCAAAAAGAAAGAAATGTCTTTTTCAGCAAATGGGTTGGGATTGGAGAACATCATCCAAAGTGAGCTAACTCAGGAAGTGCAAAACAAAAACCTCATGCTCGCACTTATGAGTGGGAGCTAAACTAAGGATCTAAAAGGCATAGACAATGGTATATTGGACATTGGAGACTCAGAAGTGGGGAGAGTGGGACAGAGTGGAGGAATGGGCAGTAGGGTTGGCTCCATGTTTTTGCTATTGTGAATAGTGCAGTAGTAAACATTGTGTGTGCAGGTGTCTTTTTTGTAGAATGATGAATATTCCTCTGGGTATATTCCCAGGAGAGGGACTTCTGGACCTTATGGAAGATCAATTTTTAGTTCATTTAGGAATCACCACACTGCCTCCTTTTTAAAATTTAATCTAATTTAATTTTAAAGACATGAGGTACAATTCAGGATTAGGTATACAAGTGGACATAGTACAGGTAAAGTTTGGGCCTCTTTTTGGTCCCCACTTTGCCTAGTTTGAGATCAGGTACCCTTATTGATGTTGTGTGTCCCCCACCCTCCACCCTGGTATTATCCTGCTACTGCCAATTCCTTTCTTATAGTATCATGGTAAATGTTCAGGGTCCACTTATGAGTTATGCTTTCCATAGAGGTTAAACTAGCTTGCACTCCCACCAATAGTGTTCCTTTTTCTCCACACCCATGCCAGCATCTGTTGTTTTATGACTTATTAATGATAGCCATCCTTACCAGGGTTAGGTGGGCTGTATATTTGATTTGAATTTCTCTGATGATCAGGGAGGCTGAGCATTTTTTCATGTGTCTGTTGGCTACTTGTATGTTGCCTTGTGAGAAGTGTTTGCTCATGTCCTTTGCCCACTTTTTAATGAGGTTGTTTGCTTTTTTCCTTTCACTATGAGCTCCTTATAAATCTTGGATGTTAGGCCTTTGTCAGATGCATAATTTGCAATATTTTCCCCCATTCCAAGCATTGTCTCTTTACTCCCTTGATGGTTTATTTTGCTGTGCAGGGTCCCACTCATCAATCTTAGCTTTTATAGCATTCGCTTTGGGAAACCTGGTCAAGAATTTGTTGCCTACTCAATGAGAATTAGGACGTCTTCTACATTTTCTTCTAGGATTCTTACAGTTTGAGGTTTTAAATTTAGGTGTTTCATCCATTTTGTGTTGACTTTTGTATGTTGTGATAGGTAGGGGTCCACTTTCATTCTTCTGCATGTGGTCAGCCAGTTTTCCCAGCATCATTTGGGAAATGATGGTCTCTTTTTCCAGTGAATGTTATTGGTCGCTCTGTTGAAGATGAGTTGGTTGAGACACTGCATTTTTGCTTCCAAAATCTCTGCTCTGTTCCATTGGTCTATGTACATATTCTTGTACCAAGACCAGAATGTTTTGGTTAATGAAGGCTTGTATAAAGTCTGGAAGTGTTATATCTCCTGCTTTGTTATTGAGGATGGTTTGACTATCTGTGCCCTTTTTTGTTTCCATCTGAATTTCTGTATTATCATTTTCAGGACTGAGAAAAATGATGTTCATAATTTGATGGGTATTGCATTGAATCTGTAGATTGTCTTGGATAGGATGAATATCTTGTCAATATTGAGCTTCCAATCCATGAGCATAGAATGTTTTTCCCTTTGTGTCATCCTTGATTTTTTTTTTTGAGCAGGATTTTGTAGTTCTTATTGTAAATGTCTTTCACATCTCTGGTTAGGTGGATGCCAAGGTTTTTCTTTCTTTCTTTCTTTCTTTCTTTCTTTCCTTCCTTCCTTCCTTCCTTCCTTCTTTCTTTCTACAAAGAATTCCCTACCATGCCAAGCTTCATCAGTCATGGAAAATTAAAATCCTTTCCAGACATCCAACCCCTAAGAGAACATGACTGTCTCAAGGCCAGCCCTTCAGGAGATGCTTAAGAAGGTGTTAAACATGGGGCGGGGGGGAGGAACAGTCAAACCCATCACAAAGTACAGGCAAGCACGGAGTCAACAGAGCATACACAGCACTCACAAAAATGAAAATACACACAGATATAAGTACCAAAGTAAAACCAAAAACAAAGCAACCACCTAAGAGCCCTATGACAGGCATAAACTTTCACATTTCAATAATCAGCTTGAAAGTGAATGGACTAAATGAGCCACTAGAGAGACATAGAGTGGCAAACTGGATAAAAAGCATAATCCAACAGTGTGCTGCCTCCAGGAAACTCATCTCACTACAAAGGACGTCCACAGGCTCAAAGTTGGGGACAGGAAAGTGGTCTTTCAGTCAAATGGAAACTAGAAGAGAGCAGTTGTAGCTATTGTGATATCAGACAAAGCCAACTTCAAACCATCAAAAGTTAAAAAGAACACAGAAGAACACTACATAATGGTAAAAGGTTTACTCCACCAGCAAGAAGTATCCATCTTAAACATATATGCACCCAACACAGGAGCACCAGGTTTTATAAAAAACAACTGCAAAGTAAACTAAGAGAGGACATTAATACTCACACAATCATAGTTGAAGATCTAAATACCTCACTAACAGCCCTAGACAGATTATTGAGACAAAACACCAACAAAGAGATCTAGAAACCTAATGTGATACTTGATCAAATGGATTTAATAGACATCTATAGAACATTCCACCCAACATCTATAGAGCATACGTTGTACTCATGTGTACATGGAATAGACTCCAAGATCGATCACATTCTCAGACATAAATCAAGCATGAACAAATTTCAAAAGATTAACATAATACCATGCACCTTCTCAGATAACAGTGGAATAAAAATAAATGCCATCACCAACAAGATTCCCCCAAAACACACAAAGACATGGCCACTAAACAGCATTCTACTGAATGACTTATGGGTCAACCTGTAAATCAAGACAGAAATTGATAGGTATGGAATTGCTTATTTTTAAGTATGTTAGAAATTGGACTTGGACTCCAGTCCCTTCTGGTTTGTGGTTATTCTGCAGAGAAGTCTGGAGCAATTCTGATGGGTCTTCCCCTGTGGGTAGTCTGACCTTTCTCTCTTGCTGGGTTTAGGAATTTTTCTTTCATGCTTACCTGTGGAGGCATATTACTATGTGTTTTGGGGATGATTTTCTCTTTTTTCTTTTTTTTTTTTTTATAATCAGTATTTTTATTATCGTTTTGTAGGGTACAGTTAAGGGTTAGGTGTACAATTACGTTTCATTCAGGCACCCTATTGATAAGAGGTGTTTTCCCAGTCCCAGATAGATATTAGCTACTGTTAATCCCATCCCCCCCCATAATTTCCCAGTACCATCAGTCATTTTCTTATAGTATTGCATTGGATGTTCAAGGTCCATTATATGAGTGAAAACATGTGATATTCTGATCTTTGTTTCTGTGAGAGGTCACTCAGTATTATAGACTCTAGTTCCATCCAGGTAGCTGCGAAATTCATGATTTTGTTCTTTTTCATGGCTGCGTAGTATTCCATCGTGTATATGTACCACATTTTTTAATCCAGTCCTCTTTTGATGGGCAGCATGGTTGTTTCCAGGTTCTTGCTATTGTGAATAACGCTGCGATAAACATACGTGTACAGGTATCTTTTTTATAGAGTGATTTGTGTTCTTCAGGGTATATTCCCAGTAGGGGGATTGCAGAGTCATAAGGAAGGTCAATATTTAGAGCTTTCAGGAATCGCCACACTGCTTTCCACAGAGGTTGCACTAGCTTACACTCCCACCAACAGTGGAGCAGTGTTCCCTTTTCACCACAGCCTCTCCAGCAGCTGTTATTTTTTGAGTTGTTGATAATTGCCATTCTGACTGGAGTTAGGTGATATCTCAGTGTGGTTTTGATTTGCACCTCCCTGATGATTAGTGAGGTTGAGCATTTCTTCATGTGTTTGTTGGCTGCTCGAATGTCTTCTTTTGTGAAGTGTCTGTTCATATCTTTTGCCCATTTTATAATGGGGTTGCTTGTTTTCTTCTTTTCAGTACGTTTCAGTTCCTTGTAGATCCAGGATGTTAAGCCTTTGTCAGACCTAGAGTTGGCAAATACTTTTTCCCAGTCTGTAGGCTGTCTCCCTACTCTCTTGATGGTTTCTTTGGCTTTGCAGAAGCTTGTCAGTTTAATAAGGTCCCATTTGTCTATCTTCTCTCTTAAGTCCTGTGGATTTCGGGTTTTGTACAGGAATTGGATGCCCGTTCCGATTTCCATGAGAGTATTTCCTTCCTTTTCTAAGGTTCTTATGGTTTGAGGTTTTACATTTAGGTCTCTGATCCATTTGGAGTTAACCTTTGTGCATGGGGATAGATAGGGGTCCTGTTTCAATCTTCTACATGTGGTCAACCAGTTTTCCCAGCACCATTTACTGAATAGGTTCTCCTCACCCCATTGGTAGGTGGTGGGGGCTTTGTCGAAGATGAGTTGGTTGAGGAATTGAGGTTTTGCTTCTGGAATCTCAATTCTGTTCCATTGATCTATATGCCTGTTCTTGTACCAATACCGAGCTGTTTTGATGATTGTAGCTTTATAGTAAAGTTTGAAGTCTGGTATTGTGATACCACCTGCTTTGTTTTTTTTGCTGAGGATTGTTCTGGCTATTCTTGGACGTTTGTGTTTCCATATGAATTCCTGTGTTGTTTTTTCTAGGTCAGAGAAGAATGTTATTGGTAATTTAATGGGTATTGCATTGAATTTGTAGATTGCCTTAGGTAAGATGGACATCTTCACAATGTTGATTCTTCCGATCCATGAGCATGGGATATTTTTCCACTTGTTCATGTCAGCTTTGATTTCTTTGAGCAGTGTTTTGTAATTTGCATTGTAAAGGTCTTTCACGTCTCTGGTTAGGAAGATGCCAAGGTATTTCATTTTTTTTTGTGGCTATTGTGAATGGAATTGTGTTTTTTATTTGGGTTTCTGTTTGTTTATTATTGGTGTAGTGAAATGCGATTGTCTTTTGTACATTTATTTTGTATCCTGAGACTTTGCCAAAGGCCTTTATCAATGTAAGGAGGCCTTTAACAGATTCTCTTGGGTTTTCAAGGTACACCATCATATCATCTGCATAGAGAGATAACTTGACTTCCTCTTTTCCTATTTGAATACCTCTGATTGCCTCGTCTTCTCTGATTGCTCTAGCCAGGACTTCCAATACTATGTTGAACAGGAGGGGAGAAAGTGGGAATCCTTGTCTAGTTCCAGTTTTCAGGGGAATTGGTTCCAATTTTTGTCCATTTAGGAGTATGCAGGCTGTAGGTTTCTCGTAGATGGCTTTTATTATTTTGAGGTATGTTCCCCGTATGCCTAGATGTTCAAGGGTTTTTATCAAGAAGGGGTGCTGGATTTTATCAAAAGCTTTTTCTGCATCTAATGATATGATCATGTGGTTTTTGTTTTGACATCTGTTGATGTATTTAATTACATTTATGGTTTTACGAATGTTGAACCAGCCTTGCATGCCAGGAATGAAGCCTACTTGGTCATGGTGAATGATTTTTGAGATGTATTGTTGAATCCTGTTTGCTAGGATTTTGTTGAGAATTTTAGCATCTATGTTCATCAAAGATATTGGCCTTTAGTTCTCTTTCTTTGTTGGATCTTTACCTGGCTTGGGTATCAGTGTGATGTTGGCTTCATAAAATGATTTGGGGAGAGTTCCATCTTTTTCAATCACCTGGAATACCTTCAGTAGGATTGGTATCAGCTCCTCCTTGAATGTCTTGTAGAATTCTGCTGGAAAGTCATCTGGACCAGGGCTTTTTTTTGTAGGAAGTTTTCTTATTACGTAGTCGATTTCCTTGATTGTAATTGGTCTATTTAGGGTCTCAATTTCTTCTTGTTCCAACCTAGGTAGATTGTGTGATGTCAGAAAGTCCTCCATTTCCTTGTGGTTTTCAAGTTTGTTTCCATACAAGTGTACATAGTAGTCTCTAATGATCTTTTGTATTTCTTCAGGGTCAGATGTGACTTCATCTTTTGTGTTTCTGATTATGCTTATTTGTTTTTTTTTTCTCGTTTTTTCTTGGTCAGTCTAGCTAGGGGACCATCGATCTTGTTTATTCTTTCGAAGAACCAGCTTTTTGTTTCATTGATTTTTTCAATTATCTTTTTGTCTTCTATGTCCTGGATTTGGGCTTTTATTTTGGTGATCTGGATTCTTCTGCTGAAATTAGGGTTTTTGTGGTCTTGCTTTTCCAGCTTCTTTAGGTGGCTTGTTAGATTGTGAATTTCTGTTCCTTCCATTTTCTTCATGTGTGTTTGTAGGGATATAAATTCCCCTCAAACTACAGCTTTCAGGGCATCCCAGAGATTTTGGTAAGATGTTTCTTCCTTTTCATTTGTTTCCAGGTATCTTTTGATCCCTGTTTTGATATCGTCATTGACCCAGGAGTTGTTTAGCATCATGCTCTTTAGTGTCCATGTCTTTGTGGGTTTTGGGGGGACTTTGTTGGTGTCAATATTTATTTTTATGGGGATGATTTTCTCATGTGATACATTGTGAAGGTTATCTGAATCTCTTGTACTGGATGGTCACCTCTCTAGTGAAATGTAGGAACTTTTTTTTCTTTTCTCTTTTTTTTAAGAAAGAAAGTAGGATTTGTTGAGAGGACAGAAAAGTTCCCACAGTGGGAGGGGACCTGAAGGGGTTGCCCTAGGAAGTTTTCTTAAATGACTTCATGGAATGCTTGTTGCATGGTGTTTTCAGTTTCTCTTTCTGTTTCAGGGACACAAATCAGGCATAGATTTGACTCCTTGACATAGTTCTACGTTTTTAAGAAGCACTGCTCCTTTTTGAGTTTTTTTCCCCATGTTTTCGGTAGACTGGATAAATTCCATATTTTTGTCCTTAAGCTCTGGGATTTTTTTCCTCTGCTTGGTTGATTCTACTTTCTATGCTGGTCACTGTGTTTTTGATTTCCAGAATGAAATCCTTCATTTCTATTATTTCAGAATAGGCTTTTCTAAAATTGGCCAACTCCATTTTACTTCCTGTACAACTTCTGTGAGTTTTGCTTCTAGTTTCTCTTTGTTCTCTCTGTTCATTTTAGCCATCCAATTTCTGATTTCTGTAACTGTCATCTGGGGCAGGTCATTCTGGGGAGTTTCCATTGTTTCTGCTTTGATAGCTGTTTTTTTGGGCATTGTCTCTTATGTTTGCCTATGTTTTTTCATTGATTTCTTTCTCATTTGTGTCAGGCCTCTTTTGTCTCTATAATTCCTCTTTATTTTTGTTGCTCTGAAGCTAGTCAGTGACTCTTTGGTCTAGGGTCTTTTGTGTTGTTCAATATAAGTCACTCAGTGAGAGAGGGAGAGGCATTCTATTCTGCTCCTTGATTCAGCCTGTGGCAGGTTTTGCTTCTATAGATTTTCTCTCCTGCTCTTAATCAAGTTGGGTTAGTTTTCAGTCCCTGCTGCTAACACTCTTCAGAAAGAAAGTTGGGGGTTGGTCTTCCCAGCTGCTATCTGCAGTTTGCAGCCCAGAAGTCTTCCCACTGAGTAAGCCTTCAGATGTCTTTCATGTCTCTCCTTCCCTGTTCAAGTCCACACTCTGCTGTTGAAAAAGAGAGTTTCCTGCCACGGAGGAGGGAGGAATATTCCCTGTAGGCATGCTGGACTTGGAGGTGATTCTTTCTGATCTGGCTGGGGAAACAGTCGTGGAAGAGAAGGTTGTAAGGAATAAGTCAGAGTGGTGTTTTAGAAGCCAAGGGAGAAAGAACCGTCAAGAAAAAGGGAATGGTCAAAAAGGCCAAACTCACCTGAGAGGTCAAGATAAGCCTGTAAAGATCCAAGAGAACTAAGCTGATAAAAGGTCATTGATGACCATTGCCTGGATAAAAGCAAAAATGGATGACCCTTACCCAAATCTTTCCCTTTGCCTCTTTTCTTTACTTCTCAGAACATCTGTCCCAAAAGTTTGATGAATTTGAGGGAAAACCACTTCCTATCCCAAGTTTATAGGGGGTACAAAAAACCAGAATTATCTTTCGGGAGGTAGGCTCCTTGTAGCACAAGCTGCCCCCACTAGCAAAGTGTTCTAGAAACCCATTGGCATCAGTGTACCAGCTAGTGTTGTGAGAGACTGTGTTTGGTAGTGAATTTTTAAAATATTCTTTCAGCACATTTGCCCATTTCTTTTTTTTTTGTTTTTGTTTTTTGTTTTGAGTTGGAGTCTCACTCTGTCGCCCAGACTGGAGTGCAGTGGCCGCTCCTGGCCACCGCAGCCTCGACCCGCTGGGCTCCGATGATCCTTCCACCTCAGCCTTCCAAGTAGCTGGAACTACAGGCCCGTGCTACCACACCCGGCTTATTTTTTGATTTATTGTAGAGATGAGGTCTCGCTGCCCAAGCGGGTCTCTAACCCGCGGGCTCAGGCAATCCACTCACCTCAGCCTCCCAAAGGTGTGGGATTACAGGCTGAGCCACCGAGCCCGGCTCACATTTGCCCATTTCATGATGAATGATTTACAAACACACCTGCCCACACCGCACTGAGTGTTCCGCTGTTTTTGACCAAAAATGGCATGCCCCCCATGCTCCACCCTCCTTATTCACCCAATCTCCCCCTGAGGAACTTTTTTGTTGTTGTTGCCCCAGATGAAAAAAATCCTCAAAGAGAAAAGTTTTGCCAATGTGGAAGAAGTGAAACAAAAAACAGCAAAAGCACTAAAAGGCACCAAAATTAATGAGTTCAAAAACTGTTTTAAGCAGTGGAAAAATCATCTAGATAGCTGTATTGCATCAAATAGAGTACTTTGAAGGTGACTGAAGTTTAAACATCTAAGAACAAATACATAATTTTTATAAATAAATTCTGGTTTTGGGGGTCCCCCTTCATATTTCCCATAAGCACACCCACCACAGAGCAGACTTCTTTTTTACTTATCATTGTCTGATATTGATTTACATGCCTAGCCCTGGACAACAGAGTGAGACACACACACACAAAAAGAATATGGAGAATCTGAACCCAATTACCAGTTTGACTTAACAAATCTATATAGAATGCTAAATCCAACAGGCAGAAACTATTTACTCTTTTTAATTAATAAACCAGTTACTAAAACAGGCTATGCAGTATGGCTCAAAAAAATTCTCAATAAATTCCTAAAGGCCACTATTTCACAACATGGAATAAAATTATACATCAACAACAAAAGAATAGTCAAAAAGCAGCTATGCACTTAGAAACTATAAATGATTCTTTTTTAAAAAACCTCTACTAAGGAACTCAAATTAAAGAGGAAATAAAAATTGAAATTATGAAATATTTATGAATAAAAACCAAAGAAACCATAATATGTCAAAACTTGTAGAATACATATCTCCACCCCCCTGTTCTTTGTCCCCAGAGAAAAATCATAATTGTGGATTTGGTAAAATTCCTTTCAACCTCTAATCAATATTCGACTAAAGATAAGAAGGATTAGAACAAACTAATAAAACCAGATTAAACAAAATAACTATTTCTTTATACATTCTGGCTACCAATCTTTTTTCCATTATATATGAGGAGGAACCAAAAAACCCAGAAATATCTTTTAGAAGGCAGGTCCCTTGTAGTACACTTGGAATTTGTTCCTCCAGATCAAATGGTCAACCAAAGTTTTTTAATTGAAAGTTGTTTTTTTTTTTGAGTTGGAGTCTCACTCTGTCGCCCAGACTGGAGTGCAGTGGCCGCTCCCGGCCACCGCAGCCTCGACCTGCTGGGCTCCAGCGATCCTTCCGCCTCAGCCTTCCAAGGAGCTGGAACTACAGGCATGCGCTACCACGCCCGGCTAGTTTTTTATTTATTGTAGAGATGAGATCTCGCCAAGTTGCCCAGGCGGGTCTCGCACCCACGGTCTCAGGCAATCCACTCACCTCAGCCTCCCAAAGGCGCAGGATTACAGGCTGAGCCACCGAGCCCGGCTAATTGAAAGTTTTTGAGAAAGTTGCATCATGATTTGTGGAAGAACCATCCCACATTGTGGCAAAAATGGTCCTTCCACCGTGGCAACATACCACTGAGTGTTCAGCAGTTTTTGACCACTAATGGCATGACCCCCATGTCCCGCCTTTCCTATTCACCTTATCTCACCCTGTGCAACCTCCACCCCATGAAAAAAGTCCTCAAAGGAAACATTTTGCCGATGTGGAAGAGGCGAAACAAAAAACAGCAGAAGCACTGAACAGCATCCAAATGAACAAGTTCAGAAACTGTTTTGAGCAGCGGAAGAAACATCTTGATAGGTGTATTGCATCAAACAGAATCTTCTGAGGGTAACTGAAGTTTAAACATGTAATACACTTTTTTATAAATAAATTCCATTTGGGGGGGTCCTCCCTCATATGCTCATAAATATCCTCTCATATTCAAATTACAAACATTGGCTGAAAATAAGACAGAACACCAGAGTTTTCTAATGACTACAGGAAAATTTGAAGTTACTCAAAACTCTACCCTTTCCAAAACGATAACAGCAGACAAAGATGATTTTAGAAAGAAGTGCTATCAAAACTACAAGGCAGTTACCGAAAAGCTTCCATTTAAATCTGGAAAGAAAAACACTAAACATTGCACAATTTATTCTATGCAACCAGTATAACCCTTACACCAAAACCAAGCAAGGTAAACACATACACACACACACACACACACACACACACACACACACACACACACACACACACACACACAATTTGTATACCAATTTCACTAATGAATACAAATAGCAATGTCGATACATTACAAATTACATTACAGAATTAATCCATTTTGACCAAAAAGGGTTTATGCTGCCAAAGCAAGAGTGTTCCAACATTTTAAAAAGCATTTAAAAATTAATCTCATACTGTACATAAATATATTAGATGAGAAAAAAATCTTAGGTCAGCATTAAAAGTCACCAAAAATCATATGGTAAAATTTAACACTAATTTTTGCTAAAACTCTTAACAGAAAAAAATATTAAAAAGAAACTTTCTCCAAATAATAAACAAAACTATTTTTAAAAGGTTTCTATAAGGGAACAACAGGGCCTACTAAAGTGGGAGAGAGGGAGGAACAAAAGTTGAAAAACCACCCATCAGGTACCATGCTCACTACCTGGGTTTCTCATGAAACTCAAACCACACCATCACACAATATACCTATGTAACAAACATGCACATGTACCCCTTGAATCCAAAATAAAATAAAAATTTTTTTAAAGAAAGCAACGGAAAACTTTGCACACATAAATAAACGTTATAAAAATTCCTATTAATGTCAGGATTTTTAAAAGCATGATCACTATGACTACGATGATTCCATTTTGCCCTTAAGAACACAACCAATGCAATTTTTAAAAGGAGTTATATTATTGTCTCCCTAGAAAATCCTAGGTAGACATAGTCAGCCAGTTGGATAACTGTCTCATACAAGATATACAAGTATAAGATAAACATTAAAAAATCAATAGCTTTCCTATGTCAGTTATAGTCATACCTTACTTAATAACAGAAATACGTGCTGAGAAATGCATCGTAGGCAGTTTTTGTTGTTGTGTAAACATCACTGGGTGTTTAAATATGTGAACCCTAACATACCTAGATGGTATAGCCTATTACACACTATTGCACCTATGCTACAAACTTGTACAGCATGTTACTATACTGTAGGCAGTTGTAACAAAATGGGAAGTATTTGTATATCTAAACATTAAAAAGGTACAGTAAAAAGATTTTAAATGGTACACCTGTACAGGACACTTACCATGAATGGAGCCTGAAAGAATGAAAGTTGCTCTGGGTGAGCCAGTGAGTGAGTAGTGAGTAAATGTGAAGGCCTACGACATTACTGTATAAGCACTGCACACTTCAGATATACTAAACTCATTTTTAAATTTTTCTTTCTTCAGTAATAAATTAATCTTAGCTTACTGTATCTATTTACCTTATTAACTTTTTTTTAAACTTGACTCCTTTGTAATAATACTTAGCTTAAAATACAAACACACTCTACAGCTATACAAAAATATTTTATTTCTTTATATCCTTATTCTGTAAGCTTTGTCTATTTTTAAAACTTTTTATCTTTTAATTTTTTTAACTTTTTTGTTAAAAGCTGAGATGCAAACATACACACATTAGCCTAAACCTACACAAGTTCAGGATCATCAATATCACTGTCTTCCACATTTTATCTCACTGAAAGGTCTTCAGGGAAATAACACGCATGGAGCTATCATCTCCTGTGATAACAATGCCTTCATCTAGAATATGTCCTGAAGAACTTGTCTGAGGCTGTCTTACAGTTAATTTTTTTAATAAGTAGGAGTACACCAAAATAATTATTAAAGTATAGTATAGTAAATATATAAACCAGTAACATCATTGTTTATTATCATTATCAAGTAGTATATACTGTACATAATTATATATGCTAGACTTTTATATGATTGACAATGTGATAGTTTTGTTTACACCAGCATCACAAACATGTAAGTAATGTGTTGTGCTATGATATGCTAAGACAGTTTTGATGTCACTAGGCAATAAGAATTTTCATCTCCATAATAATCTTATGGGACCGCCATTATATATGTGGCCCATTATTGACCAAAACGTTGTTATGCAGTGCATAACTGTATAATCAAATATAAATTATAAAGATAGAATATTCTACTTACAATTAACACAAATCTATTTTAAAACTTAAGAATAATTTTAACAAAAAATCAATTAGACCTATATTAAAGAAAACATAGCCGGGCTCAGTGTCACAGCCTGTAATCCTGCGCTTTGGGAGACTGAGGTGAGTGGATTGCCTGAGCCCACGGGTTCGAGACCCACCTGGGGAACTTGGTTAGACCTCATCTCTAAAATAAATCAAAAAATTAGCTGGGTGTGGTAGCGTGTGCCTGTAGTTCCAGCTACTTGGAAGGCTGAGCAGAAGGATCGCTGGAGCCCAGCAAGTCGAGGCTGTGGTGGCCGGGAGCAGCCACTACACTCCAGTCTGGGCGACAGAGTGAGACTCCAACTCGAAAAACAAAAAAAGAAAAGATAAAACTTCATCAAAGAAAATCTGAATGAGTGAACAGTTATAACAAGCTACTTGTCCATGTGTAGAAACAAAACAAGCTACTGAATGGAGAAGACAATATTTGGCTTTCCCCAACATAATTATGCAATGTTCATTAAATTCTTATGATTCTGGTTGGGTGTGGTGGTGTATGTCTGTAATCCTAGCTACTGAGGAGGCTGAGAAAGGAGGATTGCTTGAACCCAAGAAGTCTAGGCTGCAGTAAATTATGAAAGAGCAAGACCCTGTCTCAAAAAATTTTTTATAATTCTATGTTTTGTATCTCAAATGATATCTCCTCAAAGAGGTCATTCCTTACCACCTTACCAAAAAGCATTCTGTACTCTGTCTTAGTCCATTTTTTGTTGTTGTAACAGAATACCTCAGACTGGGCAATGCATAAAGAAAATTCCTTACAGTTCTGCAGCCTGCGAAGTTCAAGGGCATGGCTCTGGCTCCTGGTGAGGGTTTTCATGCTGCATCGTATTATGACAGAGAAGGTCAAAAAGGAAGCAGATGCATGAGAAGAGAGGAAAGCTTGAGGGGCATCCTGGCTTTATAACAACATAATCTCCTGGGAACTAATTTAGTCTCTCTAGAAAAAAAAACTCACTTACTACCAAGAGAACAGCATCAAACCATTCAAGAGGAATCTGCCCCTATGATCTGGAAACCTCCCATCAGGCTCTGCCTTCCAATACCATCAAGCTAGGAATCAAATTTCAACACAAATTTTGGTGGAGACAAACAAACTATATTCAAATCACAGCATCCCTTTCTGTAATACTCAATCCCCTCAATTAGCCATGCTCTTCTTTATAAATAAATAAAATAAAGCACTAACTTTACATTATATATTTATTGACTTTCTTTTTCTATGTATTGTCTTACTTTATTAAAAGTAAGTTTCATCAGAGCACATTCTTTTTTTTAATCATCACTATATTCTCAGCTGCAAGATCAGTCAGTCATGGCACATCGTAAGTACTAAATAAATACTTGGATGAATGAATAAATGAATAAATGAAGGGAAGACATATTACTTTCACATAATTTAGCTATATTAACAAAGTGCTGAGTAGGAAGAATCTTTAGGGGATCTGCTTCAAGAAAGAGATAAGATATGTTTGTAATTTGCACAGCCCTAATGACAGGCAATTGAAAATATTTGATAACTTTTTATTCCCTTATGTATGTATCCTCTTATTCTCAAGTACCACAGAATTTTTTGGGCAGTATTTTACTCTACATAAATGAAACCCATAATTATTTATTTTTGTATTTTTCCAAGACTAATAAATTCATAGTTGAATGAATGTTGTCAAACCTATGAAGTAATTTCCTTAACTTAGTAGGTAGAAAATTGTTAATTCATAATATCTTTATTTCTCAAATCCCATAACTTCTCCTCATCCTACATTACTTAATTGACAACTTTTCTGTTCTAAAAAGTCTATAGGCATTCTTCATTGTGGTGCTCATGACAGGGGAAAGTAAAACTTCATGCTCTCCTTTGATACCAATCAAACCCTCATTTCCCAAGCAGGAATGGATAAGAAAGCTTACATACTGGTCAATAACTGTTTCTATGTTCTGTGGTGTCCCCAACCAAGGTTTGTCACCCCTCCTAGGTCGTGTCGGTTAAGAATTTTTTTTCTTCATGAGAGGGTCATTTTTAGTCTTTCCTGTGATGAAATGGGAGAACTTTGAATCCCTTGCCTAATAATCTAAGCAAATAGTCCTTTAAATCAGGGTGGGGGAAAAATAAATAGAATAAAGAGATATACTAGAAAAGTGATATATAGCAGGGACATTTTTATAGAAGAAAAGCAGTCAATAAGAAACAGATGCAAGGGGAATCACTTGTTCTGTATCACTTTCCGGGATTAAATATTGTGTTTCAGGAGGCTTACCCACCAGTGCACCCATCTTCTTGGCAGGCTTTAATAGTTTTGAGAGCATTCATTTCTGTTTGATGTACTTTGAGTCCTTCATTTTACTTGTACTTGTCCTCTCCACTCAACATTATTTTGAAATACTAACTCCATCTTCTCTTTTTACCAAAATCTTACCTACTCTTCTAATTACAGATCAAGTCTCACCTCCTTGAGCCCTTCTCTGACCTTATACCCAGGGCTCACTGTCTTCTCTGATGTTCCAAATCACTTCTCAGGAGCAAAGCACAGTGAGCAAGTCACTGTAGGGAACACAAGTAAAACGCATTGTCCCTCCCCCTCACCTCATGTTCACTACGCCCAATGGACTTTCTATTCATTTAGGCAAATGAAACAAAACAAACATATACCACAGTAAGAAAAACGTCACCACTAATTCATTAATTGCATGATAATTTACAGAAGGGAAAGATTACTGAACCCTAAAGTAGTGTAGAAAGCCTTTGCCAAGAAGACACTTTACCGAGGTCTGAGGGAATGGATAATATTTAGACAGATGGAAAAGACGCCATTATAAGTGGACAGGGAAGAAGAAAATGAAGAATTATGACAGAAATAAAGAACATGTTTGGGAACAGAATATAGGAAGAACTATGAACTGTATTCTTTAATGTTTCCAGTCCTGTGCCTCACCATAGTAGGTGCTCAGAAAGCATCCTTGATTGAATGAAATGAAAAAGGCAATGATATTTTTTTGCTAGGTGATAATCAATACATGACCAAAAGTATTAAGGAAATCTAAACTAAGTTTGTCAAAAACAGAAAGAAAGCTCAAAAAGAAGGAAAACAGCCTCTGAGAAAAATGGGATTATGTCAAGAAGCCAAATATATGCCTGATTGGTATCCCTGAAACAGAAAGGAAAACTGAGAACACCATGGAACAAGCATTCCATAAGATCATCCAAGAAAACTTCCCACATCTTGCTATAGAGGCAAGTATTCAAGCACAAGAGATTCAGAAAACCCCCACAAGATATCACATGAGAAGATTATTCCCAAGACCCATAATAATACACCTCCACAAAGTAAGAATAAAAGAAAAAATCCTAAAGGCAGCAAGAGAGAGAGGTCAGATTACCTACAGGGGAAGACCTACCAGAATTGCTCCAGACTTCTTTGCAGAAAAATTACAAGCCAGAAGGGAGTGGAGTTCAATTTTTAACATTCTTAATGATAAGCAATTTCAGTCAAGAATTTCCTGCCAAGTTAAGCTTCATCAGTAATAGAAAATTAAAATCCTTCCCAAACATCCAAACCCTAAGAGAATACGCCACTTCCAGACCAGCCCTTCAGGAGATGCTTAAGAAGATATTGAACACGGAGAGAAAAAAAGGTCATATCCATCACAAAAGTACAGGCACACACTGTCAAAAGAGCATACATAGCACTCACAATATGAAAATACACACACATATAAATACCAAAGTAAAAAGGAAGCAAAGCAAACCCATAAGAGCTATAACAGGGATAAACTTTCACATTTCAACAATCAACTTGGAAGCGAACAGACTACATGTGCCACTGAAGAGACACAGAGTAACAAACTGGATAAAAAAGCATGATCCAACAGTCTGCTGCCTCCAGGAAATTCATCTTGCTGCAAAGGATACCCACAGGCTCAAAATTGGGGGCTGGAAAGTGGCCTTTCAGCCAAATGAAGAACAGAATAAAGCAGAAGCCTGCTTATATCAGACAAAGCAGACTTCAAATCATCAAAAGTTAAAAAGGACACTACATAATGACAAAAGGCTCGCTATACCAGCAAGAAATATCCATCTTAAACATATATGCACCCAACACAGGAGCACCAGGTTTTATAAAACAGCTACTAAGTAAACAAAAGGAGGACATTGACTCTCACACAATCATAGATGGAGACCTAAATACCCCACTAACAGCTCTAGATAAGTCATCAAGGCAAAAAAATCAACAAAGAGATCCTGAACCTTAACTCAACAATCTATCAGAAGAAGAACAAAATTGTGAACTCTGCAGCATCTTGGATGGATTTAGAGTCTATAATACTCAGTTATCTATCACAGAAACAAAGAACTGAGTACCACATATCTCACTCATAAGCAGACCCTGAACAATTATCATAATACTATAAGAAAGTGATTAGCAGTAGTGGGAAACTGCCAGGGGCAGTGGGGGAGTACATTTCATCAATCAGGTACCTGGTCTCAAACCAGGTGAAGTGGGGACCAAAGTAAGGCCCAAACTTTACCTGTACAATGACCACTTGTATATCTAACCCTGAATTGTACCCCACATCTTTAAAATTTAAAAAAATTGAAAAAAAGACATCTACAGAACACTCCACCAGACAACTACAAAGTATACATTCTACTCATCAGCACATGGAACATACTCCAAGATCAATCACACTCGGACATAAATCAAGCATGAACGAATTTCAAAAGATTGAAATAATACCATGCATCTTCTCAGACCACAGTGGAATAAAAATAAATATTGCCACCAACAAGATATTTCCCAAACACACAAAGACAAGGACACTAAACAACATGCTACAGAAGGAATTCTGAGTTAACATGAAAATGAAGACAGAACCAAAAAGTTTACTGGAAACAATCAAAAACAAAGACATGTCTTATGAGAACCTCTGGGATGCCATGAAAACAGTGTTAAGAGGAAAATTCCTGACATTGCACACACACATCAAGAAAACAGAAAGATCACAAACAGCAGAATGTTACACCTAAGGGACCTGGAAAGGCAAGATCATCTAAATCCTAAATTCAGCAGAAGAATCCAGACGACCAACATAAAATCACAATTGCAGGACATAGAAGACAAAAATATTATAGAAAGGTTCAACAAGACAAAAAGTTGGTTCTTTGAAAGGATAAATAAGATTTACAGTCCCATGGCCAGATTGACTTTAAAAAGAGAGAGACAGAGAGAGAAAGTTCAAATAAACACAATTAGAAACACAAAATGTGAAGTCACAACCAACCCTGAAGATATTCAGAAGATTGTCACAGATTACTGTGAACACCTGCATGCAAATAAACTAGAAAACCTAAAGGTAATGGAGAACTTTCTGACATCACACAACCTCCCAAGGTTGGAATAAGAAGAAATTGAAACTCTAAACAAACGAATAACAATCCAGAAAATTAACTCAGTCATAAAAAATCTTCCCACCAAAAAAAAAGCCTCAGATCAGATGGCTTCATAGCTGAATTTTACAAGACATACAAAGAGGAGCTGAAACCAATCTTACTGAAAGTGTTCCAGGCAATCGAGAATGATGGAATTCTCCCCAAATCATTTATGAAGCTGACATCATTCTGATACCCAAACCTGACAAAGACCCAATAAGGGAAGAGAATTACAGGCCAATCTCCTTGATGAACATAAATGCAAAAATTCTAAACAAGATTCTAGCAAATCAGATCCAACAACACATCTCAAGGATCATCCACCATGACTAGGTGGGCTTCATTCCCGAGATGCAGGACAAGTTCAATATTTACAAGACCATAAACGTAATTCAGCACTTTAACAGATGTCAAACCAAGAACCATATGATTATATCATTCGATGCAGAAAAAGCATTTGACAAAATCCAGGATCCCTTCTTGATAAAAAACCTTGAACACCTATGATAAACCCACAACCAACATTTTGCTCAATGGGCAGAAGCTAGAGTCATCCCACCTAAGAATGGGAACAAGACCCCTTCTGTTCAACATAGTGCTGGAAATCCTATCCAAATAGGAAAAGAGGAAATTAAGCTATCCCTCTTTGCAGACAATATGATTTTATACCTTGAAAACCCTGGGGAGTCTGTCAAAAGCCTCCTTGCACTGATAAACAACTTTGATAAAGCCTCAGATTACAAAATCAACATGCAAAAGACAGTTGCACTTCTATACACCAGCAATGCAGACAGAGAAGCAAAAAAATAGTGCAACAATAGCAAATAATACAATCCCATTCACAATAGCCACACAAAAATAACAACAACAACAAAAAACAAAATACCTTGGCATCCATCTAACCAGAGAAGTAAAATAACTTTACAATGAGAACTACAAAATGCTGCTCAAAGAAACCAAGGATTACACAAACAAATGGAAAGACATTCCATGCTCATGGGTTGGAAATCAATATTAATAAGATGGCCATCCTACCCAAGGCAATATACAAATTCAATGCAATATCCATCAAATTACCAACATCATTTTTTACAAACCTGGAAAAAACAATACAAAACTTCATATGGAAACAGAAAAGAGCATGAATAGCCAAAACAATCCTCAGCAAAAGGAACAAAGTGGGAAGTATCACACTCCCAGAATTTATAATTTATTACAAGACCTGGTAACAAAGACAGTCTGGTATTGGTACAAGAATAGGCATATAGACCAATGGAACAGAACAGAGATTCTGGAAGTAAAAAACCAACTCATCTTTGACAAAGCTACCAATAACAATTTCTGGGGAAAGGAGTTCATATTTAGCAAATGGTGCTGGGAAAACTGGCTGATGACATGCAGAAGAATGAAACTGGACCCCTACCTATCACCATATACAAAAATCAACTCTAAATGGATCAAAGATCTCTGTGTAAAACCTCAAACTATAAGAATCCTGGAAGAAAATGTAAGAAACACCCTTATGCACATCAGAGTAGGCAACAAATTCTTGACCAAGTCTTCAAAAACGAATGTCATAAAAACCAAAATAGACAAGTGAGACCTCATCAAACTGAAAAGCTTCTGCACAGCAAAAGAAACCATCAAAAGACAACCCACAGAATGGGAAAAAATATTGCAAATTATGCATCTGACAAAAGCCTAACATCCAGGATATAAAAAGAATTCAAACGAAATAAAAGGAAAAAAAAACAACCTCATTAAAAAGTGGGCAAAGGACATGAAAAGACATTTCTCAAAAGATGACATACAAGCAGCCAACAGACACATGAAAAAATGTTCAGCCTCACTAATCATCAGAGAAATGCAGATCAAAACTACAATAAAAAACCAATACCACCTAACTCCAGTAAGGATGGTTATCATTAATAAGTCAAAAAACAACAGATGCTGGCACAGGTGTGAAGAAAAGGAATGCTTCTACACTGTTGGTGGGAGTGCAAGCTAGTTCAACCTCTATGGAAAGCAGTGTGGTGATTCCTAAAAGAACTAAAAATTGACCTCCCCTACAATCTAGCAATCCCTCTCCTGGGAATATACCCAGAGAAAAATAAATTGTCTACAAAAAAGACACCTTCACACACGTTTATTGCCACAATATTCACGGTAGCAAAAAACATGGAACCAACTCTATTGCTCATTGAAAGTGAACTGGATAAAGACAATGTGGTACATAATACATGATGGAGTATTATGCAGCCATAAAGAAGAAAAAAATCATGAACTTTGCAGCAAATTGGATGGAGTCGAGACATCATACTAAGTAAACTATCACAGAAACAAAGAACTGAACACCACACGTTCTTGCTCATAAGTGGGCCTTGATCATTAGTCACATTGGCACAAAGGAAGGATTGGCCGTCACTGGGCACTGCTAGGAGAGGAGGGGAGGAAGGAGAATGGGAGGCATGCGACAACACAAAGTGTACTTGGTTCATTACCAGGGAGAGGGAGGGCCAATTAAGAAGCCCAGACTTCACCTGCATACAGCCTACTTATGCAGCTAATTCTCACTTGTACCCCACATTCCTATAATAAACTAAAATTTAAAATAAAGACCTATCTTTAAAAATTAGTTGAAATTAATAATGGAAATAGAAATATCTCAATCAATAACATTGCTAAGGTTTGTTCTCTTTTTCTATTCAGTGGTCCAAAATGTCACTATTTAAGTCAAAACCCTACCAAAAAAATGTGCAGTGGAATTTGGCATAGTTCCCGTATTACAAGTGTTAACCCTTTTCATTTTTGAAAATGCCTCTTTTTGTCAGCCGTGGGAAATTGCTGGGGCGGGGGGTAAGAGGACAGAATTGGTAGTAGTGGGATTCTGCTGGGGTGAAGGCAGGCTCACCTCATCAACATTTGTATACTTAACCCTGAATCGTACCCCACATATTTAAAATAAAAAATTAAAAAAAAAATAAAATGCCTCTTTTGAAGTAACGCTTCACAATGTCTTCTACAAATAAAGGCTTATGTACTCAATTAACTACTGAATATATTGTTTCTGTGAGAGAAATAAATAACAAGAAGAGCACATCTCGTCTGGTTTCCAGAACCATCATTCCATAATTGCTTGAGGCATTATCACAGCATCCTTGAGTAAAGACTTTTCTCCTGCTGAAATCTGCAACCTATATCAGTGAGACTAAGGATGGCTGCTGTGGATTTGTGGGACCTGCACCCTCACGCCTGGCTTTAAGCAACAATCTGATCACATAACAGCTCCCTGCCCTCCACGTCTCAAACAACCTGCCTCAACTTTGAAAAATGTAACTGTTCAATTGCTTCATTTCATTAACCAGTTAAGCTGGTTTGTATTATGTGGGTGTGTATGCATATGTGTCATGTATACAGGAGCTGAGAGGGATGCTTACAGACTAAAAATACAGGCTTGAAAAGAATACTATATGTCAGGAAACATACACCAACATGTCAAAACGATGACTGACTTGTGGGGAGGATTTCACATTTCCCCCACTTAAAGCACCTTTGATGAGATCTGTTTCTTCACTCCCATGTATAACTTTTTGTGAGTCATTAATTAGGTCCTTATACATTAACAAAGAAAGTAGGCAGAAAGTTTGATATTAAACTGAAAAAACGGGAAAAGAATGATTCCTCACTAAGAAAGAGCAAAGCTATTTTCATACACAAACAAATGAACTGAAGTGTGATTTTTTTTCTTTTTGGTTTTTGTTTTGTTTTGGTTTGTGGGTGTCCTATCTAAGAATCCATTACCAAATTCAAGGTCATGGAAATTTACCATCATATATTCGTCTAAAAGTGTCATAGTTTTACTTCTTTTATTTAGATTGTTGATTCATTTGAGTTTTTAAAAAAAAACATGGTGTGAGGTAGGTGTCTAACTTTTTATTTTGTTTTGCTTTATTTTATTTGTGTGAGGATATATAGTTTTTCCAGTAACGTTTATTGAAGAGACTATTTTTTTCTTCATGATTATACATGATTTTGACACCCTTGTTTTTTTTGGTTTTTTGTTTGTTTGTTTGTTGTTTGTTTTGAGTCGGAGTCTCACTCTGTCACCCAGACTGGAGTGCAGCTGCCGCTCCCGGTCACCGCAGCCTCAACCTGCTGGGCTCTGGCGATCCTTCCGCCTCAGCCTTCCAAGTAGCTGGAACTACAGGCGCGCACTACCACACCCGGCTCATTTTTGATTTATTGTAGAGATGAGGTCTCGCCAAGTTGCCCAGGTGGGTCTCGAACCCGGCAATCCACTCACCTCAGCCTCCCAAAGGCGCGGGATTACAGGCTGAGCCACCGAGCCCGACTGACACCCTTGTTAAAAAACAAAAACAAAAAATACAATTGGTCATAGATATATGGCTTTATATCTGAACTCTCAGTTATACACCATTTTTTTGTTTACCTTATGTCAATATCACAGTTTTGATTAATGTCGTTTTATAATCAATAATTTATAATTAAGTTTTGGAATCAGTAAATGTGAACTCCTTAACTGTTTTTTTCTTTCTCAAAATTGTGGCTATTGTTTTATAATTCCATATGCACTTGAGAATCAGCTTCTCCATTTCAGCAAAAATAAATAAATAAATAAAAAACTGATGGTAGAGATTAAACTGACTCTGTGAAATGCTTTCGGTAATATTGGCATCTTTACGCTATTAAGACCTCTATTCCATAAAAGCAAGATGTCTTTCCATTTATCATATATTCTTTAATTTATTACATTAATGTTGTGTAGTTTTCAGTATACAAGATTTTCACATTTTTGGTAAATTTATTTCTACGCATTTTGTTATTTTTAATGTTATTAAAATGCAAGTGAATTTTTAAATTGTTATTTTTTGTTTGGGGTTTTTTTCTTCTTGGATTATTTTATTTATAATTTTTTTTCATTTCTTAGATTCAGGGGACATATACGTATATTCATTACATGGACATATTGTGTAGTGGTGGGGATTGGGTCTAAGGAGGCCTGTTTCCCAGATAGTGAACGCTATGCTTTGAAGGTAGTTTCTGAACCCTAACCTCCTTCCCTCCTAATTGGTGTCCCCAGTGTCTATTATTTCCATCTTTGTGCATTTAGCTCCCACATTTGAGTGAGAGCATGTGATGTTTGGTTTTATGTTTCTGAATCAGTTTACTTAGAATGATAATTTTCAGCTCCATTCATGTTGCTGCAAAGGACATGATTTCATTATTTTTTATGACTGTGTAGTATTCCATGGTGTAAATAGACCACATTTTCATTATCCACTGATTTGTTGATGGACATTTAGGTCGATTCCACATATTTGCAATAGTGAATTGTGCTGAAATGAACGAGTAGATGCAGATGTCTTTTTTATTTAATAACCTCTGTTCCTTAGGGCAAACACCTAGTAGTAAGAGTGCTGGATCAAATGGTAGATCTGCTTTCCACTGGAGATTCTTTGAGTAATCCCCATAGCACTTTCCATAGAGGTTGTGCTAATTTACACCTCCAACAATAGTGTACAAGCTTTCCCTTTTCTCTGCTTCCACATCAGTGTCTACTGTTTTTTGATTTTTTAATAATGGCTATTCTGACTGGTGTAAGGTGATATCTCATTGTGGTTTTAATTTACTTTTCCCTGATTATGAGTGATGTTGAGCCCTTTTTCATATATTAGTAGGCTATTTATATATCTTCTTCTGAGAGATTTCTGTTCATGTCATTTGCCCAGTTTTTAATGGAGTTATTTGTTTTTTTCTTGCTGATTTGTTTGAGTTCTTTGTAGATTCTGGATATTAGTCCTTTGTCAGATGTATGGTTTATGTATATCTTTTCCTATTCTGTAGGTTGCCTGGTTACTCTGTTGATTGTTTTATTGTGCAGAAGTTTTTTAGTTTAATTAACTCCCATTTGTTTAATTTTGTTTTAGTTGCATTTGCTTTTGGGGTTTTAGTCTTTTTTTTATTTTTATTTTTTGCCTAAGCCAATGTCCATAAGAGTTTTTTCTAGGTTTTCTTCTAGGATTTTTATAGTTTCAGGTCTGATGTTCAAGTCTTTAATCCATCTTGAGTTAATTTTTGTATATGATGAGAACTACACAAGTTTTATTTTTCTGCATATAGCTCTCCAATTTTCTTAGCACCATTTGTTGAATAGGGTGTTCTTTCCCCAGTGTATGTTTTTGTTTGCTTTGTCAAAAATCAATTGGTTGTAGGTATTTGGGTTTATTTCTGGATTCTCTATTCTGTTCCATTGGCTCATGTGTCTGCTCTTGTACCAGTACCATGTTGTTTTGGTTACTATAGCCTAGTAGTATAATTTGAAGTCAGGTAATGTGATGTTTCCAGCTTTGTTCTTTTTGCTTAGGATTGCTGTGGCTATTCTGGCTGGGTTTTTTGGTTCCATATAAATTTTAGAATTTTTTTTTCTAATTCTGTGAAAAATGATGCTGGTAGTTTGATAGGGATTGCATTGAATCTGTAAATTACTTTGGTAATATGGTCATTTTAATAATATTGATTCTTCCAATCCATGTACATGAGATGTTTCTCTATTTGTTTGTATCCTCTACAATTTCTTTCATCAGAGTGTTGTAGTTCTCCTTGGAGAGATCTTTCACCTCCTTAGGTAAATATATTCATAGGTATTTTCGCTTTTTGGCTGCTATTGTAAATGGAATTGAGTTCTTGATTTGACTCTCAGCCTGGTTGCTATTGGTGTATAGCAATGCTACTGATTTGTGTGTGTTCATTTTGTATCCTGAAACTTTACCAAATTCATTTATCAAATCCAGGCATCTTTTGGTAGAGTCTTAAGGATTCTCTAGGCATAGGATTACATCATTGGCATACAGAGATAGTTTGATTTCTTCCTTTCCAGTTTGGATACTCTTTATTTCTTTGTTTTGCCTGATTGCTCTGGCTTGAACTTCCAGTGCTATGTTGAATAGCAATGGTGAAAGTGGGCATCCTTGACTTATTTCAGTTCTATGGGGGAATGTGTTCAACTTTTCTCCATTCAAGATGACATTGACTGTGGGTTTGTCATATATAGCTTTTTTAATTTTGAGAAATGTTCCCTCTATGCCTATTTTGCCAAGGGTTTTTATCATGAAGGGATGCTAGATTTTATCAAATGGGTTTTTTTGCATCTATTCATATGATCATATGATTTTTGTTTATAATTCTGTTTATGTAGTGGGTCACCACTCGGTCATGGTGGATTTTTTTTTGCTCTTGGATTTGGTTTGCTAATATTTTGCTGAGGATTTTTGCATTTATGTTCATAAAGGATGTTGATCTGTAGTTTTCTTTCTTCATTGTTTATTTTCCTGGCTTTGGTATCAGAATAATATTGGCCTCATAGAATGAGTTAGGAAGGATTCCTTCCTCTTAAATCTTGTGAAATAGTTTCAATAAAATTAGTACCAGTTCTTCTTTGAAGGTCTGGTTGAATTCAAAGGTCCTAGACTTTTTTTTGTTGGGAGACTTCTAATTACTGTTTCAGTCTTGCAATAATTATTGGTCTGTTCATTGTTTCTATTTCTTCCTGATTCAAGTTTGGGGGGTTGTATGTTTCCATGAATTTATCTATTTCCTCTGGATTGTCTACTTTGCACAGAGGTGTTCATAATTGTCTTGGATGATCTTTTGAATTTTCTTCCTATCAGTTGTCATGTCTTATTTTTCACTTATGATTGGGCTAATTTGGGTCTTTTCATTTTTTAATCTAACTAGTGGCCTATGAATTTTGTTTATCTTTTCAAAAAATCAACTTTTTGTTTCATTGATCCTTTGTATTCTTTTTTTATTTCAATTTCATTTAGTTCTGCACTGATCCTCATTATTTCTTTTCTTCTGCTAGCTTTGGGTTTGGTTTGTTCGTGTTTTTCTAGTTCCTTGAGGTGTGATGTTAGGTTGTCAATATGTGATCTTTCAGTCTTATAATGTAGGCCTTAAGTGTCATAAATTTTCCTCTGAGCACAGCTTTGGCTGTGTCTCAGAGATTTTGATAACTTGTTTCATTGTTGTCATTCATCTCAAGGAATTTTTAAATTCCCATCCTAATTCAGGAGCAAGTTGTTTAACTTCCATATCTTTGTTTGGTTTCATGAGTACTTTTTGGAGTTAATTTCTATTTTATTCCATTTTGGTCTGAGACGGTATGATATGATTTTATTTTTTTGAATTTATTGAGACTTGTAGCCTATCATATGGTCTATCTTGGAAAATGCCCCATGTACTAAAGAGAAAAATATGTATTTTATAGTTTGGGGATGGAATGTTCCGTAGATGTCTGTTAGCTCCATTTCCACCAGAGTCTTGTTTAATTCCAATGTTCCTTGTTGACTTTCTGCCTTGATGATCTGTCAATTGGTGTCACTGGAGTTTGTAAGTCTCCCACTATTATTGTATTGCTATCTCTTTTTTTAGGTCTAGTAGAATTTGTTTCATAAAGCTGGGGGCTCTGGTATTAATTTCATATATATTTAAAATTCTTAAGTCTTCTCATTGGATTGATTCCTTTATCATTATATAATAGCAATCCTTGTCTTGTTTTTTTGTTGTTAAAGTCTGTTTTGTCTGATATGAGAATGGCTGCTGCTCATTTTTGGTTTCCATTTGCATGCAATATTTTCCCCCACCTCTTTACCTTGAGTCTATAGGAGTCTGTGAGTTGAGTCCCTTTAAGGCAGCAGATATTTAGTTTGTGTTTTTTAATTCATTCTGCCAGTCTATATCTGTTTAGTGGGGGCACTGAGACCATTTATGCTGAGTTAATAATGATATGTAAGGTACTACTCTATTCATCATATTGACTGTTATCTGGTTGCTTTGTTTATTTATTTTCTTTATTGTGTTGGTGTTTCTTAAAGCCTGTGAGCTTTATGATTTCCAGTACTTTTCTACTGGCATATTTCAACTTATTTAGGACTTCTTTGAATATTTCTTGTACAGAAAGTCTAGTGGTGATAAATTCTCTCAGTGTCTGCTTGTCTGCGAAGGACTCCATTTCTCCTTCATTTATGAAACTTAGTTTTGCAGTATATAAAATCCTTGGCTGATAGTTATTCTGTTTGAGGAGATTGAAGATGGGACTCCAATCCCTTCTGGCCTGTGGGATTGCTTCTAAGAAGTCTGCTGTCAGTCTGATAGGTTTACCTTTATAAGTTATTTGATGCTTTTGTCTCACTTGTCTTAAAAGTTTGTTCTTCACAGGAACTTTGCATAGGTGGTTGATTATATGCCTTGGGGATGACCTTTTTTGCAGTGAATCTTCTGGGAGTTCTTTAGGCTTATTGTATCTAGATATTTAGATCTCTGGCAAGGCCAGGGAAGTTTTCTTCTATTATTCTCTCAAGTAAGTTTTCCAAACATGTTGCTTTCTCTCTTTTCTTCAAGAACACCTATGAGGCTGGGCTCGGTGGCTCAGTCTGTAATCTTAGCACTTTGGGAGGCCAAGGTGAGTGGATTGTCTGAGCCCACAGGTTTGATACCAGCCCAGGCAACTTGGCGAGGCCTCATCTCTACAATAAATTTAAAAATTAGCCAGGCATGGTAATACGCACCTGTAGTTCCGGCTACTTGGAAGGCTAAGGCAGAAGATCACCAGTGCCCAGCAGGTCGACACGGGGGTGGCTGTGAGTGTGCCACTGCACTCCAGCCTGGGTGACAGAGTAGACGTCAACTAAAAAAAAAACAAAAAAACAAGAACACCTATAATTCTTAGGTTTGGACATTTTATATAATCACACATTTCTTGGAGACTTTGTTCCATTCTCTTGATTCTTTTTTCTTTATTGTTGACTGATTGGGTTAATTCAAAAGCCTTGTCTTCAAGTTCTGAGATCCTTTCTTCTGCTTGTTCTAGTCTACTGTTAAAACTTTCCACTGCATTTTGTACTTTCCCAAATACTTCTTTCATTTCCAGAATTTCAGCATTTTTTTAGGGTATCTATATCTCTGGAGACTTTTTAATCTATGTCTTGAATAGTTTTTGAAATGTCTTTGTGTTGATTTTCAACTTTGTCATGAAGTTAATTGACCAATTTTATCATCAACCTTTTAAATCATATGTCTGAAATTTCAGCAGTTTCATTTTGTTTGGGGTTCATTGCCGAAGAGTTGATGTAGTCTTTTGGGGGTGTTGGAGAGCTCTGTTTTTCTATATTGTCAGAATTATTTTTCTGATTCCTTCTCATTTGGGTAAATGATTTCTTCTTATTTGAGGTTGCGGGGAACTGATGTAGACACTGTAGGGTTCCCTTGGTTATATAAAGCCTTGCTGTGGTGAGTTTCTCAATTGCCAGCTGTGGTAGCCCTGTGCTGTGTACCAGAACTGGCTCACAGCACCCTGAGCGGCTGGATGACTTGGAAAGTGTTGTTAGCTGCCGTCAGGATCTGGCCTTCCCTAAAGCAAGTCTCTGATGTGGTTGTACTGTTGCCCTCCAGGAGGGAGGGCAACTTGTGGGAGAATGTCAACTACCATGGTGGCAGTAGGATTTCTCTTTTCAAGTGTTGCCGAAGGCAGGGTTCTGGGGATTCCCCAAGTTTTCTAGTTTTGTTTATTTGTTTTTTCTGTTTTTATTTGGATCCAGAGGTTTGCACTTCTTTTTTTAAATTTCATTTTATTTTAAAGATGTGGGGTACAATTCAGGATTGGATACATAAGTGGTCTTTGTACAGGTGAAGTTTGGGGCCTCCTTTTGGTCCTCACTTCATCTGGTTTAGGATAAGGTAACCTTATTGACGCTTTGTGCCCCCCCCCCAGCAGTGTCCCGCTACTGCCAATCCCTTTCTTATAGTATTATGATAGATGTTCTGTTTGGGGCCTTTTGCCTTGCAGAGGAAAGGAGGTGAGGCACCCTTCAAGTGTGCACTCTCGGCTGCCCCAGTGGGGATTAGAAGGGAGTCCCAGGACACTGGGGTAATGCTGTTGTCTGTTGTTTTGTTTTTGTTTTGTTGTTGTTGTTTTCTTTTAGTTGAACACAGGTTTAGCTAATTCACACAAATATACCTGGGAAGATAAGGAGTTTTTAGTAGAGATGTTATCCTCAGAAAATACTCATGAGGGAGAAAAAATGCAAATGAGATCAAGTTGGAAGAGAAAATTAATTCATATAGTTGTTATAATAGAACAGCTAATATTGGTCTCAAAACTCATTTATAAGAACTATATGAAAGCTGAACACACCTTAATTAATACATGTGAGAGTGAACAGAATCACTTTCTGCTTCCACTTGTACCAAGAACTCCTAGTAAAGATCATGCTCAAAATAGTACAGAAATAAAGAATGGGCAGAAAACAAAGTTTACAAATTTCCTCTTGCAGATAGCCATCCTCAAACACACTGTGCTCTGAATTCAAGGTACGCATAAGATGTGAAAATCCTTCTGGATTGTGTCTAGATACATCTCATTTTCTCTCTTTATCAGTTCTTTGCCGGTTCTTTGAAAATATGATAGGGAAAGCACATAGGTAACAACTTTGCTTTGATAAGCAACTGCTGCCTGTATGATTGGTCATGTCAATTATTTCTCCAGTTGTGGAATGAGGATCAATATTTAATTGAAGAAGGAATTCTAACATTCAGAATCCTTTTTCTTCTATTTTTAATGCTTTGGACCAGAGTTATTCAGTTTTCGAAGCGACATGGCTTTCAGGGCCACAGCCCTTTCTCTGCTCTCCTGCACTCCTCATATCACAAGGCCAAGAGTACAAGTATCTGCCCATAGCAAATAGTCTCAGCATGTTTGCTCACAAATTCCAAAATCCTGTGGAAGCCCGGCCAAAAGGACCCGAGAAACTTGAAGGGAGTGCATTTTAAAAAGACCTAACAAAACAGGCTCCTTTTCTTATATAATTTACCACCACTTTGCATGTGTTAGTGAGAGTGTGGGGGAGAGGAGATACAGAAAGGCCTTATTTTCTATGTTAGCTCTCAGCTACTTAAGGGATTTTTTTTCTCCATAAGACTTACAACTAAAACAGGAAAATCCTTCAGCCAACAGCAGGAGGAGATGATTCAAATTGTTCAAATATCCATAAGGAAGACAAATAAACTCACCACAGACTTTGATAACACATTAGTCATTAGATATCTCATTCTGACCCACCCTCAAATTCACCTTCTAAATACATGAGCTTAAGTGAGAGTGATTAGTCATACTCGGAAATGTGGGAACAGAACCCTGCTGAGAAGTAAAATATCCAATTTGTCCAGAAAAAAATCCTCTCCCTTCCATACGTAAACAATTTCTTCTAAAAGAGACAGCAGAGATAACACAGTGTCCTTAAAAGAGAAAATGAGAATACAAAGGGTAACATCTCTGAAAGGTACTTTAGCCTTCATACCAAGATTCTGTATCACTACATTGATGACGCGATCTGATGCTGGAATTCTCTGGGTTGACTGAGCAGAGTCACTCAGAGTAACAACCTGCGTCAGTAGCAGCCCTGCTGCTGGACCAGCAGCTGAACACATTCAACAGAAATAGAATGAATGCTGGCACTGACCACAGGCCAGATTCCATACAGCTGCTTTGCCTGCCTGTTAGCACGTAACTCTCATGGTGACCATCTGACATAGGCATTTTTAGTTCCATCTTAAAGATGAGAAGACAGACAACGAAGGGCTAAATAACTTGTCAAGCTAGGTGTATAAAGGTTAACGCAACTAGCAAGGAGCAGTCAGAAACCCGGGTCTTTCTGACTATTCCTTTAAGCAACATTGCCTCCCTGTGTTCAGGGCTGACTGTTTCCTCTCAGGTCTTCACAGCCATTTCTTACAAAGACATTCAAAGGACAATGCCACACTTCACTCATACAGCGTGGAAAAACACTACTACAAAAATCATAAGATCTGTCTAGTCTACAGAACCCAAAATATCAGTGTTAAAAACAATATCCTACATTAATTCACTATGCCTTAAAGATTAAGTGCTGTTTTATAATTTGCTAATATATCTCATTCCTAAAAGTGTTATACAGCTGATATTTTTATTTTATACAAAAATTGAAAAAATATAAGTTTCAAAACTGTTAAAGATATCATGAAGTGCTTTTAAAAAATGTTTTTTGAATCAGGGTCTCACTCCGTCACCTTGTCTGGAGTCCAGTGGCACAATCATGGCTCACTGCAGCCTCAAATTCCTGTGCTCAAGGGATTCTCCCACTTCAGCCTCCCAAGTAGCTGGTACTACAGGTGTGTGCCACCACATCCAGCTAATTTTCAAATTATTTTGTAGAGACAAGATCTTACTATGTTGCCCAGGCTGGTCCTGAACTCCCAGCCTCCCAAGATGCCGGGATACAGGCACAAGCCACCACAACTGGCTGATTATGCTTTTTTTATACTGGGAAATCTCAAAACCAGAGCTGTGAACAGCTTGTTTGATTTATTTTTTAAAATAATTAGTTTAACAGATTTATCCAGATGAAGCTAATGTCTTGGCTCTGTGAAGTCCTGGATTATTCTTTGGCAGAAGGGAGGCGGGAGATAATCTATTACAATTTTTTTTTTTTGAGTTGGAGTTTCACTCTGTCGCCCAGACTGGAGTGCAGTGGCCGCTCCCGGCCACCGCAGCCTCGACCCACTGGGCTCTGGTGATCCTTCCACCTCAGCCTTCCGAGTAGCCGGAATTACAGGCACGCGCTACCATGCCTGGCTGATTTTTGATTTATTGTAGAGATGTGGTCTCGTTTTTCTGAGTTGGAGTCTCACTCCATTGCCCAGGCTGGAGTGCAGTGGCATGCTCACGGCCACCCCAGCGTCGACCTGCTGGAATCTGGTGATTTTTCCGCCTCAGCCTTCCAAGTAGCCAGAACTACAGGCGCGTGCTACCACACCTGGCTTGTTTATTTATTTGTTTATTTATGGTGGAGATGAGGTCTTGCCAAGTTGCCCAGGCTGGTCTCGAACCTATGGACTCAGGCTATCCTCTCACCTCAGCCTCCCAAAGTGCTGGATTACAGGCTTGAGCCACACCGCACCCAGCCAATCTGTTACAATCTACATCTCCACTTCCCCTTCCTGTGCTTCCAGTCTTTTCAATAGCAATAACTTTTCTCTTGGGCTTAAAACCTTTGCAACGCCATAAAAAAGAACAAAATCATGAATTTCGCAGCAACCTGGATGGAATTAGAGTTTATAATACTGAGTGATCTCTCACAGAAACAAAGATCTGAGTATCACATGTTCTCACTCACAAGTGGACCTTGAACAACTACCGTAATACTATAAGAAAATGATTGACAGTGGCGGGAAACTATGGGGGGTAGGGAGGGGAAAGGAGGTGGGATTAACGGTAGTCAATATCTGTCTGGGGCGGGGGAAGCACACCTCATCAACAAGGGTACCTGCACAATGCATATTTGTACACCTAACCCTTAATTGTACCCCACAATTTTAAAATAAAAAATATGTATTAAAAAATAAAATAAAACAAATAAATAAAAAACCTTTGCAACAGCTTCTGTGTTCAATCAATTGCTAATTATTGCAATTCTATCTGTGTAATTTTTTTTCTCCCTTGCTGTTGCAATTTCTCACATCCTAGATCAGATATTTCTTAACTCTTGCCTCTGAGGTGGCTTCCTTTTCTTCACCCAGTTCTTCCTGCTCTGTCACATTAAGCCAAAGTTTATCTTCTAAAGACATCAGTCTACTAGAATAATAGCCCATAAGTCATTTTCAAAATCCCCAGTAGTTTCCTCGTACCAAGCTAGAAATATACAAAACAAAATGAAAGGTAAAACACACTTTTCGATTTGGCATGTGAATTCCACAAAAACAGAAACTTTGGTGCACCCAAAGTATCCCCAGCACCTAGGGCATGCTACAAACATTTGTTAAATGAATGAGTGAATGAATGATGTTTTCCCTATGAGGAATGTCCTTTTCTCCCATCATTAGCCTTCTATGTACTATCATTTCCTTCCATGCATCATTTAAATCATTTCTTCCTCACAACCCTCCCCTGATGATCCTCACAGAGTCAATCTCTTGCCTATATCTGCTCTTCCCTTTTACACTGCTTCCCTGTCATAACACTTCCATTGGTTGCCTCAGATTACTGGCACCCGGCCTCTGGTTCTCTTGATAAAAAGCCCCTGGAGGGCATACGATGTGTTCCAAGCATGATGTCTGGCACTTAGTAGGAGCTCAAAAAAGAATCATGTATTAAACTGACATAGTCAGGCCATCTAATACATTCCTTTGTACAAGGTTTTCATCTGTATGAGATGTTTTTTATCTCCAGGGACAAATTGTGGATATATTATGTTATATTATTTTATACCATATTATATATCATTTCAGATATCAGCAAAACTTTTTCCAAAAAGGACCAGATAGTAAATATTTTAGGCTTTGTGAACAATAAAGTCTCTGGCAGCCATAGAAAACAAACAAACGGACATGGCTGTATTCCAATAAAACTTTATCTACAAAAGCAGGCAATGGGCCAGATTGGGCCCATAGGCTAGTTTGACAACCCTGTATTGAATCATAACATCAAAATTAGCAAGCACAATGGTCACTGTGTTCTTCAGCTTCTCCTTTTACTGAGGCAGACAAAACATTGTTCCCAATTAGGACAAGATTCTTGTCCTGTTCATTGTCTTTGAACTATTGTGCATCTCTTTGTAAATAGCAGGTAACTTATATATATCATGCAAACTCTGTCTTGTCTGATGGAAATTTAATTGACTTCCTCTCCCTCTGGAAAAACAAGTTAGAGGTCATGTCTGCAAATTGGACTGGATCCTGTTGCCTTGCCCAGATTCTTAGTCAATTCTTATCACATTTTCAGTTTCTTCAATATTTTGCTACCACCCTCCAAACTAACATTTCCAATGTCCTCCCTCCTGCCTGACTCTTGCATCACCAATAACCAAAACCTGACTGCTTGAAACTCCATTGCACTTAGCCTTTTCCTCTATGATCTAGAGAAAACTTGCAAAATAAATCTCAAAAACTTGATATAAGCCTCAAAGAACTCATTATCACAGCAGACCATACATGGACTGGAATTCTGCTTGGACAAGTCACTGTCTGAATCACTAAGAAGTCTGAATAAATGCCCAGGTCATACATACCTTTACATGAGTAGTAGCCAGGACTGTGGACAACGTCACCAAGAGCATGGACACCTTAGCTTAAGAGCGTCATGAAAGTCAGTGAGAAGATGTACTGCCTGACCAACTGGTGCTCACATAATTTTGGCCTCCAGTGGGGGTGCATGCACAGTAGTCAGAAGGAATTGCTATATATTTGTTTCCCAACACTTCTCTGGCATCTTAATCATATTCAAGATGTCAACAAGAAATTTGCTGAATAATTTCAATTCTCCTGATTCCTAAGATAAAGATTTTTATCCATTTCTTGGAATCTAGTGGACTGGTTGGCTTCATTCTTTAGGTTAATATAACCCCTTATTTTTATATCAATATTTCTCATTTTCATTTTAGACATCTCTCTTTTGAAATGTCTGATCTATAGGACCACAAAACAACTTACCTTTGCTACCACCTCTCAACAGACAGATCAATTGGTTGTACAAGAACAATGCTGTAGGGGAGAAAATATCATTTTATCTCTACTTTTCATAGTTCTTAACTAGGACTCCCTATAACAAAAGACAGATTAACAGGAGAAAAACAAACAGAAGCTTACTAGCATGTATAATAACAAAAATTCTTTGCTTGGTCAAACTTTAGTTGGGCTTCTGAATCTTCTGCTAAGTTCATCTGTGCACTTACTTGTAAAATTCTGTTTTAGCCAGAAAAACTCTTCTCAGTCAGTTTAGCAAGAATCCACCAGCCTCACCTCAGCATCTGATCATCCTCAATATTTGATCAGGTTCCTCATCTTCTACCATTCCCCAGGTGATGTCAGATCATCCTGGCCTGTCTTCAGCAAGTATCCTGTTAGATCAGTTTAGCCAGACTCTCCCCTTACTCCAGTGTTTTCTCTTAATCATTTTCCATTCATGTGTTACTGACAAAAGTTTGCTTTAACCCCAAGATGGGATTCTTTCCTGTCTGGTGTCATGAAGCCAATATACAAAACCAAAAGTGGTGGTTGAGCAGTACAGGTTTTTATTCTATAGCTATAGAATGGAGAAGCAGGAACAAGTTCACAAATCACCTTCTCACTGGGTGAGATGTGAGGGAGTTAAAATATAGGGTTTGACTGATGGTACTGGGAAATTATGGGGGGGAGGGGGATGGGGTTAACAGTAGCTAATATCTATCTGGGACTGGGAAAACACCTCTTATCAACAGGGTGCCTGAATGAAACGTAATTGTACACCTAACCCTTAATTGTACCCCACAAAACGATAATAAAAAATACTGATTAAAAAAAAATATATATATAGGGTTTCAGCCGGGTTCGGTGGCTCAGCCTGTAATCCCGCGCCTTTGGGAGGCTGAGTTGAGTGGATTGCCTGAGCCTGCGGGTTTGAGACCCGCCTGGGCAGCAAGACCTCATCTCTACAATAAATCAAAAAATCAGCAGGGCGTGGTGGCACATGCCTGTAATTCCGGCTACTCAGAAGGCTGAGGCGGAAGGATCGCCGGAGCCCAGCAGGTCGAGGCTGCGGTGGCCGGGAGCGGCCACTGCACTCCAGTCTGGGTGACAGAGTGAGACTCCAACTCAAAAAAAAAAAAAAAAAATATATATATATATATATATAGGGTTTCTTTACTGAAGAGGTTGGACATTAAAAGCAAGGGGAGCAACAGTCATATCTTTTCTGGGAATAGGTAAAGATTTCCCTGGAATTCAGATCATGTCCCTTTTCTCTTCTTTTTTGGTCTGAAGTATCCTGTCATGGCTGCCGGGGGTTGTGTCATTTAGTATGGAAAACCTATTATAATGAGGTTAGAGGTTCTTCAGATGTCAAGTGAGCTACCATCTTAGATCCCACCGATTTTGCTGGTCTGGTCAAAAGGGGAACTTCTGTCCACAGGCCTTTTTAATTCTTAAAGATATACAGGGTTAAGTTGGGGTAGAAATTCAGCTATGTCACATAGCCATCACACTAGATAACACACAGACCCCCACTTTGCTTTTTGGCTATAAATTCCCACTTGCTCATGACATATTCAGAGTTGAGCCCAATCTCTCTCCCCACTGCAAGACCCTGTGCCTATTACGATGGTTCTGAGTAAAGTCTTCCTTACTGTGCTTTAACAAGTATCACTGAATAATTTTTTCTTTAATAATATCTCATGTATATATGGGAGAAAACCCAGAGAAATTAGTAAATATCTAGAGTAGATCTCAAAGAAAGAATTTAAAATTCAAGTTTAAATACCATCATTTTCTGAAACAAAGGAAAAAGGGTATGGTGAAAGGCCATGCTAGAACAAGATGGCCAGGAAAAGGTAAGATTTGTTACACAAGGGAAGGTTTGTTACACAGACTTAAGTCAGTGACTTCTCCATTGTTTATAAGTCTCTAGTGATGTAGTCATCTATCTCTTCATGGTATTGAGAGAGAGAGAGACCCTTACAAATGGATATTCCCTTTATAGATGAAATTTCCCTTATAAAAGGGCAACTTTCCAGAACTACATGGACTGACAATTAAGTTCACAAACTCATCCTAGAAAAAGTGTTACATACCTCATTGCTGTATATCACTTTGGTCACCTTCAAAGTACTCCCCCTTGGGAAGCTATGCACTGATGCCAGTGCCTAGTCTGCCTGTCAAAGCAATTTTGGAACTCTTTTTTTGGAATGGCCATCAGTGCTGTTGTCACAAGAATGACAGAGTTTGAATTAGAGCAACAAACAAATATTAAATTTTTTGTTAAACTTGGCAAGCATGGAAGTGAAATTGGGGAAATGTTAGTCCAAGATTATGAAGATAATGCCATGAAGAAAATGGCAGTGTATAGATGGATTAAATGTTTTTCTGAGGGGAGAGAAAGTGTCACTGATGAAGAGAGGTCAGGACTGCCAGTAACAAGCAGAACTGATAAAAACATTGCAAAAGTTTGTCGAGTTGTATGTCAAAATCATCAGCTGACTATGAGAAGCATAGCAGACCAAATAAACATCAATAGAGAAACAGTTAGGAAAACTGTAACTGAAAATCTTGGCATGAGAAAGGTGTATGCAAAAATGGTCCTGAAGGAGCTCTTGTATCACGACAATGCATCAGCTCATACAGCACTGTCAGTGAGGGAGTTTTTAGCCAGTAAACAAATAACTGTACTGAAACACCCTCCCTGCTCACCTGATCTGGCCCCCCAAAAATTTTTCATTTACCCGAAGATAAAGGGAATATTGAAAGGAAGACATTTTGCTGACCTTCAGGACATCAAGGGTAAAGCAATGACAGCTCTGATGGCCAGTCCAGAAAAAGAGTTCCAAAATTGCTTTGGTGGGTGAACTAGGCACTGGCATTGGTGCATAGCCTCCCAAGGGGAATACTTTGAAGGTGACTGTGATGATACTCAGCAATAGATATGTAGCACTGTTTCTAGGATGAGTTCATGAACTTAACTATCAGTCCTTGTACTCCTGTGTTTGTAGCTTCTTAAAATAATCAATATACCAAAAAGGTATATTTGGGGGTGGCATATTCTAGTCTTCTACAGTCATATTTTGGGGTAGTGTGTTCTGATCCCCAATAAAGCCAACAAAAGTAGACTATTTGTTTGACCCTGCATCTCCCACTCAGTAGGTTTATAATCACTGAGTTGTTAAGCAACTTGTGATGTTCATATTGAATAAAAAAGAAGACTGACCACATTAAATTCTATCAGAGCCCTCTCTCAGAAAGTGGCGATAGTTAAGAAATTCCCTACCACTTTATGTTCTAGGAAAGGGTAAATGCAAATGATCACCCTGCCAATGGTACTCAGAGATAAGACCCATATCAACCCTTCTTCATGGCTCCTCATGACTCTCATAAGACTATCTGCCTACCCTTCCCCAAGATTCTCTTGCTTACTTGCCCATATAAGACCTCGGGTGTTATCTTTCTACTTTGATTAAGAATTAACTAATGAAAAAAAAGAATTGGCAAATGAATATTCTCTCTATTACAGTAACCTGAATTAAGTAATCTCCTTAATTATCCAGCATATTTTGTCTCTGACAGCATTTTCAAAATTTTTTGAATGAGCATTTATTCTTATTTTTTATTCTTATAGTAAGTATAAGAATCAAAGTAGCCCAAAAGTCCTTTTCTGTGTTTCTTTCAGAAAGTGTTTTTTATTTTCCTTGATCAAATGATGATTTGCCAGTGAAATAAAAGGGACAAATTGGTTTTAAGTTTTGTTTCAGTTACTTTTCATACTTTTTGGGGGGATGGCTGTAGTTGCAGATATTATGATCACTATTTTACTGGTGAGGACACAGGCTCAGGGACATAATGTCTTGTTGTGTTGGGCATAGGTTGTGTTGACACTCAGCATTCTTTGCACTTCCTTTTATGCCCTCCTGGTTTTCAAAGGTTAGACATCTGGGAATCACATTTCCCAGACTCCCTCAATCAGCAGGATTCTGGATTCATTTTAGGTTCCCCTAATGAAATGAATTTGAAAGGTAAAGGAAAGGCACCAGCGGGGAGACCTGTGTGTGTCAGTAAATGTGAATTTTTTCATCAGCCTCCAGGTATTTCCCTGCTAATCACCTTCCTTGATCCTGCTGGCTGCTGTCACCATCAGTGGTAGCCTCTTGCAATTCCTTTCCTGGACAATGGGAACAATCTCCTGAGTCTCTGAAAGCTAGCAGTGAGTCTGAGAGCTGGCAGTGAACTTTCCTGACCTTTGCTCCTCCAGCTCTCCCAACAGTAACATAAGCACCCACGCCTCCGTGTTGTCACCCCTTTTGATTAAAATGCTGAGAGTAATTTCTGTTTTGTTATCCTAACCCTGACTTATACAGGGGTGCCTGGTGTTACAGACCTTGGAAGCACAGAGTTCAACTTTTAATCCAACTCTGTTTGATTCCATAACCCAAATTCCTCATCTATGAAGGATACCAGAATATGCCATCCCAGGCTGGGTACAGTGGCTCATGCCTGTAATCCCAGCACTTTGAGGGTCTGAGGAGGAAGGATCACTTGACCCCAGGAGTTTGAGACCAGCCTGGGCAACATAGTGAGACTCCATCTCTACCAAAACAAAAACTAGCCAGGCAAGGTTATGCATGCCTGTAGTCCCAACTACTCAGAAGGCTGAGGTGTAAGGATCACCTGAGTCCAGGAGGTCAAGGCTGCAGTGAGCTATGATTGTGACCCTGCACTCCAGCCTGGGCAACAGAGTGAGATTCCCAATTCAAAAAAAAGAATATGCCAGCCCAAAATATGCCTCTTTGGCATATGGATTATTTTGAGTTAAATGCAATTGAGAGCCAACAGATGTAGGAAAAGTTCTCTACCTCCCCCAAGTGACTAAAAATAGAGTATAAATTTTCCCTTTTTATAGGAATTTTACATTTATAAAGGAAATTTCTATTTTGAAAGATATCTCATACCAGGAAGAGAACTACTCCAGATGACAACTTTTAACACCTAAGAGACTTATCTGCATAACAAGACAACCCTTAGTTACCATACATTTCCTCCCTACACCTTTTCATAACTTGCCTCCCCTACCTAGAAGCTCCAAATTGTCACAGCCTGGCTGGATTCTTATGCCCACTGCCCAGAAAAAACAAGACTAACACAGTCATTACAATGGAAAAATAATTTAAAATCACAAAGCAGTTGAACAAGAAGGATCCATCTCGCCCAAAATTCAGAGGATAAACTTTTTAAAGAGAACTTATCAGGCAAGAAGATAGGGGCTACTGATTGGTCAATGATGTCATGGGAGTATTGAGACTTTGTTCCTATTGCAGAGCCAATTTCTGCAAGGGAACATCACAGGACCCATAGAGCAAGCCTCCTGATATATGTTCTGTGTCTGGGTAGAGCCTCAGGTCCATCAGAGTACCAAGTCTGAAAAATATCTCAAATACCGTTCTTAGGTTTTACAGTAGATGCTATCTGTAAAGCAAGTCCTGTAACCATCAGCTACTACCCCTTGGACAGAGAACCAATATAGAGGTCTTAGGCCTGTTGTTTAAGGGAGAACAGCCTTGATCATGAAAGCAAACTTAGAAACAACAAATTTGTTAATTTCTAACCATAGCTGCAGCTTTTCATGACTTGGGTCTGTTCTACAGCTTTTATCCAGTGGTCCAATATTAAACTTATACAGGTGGCTTCGAAACCCCCTTTCCTTTGTTTAGCTTAAGATGGCATATAAGCTTCAATTATCTAGTCACCTCTTTGAGTATCATTCCTCTGTGAAACCCCCATATGTATGTAATTAAAACTGGTTTTTTTTCTCTCTCTTCTTAATCTCTTTTATCATTTTGATTCACAGGTCTTAGCCATTAAACCTAGGAGAATAGAGGGGAAAAGATATTTTCCTCCCTATATCTACTACCTCTATGGTTCATCAGCTGTACCTGCATTACAGATTTTCCATCCTGGAAAGACCTTCTTCATGAAGGCTCTTTGGTTCCAAGGGCCAACTCAATGGAGTCTTGAGAGCAAGAAAATAGGAGGCATGAGGAGAATGAAACTTCCAATGCAATCTACTGGAGGGCAAAAAATACATTGTATACCCGTTGGACACATGAGAGAAATGTCAAAAGAGCAGGTCAGGTATATATTTATTCTATACAATGAAAAATTTAAAAGTTTTATCCAGATGACACCACAATGGAGCCAGAATCTAGCCTAAGTAATCTGAGTCCTACCCAAACCCTCTCCCATCATCCTGTGGGGCCTGCTTTGTCTGGGTTGAAAAAGAGGGCTCCAGGCCAAACTTAGAAGTGGTTAAAATCTTCTTTTTGGCACAAGCCCACCACTTCTGATGTCAGCTCCTTTTTGCCAGGATTTCATCCCACCCACTCTAGGTGTCAATCTCATTAATCCCTGTTAACTGGTCATAAATTAAAGTGTGACAGTCTTGTAGGATATTTGAATTTCAATAAGGGATACCAAAGCAAAGCATTCTCCAGCCCTGCCCCCAGCCCCTTGAATGTGTATGAAGGATTTGGCAAGTACTTTAAGATATACCTCAAAACCCTGGTTTAGCCCACACCCACAAAGCATAACACAGACACTATTCCTGTAAGACAGAAACCTACCTTTCCTTGGAAATCTTTGGAGAAAGTCCCTCTAATATCAGGTTCTAGTTTCCAACAGTTCAAATACAAAATACATGGGGGTTATTACTAAGTCCTTACCAAACCAAGGCACAGAAGGATTTCCTAAATACAAAACTATCCAGCTGTTGGTCTCTCTGTCCCTGGAAATGTGTGGGGTCTGATGTGAAAGGATCGAAGAAAACAGGAGAGTTTTAACTTTCACCCTCATCTCAACTTCACAGATCAAGTAGGTTTCCTGGGACTGGTGTTAGACAATACACACACATACATACATACATATACACGCACACACACACTCTTTTCCATCTTCAGTCTTAGCTGTATTATCTAAAATTAGATCAATATCGACTCTTCCTATACACATATATTATGCTCAAATACCCTAGGTTAAATTCCTAGCTGTTAACAGCATTAGGGTACTGTTAAAGGCAGCCCTAAGGTGAGCCGCACTAAATTCCCCTGATGGGTGAAATCTTGGGGAGTTTGAATCATTTCCACTTCAAAAGGGTTTAAAGAGTTGCTTGCTGGTCTCCTCTGACAAAAGCCTTTTGAGCCTTTAACAGAGTGTTTTATTTCTTAAAAGATCAAAGTCACACAACTCCATGAATAAGTGAATTCAAGATTAAGGCATTCAAGTTCAGTTTAAAAATCTAAACTCTGGCCCAAGTTGGGTTCTCAATTTAACAAATATTTTTTAACTTATATTGATTTTTTTAAACTATGCCTGCCTGTGACTCACCATGCCTCCTCTTTCTCCATTACTTGTGTCTTCTTTCATTTACTACATCCCACAACTACATTTGCAATTTCCTTTGTTTGCACCACAGAAATGTAATCTTTGTTAGCAATCATAAGAATTTAAATTCTCCCATTTCTAGCCCACATATAAAATAATTTAACACCCTGTAAAGTTTTTATTTGTTATGTTTAATATTCAAGTAAGAAATCGAGGCTCAGTGATATCAATGTTTCATTCAAGAATAAGCAAAGTAGGATAAGAACTCAGCTCATCTGATTCCAAGATCAGTAATTACTCATGGAATTTTTTTCAATACATATTAAGGTACTGTGCTAAACACTGAGAACACTATGGTGAGATGGTGAGATGGACAAGTAGCTTGTACCCAACTGTCTATCTTCCCACTAGTTGTCCCCAATCATTTCATATTTTATTTATTTATTTATTTATTTATTAGCTGGAGTCTCATTGTCACCCAGGCTGGAGTGCAGTGGCATAATCATGGCTCACCGTAGCCTCAGCCTCCTGGGCTCAGGAGACCCCTCTACCTCAGATTTCTGAGTAGCTGAGTTGATAAGTGCACACCCCGACTCCCTACTCTTTTTGTTTTTTAATTTTTTGTAGAGATAGGATCTCACTATGTTTCCCAGGCTGGTGTCAAACTCCTGGGATCAAGCAATCCTCCCACCTCGGGGCCTACCAAAGTGCTGATTACAGGTGTGAGCCACTGCACCCGGCCATATCTTCTTTGTTTCAGGGCATAGTAAACATTCAATATATACTTAGTGAATTGAATTGAAAATGCCCTATTATACACATGAAAGATGACTCAGATGGCAAGTCGTAAGATTCTTAACTGGACAGGTTATCTGTTAAGAGATGAGTTTCTAGTTTAAGTTATATTTACCAAGTAGATAGTGACAGTCTCCCCTTGACCAAACTTTAGACAGGGGCCTCTGAATCCTTTTCCCAACCAGGCTTCAATTTTTAGACTTACATGTCCCTTGCATCACCCAACATTAGCAAAAATCCTGCTAAGTCAGTTTGGCCAGAAACCCCCACTCAATGTCTGATTACTCTCAATATCTTATTGAATTCTTCATCCTCCACCATTTCCCAGGTAATGTCTAATCCTCCTGGCCTGTCTTCAGTGATAATCCTGTTAGGTGGGTTTAGCCAGAATTCAATTGCCCTTAGTCCTGGTATTTCCTCTTAGTGATTTTCCATTCACTGACCCCCCCCATGGGCCCTACACCTTGGCAATAAATTCCTACTTTTCCTTGTATTCAGAATTGAGTCCAGTCTTATACTGAGGTCTCCTTTCCCCTTTTACAATAGTCCTGAATAAAATCTGTTATCACTTTCACTACCATCAGGCTCTGGTTTGTCTTTAGCAATAGCCAGAAGGCACCTCATAACTTAGTTACCAGAATTTCAGCCAAGACTAAATATGATGGCCTCTACTTTCTTTCTTTTTTGTCAGTCCCCCAGATGGCAACCTAAGGGACTTTGTAAGTATACACACTGAAGATAGGAAAAATTGCTTTATTCTACCCTTCTAGGTTCTTTGACTAGTCTACACATTAAATTGACATAAGACAGATTAACAGGAGAAAATAATTTTAATTAAAATCATTTTAATTAATGATTTTAATTATTATAATTTAATAATTATAAATATGCACAGGAATCCCACAAAAATGTAAGACTTAAGGAAGTAGCCAGATAATTGAGGCTTATTTATCATGCTTGAGGGACTTGAGACTTCTGGGTGTTGGTGGAGACAGATTATGGAAAGGTGATGGGAGGAAATGTATGGTAAATAAAGGTTGCCTTGTTATGCAGATAAAAGTCTCTCAGGTGATAAAAGTTGTTGCGGAGTAGCTCTCTTCCTGGTATAGACACCTCTACTAATAAAGATTTCCTTTATAAATGTACATTTTCTTTACAAAAGAGAATTTTATACTTTAGGCAATTGATGGAGCGATGAAGAACTTTTTTCTGCATTGGCTAAATTTCTTTTAGCTCAAAATAATAAATATGCCAAAGTACCATATTTTGGGGTGACATGTTCCAAATCCCTTCGAAATCAACTTTCAAACCTGTGTAAAATTTTACTTAACATAACTTCAATAGTGTTTTATTGTTATCAAAATAAAATCCAAGCACTTCTCTTAGCCTAACTATGGTTGTTAAAGCATGGTCCCTGGACCAGCAGTAGCAACATCACCTGTGAATTTCTTAGAAATGCAAATTCTCAGTCTTGCCCAGACACCCAGAATCTGAAACCCCAGGATGGGGCCCAACTAAGATGTTATTTCCTCAGAGGAGCCTTCCCTAACTACCATATTCAAAGTCACTTTCATCAATACACAATCTTATTTCTTCTTATTATTTTCCTCATAACAGTTATCACCATTTTAAAAACTTTTCCTCCACCCTCTTAAGTTTATTAGCTGGTGGTTGTGAATTAAACTGACAGAAAACAAAGTAACAGGAGAACAAGAAATATACATTTAATTGATGCTCTTAATTTTACATACACGAGGACAGAGGCTACACAGAAAAGAATAAAAATCCCAAAGAGGTGGTTAGACCTGGGAGCTTATATTCCATTTTAACAAAAGTGCAATGAATTATGGAGAAGTGACTAGACAAAGGAAAAGGTGTTTGGGCTCCTGGGAGAAGTAAATTGTGGTATATATCGATAAAACTAATGGTAGGTAAAAGATGCTTAATCAGATTTGTTATGCAGACTCAAGCCAGTGCTGTCTCCAGTGAGAGTCATTCTCTTACTGGCTTGAGTGAGGGAAACATCTTTACAACTAGAAATTTCTGTTCTGCTTTTAGGCAGATAGGGAGCAGCAGAGATTTTCTCCTGTGTCTACTGTTTCTTAATTGCCTTCTGCTCAAAATAATCCTTAAGCTAATGTGGCATATTTGGGGATGGCATATTCTGATGTCTGTCACCATATGGAATTATCTTATTTAATTAAGTTTCACTTCTTTCTTTTTTTGCGGGGGGGGGGGTTGGAGTCTCACTCCGTTGCCCAGACTGGAATGCAGTGGCACACTCCTGGCCACCACAGCCTCAACCTGCTGGACTCCAGCAATCCTTCCGCCTCAGCCTTTCAAGTAGCTGGAATTACAGGCATGCACTACCACGCTCAGCTAGTTTTTGATTTATTGTAGAGGTGAGGTGTCACCAAGCTGCCCATGCGGTTCTCGAACCTGCAGGCTCAGGCAAAGCACTCACCACGGCCTCCCAAAGTGCTGGGATTACAGGCTGAGCCACCAAGCTGGCCAAGTTTCACTTCTTAAATCTTTGTTTCCCTCACCTCTCCCATCCCCAGCTAGAGTGTAAGCTCCATAAAGGTTGGGACCTTATCTGTGCAGATAGCTCAGTAATTATTTGTTGATGAACTGGCCTGGATACCCTTTGTCTCTGCCCAAGTGTTCCCCCAGGTGAGTCCAGTAATAAACAAAAAAATATTGCTGTTAGTGATTATAGAGGCTTTTCCTTAAAACTTAAAAAGGCTGTATACCTAATCCTGAATTGTACCCCAAATCTTTAAAACAAATAAATAAATAAATAAAATTTTAAGAGGCAAAAATATGTGAAAAAAACCTTTGCAAAATTAATGATATTGAATAAGTCACTCTAAAGAGAAGTTTATAGCTGGGCTCAGTGGCTCAGCTTGTAATCCCGCGCCTTTGGGAGGCTGAGGTGAGTGGATTGCCTGAGTCCGCGGGTTCGAGACCCACTTGGGCAACTTGGCGAGACCTCATCTCTACAATAAATCAAAATGAGCCGGGCGTGGTAGCGCACGCCTGTAGTTCCAACTAATTGGAAGGCTGAGGTGGAAGAGTCGCCGGAGCCTGGCAGGTCGAGGCTGCGGTGGCCGGGAGCGGCCACTGCACTCCAGTCTGGGCGACAGAGTGAGACTCCAACTCAATAAATAAATAAATAAAGAGAAGTTTATATCTACCTACAATGAAATATTTTTTCAAGAAATATTTTGAGTTAATAAAACTCATTTCCACCCTTTGAATTTATCTTTGTCAAGTGGGACTTCCTTCTCAAGCCCACACTAGAAGTTACCTGAAATGAAAACAACACATTTCTAATTCAAGATCCACACTGAACATCCATCAAGGGCCCTCTCATTCCAACCCTCTTCCAAAATCATCATCATCATCATCGTCGTCGTCGTCGTCGTCATTGGCACTATTACCCATTACTCTGCTCTTTTAATTATCTTCTTATTTACATATCAAGTTTCAGATACTTCACCAGATCTACTTTTTCTCAGTAAGAAGTTATTGATCTTTACTGTTTATGTGAAATGGGGATAATAACTGCTTTTGATTCATCTACGCATGTGCTGTTTGAAAGAGTGACAACGCTATATAAAGAAAAGATATTATCATTATGTTATTTCAAGGACGTCTGTGTGGGAGAAGAAGCAGATGCTTCTATTTCCTTTAAAGATTCCCCACAAGCCATTCCTCCATCATCTATATCCCCCATAATACATTGAATTTACATAGAATCAAGTAAGATTGATCACAGAGACCCAACCTTAACTAAAGGGGAGAAACTAGGTGGCACAAAATCCAAGTCAGAACCCCTCTCTAGAAGGAATCTGAAGGAAATGGACACCTAAAAACAAACTCCAACTGCAGCCATGAGCCTCCTATTATTCATCAGCTCTGTTCATCAGAGCAAGCTTCATATTGCACTGATGCAATAAAAAGCAAGTCAGTTATATCAATACCTAAAAAGTAAAGGAAGCCACTACCATGTCTCAGTACATCCGAAATTCTCTTTTGGTTGGCATGGTGGCTCACACCTGTAATCCTAGCACTTTGAGAGACCAAGGCAGAGGATTGCTTGAACCCAAGAGTTCTAGACCAGCCTAGGCAACATAGCATGACCTCATCTCTACAAAAATAAAAGAAAGAAAAAAGAAATCCTCCTTTGAGATACATTCACTCAAAGGCCACATTACTCCCCTTGCACAGACTAGAAACTTCTAGAAACGTTGCAATTCTTTTTTGTCACTAGAGTTCTGTTGCGCAAGCTGCTGCTTCTGTATAGCAAATAGAAGTCTGGATCCTGTCCAAGGCCCCACACCTTCCAGAGCATCTGTCTAACCTGTAAAAAGAGAACAGCTATTCCAAGAGAGCACCTTGGCTTGTGAAAGAACGTGATGCAATGTCTCATGTGGTTTGCTTCTCCATGGTAAGGATCTGCATCAGTGACTGCAAGGCCCACAGTATGGCAGGCTCATTATTCATCATAGCACACCACATAAGAATTGGCACAGAAGGCCATAAACGTGATTGTAATTCACAGGACAGTTGTGAAGTCATAATCATATAATAACACCTTGTAATAATGTCACTCCTGCCCCCTTAGGAGCCTCTGGTGCTTCACAGACACATCTTTGTGCTCAGCTCCTGTTCTGCTGACTAGCACTGAGTTTTTCTCCACTTACCTCAGCAGAGGGAATGAAGGAAATTTTGTCCTCACTATTCCCTTCAGAGTGGAGGCCCTTGCATTCGTTTTCTATCATTACGTAAGAAATTACTACAAGTGTAGCAGCTTAAAGCAACACTAATGATTAGTTCACAGTGTGTGTAAACCAGAAATCGGCCACAGCGTGGCTGACTCTCTGCTCAGAGTATAACATGGTTGAAATCAAGATGTTGGCCTGGTGGTATTCTTGTCTGGAGACTCTGGGAAAGAAACACTTCTGAGTTCATTCTAATTGTTGGCAGAATACAGTTCCTTGCAGGTGTAGGACTGAGATCTCTCTTTCCTCATCGGTTCTCAGATGGGGGCCATGCTCTGCTCTTAGAAATGTACCCACACTCTTTCTCACACTGTCTCTTTCGCCTTCAAGCCAGCTACAGTACATTGAATCCTTCTTGTGCTTCAGATTGCTGACTGCCTTTTCTGTTACCCACCAGAGGACACTCTCTGCTTTTAAAAATGGGCTCCCCTGATTAGGTCAGGCCCATCCAAGAAAATCTTCCTTTTGTTATATGACATAGCATCAGCACAGGAGTACTATCATATTCACACTCAAAGGGGAGAGGTTTATACAAGGACAAGGCTTACTGGGAGTCATCTTAGAATTCTGTCTACCATAGCCTAAAGGGATAAATGTGACAGAAATAGTCAATGTGGGCAAGTAGAGAGTATAACAAGCCTCCAAAGTCATTTCAAAGGCACAGAGGCCTTTAGTCTTTCATTCTTCCAAGCCTGCTTGCCACCCTTTTTAGAGGGCAATACTGAATACAGAGTACAGTTCCAAGCGTCAATACTCTCTCTAAAATGTGTACTCCCTAGGTCAGGTACAGTGGCTCATGTCTGTAATTCCAGTCCTTTGGGAGACTGAGGCAGGAGTATGGCTTGAGCCCAGGAGTTTGAGACTAGCCTGGGCAACATAGAGAGACCTCATCCACAAAAAATTTAAAAATTAGCCAGGTGTGATGGTGCACCTGTAGTCCCAACTACTCGAGGGACTGAGGCAAAAGGCTCACCTAAGCTCAGGAAGTCGAGGCTGCGGTGAGCTGTGATTTCACCACTGCACTCCATTCCAGGTGACAGGGTAAAACCCCAACTAAGAAAAAAAGTGTGCTTCCTAAGGGAGCTTCCCCAAGCCTCAAATTCAGGAGATGTGCCTATATTTACCTTATCACACAGTTTACCACAAAAGACTCTCACAGACATATGTGTGTTCTCCACAAGATTCTAACTTAAACGTAAGATTATGTCTTCTTCATTGTCGTACCCCCATAGTACCTACAGACAGTAAGTTCTAAACACATGCCTTTTCACACTTTTTTTTTTTTGAGTTGGAGTCTCACTCTGCCGCCCAGACTGGAGTGCAGTGGCCGCTCCCAGCCACCGCAGCCTCGACCTGCTGGGCTCCGGCGATCCTTCCGCCTCAGCCTTCTGAGTAGCCGGAATTACAGGCATGCGCTACCATGCCCAGCTGAGTTTTTGATTTATTGTAAAAATGAGGTCTCGTCAAGTTGGCCAGGCGGGTCTCGAACCCGCGGGCTCAGGCAATCCACTCACCTCAGCCTCCCAAAGGCGCGGGATTACAGGCTGAGCCACTGAGCCCAGCTAACACATGTCTTTTAAATGGATGGCGTACAAGAATGATAGAATTGTCTTGTTAGCCGGGCTCGGTGGCTCAGCCTGTAATCCCGCACCTTGGGAGGCTGAGGTGAGTGGATTGCCTGAGCCCATGGGTTCAAGACCCGCCCGGGCAACTTGGCGAGACCTCATCTCTACAATAAATCAAAAATCAGCCAGGCGTAGTAGCACGGGCCTGTAATTCCGGCTACTCGAAAGGCTGAGGCAGAAGGATCACCAGAGCCCAACAGGTCGAGGCTGCGATGGCCTGGAGCGGCCACTGCACTCTAGTCTGGGCGACAGAGTGAGACTCCAACTCAAGAAAAAAAAAAAAAGAAGTGTCTTGTAATTCCTCCATGGCATATTTGTGTTTGATCATGTTTGCTGACTTGTTAACCATTGCTTTCACTAGTCTGTGTGATTTTTCTAAAACCACATTTAGATCAACCAGCATTTACTGAGTGCCTATTATGTACACTCAATATAATAATAAAAATGATGAAGTTGAAATTCCTGTCAAGGATTTTTCTAACCTGCTCTCTGGTAGGAAAGACTGGCATATAAACAACTGGAACGACACAAATCTGACCCTGCCATTCTCCTGATTAAAACTCTCAGATAGCCCCCAGTAGCACTTGGGTTAATATCAAAAAGCCTTACTGTGGTCTTCAATACCGTGCAGGACCCGGCCTGCCCGCCCCTCCAGTCACACTTGCTTATGGTCCAGCCTTTCTAAACACATTTCTTTTCGGATGCAAAGCCTTGAAACCAATGGTATGCTAGTAAATATTTAACAGTTGGCTCTCCAGAAGAAAAATAAACAAACTTGGTTTGTGGTATTTGCCAATTTTCATGGTGCAGATACTCTCACCATGGCCAGTTTCAAGCCACCAACGTCAGCCAGTTAACAAAATGGCTAAAAATTTAATAATTGGCTCTTGAAAGCAGGTTTGAGTCAGCTCCAGCACACCACTGCTTCAAACATGTTATTTCTTCTTCATTCTCTGTAGGGGGTTGAATAGTGTCTCCTCCAAAATAATGTTTACTCAGAACTTCAGAATGTGACATTGTTTGGAAATAGCATCTTTGAAGATGTAGTTAAGGATCTCAGATGGAATCATCCTAGATTGAGAATGGGCCCTAAATTCAATTACCTTATTACCTTGTAAGAAGAGGAGAGGACATAGAAACACACAAAGAGAGAAGTCCATGTGAAGACAGAGATTAAAATTATGCTGTCACAAGCCAAGGAACACCTGGGGTGACCAGAAGCTGGAAGAGGCAAGAAAGAATTTTTCCCTAGAGGCTTCAGAGAATGCACGGCATTGCTGCATGTTGATTTGTGATTTCTAGCTGCTAGAACTGTGAAAGAACACATTTCTGTTGTTTTAAGCCACTCAGCATATGGTATTTTGTCATGGAAGCCCTAGGAAACTAATACATCCCCCAAATTTGATATTGGGAAATTTCATTTCATCCTTCAAGTTTCAAGTTAAATATCAGCTCCTCACTGAAGCCATTCCTAACTAAATCAGTTCCCCCCATAAATAGCAACATATTATACTTCATAATGAGATTAGATAGACAATAGGTATAATTTTTTTCACCAGTCTGTCTATTCCATTTGACATATGCTCCATGAGGGCAGGGGGGACCTGGTCAATCTTGTCTGCTGCTGGATTCCCAATCCCTAGCAAAGTTCCTGGACTTAATAGGTACTCTTTCTTTGTTCTTGCTCTCTTCTGGATCTCCTTCTTTTTCACTATCTGCTCCTTCTCAGTCTCCTTCGCTGCTTCCTCTTCATCTCCCCAACCATTAAACGTCAGAAAGTTTCACAGCTTAAATCCCCAGATCTCCTCTCTTCTCGATCTACATCCACTTCCTAAGTGATTCCATTTCATTTCATGACTTTTAACTGCCATCTATATCCTGACAAATCCCACATTTATATCTTCCCTAGACAACAGACATGTCTACCCAAAATGTCTACTTGGAATCTCTACTTCTGTGTTCATCCGAATGTTTTACTTCTTAATCTAGATGCAAGTTACAGGTACTGCTATTTTGTGAAAATTCAATGAGCACTTTTCTCTTAGCATGTGATATTCAATTAAAAACTATTTTTAAAGTACAAAAGTAATTAGTGAGTCCAAAAACAAAACTCCTGACCTTGCCCCTTCACCAGCTTCTTGCACCATTTTTCCAATCTTGGTATCCAGCAATTCCGTTTTTCCAGCTGCTCGGGGCAGAAACATTGGAGTTGTCCCTGACTTCTGAAACCCATGCCCATTCTATCAATTCTGTAATTCTGCTCTTCCTTCAGAATATATCCAGACTATGACAACTTCTTACAACTTCCCAGTGCAAGCCACAGTTCTCTTCACCCTTCACCCGCCAGTAGTCTATTCTCAGCACTCAGTCGTGCTGCTCATCAGCTCAACACCTCACAATGACTCACCTCCCACTCAGAGTAAAAGTCCAAGTCCTCTCCTGAGCCCAATCTTATCCCCTCTGCTTTCCCTCTCCCTTGTTCCACATCACCGTCCTTGCTGTTCCTCAAATGTGCCAAGCATAATCCCACTTCAGGGCTTTTTGCACTTGTTATTCTCCCTGCTTAGAATGTTTGTCCCCAAAATATCTGCATAGCTCACTCATTCTCTCCCTTTCTTAAGGTTTCTGCTCAAATGTCACTTTCTCAGTGAGGCATCCTCCTACCGCCCAAATAAAAAATAGTAACATACCTCTCCCTGGAGCTCCCTAACTCCCTTCACTTGTTTTATCTTCCTCCCAAATACTTATTCATTTATTGTCTGTCTGCCCACTAGAGTATAACCTCCATGAGACTGGAGACTTTGTCTATTTTGTTCATAGTTCTATCCCTAGGCCCAGTACCTGGAACATAGTAGGTTCTCAACAAATAAATGGAACAAAGAAGGCAGAATTAACTAAGTGCAAGAATAGATATATAATGAAACAATCTTGAGACTATTAAAGAGGAATGAGCTTACTCTGATTCTGTGAAGGGGTTAGGAATCAATAATTTCTAACAAACAAATTAGTATTAGAATATAATCTTAGCCGGGCTCGGTGGCTCAGCCTGTAATCCCGCGCCTTGGGAGGCTGAGGTGAATGGATTGCCTGAGCCCGCGGGTTCGAGACCCGCCTGGGCAACTTGGCGAGACCTCATCTCTACAATAAAATCAAAAAATTAGCCGGGCGTGGTAGCGCGCCTGTAGTTCCGGCTACTCGGAAGGCTGAGGCGGAAGGATCGCTAGAGCCCAGCAGGGCGAGGCTGCAGTGGCCGGGAGCGGCCACTGCACTCCAGTCTGGGCAACAGAGTGAGACTCCAACTCAAAAAAAAAAAGAATATAATCTTGTAGCCAGGCTTGGTGGCTCAGCCTGTAATCCCGCGCCTTGGGAGGCTGAGATGAGTGGATTGCCTGAGCCTGCGGGCTCGAGACCCGCCCGGGCAACTTGGAGAGACCTCATCTCTACAATAAATCAAAAATTAGCCAGGCGTGGTAGCGCGCGCCTGTAGTTCCAGCTACTTGGAAGGCTGAGGCGGAAGGATCGCCGGAGCCCGGCAGGTCGAGGCTGCGGTGGCCGGGAGCGGCCACTGCACTCGTCTGGGCAACAGAGTGAGACTCCAGCTCAAAAAAAAAGAGAATATAATCTTGTAAAATGAATAGGATTTTCACTTTCTGAGAAAGGATGAAGGGTGTTCCACAATTCTCAAACATGCAAAATTATTATATTAACATTTAAAAATAAAATCCGGCCAGGCTTGATGGCTCAGCCTGTAATTCCAGCACTTTGGGAGACTGAGGTGAGTGGATTGCCTGAACCTGTGGATTCGAGACCAGCCGGGCAACTTGGTGAGACCTAGTTTCTACAATTAATAAAAAATTAGTCGGGCATGGTAGCACGCACCTGTAGTCCCGGCTACTCGGAAGGCTGAGGTGGAAGGATCACCGGAGCCCAGCAGGTCGATGCTGGGGTGGCCGTGAGCGTGTGTGCCACTGCACTCCAACCTGGGCGACGGAGTGAGACTCCAACTCAAAAAAAAAATAAAAATAAAATTCAAAAATAAATAAAAAGAATAAAAGGGATGACATTATAAACCAGAACCTTTCTCTATCAATTGTGAGACTAGTTAAAAATTTAAGGCAACATGTATGACTCTGGATTAAACAATCTCAAGAAACATAACATTCTTAACAAAACTGAAAGAACATTTATAAATAAGTGTATCCTAAACCTAGCACTATAAAAGCACACAAAAATGACTTATTAAATTTTGCATGCGATGGAACATGTAAATAACAAAGCAGCAAATGGAATTTCAACATTTCCTTGCTGTACTACTGTTTGTAGGAAAAGAAACAAAATATAGTACTGAATGAATCTAAAGTAAAACTCATTTGATAAAAGTATCACCTCAAAATTGAACAATGTTTGGGTGGCCAAAGAGGTTAAAAACAAACGTAGCCTTGCTCAGAAGACAAAGCCCTACATTCTGATAGTCTAGTATTGGTTTTGCCACTTATTCATTTGGGCAAGTCACTGGGCTTTATTTGATCCATACTACTTACAAAGTCAATTCCTGCTCTCATGTTCTATCTGTAGGAGGTAATGCACGTGGGATTAAATCAAGCGGTCACTACAGAAGCTTAAATGTTTGGAAATGCTAGTACATAAAATCATACACTTTCCCAAGGTAATCTGAGATTCAGGAGGAAGTTACGTGAATTGGTACAGATTCTGATTTTTGACGTGCCTATGACCTTACAACATGGGATTATTGTTTTTCCTACTATATTCTCCTGCAATAAGCCATGGAGTGTGCCCATCAATCATTCGAGTTTTAAAATAATCAGTTCATAAACTCTGTAAATAGGCTGTGAATCTGAGAGCCCCTCTAAGATTCAAATAAATTAAATGCCTACACTCAATGAACAAGCAAATTATGAGCATTCTTTTGTTCTCCTAGTCCATACTCATGGAACAGCAGCGGGAAAGGGGGAAAAAAACAAACACTTCTTCATCTTCTGTCCCTACAAGTTCCCTTCCTCACTGGTATTGAATCAAGCAAAGGATTATTATTCAAGTTGACACTTACTGCTTCTCTTTCCTTCTGCTTAGAGGGTAGCACATGCAGCAACCTGAAACCTGACCTCAGACACTGGTCTCTATGTGACCCATGAACCCAGCCTGGGACAATTTGGTTATACACATTCATGAATCATGCAGCTCTCACTTTCCCCTGTCACAGCTGGTTAACCTCAGGGAATTGCCATGGGAATGCTCTTACCCCATCAAGTGCTCACAAGATCCAGCGGAGATACTATGTACCTGCCCCAATTGAATTCCTGGGAAAGTGCTTCTCTTTTTTCCCCCAGCCTCTGTCCCAGGGAGAGGAAGACTTTTTTGTGCCCCCTATGTTCCTCAAGCTTGCACATCTGTGATGAATTCCTAACCCAGGAAACATATGTCCCAGCTTTCCAAATGTTTAGATTTGAACTGGGGTCTTTGAAACCTAGAGATTTCCTCATTATTATATTAGCTTAGGAATTCCAAATATTTTAACCCCGCGTACTGCAGGGGTAACTCTGAAACAGAGAAAAGGAACTTCCTGGATGCTAGTGAACCCAAGTCATGTCAGTGACTTCAGTGTGCTGAGGACTCATTCTAGAAATTCCAGTGGTGCTTCTGGAGGGCTGCTAGTGCAAAAGAAGACCCTGATGATCCGCAGTTCCCTGACATTGCCTGGATCTGGTAATACTTGGCAAACTCTGAATCTTTTGTTGTTTGAGTTAGGAACATACTTGGAAAAATGCACCATTTAGCTCTCAAACAGAATGATGTAAGCTCGAAATAGCTCCCATGACAGTCTGTCTCAGAAAAAAAAAAATTTCACAGAAATATTCAGGGATTCCATTTTAAAAAATTCTTGTAAGCCAGCAAGAACTGCACACAGAAGAAATTAGAAAGAAAAAAAAGCGTGGAAAAACCTCCTTTAAAAGGCACTCCCAAGAAACTTAATTTAATGTCCCTAAAAAAAAAAATGAGCACCATCCATTGCAACCAGAGATCTGCTGGAGAAGAGAAGGTCAGGCTTTGGGGAAACTTCAATTCACTTTGGAAACATAACACAGGCCAGGCATGGTGACTCATGCCTGTAATTCCAGCACTTTGGGAAACCAAAGCAGGAGGATCACTTGAGGCCATGAGTTCAAGATCAGCCTGGGAAACATAGAAAGACCTTGTCTCTACCAAAAAAAAATGTTTTTAATTAACCAGGCATGGTGGCACAGGCCTGTGGTCCCAGCTACTCTGGATGCTGAGGCAGGAGGATCACTTGAGCTAAGGAGTTCAAGGTTACAGTGAGCTATGATGGTGCCCCTGCACTCCAGCCGAGGTGACAGATCAAGACCCTGTCTCAATCAATCAATAATAATAGAAACATAACACAAACATCAATATCAGTGGCGTAGGTATTTACTTAAGCTCATTGGCATCAATTGGTATAAACTGAACTGAGATTTAAGAGCCCCAGACAAATATTCAATGGCAACTTTCTCAGCAAATGGGACTAAACAAGTCTTTGGGAAACCACCTAACACTCTCACACTCATGAAGACTCTGTAAAAACTAGAGTACATTTGTCAGGCCATTTCTGAATTCACAGAGTTTCACTGATACTTGGATCAACAAAAATTTTTAGAAATCAGAAACACAAATCCATGTCTGGAGAATTCTTTGTCTACAGACAAGTGTCCAACAACTGTAGGCCACCAGGGACGATGGATGGTGGACTGTGAACTTCATTGGAATTTCACAGAGAAAACAGCAAACCAGATTATTTTCTTCCCCCATGACGCAGACCTTGAGAACATTATCTTGCCACTCACTCTTAAAACGCCAGAGAAGAAGTGATGACAGTAGTTCATGGGTAGCAATAGGGTTTGAGAAGAGAAAGAGAAGGTATGGGTACAGGTAACAGAAGAAACAAACAAAGGCAGTATTCCCAAATCTATTTTTACACATCAAGTTTCTTAACTCCAAAGCTAGGCATGTGAGAATTCATTGAAAAGTAGAAAACGACCTATTCCCCCACCAGATCATAAATTCCAGGAAATGCCAGCCTCTTTGATTATTATGGCCCATATGCCATGAATTCATTAAAACACAGACCTGTTTAAGTTACAGGAAGCACAGCTTTAGCTTTATGGAATGAGCACCAGACTGAGGCCTGGCTTGACTGTTCTCTCTTAAGTGATGCTAGGTAATGTGCTTAACCTTTCTCTGTGTTCTAACTCTCCAACTGTAAGAAGAGAAGGAGAGAGAGAGGGAAAGGGAGAGGGAGAGGGAGAAGAAGAAGGAGAAGGAGACAGAGAGAGAGAGAAAGAGAGGGAGAGGAGGAGGATGAAGAAAAAATTCTCCATTTTTCTTTTTATTCAGGGATGCTGTGAGTATTGACAAATGGCATCCTTAGAACACTGAGAGGCTTCTGGAAGTCATTCCCCTTAATGCCACTAACATTAGCTGTTGCTGCTGTGGGGCATCTCTCAGAGCTGCATGCCTGGAACTTGGCTCATATCCCTATAGGATCCCACAGTGCCTGGGATGTTGACAGAGGTTCACACTACAAACTTCCTCCTTCAATAAGTCCCACTTGTAAATGATGGTTCATTGGTATTCTCTGATGCTCCGTGTGTAGGAGGTAGAAGCTGACTGCTTATTTTTAAAATAATTTCCTAAGAGGGATTTTTTAAAAATATCAAAGCATTTTAACTGGGGAAAGGAATGAAAGGGAAGCATATCATTCAGTGCTAAATAGATTGATTCATTTATTCATTCTACAAACTTTCATGGAGCAGCTCCAATGTGCCAGAAACTCTGCGAGACTCCGGAGATGCAAAGCCAATTGGGGCAGGGCTCTGACCTCAGGGAGCTTATAATGTCACCAGAGAGACAGATGAATGAGCCTGTGATCCTAATACTATGCTGAGGGTAAGAGCTTGTGCTTACAAGAGTTCATTTTGGCTACATACATACAGTACTAGGGTTCCCAGAGCAGGGCTTGCCTTGAGCTGGATTGTGAAGACATATAGGAATTAGATTGAGAAGATGGAAAGGGTATTCCAGGAAGAAGGACCAGCATCTGCAAGCATTTCTTACATCAAGAAATATTAAATGAGATAATGTATGAGGAGCACCTAAAGAAAAGTAGACATTCATTGAAACAAATGTGGGTGGTGGTCAGTGAGAGAGCCAAAGAGCCAGGCAGTTGGTGGTGCTGTCCTAAGTAGCTTGCCTCATCCACAAGGCCTGATTCTTTGGCTGTAAGAGGAAGAGGCAGGGTGGATGGAGTGACACACACAGGTTTCCAATCTTGCCCCTCCCATGCTCACCTTCCACCCTCAGACCTCCAACTGCAGTTCCTGCCTGAACCCCGCATAGGTAAAGAAAAAGTGACAGTGTTGGATATGCTTTTATCAGAATCACTGATCTGACAAGGTGCTGTGAGAAGCTGAGGACTGAATTGTGTTTAGATTCACAACTATAGAACTTGAAAATGTGTGAGACGCCTGGGCGGTGTGAGGACCCTTAGCTAAAGAGATGCAGTCCCCTCTGGATACCGGGGTGTGAGATCTTAGAGCAGGTGCTTTGGTGGCTTGGAACAGTTACCTGCTGAAAACACTAAGGATAACCAACGTTTATTGAGCTCGCACTAAATGTCAGGCACTATGATTCTCCGAGGTTATCCTGATGGCCAAGAAATGACCTCTGAGAAATTAGCCATTGAAAATGCAAGAAAAAAGCAAGCTCTTGCCAACTCTAATTAGCACGTGAGGTTTTTTGTTAGTATTTTAAGGATAGTCGTTTCTCATAGTTCGGCAGCATGGAAAAGACATTTAGACCAAAGACAATCATGTGGAAGATCTTTTTTCTCACAATTTGAGACGCTTAGAAAAGCCAGGTGTCTGCTGCCCCCATGTGGCCACAGTCATCTTTTGCAGCCCCAAGGAAGTACATTTCATAGGCTTTTAACAAAACAGAAGTGTGAAATTGAGAATTTGGATGGAAAAGACTATTTTATGTAAGAGATTTCTCCTTTTCCATGTCCCTAGGAAAATTTCATGACAAAAACTGAAAAGAAAATTAAGTTTTTCCAAGACAGCCTAGGAGATCCCAGTGGTAAACTCTGGTTTATCCTTTTTGAATTGAAGGCCCTTGTCCTAAACTCCATACACTTCTTCAGTGTCCAAACTGTTAAAAGTTCACTTGCAGGAATTCAGTAAACCAATTCCGGAAGCTACTTCAACAAATGTCTTATCCAAACACTGTGAGAGTTGTGAAGAATTTCAATTAAATTTCACATTGATTATTTTCAGGTCTTCAACTATCCTCTCCACACTACCCACACTCCTTAAAAATCTGGCACAGAGTAAGCTTAGGCAAGCAAATACATTTGCTCTTCTCACAAAGGCTAATAACTACTAGATCAAATTCTTCCCCCATATTGATTGTATTTCCCTTTTCTGGAACATCTACTTTGTTCTTTCCACCACACCAATTCCTTCTACTCTAGGAAATTTCTATACAGAAATTCATCTTTTCTGCAAAACCTTCCCAGGCTCCACTGAGAAAACTTCGTCAAGCTGATGATTTCATCATCTTCCATCTGGAGGAGAAAGAAAGACAGATAGAAAGAGACAAAGTTGACTGGGAAGACTTTGCTATTTACATACTTACCTATAAACTACTCAAAAGCAAGGATTGCACCTAATGTTTCCAATTTTGCTTTCTCTTACACTATTACAATTGTGTGTGTGTGTGTGTGTGTGTGTGTGTGTGTGTGTGTGTGTGTGTGTGTATGCGCGCGCGTGCGCGTATGCATGCTTAATAATGAGAGGAGTTCAGAACACCGCCCTTTCCAAGAAGAATTTTGGACTTTGGGAGTGAGATCAGGCATGAACCATAATGAGAAAGAAAACTACAACACATTGAATACATGTCTATAAATGAAATTCACTCAAAACATTGCATTTCTTTGCAGCTATGTCTGTCCCCTCTGTTAAACGCCAGGCCCCTTGTACTTTGTGGGTACAAATCATACTTGATTTGACTTTTTTTTTTTTTTTTGAGTTGGAGTCTCACTCTGTCACCCAGACTGGAGTGCAGTGGCCGCTCCCGGCCACCGCAGCCTTGACCTGCTGGGCTCCGCGATCCTTCCGCCTCAGCCTTCCGGGTAGCCGGAATTACAGGCATGCGCTACCACGCCCGGGTGATTTTTTGATTTATTGTAGAGATGAGGTTTTGCTGCCCAGGCGGGTCTCGAACCCGCGGGCTCAGGCAATCCACTCACCTCAGCCTCCGAAAGGCGCGGGATTACAGGCTGAGCCACCGAGCCCGGCTTGATTTGACTTTTTAAAAAACAGATTTATCTATGGATAACTTATATGCCACAAAATTCACCCAATTCAAGTGTACAAATTAATGATTTTTAGTAAATTTATAGAAATTATCAACACAATCCAGTTTGCAATCCCCACCCCTACTCCCAGCACCAGGTGACAGTTAAATTGCTTTCTCCCCCTATAGATTTCCCTATTCTGGACATTTCATGTAAATGAAATCATACAATATGTGGTCTTTTGCTTCAGGCTTCTTTCCATTAGTATAGTATTTTTGAGGTTCCTCTATGTTATAGCATGCATCAGTACTTCATTCTTTTTTATTGTGGAATAATAGTCCCATAGAACAATATTCCATGGTATGGATATAACACATTTTTAACCATTTATCAGTTGATGGACATTTGGATTCTTTGCACATTTTGGCTATGATGAGTTATGTTTCCATGGACATTGCTGTACAAGTTTTTGTGTGTTATGTTTTCATTTCTCTTCAGTAGATATTTAGAGAATTGCTGGATTTATGGTAACTTTATTTAAGAAACGGCCAGACTGTCTTTTTTAATTGGCTACCCCATTTTACAATCCCACCAGCAATGTATGAAGGTTCTAATTTCTCCACATCTTTACCATTATTCTAATGGGTACGAAGTGGAGGCTCATTATGGTTTTTATTTGCATTTTCCTAAAGATTAATAATGTAGAACACCTTTTCTTTTGGTTATTGGTTATTTGTATATCTTCTTTGGTGAAATGTGTATTCAAAGCTTTTATCTTTTTTGCCTTGAATTCCTATTTTATTGTGACAATATAAATAACAGATCTTTTACCTACTTTTTTGTTGTTTTATTATTTTTTTATTATAAAGATGTGGGGTACGATTCAGGGTTAGGTATACAAACACTGATTATGCAGGTACCCTTGTTGATGAGGTATGCCCCTCCTTCCCCGAGCAGTTTCCCTCAACTGCCAATCCCACCCCCCATCTCCATGACAGTTTCCCATTACTGCCAAAAGCTTTCTTATAGTATTATAATTGTTCAAGGTCTGCTTATGAATGAGAACATATGGTACTCTGTTCTTCATTTCTGTGATAGATCACTGAGTATGGTTGACTCCAAATCCATACAAGTTGCTGTGAAGTCCATATATTTGTCCTTCTTTATGGCTGCATAATATTCCACTGTGTATATGTACCACATTTTCTTTATCCAGTCCAGCTTCGATGGGCAACATGGTTGGTTCATGTTTTTGCTATTGTGAATAGAGCTGCAACAGACATACGTGTGCAGGTATCTTTTTGGTAGAATGATTTGAGTTCCTCCAGGTATATTCCTAATAGAGGAATTGCTGGGTCATATGGAAGGTCAATTTCTAGTTCTTTCAGGAATCGCCACACTGTCTTCCAAAGAAGTTGCACTAGTTTGCATTCCCACCGGCAGTGTAGAAGCGTTCCTTTTTCTCTACATCCTCACCAGCATCTGTTGCTGTTTGTTTTATTAATGATGACCATTCTTACTGGGGTTAGGTGATATCTCAATGTGATTTTGATTTGCATTTCTCTGATGATGAGTGAGGCTGAGCACTTTTTCATATGTCTGTTAACTGCCCATATATCTTCTTCTGAGAAGCGACTATTCATGTCTTTTGCCCATTTTTAAAGGGGCTGTTTGTTTCTTTCCTTTCGGCGCGTTTGAGTTCCTTGTAGATCCTAGATGTTAGGCCTTTGTCAGATATACAGTTGGCAAATATTTTTTCCCATTCTGTGGGCTGTCTCCCTGCTCTCTTGATGGTTTCTTTTGCTTTGCAGAAGCTCATTAATTTGATGAGGTCCCACTTGTCTTATTTCTTAAGGTATTGGCCTTTAGGGTTCTGAATACAATTACTTCCCAGTTCCAATTTCCATAAGGGTGCCTCCTGCGTTTTCTGTGATTCTTATAGTTTGAGGTTTTACGTTTAGGTCTTTGATCCATTTAGATTGATTTTTGTGTATAGTGATATGTAGGGGTCCTGTTTCAGTCTTCTGCATGTGGTCAGCCAGCTTTCCCAGCACCATTTACTGAATAGGTTCTCCTCTTCCCAGTAGTTGTTGTTGGAGGGTTTGTCAAAGATGAGTTGGTTAAGGAATTGAGGCTTTGCTTCCAGAATCTCTATCCTGTTCCATTGGTTTATGTGCCTGTTCTTGCACCAATACCAGGCTGTTTTGATTACTGTAGCCTTATAGTAAAGTTTGAAGACTGGAAGTCTGGAAGGATACTTTTGGCTATTCGTGGTCATTCATGTTTCCATATGAATTTCTGTATTGTCATTTCTGGGTCTGAGAAGAATGATGTTAGTAACTTAATGGGTATTGCATTGAAACTGTAGATCACCTTTGGTAGGATGGACATCTTAACAATGTTGATTCTTCCTATCCATGAACATGGAATATTTTTCCAATTTTTGTGTCTTCTTGGATTTCTTTGAGCAGCATTTTGTAGTTCTCATTGTAAAGATCTTTCACTTCTCTGGTTAGGAAGATGCCGAGGTATTTCTTTCTTTTTGTGTGTGTGGCTATTGTGAATGGGATTATGCTTTTAATTTGGGTCTTTGCCTGCTTATTGTTGGTGTATAGGAATGCAACTGTCTTTTGCACATTTACTTTGTTCCCTGAGACTTTGCCAAAGTCCTTTATCAGTGCAAGCAGATTTTTGACAGATTCTCTTGGATTTTCAAGGTATATGATCATATCATCAGCAAAGAGGGATAACTTGACTTCCTCTTTTCCTATTTGGATACCCCTGATTTCCTTCTCTCATCTAACTGCCCTAGCTAGGACTTCCAACACAATGCTGAATTGGAAAGGTGAGAGTGAGCAGACTTTTCTTGTTCCAGTTTTCAGGGGAAATGTTTCTAACTTCTGTCCATTTCACAATATGTTAGCTGTGGGTTTATCATAGATGGCACTTACTATTTTGAGTTATGTTCCTTCTATACCTAGGTGTTTGAGGGTTTTTATCAAGAAGGGATGCTGGATTTTATCAAAAGCTTTTTCTGCATCTAATGAGATAATCATGTTTAACCAACGTTTTTAAATCGAGTTGCTTGTCTTCTTATTGTGGAGCTGCAAGAGTTCTTTCTACAGTCTAGATATGGGTCCTTTACCAAAAATATGATTTGAAATATTTTTTTTTTTGGTCTGTGGATTGTCTTTTCATTTTCTTAATAATATCTTTTGAAGCACTAAAGTCTTATAATTTTGATGAAGTCCAACTTATCAGTTTGTTATTTTGTGTATTATGTGTTTGGTATATATCTAAGAGATTTTTTACTTAACCCAAGGTTACCAAGTGTTAGTCTGGTTTGTGCTGCTATAACAGAATATCTAAGACTAGGTAATTTCTTTAAAAAAAACCAGACATTTATTTCTCAAAGTTCTGGGGGCTAGAAAGTCCAAGATCAAGGCATCAGAAGGTATGGTATCTGGTGAGGGTCCAATATCTGCTTCCAAGGTGACTCCTTGAATGCTGCATCCTCCAGAGGGTGCGAACACTGTTCCTCACATGGCGTGAGAGCAGAAGACCAAAAAGAGAGCACTAACTTCTGAAAGTCTTTTAAAAAGGCAATAAACCCACCTCTGAAGGTGGAGCCCTTATGACCTAATCACCTCCTAAGGGCTCCACTTTCCTATACCATTAGGTTGGCAATTAAATTTCAATATGAGCTTTGGAGAGGAAGATCATTCAAACCATAGCTTCCCATTACTGGTCCCCCAAAACACGTCGTTCTCATATGCAGAATACATACAGTCAATCCCAAGCGTCCCCAAAATCTTAATTTATTCTAGCACCAACTTGTAAGTCCAAAATTCAGAGTCTCATCTAAATCAGATATGGGTGAGACTCAATACACGACTCATCTTGAGGCACATTCCTTTCAACAGTGAGCCTGTGAAATCAAACATGTTAGATACCTCCAAAATGCAATAGAATAGACATTCCCATTCCAAAAGAGAGAAATGAACAATAAGAAAGGAGTAACTGGTCCCAACCAAGTAAATTCAAAACCCAACAGGGTGAACAATATCAAATCTTAAGGTTCCAAAATAATCTTTCTTGATTCCATATCCCACCTTTTGGGCACACTGGGTGAGCTTTGTGTCCCCAAGGCCTCAGGCAGCCCCACCTCCATAGCTTTGCTGGGCTCGGCTCATGCAGAAGCTCTCATGGTTGAAGACTTGTGCCTGCAACTGTCCTAGGTTAAGGCAGCATGCTAGTGATTCCACAATTCTGAGGTATCTGCAGCTGCCCTGAACCCACAGTTCCACTGGGCATTGTCCTAGTGGGGACTCTCTGCAGTAGCTCTGCCCCTGTGACAAGTTTCTGCCGGGGTCCCCAGGTTGTTTGTGACATCCTTTGAAATTTAAGTGGAGAAGGCCATGGCCCCATAGTTCTTGCATTCTGCATGCCTGAAGAATTAGCACCAGGTGGATGGCGCCAAGGCTCACCACTTGCATCCCCCAGAGGAGCAGGTTGAAACTCACCTGCTTGAGCCACAGCTGGGGCAGCCAAGGAGTGCTGCACTGAAATGAAGGATGCAAACACTTGAGGTGGCACAGGGCAGCAAATGTTGAGGTCCCATGGGCTTTTTTCTCCCATGGGACCTTCTTGCTCTCAAGGTCCTAGTGCTTTGAACCTGTGATGGCAGCCTTGAAGATCTCCAAAATGACTTCTGGGTCATTCTTCATTATCTTGATGACTAGCTTCCTTCTATTCATATTAACCTTATCAAATGGTCCCTTGGCCATACCTTTGATTTCCTCTCCTAAACATGTCTTTTCATTTACATGGCCAGCCTGGGAATTTTCCAAATTATCTTGTTCTGCTTCCCATTTAATTATAAATTCCATCTTTAAATAATTTCTTTCTTCTTGCATCTTATATGCAATTAAAAGTAGCCATGCAGCACCCTGAATACTTTGCTGCCTCAATATTTCTTCTGCCAGACCCTAGTTAATTGTTCTTAAGCTCTGCCTTCCACAAAATCCACATGAATGGTACAATATAGCCAAGTTCTTTGCCATTTTATAACAAGGTTGGCCTTTACTCCAGTTTCCAATACCTTATCCTTCATTTCCGAGACCTTTCCAGAATGGCCTTTATCATCTGTATTTCTACCAACACTCTAATCATAATCACTTAAGTAATCTTTAGGAAGTTTCAGACTGGCCAGGCATAGTGGTTCACACCTGTAATCCCAGCACTTTGGGAAGCTGAGGCAAGAGGATTGCCTGAACCCAAGGGTTCAAGACCAGCTTGGACAGCTTGGCAAGACCTTGTCTCTACAATAAATAAAAAATAAAATAGCTGGACGTGGTGGTGCATGCCTGTGTTTCCTGCTACGTGGAAGGCTGAGGTGGTAGGATTGCCTGAGCCCAGTAGGTCGAAGCTGTGGTGGCTATGAGCATGCTACAGTACTCTAGCCTTGGCAACAGAGTGAGACTCTGACTCAATCAATCAATCAGTTGATGTTTCAGACTTTCTCTATAGCTCCCCTCTTCTTCTGAGCCCTCAGCAGAATCACTCTTAACACTCTGTTCATGGCAATACAGGTTTTTTCTAGGCTGTTCTCCCAATTCTTCCAGCCTCTACCTAGTATTCAATTCCAAAGTCACCTCCACATTTCCAGGTATTGTAGTAGCAGTGCAGCTTTTCAGTTTCAAAATCTGTATTAGTCATGGTTCTCCAGAGAAACAGAACCAATAGATAGATAGGTAGATTGGTAGATAGATGGATGGTTGATAGATAAGAATTTATTAAGGATATTGGCTCATATGATTATAGAGGCTGAGAGGTCCTGCAATAGGCAATCTGCAGGCTGGAGAACCAGGAAGGCTCAGTACAAGTCTGAAGACCTCAGAACCAAGGAAACCAATGGTATACTCCCAAGTCTGAGACCAACTTCCTGAGAAACTGGGAGGTTACTTGTGCAAGTCCCAGAGTCAAAAGATTAAAAAACCTGGAGTTTTGACGTCCAAGGGCAGAAAAAGAAGGATGTCCCAGATCCATGAGACGGAGAGAGCAAATTTTGCTTTCTTCTGTCTTTTTGTTCTATCTGGGCCCCTAGTCAATTGAATGGTGCCCACCCCATTGACGTTGATCTTCCTCACTCAGCCCACTGACTCACACACCAATCTTCTCTGGAAACACCCTCACAGACGCACCCAGAAATAATGCTTTACTAGTTATCTAGGTATCCCTTTATCTAGTCAAGTTGACACCCAAAATTAGCCATTACACCATGGTTTTCTCCTATGTTTTTCTCTAAAAGTTTTATAATTTTAGCACTTACATTTAGGTCTTTGACCCACTTTAAGTGAATTTTTGTGTATGGTGTGAAGTAAGGGTACAAATTCATCCTTTTTCATGTGGACATACAATTGTCCCAGCACCATCACTGAAAAGACTATCCTTTCTCCACTGAATTGTCTTGATACCTTTGCCAAGAATCAACTGATCATAAATGTAAGGGTTTATTTTTGAACTCTCAAATCTGTACCATCAACTATCCTCATGACAATACCACACTGTTATTTTTTCTTGTTTTTAGAATTTTTTTTTTATCAGAGTCTCACTCTATCACCCAGGCTGGTATGCAGTGTCACACCTATGGCCACCACAACCTTGACCTGCTGGGCTCAGGTGATCCTTCAGCCTCAGCCTTCCAAGTAGCTGGGACTACAGGCATGCGCCACCATGCCCAGCTAATTTTTTTAAATCAGCAAGTGAAAGTCCTTCAACTTTTTTTTTCAAAAATGCCTTTGTTATCCTGGGTCATTTTTAAATCAGCTTGTAAATTTCTGAAATAAAAAGTTTTGTTGGGATTTTTAAAATAAGGATTGAGTTGAATCTATAGATCTATTTGGTATCTGTATCCATCTATAGATCACATGGTCTGAAAATAAAAACAGTTTTACTTCTTCCTTTCCAATCTAGGTGTCTTTAACTATTTTCCTTGTCACACTGGCTAGAACATCCAGCTCAATATTGAATAAAAGTGGCAACAGTGAACATCTTTGCCTTGTTCATAATTTAGGGAAAGCATTCAGTCTTTCACCATTAAGTATAATTTCGCCATGGATTTTTCATGCCATTTATCTAGTTGAAGAAGTTTCCTCCTATTGTTAGTTTCCTGAGATGTTTTGGGTTTGTTTCTTTATTTGCCTTAATCATGAATGGGTGTTGAATTTCATTAAAATTTTTTTCTGCATCTGTTGGAATGATCATGCAATTTAACCCGTTATCCCACTAACATGTCTTATTATATTGATTTTTCATTCTTGAGATAAATTTTACTTGGCTATAGTGTATGATTTTTTATATGTTGCTAGATTTAGTTTGCTAGTAGTTTGTTGAGGATTATGTCTACGTTCATGAAGGATATCTGTCAGTATTTATTTATTTATTGTGATGTCTAGCTTTGGTATCAGAATAATACTGGTCTCATAAAATAAGTTGAGAAATGCTCCCTTCTCTGTTTTCTGGAAGATTGTGAGAATCAATGTTAATTCTTCTTTAAATGTTACATAGAATTCACTGGTGAAAACTTCTGAGCCTGGACTTTTCTTTCTGGACAGAAGTTTAATTATGAATTCAATGTTTTATTATAGTCCTATTCAGAGTCTCTATTTCTACACGAATCATTTTTGATAATTTGTGTATTTCTAGCAATTTCTCCATTTAATCTATATTATCTTTAAATTCCTCTGGTGAATTGCTTTACTATATTGTTTAAAGTTATTTTCTTAGTTGTTGCTCTAGGGATTACAATATGCATCTTAACTTGTTACTACCTGCTTCATATTAATACTAACTAATTTTTGGTAAAATATAAAAAAATGTGCATTAATGCAGTATATATCCACTTCCCCCCACACACACACATTCTGTAGCATTATTTTCATATATATTACATCTTTGTATGTTATAAGCATAAAAATATTTTATAATAATTATTTTAGACAATCTTATATATTTTACATCTGCTAAGAGAAAACAGAGTTTAATATGGTGGCTCTTGCCTGTAATCCCAGTACTTTGGAAGGCCAAGACAGGAGGATCACTTGAGGCCAGGAGTCTGAGACCAGCCTTAGCAACATAACAAGATGTCGTCTCTACACAAAATTTTAAAATAAAAATAGGCTGGGCATGGTGGTTCATGCCTGTAATCACAGCACTTTGAGAGGCCGTGGCGGAAAGATCACTTAAGCCCAGGAGTTTGATACCAGCCTAGGCTACACAGCAAGACCCCTGTCTCTACAAAAAATAAAAATAAAAAATAGCCAGGCATGGTGGCACATGCCTGTAGTCCTAGCTACATGGGAGGCTGAGGTAGAAGGATCATCTGAGCGGTAATCATGCCACTGCACTCCAGCCTTGGCAACAGAGTGAGATCCCTGACTCAAAACTAATAATAAATAAATAAATAAAAGTTGAAATGTAAGTAACAAAATTTTTAGAAATAAAATATAATATATTTAAACAGTATTGTATATTTACCTACATATTTATCTTTACTGGAGTTTTTTATTTCTTTGAGTGAATAAGAGTTACCATATAGTGTCATTTCCTGTCAGTCTACAGAATTTCATTATTTCTAGAAAAACATATCTGTCTATGAAGAATAAGATTACTTTGGCTTTACAAAATACTGGATAACCAGCACAGAGGCAGGTACAAGTATAAAATGGGAAGGGCACAAATATTTTATTTGTATCCCATTAACTCCTGGTGCATTCATATTTTCATGTGATATCTATACATATTTTGGAAAATGCAACTGTGAAGTGGCTAACAAGTCCCTGGATTATCAGCCCCTCATCCTCTTCCAATCTATGTGAAAGTAGGTTGGAGATTTCTTTTTTAAAAAGAATTTCTGAAAGAAAATCTTGTAGTAGAGAGCACTTTGTCACTCTGCTATTACATCACCACTACTACCTCAAGCTAAGAGAGGGGAGCTCAAGATAACTCAGAATAATGGTGGGTGCCTTATGTATGGGGAGACTGACGTCTGTCTCTGCCCCAGCCACTGAGCTATAGAAAGGTATAAGCCCACCTAATCCTGTCCCCAGAGTACAGCTTGAGCAAGTTTTTGGTAAAGCTTGCCATGTGTCCTCAGGGTTTTGAAATGTAGGTGAGGATAGAGACTGATGACTGCTCCTACCTGGATAAACCTGTAAAGAGGAGGCTGCTGTAGCAGCCTGACATGGCAAGGTGAGGAAAGAGAGCAACTGTCCAGACAGTGTGTACATCCAGAGTTTGGTGGGGGGAAGGGTGCATGGGTTTTCTCGGAAGCCAGGTAAATGTTACAGAAGGCAGCCAGCAGGAGAATCTTCAAAAATCTTAACTGAAATGGACAGCCTGTCAGGTGAGGAAGCTGGTGCCAGGAGTAACTCCTGTGGTAGAAACTGAGGCAGTAAGTAATTGAGCTAAGAAGTATTTACAAATTCAGTGTTCTTGGGTTCTTAGGACCATCAGAACACCCCTATATTCTCTCCTCTACGCTTCTGCATTGCTGCTAAACCAGAAGCTCCTGGGAATGTTTGTCACCTTGTTTTTTGCTCAAAATGAAGTCTGAAATGTTTTCCTTTGTTGTTAGAATGGTTCCACTTTAAAGATATTACTTAGGAAGATAAAAACATTACAGTGTCATCATTACCTTGCCCTGACCTGCTATTCCAATACTGACTTGTTAAAGAAAACTGACCAGTTGGGTTGCAGAATGCCCCATATTCTGTATCATTTGATTGTTTCCTGTGATGTCATCGAACCTTTCCTTTATTTCCTGCATCTTCTGTAGACTTGAAGTTAGGCCTACAGGCTTGATCAGCTTCAGGTTAAGCATTTTTAATAATACTTAACAATGACCAAGAATGCTTTATAGACAACATTGTGCAACCACTTTATTTATTTATTTATTTTTGAATCGGAATATCACTCTGTCTCCCAGGCTGGAGTGCAGCCTCGACCTGCCAGGCTCAGGTGATCCTTCTGCCTCAGCCTTCCAACCACTTTAATGATGCTAAGTTTTCTAATTAGCAAGTAATTTGTGGAGTGACATTTTGGTTCTATGTTAGCATTCTATTCCAAAACAACTTTTTATTGAATGTTTTTAACTTCCTTTGAGGATCTTTGCTTGAATCAATTATTACAGTGAGGCTTGCAAAATAGTGATTTACTAATTATATAATTCTTTTAAAATTATATAATTTTTTCTGTATCTATTCATTGGAATTCTTCTATAAATGATTGCTGTAGTGAATACTGTAGTGCTCTGCTTAGATCTCCTCTTCAGAGTCAACATGTCAACCTCTATCTTCTGGAAAAACCTGACCTCATAACTACATCCTTTACTATGAACTGCTCTCAACTGCAGGGAACTGCCTCACTCAAGGTTACCCACCCCTCACACCCTTCAGGAAACAGGCATTTGTCTATAAGTATCTGGTGTAGAATAACAAGTCGTGCGTGGCTTAATGACAGGGATGTGCTCTGAGAAATTCATTGTTAGACAATTTTATCGATGGGCAAACATCATAGAGTATACTTCCACAAACCTAGATATCATAGCCTACTATACACCTAGGCTATATGATATAGCCTATTGCTAGGCTACAAACTTGAACAGCATATGACAGTACTGAATACTGTAGGCAATTGTAACACAATGCTAAGTATTTGTGTATCTAAACACATATAAACATAGAAAAGGTAGCCGGGCTCGGTGTCTCAGCCTGTAATCCCGCACTTTGGGAGGCCAAAGTGAGTGAATTGCCTGAGCCCGCAGGTTCGAGATCCACCTGGGCAACTTGGCGAGACCTCATCTCTACAATAAATCAAAAAAAATTAGCCGGGCGTGGTAGCGCGCGCCTGTAGCTCCAGTTACTTGGAAGGCTGAGCAGAAGGATCGTCAGAGCCCAGCAGGTCGAGGCTGCGGTGGCCCGGAGCGGCCACTGCACTCCAGTCTGGGCGACAGAGGGAGACTCCAACTCAAAAAAAAAAAAGTAATGCATCACACTGGGACGTTATGACAGCTACGATGCCACTAGAGGACAGGAATTTTTCAGCTCCATTATAACCTTATCAAATCACAGTCCTATATGCAGTCCAATGTTGACCAAAACATTGTCATGCAGCACATGACTGTACAAAGGTCCAGCCCACTCTCCTCAATTTCAGACAACTTTGAAGGGCCATCCCAGTTCCAAAGTTCCCTATAGATTGTCTGAGGCCTCAGTTGTAACTGCGTTGTAGGTCAGTTTCTCTCTCTGTCCAATGCTGTCTTCCTTGCCCTCTTACAGATGTTTTCCACAGATCTCTCCTTAATTAAACTTTTGTATCCAATTCTCCATCTTAGAGTCTGTTAACATGAAACCCATTCTAAAACAATAAGACAAAAAGCTTTCTTCTTTTTTCCTTGTAACCTTTCCTTTTTATGGCTATGAACTTATGAACTTTTATTTATCTAATGTGTTACAATAAATTGCAGTCATTATTCTTTTTGGTGTTCAAATAATCTCAGTTGTGGCCAGTAAAGGCCCTTCATGATGCCTCCTATGTCCTTTAGACATGCTCTATTAGTCTTTAAGTGCTTCCTTGCTTTTTAGCACAATAAGACAGCCCATGATCACCATGTATTCTTCTACTCCCAGGCCCAGAATTAGTTCCCTCTGAGTGGGAATGGCAGTTAGAAATCAGGATCCAGGCACTAGGGGTAAATTATTGTGTTTAGTTTCACTTTCTTTTTTTAAATACAAAAATAAAACTTTTTAATTTATTTTATTTTAAAGATGTAGCATACAATTCAGGATTAGGTATACAAGTGGTCATCATACAGGTAAAGTTTGGGCCTCCCTTTGGTCCCCACTTTACCTGGTTTGAGATCAGGTACCCTTATTAATGTTACGTGCCCTCCCGTCCACCCCCAGCATTTAATTTCACTTTGTTTGGGGGGGGGTTGTTGTTGCTGTTGTTTTGTTTTCTTTTGTTTTTTAATCAGAGCCTCACTCTGTCGCCCAGGCTGGAGTGCAGTGGCACGCTCATGGCCACCACGGCCTCAATCTGCTGGGCTCAGGTGAGCCTTCCACTTCAGCCTTCCAAGTAGCTGGAACTACAGGCACATGCTACCACGCCCAATATTTCTTTTTTTTTTGAGTTGGAGTCTCACTCTGTCACCCAGGCTGGAGTGCAGTGGCACACTCACAGCCACCCCAGTGTCGACCTACTGGGCTCAGATGATCCTTCTGCCTCAGCCTTCCAAGTAGCCAGAACTACAGGCGCGCGCTACCACGCCAGGCTAATTTTTTGACTTATTATAAAGATGAGGCCTTGCCAAGTTGCCCATGCTGGTCTCAAAACCATGGGCTCAGGCAAGCCTCTCGCCTCAGCCTCCCAAAATGCTGAGCTTACGGTCTTTAGCCACCATGCCTGGCCTATTTTTTGATTTATTGTAGAGAGGAGGTCTCACCAAATTGCCCAGGCTGGTCTTGAACCCCTGAGTTTAGGCAATCCTCTTGCTTTGGTCTCCCCAAATGCTGGGATTACAGGTTTGAGCCACTGTATTCGGCTAATTTCACTTTCTAAATGTCTTTTTTTGCTGGTATACAGAAGTACAATGTATTTTTGTGCAGACATTTCATCGGGGTCTGCATTAGAATTAGAATCAAGTTCCCCTGAATCTCAATGTATATTAGGAATATTTTCAGCTGCAAGTAACAGGAAGCTGACTCATAAATGCTTAAGAAAACAAGATATTTAGTTAGCTCACCTAATGAGGAGTCTGGTTATAGTCTGTCTGGGACTAATGCAATGTCTCAATGATCCTGTCAAGGACTCAGATTGTTACCATTTAACTACTTCTTAGTTTGCCCTCATGTTTCTTGCTTCATTGTTACAAGATGACTGGTCTACTATCAGGAATTGTCTATACCCTACACTCTAGGGAAGAATAAGGAAGGATGGCCAGGCTCGGTGGCTCAGCCTGTAATTCCAGCACTTTGGGAGGCCAAGGTGAGTGGATTGCCTGAGTCCGCGAGTTCGAGACCCGCCTGGGTAACTTGACAAGACCTCATCTCTACAATAAATCAAAAATTAGCTGGGCTTGGTAGCACGCGCCTGTAGTTCCAGCTACTTGGAAGGCTGAGGCAGAAGGATCGCTGGAGCCCGGCAGGTCGAGGCTACGGTGGCCAGGAGCGGCCACTGCACTCCAGTCTGGGTGACAGAGTGAGACTCAAACTCAAAAAAAAAAAAAAAAAAAAAAGAATAAGGAAGGATAAAGAAGTTAATAATAATAAATCCTCCTTTCTAGGTTTTGCTTCTTTATTTGGAAACGATGCCCTCTCCTGATAATTTTATTTGTTCATTATTGGACAGAATTGTCACAAATCCATCTCTTGATGTAAAGTCTATTAGACAATTGAGGATTTTAATTTTTTCGACTTCCAATAACGTTCAAAAGAAAGAAGAGTTAAAAGGGGTCAAAAATTGATGTTGAGAGTACCCTCTTGTGGTGTTCTTTTGTGGTGTCTGCACTAAAATCAACATTCTTCCTACCAGAAAACTGTGTTAAGTAAAGCATTGACAAGTGTGACAAAATTTGATTCATATAAAGAAGAATTCCTTTTAGGTTGGGCACGGTGGCTCATTCCTGTAATTCCAGCACTTTGTGAGGCTGAGGAGGATCACTTGAGACCAGGAGTTTAAGACCAACCTGGGAACATAGAGAGATCCTGCCTTTGCAATTTTTTTTTTTTTTTGAGTTGGAGTCTTACTCTGTCTCCCAGACTGGAGTGCAGTGGCCGCTCCCGGCCACCGCAGCCTTGACCTGCTGGGTCAGGCTCAGCCTCAGCCTTCCAAGTAGCTGGAACTACAGGCATGCGCTACCACACTCGGCTAATTTTTGATTTATTGTAGAGATGAGGTCTCACCAAGTTGCCCAGGCAGGTCTCGAACCCGCGGGCTCAGGCAATCCACTCACCTCAGCCTCCCAAAGCGCTGGGATTACAGGCTGAGCCACCGAGCTGCAAAATTTTTTAAATGAGCTAGGAGGATTACTGGAGCCCAGGAATTCAAGGTTGCAGTGAGCTATAATTGTGCCACTGCACTCCAGTCTGGACAACAGAGTGAGACACTGTCTCTTAAAAAGGGGTGAGGGAATTCCTTTCACTAAAGAGACCTTGAGGTGTTTATATTTAGTGTGTGCATTGATGACATCTGAAGACTGAAGATATGCTACAAAAATGTAATCCTTGTTTACTAGAGAAGAATTTTTATCTCATTTCCTGAATGTAATTAATTGAGGTATAATATTAACATCATATGGGGAAAAAACTAGCAAAAGCTGAATTATTGCTTTGAGCAAATTATCCAGGAAAAACAATTAGAAAAGCTGGGAAGATATAAAAAACATAGATTTAAAGGCATCGAGTTATTAAGAGCCAGGCATAGTGGCTCTTGCCTGTAATCCCAGCACTTTGGGAGACTGAGGTGGGAGGATCACTTGAGGCTATGAGTTTGAGACCAGCCTGAACAACATAGTGAGACTTTGTCTACTAAAAATCAAAAAATTAGTTGGGAGTGGTAGTACACACCTATAGTCCCAGCTACTCAGGATGCTGAAAGGATCACTTGAGCCCAGGAGGCTGAGGCTGCAGTGAGCCATGATCACACCACTGCACCCCAGCCTGGGTAACAAAGTGAGACCCTGTCTCAAAAATAAATGAAAAAAATCACTGAGGCATTAAGAATTTGTAGAGTTAAGATCCAGAAGAAGAGGGAAACCAAGAAAGGCTACCTTTCTTCTCAAGGTGATTGCCCCCATTCTGTACATTCTGCAAATGAGAGATGTGGCACTCTCACATGGCTGTAGAAAATTCAGGGTACGACAGTGTAGAGAGACCTTTATAGATACTCCAAGATTTTAACTGAAGCAAGTGTGAACTGAAATAGATCACTCCAAAGAATGAAGCTCAGATTTAAATTAGTTCAATATCTAATTGGATTAAGATTAGTTACAAATAAATTAATCTGAAGAATGAAAAAGGGACTATCTCCACAGATCCTATAGAACTAAAAAGGTTATTAGAAAACATGAAATTTTTTTACCAAAAATATGAAATTGAAATGCAATGGGATAAATTCTAAGAAAAAAGAATAGCAAAATGACAATGAATAGAAAATCTAAATTGTCCTGTATCTATTATATAAATTTAATCCATAATTTAACACTTTTCTATAAAGAAAATTCACAGGTCACATGGCTTACTTAATGAATCTTATCAGGTATTTAAGGAAGAACTAACACCAATATATTACACAATAATATATTGTTCTTCCAAAGAAGAGAAAAGGAAGGAACTCTTTTTATCTTGTTTTCTGAGGTCAGCATTACCTTGATTCAAAAGCTGACAAGAACATTACAAGAAAAGAAAATTCTGTCCAATCTTTTTCATGACTTTCTAAATGCAGCATTAGTATGTTGAATCTATGAATATATTAAAAGATAATAGATTATTACTGAACTGGGTTTATTCTTGGAACGTAAGGTTGGTTTATCATTTGTAAATCAATGAATATAATGTTACATTGATAGAATAAAGGAAGAAAATCACACCTCAGTAGATATAGAAAAGGCATTTAATAAATGCAAAATGTGTTTATATTAAAGCCTCTTTGAGAACTAGGGATAGAAGAGAACTTTTTAAAACTGATAGCTGGTACCTATGAAAATCCCATAGCAAGGATCTCTTCTAAGGACAGCAAGGTTATCTTCTTTCCAAACAAACTCTCTGGCTGACAGAAACTATAAAACTAGATACAACACCAAAGAGCATAGTTTGTTTAAAGACATCAGGCATAAACCAAGGAAACCAGCATTAGAAAGTTCTAGATGATTAAGTGAAGGGAAACACACTGAGGTGAACTGCCTCTTTTTCCTTTGAGGAATGTATTAATCTATAAGCAGTGTGGAGCCAAGGGAAAGAGCAGAAAATGGTGTTTCAAAGCCTTGAGAAGTCTTATAAGGTAGAGCACAAGCATTGGATTTACTGCCTGATACAAAGGCAGCCAGGACTTGAAAGTTAAGATCCAACAACAACAAAAAGAAATCACAATAAAGTGAGCTCCAAGCTGTGGGCAGAGTTCAATCTCTAAACTACACAAGACGAGATGCCATGAAGCCAAGCAGAAAGCAGAAATGGAGAGGATGAAGCTTAAACACAGCATTTGGAAGTGTCATGGTGATAGACAAAAAATAGAATTCCAGGTCTACCAGGCTTTCTGATAAAAATCCTGAATAGCTTTGTTTTAGGAGTTAAAGCAAACCAGATCAGCCCTCATGAAGATAAAATAGAGCCTTAAATCATCTTAATCATCTTGAATAGAGCCATGGGATCAAGGTTATCTGCTTCTGCTATATCTAACTGCCAAAATAAGTTGTTCCTCGAAAAATGGTAACATCATCGAGTCTCTAAATTTAAAAAAAACTTTCCATAATTTCAAAAAGATTGCTATCTAATTTAAAAGAATCAAGTGGAAATTCCAGAAATGAAAAAATGCAACTTAAATTAAATGCAAAATAAATGTAAAATGCAGCATAATAGATGCTTAGTAAACGGGAAAAATAGAAAATATCCATTGTGTGTGAGGGAGAAGGAGATGAAAAACAAAGGAAAGAGTGTAAGAGACATGGAACATGGTGGGAAAGTCCAATATATGTTTAATTGAAAGGGGCACCCATCTGAAGAGATACCAAAATTGACAAAATAAATCAAGTCATTGATTCAAGAAACTCTACTAATCTCAAGCAGAATTAATACGAAGGAAGTCATAACCATGTGCATCACTAATTGCAGCCAGAGGAAAATAAAAGCACCTTATCTTCAATGAAGGAATTATAAGAATGGAGCTAGGACTTTTCAACAAATACGGTAAAAACCTGACCACAGTGAAACGACATCTTTAAAGTGTTGAAATAAAATAACCAATAAGCAAGAGCTTTATTCCCAGGGAAAATATTATTTACAATGAAGATAAAATAAAGCTGGTTTTAGAAAAACAAAAACTGATACAATTTATTGCCAGCAGAATGAATACTGAAGAAATGACACTAAAATAAATACTAAAGAGATTTCTCCAAGTTAGGAAATAATGATCTCAAAGGAATTAAGAATACTGAAAAGGACAAGTATGTGGATAAATCTGTGACTATTTACTGTATTAAACAATTATAATAATTTACTGAAAGGCATAAAATATACATAGAATTAGCATTCAGAGCTACAATAGCACAAAAGGTAAAATGAGATTAATTGAGTTAAAATAGTTTATATCATTGCATTGTTGAGGAAGTAGTAAACATATTAATCTATAGTGGACTAATAAATCAAAGGTGTACATCATAATCTCTAGAGTAACCACTAAAAGAATAATTGAATAATGCAAAATTAATATGATGATAGAAGGGAAATGGAATAATAAACATTAATTGATTATTCCAAAAGAAAGCAGGAAAGGAGAAAGACAGGAACAAATAATGGAAGGCAAAAAGGCAAAACATAACAAATAGTAACATGGCATATTGAAACATACATTTATCACCAAATTCAAATTGTCAAACAGAATTTTTAAAAGAGTAACTGTGGCTTATAAGTAATGTATCATTAATATAAAGACACAGTCGTGGGAAGTAAAATGATATAATATACAGTGCAAATACTAATCAAAAGAAAGTTGGGGTAGCTATATTAATATAGTGGGTTGAATGGTGGTCCCCCAAAAGAGATATCCATGCCCTAACTCCTAGAACCTGTGAATGTGATCTTATTTGGAAAAAGGGTCTCTGCAGAAGTAATTAAGGTTCTTGAGATGAGATTATTGTGGATTATCCAGGGAGATCCTAAATCCAAAGACAAATGTCCATGTAAGAGATGTAAAGGCTGGAAGTGGTGGCTCAAGCCTGTAATCCCAACTTTTTGGGAAGCCGGGGTGAGAGGATTGCTTGCGCCTAGGAGTTCGAGACCAGTCTGGGCAACATAGCTAGACTTCATCTCTGCTAAAAATAAAAAAATAATTAACCAGGCATAGTGGCATGTGCTTGTAGTCCCAGCTACTCAGAAGGCTGAGGCAGAAGGATCGCCTGAGCCTAGGAGGTTGTGACTGGGGTGAGCTGTGATCGTGACACTTGCACTCCAGTTGACTCAAAAAAAAAAAAAAAAAGTAAGCAAGAAATTTAAGAGGAAAAGGTCATGTAAAGACAGAAGCAGAAATTAGAGTTATGTAGCCATGAGTAAAAGAATGCCTGGAGCCACCAGAAGCTGGAAGAGTAGGAAGAATTCTCCCCTAGAGCCTTTGGAAGAATTGCAACCCTGCCTACACTTTGATTTTAGACTTCTGCCCTCCAGAACTGTGAGAGAATAAATTTGTTTCTTAAACCACTAAGTTTATGGTAATTTGTTACAGTAGCCCTAGGAAACTAATAAGGATTTTGGTACTGGGGAGTGGGGTGCTGATGTACCAAATACCTAAAAATGTGGAAGTGGCTACGGAATTGGGTAATGAACAGAGGTTGAAAGAATTTTGAGAAGCATGATAGAAAAATCCCAGATTGACTTGAAGTGACTGTTAGTAGAAATATGGACATAGGTGGCAATTCTGATGAGGGCTTAGGAGGAAACGAGGAGCATGGTAGAAAAAACTTTATTTATTTATTTATTTATTTTGAGTTGGAATTTCACTCTGTCACGCAGGCTGGAGTGCAGTTACACCATCACAGTTCACTGCAGCTTCGACCTTCTGGACTCAAGCAGTCCTCCTGCCTCAGCCTCCCAAAGTGCTGGGATTACAGGTGCAAGCCACCATGCCCAGCCCTTTTATTATTTTAGAGAATACATATACTGTAAGGCAGAATGTTGGTAGAAACTAGTAAGAAGCCCAAAGGAAATAAGAAACTTGTAATTGGAAACAAAGGAAAGGTAATCCTTATTTTATAGTGAAAGAAAACTCGGTTGAATTGTATTCTACCGTAGTTGTGTGGAAAGCAGAACTTGTAAGTGATGAATTTGGATATTTAGCTGAGGAGATTTCTAAGCAAAGTGTGAAAAATGTGGCCTAGTTTCTCCTTGCTGTTTAAAGTAAAAGGCAAGTGGGAAGAGATAAATTGAGAAAGGAATTGTTAAGCAAAAAGGAATGAGCATTTGATGATTTGGGAGGTTCTTTACCTAAAAGTTTGCAAAAAGATGCTAAAATTAGAAAATTCACTGTTGAGAAAATATGTTCTGGAGAGAGGGCCAAGGGCGTAGCTGGATAACTTTTTGCTGAAGAGATTAGGTGTGTGACTCATGGATCCAGTCAAAAATCTCAGCAGAAGCCAAGAATCAAGGGGTGGAAATGAGAATGGTGCCACTCACCCCTAGTGATCCATTAGCAAAATTTTCACTTCCCACCCTGCCACCTTATGTTCTACTGGTGTAGAGGTCTTAGTTCCCAAGAAAGGAATGCTTCCACAAAGAAACACAACAATAATTCCAATGAACTGGAAGTTAAAACTGCTACCCAACTGCTTTGGGCTCCTTGTGCCTCTAAATTAATAGGCAAAGAAGGGAATTACTGTATTGCCTGGTCTGATTGGTCCTGATTACCGAGGGGAAATTGGGTTGCTAATACACACTGGAGGTAAGGAAGATTGTATCTAGAATATTGGCAATCCCTTAGGGCATCTCTTGGTCCTACCATGTACTGTCACTAAAGTCAATGAAAAACTACAACTCAATTCAGGCAGGACTTCTAACGGACCAAAACTTTCAGAAATGAAGGTTTGGATAACACCACCAGGCTAAAAACCATAACCGCCTAAGGTGCCTGCTGAGGGCAAAGGGAATATGAAATGGTAACAAAAGAAGGTAATTATAAATACCTAGGTATGACCACATGACTGGCTGCTGCAATGAGGACTGTAATTGTTATGAGTGTTTCTTTTTTATCTTGGTATGAATATATATGTGCATGTGTGTGTGGGATGTATATAATATTTTTGTTTGCTTCTCTCTCTTATCTCCTTGACATCTGGTATAGTATTAATAATAGTCAACTTTACATCACAGTATTTATTTAAGTTACAGGATATCAAGAAGAGTGAGACCGTATCCTCTTCTAAGGAGGAAAGGGTTGGTGCAGGTTTGGTTGTTTGTAGGATTGTTAAATCATGTTAGGTGAAAGTATGACTTTGTTATTGTCTTTATTTAAAAATTAAGTATAGTTTAAGGAGATGTTTAGGGTGCCAAGATGGCAGGTGGTGGGCTATGATGATTAGCTTTCTATCAAGTTAGCTAAACTATGGTACCTACTTTTTATAAAAATCAAATACTAATCTATGTGTTGCTGTGAAGATATTTTGGAAGTGTGATTAACATCTATGATCTGTTGACTTAAGTAAAGAAGATTATCTTTAGTAATTTAGGCAGGCCTCATCCAATCAGTCAAAAGGCCTTAAGAGCAAAACTGACTTTCCCTGAGGAAGAAAAAAATTCCACTCATGGACTGTAACATCAGTTCTTTACTGAGGGTTTCCAGTCTGCTGGACAGACTCACCTAGCCAGCCCCCACAAGTCAATTTCTTGTATGCATCCTACTGACATATACATACATACTCCAACTATACAATTTATATTAAACAAAGTAGACTTTAAGACAAGAAAAATGATTGGAGACAAACAGTGATATTTCAATAGGATGAAAACATCAATTAACCAGGAAAGTGTTACCATTTTTAATGTTTACTATAATAGCATTGAACATCCTCCATCTGGCAATAATCATCTGAGACACCACTGCTTGCAACTTCAGAGCCAATATTGTGAGGGCAGCAATAATATTCTCTACAACAAACAAATGTTCTCTGTACAATGAAAATACATGAGACAGACACAAGTCTGTTTCTTTTCTTTTCTTTTTTTTTTTTTTTTGAGTTGGAGTCTCACTCTATCACCCAGGCTGGAGTGCAGTGGCACACTCAAGGACACCTCAGCGTCAACTTGCTGGGCTCAGGCAATCCTTCCCTCAGCCGTCCAAGTGGCCAGAACTACAGGTGCACACTACCACGCCAGGCTAGTTTTGTGATTTATTGTAGAGATGAGGTCTCACCAAGTTGCTCAGGCTGTTCTCAAACCCGTAGGCTCAGGCAATCCCCTCACTTTGGCCTCTCAAAGTGCTGGGATTACAGGCTTGAGCCACTACTCCTGGTCCACATGCCTGTTTCTAGCAACAAAACAGTCTCTGCTTTTTAAAAAGCCGCTTTTATTATAATGTGCTTGCTATTTGATGATGGGAAAAAGAGTTTTCTAGGGTTGGCTATATCCACACCCAGCCAACCACTGTTTGTCATTCCACTTGGGAGGAGACAGATTGTCTATCAAGTGTGCTCCACAGAGACCCAGGAATTAGCATCTCATCAATACAGATGACCTCAAAAGAAGACCATGGCTATTAAACCAATGAATGTAAAGCCAGGTTCCTTAATTTGAGCAATATAAGCAGTTCTTCCCCACACCCAGATGAGCACCCACTGGTCAGCTGCCAGGTTCAATGTGGCCATATGATGGCAGCCTTCAATGAACAGTGGGGTAAGACTGACAATGATGCACTCCACAGGGGAAGCCATGCCTCCATCTGCTCCTCCAAATTCAGGAACACAGGGATATCTACTTGGGTGCCTCAGCACCTCAAATTTCACACCGTGTCGCATCACATGGGATCATGTGGGAAGAGAGGGGTGAGGTTTATCTTCATCCCAATCCAGTAGGTACATAGAGGGAGACCCCAGGGATCCATTTAAGATGTAGGGGATGGGTATTATAGGGAACATCATAAGGAGACTGCTGACTCCTGGCACCCATGAGCCCCATCCCCCAGGATAGAGAGACTGGGAGTCATGATTGTTCCTTTGGTGGACTTTTCATCAGTATTCCAGTAAGTCAGAAGACCAAGTGCTATGGAGGCCATTATTATAAATCTAAATGAATGAGTCCAGTCCAGTCATACCTGTGCCACTTTGTGAGACCCCATGTCTCTTGTCCCTCCAAAGCAGAGGATCCAGCTTTGTATGATGATCATCCCATCCGCTATGATAGTCTCTGGTTGGAGGAGCAAAGTTAGGGGCATCTTCTACTTAAAAGGTCACACCATATTCCCATTCACCATTCTGAGTCAAGGCCTGTCACTGGACTTCCAAGAACTCTGATTCCAAAGATTCCCATATGAACATACTTAAATGGCAATCTGTTTCAAAGCAGTTCCAATGTCAGCAGGGATATTCCCTTTACATTCAGAAGCTTAGGGATGTACTCCTACTTGTGTGCATATGTGAATTCGATTCCTCTAAGCCCCCATTTCAGGAATGCAATAGATATATCTGACACTTTCTGCTGGGTCAATGCCCATCAGAGTCATTTTTCTACAGAGTTCTGTACTGACCACCATATTACCACTTGCTTCTCTCAACTGCACAAATGTTACCCCTTTATTGTGTAGACAAATAATCCAGCCTCCCAGAGTTTTCTTCATCCTTTCATGGTACCAGTCTTGGGGAAGCTTTATTGTTTCCATGAATTGTCACATTTTATTTTGGATTTTATCCAAAAATCTTCTGTCTGGTACATTGTATGATGATCACATCTGAGGGGTTGGGCTACATCAGCTGCCACAATAATGACTGGATTTGGGAAGCCATCTTTTGTCTCTTTCTCTTTAAAGCTCAAATGCAGAACAGCTGAGAGATATAACAATGGGCAGCCTTGTCTCTCAGCCTCATTTTTTCAAAGTGCCATGGCCAAATTATCCGCCCATTCAAATGCGCATCTGTGACTTTCAGACATTGTAACTACCCGGTGACTAGCTACCTAGGGCCAAATGAACTGCCAATTTAGGAGTGTTTCTGTAACCTAGGGACATGGTGGCCATACAATCAATCATAAGGCTATAGGTTCATATGGTCTGCCAGTTTAGGGATAATTGTAGCTCATAGAAAATGAGGCCATTCAATCATGAGCACTATAGGTGATTTGTTTTCAAACCCAGAGAAGGTATTTCTCACCCTTTCTGCCATATTCACTCCACATTAAGCACAACTGTCGAGGAAAGAGCTCATTTATTCACCAGAAAGTATCATTGAGGCAGGCTGGGCCACACATGCATGGGTCAGCAAAAGGCACAGGTCTCCCACTCTCTTGTTATCCTGCAGGGAGACACGCTTGGGCTGGTGCAACTAGATGCACCAAGAAAAAACCCCCACTCTCTGCTGCTCTACCTTTTCATAGGTAGAGCACTGGAGCGCCATTGTAAGTGGAGGACAAATATTTGAGCTTGGGTGCCAGTTGTTCAGGAGAGTGCTAAAAATGACAGCTGCCTGGCAACTTTGTGGGAAGTCAGGATCATGAGCAGCCCTTCACCCTATCTCAGGATACAGGAGCCACTTACCTCACGTAGCTCATTGGCAAGCAATCTAGAGGACGGCTCTTCTTCAGCAAATAAAGTTGTCTGTCTCTATATGATCTTCAGAAGAAGTTCTGTGGTGAGATACATTTGGAAAATGTATTCCACAGACCCTCTGGGAGATCCATACAGTAAACCAGTATTCTAGAGGTTCTAGCAGTCCTGCCATAAAAACATTTCCACATAGTGTTTCCTACGATTTTACAATTACAGAACCCTTTTCTCACATCATACTTGTTAATAAGCTAGAGAACCAATGTTTTGTGGTATACATTTTGTGAAGTGCTACCTTTGAGCAGGCATAGCAAATAAATTTCAACATAATTGCCAACTCTGATTGGTAGTGGTAATCTAGAACATACTGTTGAGAAAGATTCTAAGACCTTGTCTGACCTTGGCTGGAATGAGTACAATTATTGACAAATAATATCTGATAGCTGTAGAAGAATACAATGGCAGCACAATGGCAATGGGCTTACCAGTCTTGATCCAAGTCACTTAGCTTCATTTTCCCTAGGAAGATTCCTCTAGGTCAGAATCAGTGACTCAAGAATCAGGAACCCAACTTGGAAAATGTGAGTCTTCATTCATTTATAGTTCTCTCATGTTCACTGAGTGAACAGGGCCCTCAGGAGGGTGAGGAAGTTCTTTCTATTGATGGAAATGCTCTCAAAGGTACCATACAAAATAAAACCTAGACTCCTTCTCCAAGCTTAGTACACAGGAGAATGCCCCATACCTGAAAGCCTCTATGACTGCAGACTTCTGAGGACAGTGGCATTTGGACAGAATCCAGGAAATTCTCCAGGATTATCTGAAGCCTCTTTGGTCCCATCTTCTGTGAAAGTTTTAGACTCTTCCACTGTGACACTAGGGAATTTTCTGTTTGATATATGGGTCTGTGTATGTATGTACATGCATATCCATAAGAACATACATATAAAAGTGTGTACAAGTCTTTTTGGGTCTCACTATTCTAGTACTTTGACCTAACCAGAGTTTACAAAAGTTGTAGGATACATCTAGTTACTGTTAGTATTAGGCCCAGCACAGCTGGACCCCCCTGAACAATGACTTTCTGCAGCCATTTAGTTCACTTTGTGCTGCTATAACAGAATACCACAGACCGGGTAATTTATAGTGAATGGAAATTTATTTTGTTCATGGTTCTGGAGGCTTGGAAGTCCAATACTGAGGGACCACATCTGGTGAGGATGTTCCTGGTTTGTCATAACATGGTAGAAGGCATCACATGGGTAAGAAAGAGAGGGAAGGGGGTCCAACTCATTCTGTTACCAGGAACCTACTCCCGTGTTATTGTCATTAACCTCTTAAAGGTTCCATCTCTCAACACTGTTGCATTAGGGATTAAGTTTCCAACACATAAACTTTGTGGGACACATCTAAACCATAGCGACAAAAATAGTAGAGAAGGCACAAATTAGGGCTTACTTGATATCCAGGGTGTCTAGGACTTGGAAAAGATAATTTTATGACACAGACCATTGTTGCTTGCCTCAGCAGTGGATGCCTCAGTTGCAGAGTGACACTAGAGACTTTTGCAGTCCTCAACTTCAGTCTGGAAGGAGGAAAAGGAAGACACATCTTTCAACTTTAATGGTGTTTTCAAAGATGCAACAGGTATTGTCTATTGGCACTCCACAACATTCTCACTCCCATCCTCTTCCCTAGATTTTAGAGGCTGGTAGACTTAAAGCAATATTTCTCAGACTCCTTTGCCAATGAAATTTCTCTGAACAGCATTTGGAAGAGAGAAGGGAGGTAGAAGCCATACGTTTCCTCTAGCAGGTAGAGCAGACAAATACCTTTCAGATGTGAGTTTTCACAGTACCCTACTAAACTCCTTTTTAAGATAATCATCTTGGGACCATGGGGCACTCTACAAGGTCTAACAATTAAGTTCTTGACCATCCACCATGCACTTACATTGGTAGCATTGTACAAACAACTCGGTAAGGTTTCATAATCTTGGTATATCAGTGACGTGTGGCGGTATCTTGCTGAGTGGCATACATTATTGCAGCATGTTTTTGTGTGATGTCACAAGAATGTCAGAGCTTGAATTACAGCAATGAACAAACATTAAACTTCTTGCTAAATTTGGCAAAGGTGCAAGTGAAATCAAAGATATGTTAGTCCAAGTTTATGAGGATAATGCCATGAAGAAACTGGCAGTATACAAATGGATTAAATGTTTCTCTGAGGGGAGAGAAAGCGTCACTGATAAAGAGAGGTCAGGTGGCCAGTAACAAGCAGAACTGATGAAAACGTTGTAAAAATTCATCGAATTATGCATCAAAATCATCAGGTGACTGTGAAAAGCATAGCAGACCAAATAAACGTTGACAAATAGTAAAATCTTAACTGAAAATCTTGGCATGAGAAAGATGTGTGCAAAAATGGTCCTGAAGGAGTTCTTGCATCATGACAATGCACCAGCTTGCATAGCACTGTCTGTGAAGGAGTTTTTAGCCAGTAAACAAATAACTATATTGGAACAGGCTCCCTATTCACCTGATCTGTCCCCCAACGACAATTTTTTTATCTGAAGATAAAGGAAATATTGAAAAGAAGACATTTTGCTGACATTCAGGACATCAAGGGTAATACGATGACAGTTCTGATGGCCATTCCAAAAAAAAGTTCCAAAATTGCTTTGACAAGTAGACCAGGCATTGGCATCAGTGCATAGCTTACCAAGGGGGGTACTTCAAAAGTGACTATAGTGCTATTCAGCAATGAGGTATGTAGCACTTTGTCTAGGATGAGTTCGCAAACTTAATTGTCAGACCTCATATACCATTGCTACAGGTAATGATTTTCTTCAGTTTTCTAACCTCTGGGTGGCCAAAATAATTTCCTGACCTTCTGAACAATAGTGATCCTGAGAGCTTGTTGTGCCCCTGACCTATACACCTCCATGCTTCTTCTTACTTCCAGGAATGATGGTGACCAGAGTGCCTCAGAAGCCAATTTGAAGAGGGCAGAGATGGCAACACCCTGGGACTATATGAAGGAACATTGTCTGTCAATGTGGCACAATTGTGGTTAATTCTTATGTGAGCAAGAAAGAGATTGCATCTGAGCCATTACATTTTGGGTCTAATTTTTTCAGTGGTTTTGCCTAACCAGAGTAGTACAAAAGTTGTAGGATACATTTAGTTATTAGTTACTGAGAGTCCCTGTATTTTGTGGACAGGCAATTGGGCTTACAGATGATGTCTGGGTGTCTGAGAGGTTGCTATAGCCACATTTTATCTATGATAGTACCTGTATGGGCACACAGACCTATGAAGAGAACTGTTTTGACTCTCCTCCTAGGCTCAGTACAGCTGGGTCCTCCTGGGAAGCTAAGTCATGTGTTCAGTACAGCATGGGGAAATAGAAGGCCTAGAATGAATATCATCTCAGCTTTTCCTGCAAAGTCATAAATAATGTGACATCAAATTACCCATTCCATTACTGCTTTCCTTTCCAGAAGCCCTTGTGCAACAGAGGGAGAAATAGGGGAGGGAGGAACAGTGGCTGCGAAGTCAAGTGGAATGGAGCCTAGCTCCAGTCTGCTAAAAACTCCCTGAAGAATCTTTTCCTTTTTGGGGCTTCAGTCTTCACCCTCAGAAGGGACTTGTTAAGGGATCTCAGAAGTAAGATACAGAGACCACCAATCCTATTCCTCATCCCTTACTCTCTGTGAGTGTGCATGTGTGCGTGTATACATCCTCCTTGGAAGCAATGGCTGCTAAACCAAAGGGTTGCTTGAATCTTTTTTTTTCAAACAAGGGTTTCTCATATTTATTGCTGAGCCAGCCTACTAGTGGAGAGCATATAAACAAAGAGAAAAATCATTTTCCCAATAAAACATGTCTGACTTCCCAAATTGTGATGACATTTCCAACTTGCTGTGGTAAGATGATAGTGACCCTGATACAGCATAAACATGTGTGCCACCTCATGTGCATTTCTCATAGACTTAGCTTGGTTCTTCTCCAATGTCTACTCTTGGAGTTGTACCAGATTTTATTACCAATTTTCATCCAAATCCACTGGGGAGTGGGGCAATTTTGCTTTTTTTTTCTTGGTCAGAAATCACTTTATCTCAAATCTTGTTTTGATTCAAAGTGTAGTCCAAAGACCAGCAGGAATAGCATCACCTGGGAGTTTGTTAGAAATGCAGAATCTCAGGCCTAACACAAAAGTACTCAATCAAAATCTGCAATTTAACAAGATCCTTAAGGGGATCCCACAGTGCATTCAAGTCTGAGATGCACTAGTCCAGAAGACGTGGGATAAGGCAAATGTAAGCCTGGAAAAATAATGGAATTTGAAGTCAGAAAACCTAGGTACTAGTTCTAGTTCTGCCACTTACAGGCTGCTCAAATTGAGCAAGTCATGTAATCACCCTGATTCTCTTTTGTAAATGTGGTATTCTAAAAACTACAGAATGGTGTACAGATCAGTAGTGTATGTATGGATCCAAACTACCAACCTTAATTCCTGAGTTCATTTACAAGCTAAAAAGCTTGGGTGAGTTGCTTGACATATGTGGGCCTCAGTCTCCTTATCTGTACAATAGGAGTAATAATAATGATAGATATTAAGAATTTTCCAATGAGGTTATTAATGCAAATCACATACCACAATACTTGGCATAGTCCAACTCCAAGGCACATCTTATTATACTCTGGCATTCTATAGTATTTTTTGAGAAAAGAAAGAGACCTCGAGAGTTGCCTGAAAGCTAGGTAAAGATTTCCACATTTGGTGTTTATCATGGTGTACACAATTCTCAGTAGGCACAGTCTCCCCAAGTCCAGAGCTTTAACATCTGAGCAACCAGACAGGAATTGGAATTGGTTTCATGACATTAGAGTCATCAACCAGTTCCTTCATGTGAATTCTTATTCCTCTGTTGTTTATTAACTTCCACTCAACTGTAGATACTCTCCTGCCTGTGGACTTGCAACTGGCATTCACTCCTCTGCAGGACCTCACGCAGCTCAGAGTAGATCGTCATCAGGACACTGCCTAATCGACCTGTCGCCACACTCATGGGAGGGCAAGCATCGAGGGAAAAAACAGGTACAAGAGACCGTCAGGCAAAACACTAACCCACAGCAAGAAAGCAAACATGACGGAACTCCTGCCCACCACAATTGCTCAGAATGCTGTCCCTAGGATGCAGAAAAAGCCCAGAGATGCCATCCAGTAGCTGCTGCTTATGTCAAGAACGTTCTGACAAACGACTTAACAAGTCATTTGCTGAGTCATTTGCAAGTCAAGCTGCATTTCAGAAGGTCCAACGCACCACCAAGATGACGGGAACAAACTAGACTGGGAACTAATGCACACGATAATGTTGTGGCATCAGGAATGGCATAAATTTCACTCAAGTGGAAGCCTAACTTCTGCACTAAAAAATATCTGTAGCTGGATGAGCGTGGCGATTCTGGGCAAGGTTGGTGCCAGGCGGAGGCACAATTGTGCAAGGAAATGGCAAAAGAGAAATCCAGACTGTGGATGGTCCACCAAGGGCCCTGGAACATCCCGTGGTGTATGGGAGAGGACAGTAAAAACTAACACCATTTACCGGGCGCTTGCCATGAGCTGTTCCGGGGCTTGGGGCCCTAGAGATGTTCCTATGAACAATAGCAGCCGTCTAGGACAGGCGGTCCTTTGCTCTGGCGGTGACCTGGGGACTGAGGATAAAGAGGCCAGTAAGTGGTGGATTCCAGCCATCTCTTCCAATGAATTAGTGGATCCCAACAGCCCAGCGGTGTGTGGGCTGGAAAAGCACGTCTATGTGTCTCTTGATTCTTGAATGTCAGCATCATGAAACACATAGCAAATGCTGCCATTGCAATAAGGGCATGCCTTTCATCAGGTGCCAGCTAAAGCTGTCTCTTTCTGGCAAACGCCGATTCCTGCACAATCAGGATACGGGGAGGCTGCCAGGGCCACAGGCCAGTTGATTCTGCAGCTTGAGGTTTCTCTACTGTCCTCAGGACACTCTTGGACTAAGTGTCCTACCTACTGATAAAACGTCTGAAAAGGTTATGCGTTCTCTCCTCTAAGAAGAAATCAGTTGGTATCTCTAGATCTGGCCATCAGTTAACACATGCAGGTAAAATCCCGAAACGGCAATCATTCAACACACCTATGTCCAAGGAAAAAAGGAATGCTCTCTTTTACTGGGACTTCTACAAGAGGCTTAGACAGGGTCACTTCCCAGGAGATGGTTGTACTGAGTTTGCAGATTTGGGCTGTGACTCATTCAAATTAGCTGGGCGATGTGAATTAACATGCAGAGGGTAAAGGGAGAGAGGAGAAACACCCATATTAGAATAGAAATTAAATGTCTGATGGATCCCCTGGTCATCTTTGACACTCACATCCAAGATTAGCATGTGGCTCCAGTTGGCTCCAGCACAGAAGGAACTGCTGTGTGTTAGGGTAAGGATAGGGTGAGGGTGGAGATGGAGAGAGAGGCGCAGCACCACCGGAGCCGGCAAGCCTGAGGTGCGTGCTGGCAACCCAGAGATCTGAGTAATGCAAAGAATTGCAACACACAAAGAGGCAAAAAAAGAAAAGTTTATTTAAAAGTAAATTCGAGAGAGAAAGAGAAGGGAGAGAGAAGATTCACCACCCAAGGTGGGGAAGGGGGCCAAAGCCAGGCAGCGTGGTGACAGCCAGAGCTCAAAGAACACATGGACACACCAGAGTCTAGCAAGGCAACGGCTGCTGGCTGCTTGTGGTTGAGTCCCTTTAACCATTCCCCTTGATGGGGGAACATCATTATGGTGATTGGGTGGTGGTCTGCTCCATGTCATCACAAAGGGGCAGGCAAGTGCAGGTACTGATGTCAGGTGATAGACAGCAGGCAGAAGGGTGGGTTAGCCACATGATTGCTGCCATGGTGGGGTTTATCTGTGTCACCTAGGTCACAAAGGGCTGGATAGGTTAACTTGGGGAGTCTGGGCCTGGAGGGGTTTTTCCTGCAAGAGACTTGTTAGACATTTGCAATTCACAAACTCCTTGACCAAAGGTGGTTGTATTATCACTTTTATGACTTTGGCCAGCCAAAGGGTGATCTCTGATCTTCGGCCTTGACAAGGAACCTAAAAGTTCACTAGAGATTATTATGCTGAACCATGAATTGAAAGGTTGGGCTGTCCTGGTCTTGCATCTGATGGAGATTTGTCGAGGGGGGATGGGATAGGCTGCTGCTTGTCCTGCAGTAGAATGCCTGAAGCTTTCTAATGGCTATGCTGAGGCAAAAAGACTAAACCAGCAATAAGCTAAGTTTCTTCTAGGTTTCTATAGGTACCACCTTTCACTGTGTACCTGGGCTGAGACCCTGCCATGCCTGACCCAAGGAGACCTGCTTGGTGACCAGGAGGGCACAGCAAACTGATACCACACTTGGCCTCTTGCCCTCAGACCCTGACAGGCAAGAGAAAACTTTCCCTGAGGCACAAGACCTTTCAGCGGGCCACACCACTGGCTGACATTCTCAGAGAGAACAGCCTCTCGGCTACTTCACAGCATTCTGGAAAGAGCAGAAACCAGGTTCTGCCAGGGTGTCTAGGGTCCCAGGAACTGGAGCTTCTCCACCTTACAGAAAACCAGAACGAGAGTTTCTTTCCTCATTTCGGGAAGCTACTGGCTCTGCACTCCGAAGCCCCTCCTCTAGGCTACTCCCCCGACGGGGCCAGTACCCCTGCCCTCAGAACAATCTGAGCCAGGACCAGAGCCCAGCTCCTTACTGCCACCCCCCACCTCTCACCGGGCCCCTCGACGGCTATCGCGCCTTCGATCCACTATTGACGCCCCCACCTCTCACCGGGCCCCTCGACGGCTATCGCGCCTTCGATCCACTATTGACGGGGGAAACCGACTCTTTTCTCCTATCCCAGGAGAGGAAAGACGCGGAACCCGTGGCTTTGGGGATGGAGGGGCGCAAACACCCCAGGGCTGCGGCGACACGGAGGGCCGCGCCGCACGGGAGAACCAGATGGGCGAAGGGGCTTCGGCCTCTAGAAAGTCCGTTCGCCCCTCGCCGCCCAGGGAGCCTCCCGGGTCTTTTGTAGGACTCGGCGCGGAAAAAGGTCGCAGGCTCTCGTGGCTCCCTCACGCCTCAGAGCGAATAAAGCCAGAAACACGGCCTGCGAAAGGCGCCATGACGGCCAGCGGCGCTGGTGCCCCGCCCCCGTGCCACTGCGCGTGCGCCGCGCAGCGACCTCGCGTTCCCAGGGGGCGTCGGGAAGCGGAAGTGCTCGGCTGACCCGGGAGGGCGGCTCCCAGTGCTCGCTGGCTGTTGTCATCCGCTCCCGAGGTCTCCGGCTCTTGGCGGTGAAGTAAGGCGGAGGGGGGGATGGTGATGGGTTTGATGGGGGGGTTGTTCGGGGAGGCGTGGGTGAGCGCCCCTGTGGGGGTTGAGTGACACTGGCCGGGGGCGTGAGGGTTGGGGCGAGGTTCGGGGGCCAGCGAGTGATGCAGAGTCATTCGACGACTGATTCCTGAGCGCCCAGTAAATGCCAGGCAGCGCTGCAAGTGTTTCGCGTTCATCTTCACCGGAGCCCTGTATCTTCATTCAGAGAGAGAAAACAGCTGCAGAGTGGCTCGGCAGCCTGTCCAGAGTCACTTTGGTAGCAGACCCGAGGAATCCTTTTTTCCCTCCCTTTTCACTACTTTATTATGTTTATTGTTTCCTGTATGTCTCCCTCGCTGGGATATAAACTCCGCAGGATCGGAGAACTCCGGTTTTGCCCACAGAAGTATTTCAAACACGCAGAACAGGCACGTAGAAGGCACTCGTTTCTTCAGTGAATAAATGTGGCACAGTAGGCGATCGGTTGATTCCAAAGCCTGGACTCCTAGTGTGGCAACGTTTAGCTCATTGACGATAGTTGAGCTCTGTGTGAATGCTGACTTCTAAGACTAGAATGAGGCACTGCGTCTGCTTCTATGGAGTGGAAACCTTTGGCTTGTACTCCACTTCGCTCCATGGAAAGCAGCGTAGGGTTGCTAATGGAATCTCCTGTGGTCCTTGTGTTTCCAGGGTCAGAGTGCATAACTGAGACCCACTCCTCGCCACCTTCAGACGCCACGTCTCTGCCCCCTGCTTGGTCACTTAGGCTAAGGAGACCCAGGCTGAGGCCTCAGGAGGAGGTGAGTTCCCCTGGTCACAGGTAGAGATCTGGTGCTGCAGTGTGGTCTTAGCTGAGGTGCATTTCTCTCTCTCAATTTCTTGATCCTGCCTCCTTGGGAACAAGACAGGTGCTCTGAGGCGAGTTGGAGGAGAAGGCTCAGCCCAGTCCCAGACCCTCTCGGCACAGGGAGGAGGCTCACAGGACAGCAGGTCCCAGAGGAGCTGGTTCTGCCATGGCTTTTGTTTCTCTTTCAACTGAGAGAGAGCAAAGCTGGCTCAACTTACAGACATCATGGAGGACCATGTGACAGTGCAGTTTGATCCTGTGGGAAGACAGAGGGATGTAAGTCACAGGTGGATGGAGGTGTAGATGGCCCGACGGGAAGGTGCCCTGCTGTAGTGCTCGCAAAGGCCGGATGAGGCTGGGAAGGATCACGACCAGCCACGGTGTATTTTGTCCTCTCCTAGCATCCCTGTTTGTGCATCATTTTTGCTCCCCTCTCTTGCCATTGGCTGCTTGTGGATTTGAGCCAATCTCACAGCATCAACCTTTCGCCTGCTTCTAGGGGAACTTCTGAATCTCCCTCCATCCTGACCAAAGTGCAGAGAATGGATTTTCAGTAGAATTTCTTAGTAGTCTCTAGGCATACATGCTGTCATCCAACTCTGCTGCCTTATTTCGATGCTTGATAAACTGGGAGCGAGGTGTGACTTGCTAAGGGTCTGAATCCTGTTGTCCTGACGCTGGCATGGTGATTGCTGCAGTATTCAATACTCACTCTGCACGGAAGCTCCTTGCTGGAAGTTTCTTTTGAATAACTGCCAAACAAGGAAGAGCATGGCAGTCCAGATGCAACTGGTGGGAAAGGAGGAAGTGATGGGATGGGAACAGGGTAAGGGGCAGATAGAGTGGAGGGTGCGGGGGGGGCAAGCACATGGTTTTCAGCTCCACACTGAGCTGACGGTGCTGGGTTGTTACCCACCAACCCCTTCGTCCCTCCAGGCCTCTGAGCCCTGGTCTGTCTCCTTCCAGCAAAGCACATGAAGAGATCCTTCTGATGCACACTTTGTTGAGGGTCTTCACTCTAGGGCTCAGTTTGATAATGGGTGGCTTTTAATAATTTTTAGTTTTCATTTCACTAGTGATTAATATTCATTGTCAGAAAACAAGAAAATGCAAATAAACACAAGAAGAAAACTGAAGTCACCACTCAAAGGTAACCCATGTCAACATTTTAATAAATGGTCTTTGGCATCCGATATATGTACATATTGCTTAACAAAAATGAGATCACACTACATGTGGTTGTTGGAGTCTGCTTTTAATCAGGTTCACTACTGAAAACAAAGTTCTGTAACATCTTGAAAGCCCATGCCATATACCTATTTTTGCGTGCGTCGTATTTTGTAACACAGTCCCCTTTGCTGGACAGGTAGTTGCTTCCAAAGCTTTGATGGTGGAAGTGACTGCATTTAATATTCTTGCAGCTTAGTGTTCACTCATGATTGCTTGATTGTGATACGTTTCTAGGAATCGAATTCTTGTGATAAAAGAGGTGTCAAGTGGTTTATGGTTTTGAGCTACACGTCTTTAGACACAAATCATACATCTGTCCAGTAAGGGAAACAAAATATCATGCGCAAAACCCACACGATCTTAGTAGAGTCCAGTGGGATCAGGCTGGAGCTACCAGGCCATTATTAGATCATTCTCCCAAGGGTGGGAGGTAATTATTATTGGGTGGGGATGATGGTCTCATGTCTCTACCCACTGATCTTAACCTTCCTGATTCTACCGTTTAGATCGCCATCCTTTGTCTGGAGCAGAACAGGATGACCATGTCCCAGGTGAGTTCCTAATTTTCCCCTACTTTGTTTCCAGTGAAATTGAGGAAACTTTTAAGAATCTATATATTAAGGCTGAAAAATACCAATTATCCCCTCCTCTCTGGCTGTTTTCTGTTTAACCTGTTATCCACCTCTGGTTTCTCTAATTCTTTTCCTCACCAAGACAGAGGAAAAACAAACAACAAAACAAGCTGTCTTTCTCCAATTGTTCCTCTGGGAGCTGCACCTCATCTATCCCTCTTTTCCTTCTCAGAGAAGATTGTTGAAATACCTAGACTCATCTCGCTTTTCCCTCTTTTACTTCTAGATCACTTGTTCTTTTTCATTACATTTAAGGTAATAATTTCATGTGTAATGCTTTAATGTGCGTAGAAAAATCCAGCTGCCAAATGTTTCTGTTTTCTTCTTCCCTTAGTAGCACATTCCTCAGAGATGCCTACCATTGGCCCGTGTGGTGGCTCGCGCCGGTAATCCCCACACTTTCAGATACCTAGGCAGGAGACTCACTGGAGGCTAGGTGTTTGAGTCCAGCCTGGGGAACATAGTGAGACCTTATCTCTACAAAAAATAATTAAACTAGCTGGACATGATGGCGTGCGCCTATAGTCCCAGCTACTTGAGAGGCTGAGGTGCAAGGATTACTTGAGCCCAGGAGGCTGAGGCTGTAGTGAGCCAGGACTGCACCACTGCATTCCAGCCTGGGTGACAGAGCGAGACCCTGTCTCAAAAAAAAGAAAAAGAAAAAGAGATGCCCACCATTAATAGTTCTTTGAAACCATGGGCAGATGAATTTATGTCAATTTAATGAGCTAAAAACATAGAATTTTGTATGTTTTGCCACAAATGGCATCATACTGCCATACCCATCTTGCTTTTTCTGCCTGATTATATTCTGGGTGGTGTTGCTTGCCAATATATAAAGATTTGTTTTATTTCCAATTTCATAGCATGAATATATCATTTAACTGTTTCTCTATTCATGGGTATTTCAGTCTTTAACTTTTTTACTACTGTAAACAGTGTTGCACGAATAACTTCCTATGTATCTGTTTGCTCAGTAGTAGAAGTATTTATAGAGGTTTTACCTGGAAGCTGGATTTTTTTTTTAGTGAAAGTTACTGAAATTTTGAATTTGTCCTCCCAAATTCTTCATAATTACTCCTTTCACTAGATTTTAAGAGCAGATCATTTCAGTATTGCAGTTTTCCAGGTTGTCCACGATGAAAAGGCACCCAATTCATTGTGTGAGGCCACTTAACCTGAAGTTTAAGGAAGATGCTACAAAAAAGAAAACTATAGGCCAGGTTCACTTAAGAATGTGGGTGCCAAAATTCTAAAAATATTCTGAATAGAACATTAATAAATTGAATTGGACATTTTAAAAGTAACGCATGCGCATGGTAAAAATTCAAACAAAAGCTTTATTCAGCCGGGCTCAGTGGCTCAGCCTGTAATCCCGCGCCTTTGGGAGGCTGAGGTGAGTGGATTGCCTGAGCCCGCGGGTTCGAGACCCACCTGGGCAGCGAGACCTCATCTCTACAATAAATCAAAAAATCAGCCGGGCGTGGTAGCGCATGCCTATAATTCTGGCTACTTGGAAGGCTGAGGCGGAAGGATCGCCGGAGCCCAGCAGGTCGAGGCTGCGGTGGCCGGGAGCGGCCACTGCACTCCAGTCTGGGTGACAGAGTGAAACTCCAACTCAAAAAAACAAAAAAAAGCTTTATTCAACAAAAAGGTGAAAAATAATTCTCCTGCCCCCACAATGCCCTCATTTTTCAGGCACTCTTCCAAACATCATTTGTATATGTGTCTCAATGTGCAAATCTCTTTCTCTGCTCACTGGCATGTGTGCACAGTCTCAGACTGTCTCTTTCTAGCAAATCGCAGCACATTCTGGTCCTTTTCTTAATGATTTTTCTACTTTTCTCGTGTTGAGTCTACTCCAGGGTGTCTCTCTGGGGCACTATTGACATTTTGGTTCAATTTCATTATATGCTGTGGGTCGCCTTCCTGTGCCTTGTATGTGTAGCAGCATTCCTGGCCTTAGTCTGGTAGATGCTATTAGAACCCCCTCCCCCAGGGTTGACAACCAGACTGTCTTCAGTCATTGCCAAATATCCCCTGGGTGACAAAATTATCCAACATTTAAAACCAGTGATCTGACTCCATTTACCAGCATGGCTGCTCGGGTAGAAACACCATTATTTATTACCTTTTTCCTAGTGATAGGCATTTGGGATAGTTCTAGTCTCTTGCTACCGTCAACAGTGTGGCAATGTACAGTACATTCTTGTTGCGTGCATATGAGTACACCTGTAGGATAACTTTCTAGAAGTGAGGTTTTTTTTTTTTGTTGTTTGTATGAGTTAGAGTCTCATTCTGTCTCCCAGGCTGTAGTGCAGTGGCACGATCATGGTGTCGTGATCGACCTGCTGGGCTCAGGCAATCCTTCCGCCCCAGCCTTCCAAGTAGCTGGAACTACAGGCATGCACTACCACTCCTGGCTCATTTTTGTTTGTTTGTTGTAGAGACAAGGTCCCGCCAAGTTGCCCAGGCTAGCGAACCCCAGGGTCAGGCAATCCTCTCGCCTCCACCTCCCAAAGTGCCAGATTTACAGGCGTGAACCACCATAACTGCCTGTGTGTATCTTGAAGACTGATTCGGAACTGTCAAATAAGATGTACTGGCTGGTACTCCTAGCAGCAGTATAATGCATTTTTCCTTAAACCAGCAACCACTGTGTGTTATCCAATGCTTTGGTTGTTGTCATCATGGAGAAAAGAGTGGTGCATTTTAATGTGCACTTCTTGAATTGAGTGACTTCATATTTTAAAACACCACCTGTACTTCTTAAAATAAAATGTTTATTCTAATCATTTGACCCTTTTCGTCCTAGGTGTAGAATTAACATTAATTGTCGGATGCCAGCTATTTATGTTAACCTAAGTAAAGAAGATCTCTGTCATATATATTGTAAATAGTTTTTCATAGTTTGTCACTTGTTTTGACTTGGTTTATCTTACATCTTGAGGAGTGGACATGTAAATTTTCACAGTATTTGATGAGTCTTGGAATTCTCACATTGCTGAAATAGGATTCTGTGAGTCGAGATGGTAGACATGACATATCATTTCTGTGGGAAAAAGTGGTCAATGAATGATGGAGGCACAGTTGAGTCTCCATCTGGATGGAGACTCTTCTACACCCTATCAAAGTAAATTTCAGATCGATTAAGACCTAAATATAGATAAATAACTATATATCGGTGTATACAAATATAATTTCATTCTGCTGTTTGAAAAATTAGGTGCAAATTTAGGTGGATATTTGTATAATGTTGTTCAGAGCAAGAAACATTTGAAATGAAGACAGTTAAGCCAATAATCATAAAGAAAAGGACTGTCAAATTGGAGATCATTAGAATGTTAAGAACTGTATGATCAGCTGGGTTCGGTGGCTCAGACTGTAATCCCATGCCTTGGGAGGCTGAAGTGAGTGAATTGCCTGAGCCCGCGGGTCGAGACCCGCATGGGAAACTTGGCGAGACCTCATCTCTACAATAAATCAAAAAATTAGCCAGGCGTGGTAGTGCACGCCTGTAGTTCCAGCTACTTGGAAGGCTGAGGTGGTTGGATTGCCGGAGCCCAGCAGGTCGAGGCTGCAGTGGCCGGAAGCCGCCAGTGCACTCCAGTCTGGGTGACAGAGTGAGACTCCAACTCAAGAAAAAAAAAAAAAAGAACTGTACAGTCAAAAGACACATTTGTGACTGAGAGAAAATATATATGATGCATATGACACCCAGAGGATGAGTATACAGAAAATGCAAATTGGTGATTGAAGAAGAAAAAAACGTGGTAGAAAAGTAATCAAAAGACAGGGCAGGCTATTCATAAGAAAAAAAATGTAGTGCCATATGAAAAGATGTTTACCCTCCCCAGTTTTCAAGCCAGGAAACAGGACTCATTTTCCTTCCTTTTTTCTGTTGCATTCCAACAAATGAAACCAGTCTTAGCCTTCTACTAGCTTTTAGTTTTCCGGCCATTTTTTTGTTTTGTTTTCACACACACACACACTCACACACACACACACACACACACACACAGAAACACACACACAAATACACATACACACACACACAACAGCATTTTTCATGGGCTGTTTTTAAATGAAAATATGCTCTTTCTATGCACTTTCTGAAATTTACTTTTTTCATTTAGACAAACGTATCCCAGACATACCTACATTGTCAGTCAGTTTTTTTCATGACAGCTCACCACTATAGATGTAGCAATTTATTTAGCCGCTCTGGAATACTCCCAGTCCACATGCTGTATATCTACGAGTTGGGACATTTTTATCATAAGCCCTACTGCCTGTGAGTACAGCTGTCATTACCATTATTGGGTTCCCAAGAATACCGGACATTTAGGGCTTTTTTCTTCTACTTTTTGGTAATACAAAGATTGCCTTGGACATCCTCATGTACGTATAAATATTTCAGTGGGATACAGTCCTGTAAATGGGACTGCTGATTAAAATGAGAGGAGAAAACCTTTAATAGCTACAGCCAAATGGCCTGTGATCCAGCCTTCATGAGAGTACTCATGTTTCAGTACTCTCATCAACAGTGACTATTATCTTTCTGCAGAATGTTCACCACTCACAGATGAAGATAATGTCTTACTGTTCGATTAGTATGTTTTTAGTTTTAGTGAGGTCTGTCATCTTTTTTGTATGGTTTATAGGCCACTATTGTTTCTGTTAGTATGCATCTTTTTTCCATTCTTCTGGGTTGTCTTTTCTTATTCCCGTATTGAAGGCCTAGGATAAAATCTTAGAAAGGGCATTTCTGTGTCAAGGGTATTTGTGGTGTACACTGTAAGATATATTAACCAATTGTTCTACCACAAAATATGGTAACAGTGTCTAACTTTTTTGGTGTCTTTTCTTCATATGTGACTGTACTGGGTATTTTCAACTTTTTAAATATTTAAGAATATAAAGAGTGACGTGGTAGACTATTATACATTTGTTTTCTTTTTATTTTATTTTTTGAGGAAGGTGTTAGGGCCTCACTTTGTTGGCAAGGCTGGAGTGCAGTGGCAGGGTCAGGGCTCACTGCAGCCTTGAATCCCTGGGATCAGGTGATTCTTCTGACTCCACCTCCCATGTAGCCGGGACTACAGGCACATGACACCATGCTCGGCTAGTTTTTTTTTTTTTTTTGTAGAAATGAGAGGTCTTGCTATGCTTCCTAAGATGGTCCTGAATGCCTGGGGTTCAAGCAATCCTCTGGCCTCTGCCTCCCAAACTGTTTGAATTACAGGCATGAGCCACTGCGCCTGGCTGGTTTTATAGTATTTTTTTTTTAATTTGGAGGCTTACTCTGTGTCACTGTGTCAAATAGTATAAATTTATTTTATTTTATTCTGATTGTATATTAGATTGTGGTCTTTTGCTTACTGATTTGCCAGAAGTTTAGTGTTTGAAGAAATGTATCCCATTGTTATGTATTTTACAAATATTTTTCGCACTCTGATATTGATGTTTCATAATTTTTAAAATTTACATTCTGCTATTTTTAAATTTCTAATGTCTAAGTAGTTGAGTTTATCAGTCTGTATTTGTATGTCTTCTGAATTTGGGGATTGCTTAGAAAGGCTTTTTTGTTGTTGTTGTTGAGTTGGAGTGTTACTCCGTCACCCAGGCTGGAGTGCAGTGGCACACTCACGGGCACCCCAGCATCAACCTGCAGGGCTCAGTCGATCCTTCCACCTCAGCCTTCCAAGCAGCTGAACTACAGGCGCGTGCTACCATGCCCAGCTAATTTTTAAAATTTTTATTGTAGAGATGAGGTCTCACCAAGTTGCTCAGGCTGTTCTGGAACTGTGAGTGCAGGCAATCCATTCACCTCAGGCTCCAAAGTACTGGGATTACAGGCTTGAGACACCGCGCCCAGCATAGAAAGGCTTTCAACCACCCTGAAATTATAGAAACTTTAAACTTATTGGTTAATTTTATGGCTATCGTGTATACACTTAAATCTGTGATTTATCTGTAATGTATTTTGTAGTTAGGAAAGTAAGATAGGTAATCCAGTTTTAAGGAGCCTTTTCCTTCCATCAATGCCTAGCCAGATTTTCTAATGACTGTTCTAGCTATTATTAACTTTTTAAATGTTTAAGAATATGAAGAGTGATACATGGTAGACTATTATACATTTATTTTATTATTTATTTTTATTTTATTTTTTGGGGAGGGTGCCAGGGTCTTACTCTGTCACTGAGGTTGGAGTGCGGTAGCAGGATCAGGGCTCACCACAGCCTTGAACTTCTGGGCTCAGGTGATTCTTCTGCCTCCACCTCCTGAGCAGCCAGGACTACAGACACATGACACCATGCCCAGCTAATTTTTTTTTTTTTTTTGGTAAAGATGAGCGGTCTTGCTATGTTGCCTAAGATGGTCCTGAGTTCGTCTAGGATCAAGCAGTCCTCTGACCTCTGCCTCCCAAGCTGCTGAAATTACTGGCGTGAGCCACTGTGCCTGGCAGGTTTTATTGTATTTTTTTGATTCAGAGACTTACTCTGTGTCACTGTGCCAAATAGTATGCATGTATTTTATATTATTTTGATTGTATATTAGATTGTGTTCTTTTGCTTACTGATTTTGTCAGAAGTTTAGTGTATGAAGGAACTTATCGCATTGTTATGTATGTTGCAAATATTTTTCTCACTTTGATACTGATGTTTCATATTTTTTAAAATTTTCACTCTGGTATTTTAAAATTTCTAATGTCTAGGTAGTTGAATTTATCGTTCTGTAGCTGTATGTCTCCTGAATTTGGGGATTGCTTGGAAATGCTTTCAACCACTCCAAAATTATAGAAACTGTAAACGTCTCTGTTAATTTTGTGATTATTGTGTATACACTTAAATCTGTAATTTATCTGTAATGTATTTTGTAGTTAGGAAAGTAAGATAGGTAATCCAGTTTTAGGAGCCTTTTCCTTCCATCAGTGCCTAGCCAGACTTTCTAATGGCACCTTTTCTTCAGAGATTTAAGATACTTTTATAATGAACTGTACTCTGACTGTGTCCACATAGGATCTCTTAGTGGTTTTTTAGTTTCGTCATCATCATCATCTTTATCATTTTTAGTGGTGTGTTTCTAGAAACCTGAGGGTGGAATGATAGCTGTATTACTGGGTCTGCAAGATAGGGAAGAAAACCAAAGTGTTTTTCCTACTCTCACTCAACATGACACTTGTGGCATGAGATGCGTGGTGGTTGTTACCCACCCACCAAGCAATTCTCCCGTGGAAACCAGCTGGGTGTACTCTGAGTCCATTCGATTCAGACACTGTCTACAAGGAGACAGCTCTTCAGATTCCACAGTTTGAGGGCTTGGTCCCCAGCTTCAGATGCCAGTCACAGGTAGTAGGTGGTCACCTATACTTCTGAATGATGGGTTTCAATTGGGGCCGTCCGGACCCCCTCCTCAGGTTCAACTCATTTTCTAGAGGGTGTCATGGACCTCAGGGAAACACTTTACTCATGTTTACCCATTTATTTTAAAACGTGTTACAGAGGATGGAAGGGATACACAGGGCAAGGTACATGGAAAGGCGCATGGAGCTTTCATGCGCTCTCTAGATTCACCAGCATCTGGGAACCTCCACGTGTTCAGCTCTCCAGAAGCTGTCGAAGGCTAGCCTTTTGGGGTTTTGATGGAGGCTTCATTACATAGGCATCATTGATTGAACCAATGCCCATTGGTGATCCACTCGACTTTTAGCTCCTCTTCCCTCCCCAGAATTTGGGGGCTGGGGCTGAAAGTCCCAACCCTCTAATCTTGCTTTAGTGTTTTGATGATCAGTCCCCATCCTGAAGCCACCTAGGGGCTACCAGTCACCATTTGTCTCATTTGCATACAGAAGACACTGTGATCATTCCAGTGCAGATTCCAAGGGCTTTAGGAGCTTTTCTCCGGGAGACAGGACAAAGACCCAATATGTATTTCCCAGTATCAAGCCAGGCAACATTACTTAGGATAAAAATGCCTCCTGGTTGGTAAACAAACTGTATCTGGGCTGGGAAGACTGTGAAAAATTGTCAATAGCTAGTAGTGAACCGCAGATTTTTCTTTTCCTGAGAGTACGTTGTCACTCTTGTCACTGGGCATATCGTTTGATTGGACCATGCCCAACTGGAGTATTACAAGAGATATGGACATATGGAGCAGGTCAGGGCTTCTAAGCAAGATCATCCTGCATTCAGCAGTCTAGTTTTGTTCCCAGGCATCTGCAGTGTCATTTGGGAAGGGCAGTTTGGGCTAATAGCTACCGAGCTACTAATTGCTCTGAGAAGCCCTCCTACTGGAGAGACCTGCCTGTCACTGCCCTCTGCCTCTCTGGCTTTCCTCTCTCCTATCCTTCTGCCCAGCTGAGTAAATTGATACCTGCTGTGGCCGATTTGGGCCTCGTGGGTGCAACACCTCAAAGTGACGCAAAGACCGCCAAGTGTGGGCATGACAGGATGGGATCCAGAGCGTAAACAGGTGGGTTATTGGTCTCTGGTAGGAATTAGGGCACTTGTAGAAGTGAGTTCTTCTTTGGTGGTGATAACGCCAAACACAGACCTTCCCCTGTTTCCTCTGTCAGCTGCCCTGGCCACAGACCCTCTGGCTTCCTGTTCTTTGTCTCGTGATTGATGAGTGAAGGTCAGAACTGTTTGTCATGATTGACTATGTTTAGAACTGTTTGTTGTAGTTCTGTATCGCATGTGACACCTGCTCTGTCAGCCCCAAGCAGAATTGACTTCTGGGCCTCCTGGACCCTGTCTCACATCTGTCATTGCCCCTGTAAGGCAGGTCCCCTCCACCCCTCCCTTTCATCTGTGAGTTTGTGTTGTTTTATTCCCTCTGCTAAACTGAAACTCCTTGTTGAAGAGGTGTTTGTTTGTTTTAAATTAATCTTTACTTCTGCAGGACTTAGCAGCTTGGTTTCTATTCAGTAAATATGTGTTGAATGAATGCGTTTCCAGGCTAAGATATTTCTAATACCCTATCTGTTTCTCCTGTGAGGTTTAAAATAAGTTTAGTCATATCAGTACTCTATATTATACACTATGCCAAACTGTGACTAGTGAATAGCATAAGGACAAGTACCTGTAGAAAGATGGGTGCTGAAGCCACACCATATGTACTGGAATCCCTCATTCCTAGCTGTGTGATCTGGGCTAGTTACTTTAGGCTCTCTGTGCTTCATGTTCCTCCTCATCTGTCAAGTTTCTCCTTGGGTGGCCGTGAGGATGGGAATCTTAAGTGTGTGTAAAGGGCTCAGAAAGGACAGAGTCAGCCCTCCATGTGTCGTGTCCCAGTCCCCTGAACTGATCCCTTTGTGCTAAAGAGGAATGTGCTGCTACAGGAATCATTGACCTTCAAGGATGTGTTTGTGGACTTCAGCCGGGAAGAGTGGCAGCAGTTGGATTCTGCTCAGAAGACCCTCTACAGAGATGTCATGCTTGAAAACTACAGCCACCTGGTGTCCGTGGGTGAGGAACTGCTCCACAGTGTGTTGTAGAGTACAGCCAGTAGTGTCTCCCTCTCAGCTGCTGCAAGCTCTGGAGCCTTGGAAACCCTCACTGAGTTTGGGCTAAGGCTCACTGTCACATATTCATAGTCCTGTTTTGACAATGGAAAGCAGCATATTGGTGCCCTCGCCTGCTATGTGAATAGCTGTGTGCATGGGGCAAATCGCCATTTGCATGGGGCAGTCCACCGAGGGCATGCCGTCTTCAGTCTGCAGGGATGTGCCTTGGTTCTGGATTGCACCCCGCATTGATTACTAAGTCCTATGTCATTTCCCCTGAACAGGGTATCTAGTTGCCAAACCAGATGTGATCTTCAGGTTGGGACCAAGAGAAGAGTCCTGGATGGCAGATGGAGGAACTTGGATGAGGACCTGTCCAGGTGAGCACACGCCAGGCGAGTCAGGCCAGGGAAAGGGAAGTGTTTGGTTGGTGAGAGCTTGGCTTCTGGGATACGCTCAGGAGCTTTCCTCAGAGCCCCAGACTTGTGGACATGCCCCAGATCTGAGGACACCAGCTGGTTTCATATGCAGATAAGGCCTCTGCCTGGCGGCCTTTTTAGTCTCCACGATCTTTGCTTGGTGTTCACACAGAGTATGGCCACTCTTGTTCATAGATCCCCTTTCTACCTTCCAACTTCCTGGCTTGCTAGTGAGAGGTGCTAAGCACGTTCTCATTCCTCCCCCACCTCCTTTCTGGAAGCTTTTTGGACTTTTTCTCTTCCTTCGGACCTTTGTATTGTCACCAGAATAGATGTAGGTGTTGGTCTTTCCTCTTTATTGGGCCTACTGTGGGCCTTTCTGTCTGAAATATGGATTCTTTAACCTCAGGGAAATTATCTTACCTGGATTATTGGAGTCGTTATGGACAACAAAACTTTGCTAGTGGCCTTTAAATCTGCCAGGCCAGGTATGCACCATGTCCTTGTCTACCCTTGCTTTGTGGTAAACACTCTAAACCTTCACACCATTTTCTGTTTTCTCCTCTTATTTCTTTTCATACTCTTACAAATCTGACTCGATGCCATCTGTTATCAGATTCTTCCTCTTAGCAATAGTTCCTCTCACTGGACTCTTGTTTTTTGTGTTTTGTTTTTATTTTTTATTTTATGATTTGGAGTCTCACTCTGTTGTCCAGGCTGGGAGTGCAGTGGCATGCTCACAGCCACCACGGTCTCGACCTGCTGAGTTCAGGCAATCCTTCTGCCTCCGCCTTCCAAGTAGCTGGGACTACAGGCACGCACCACCACACCCATCTAATTTTTTGATTTATTGTTGAGATGAGGCCCTACCAAGTTTTCCAGGTTGGTCTCAAACCCATGGGCCCAAGCAATCCTCTCACCTCGGCCTCCCAAAGTTCTGGGATTATGGTAGTGAACCACTGCACCTGGCCATTTTTTTGTGTTCTTTATTAAAAATAAACATGTGGGGAATACTTTATACTACACTATTAAACTGTTTTCTAACATGTCTATAGCACTTTGTTTTTCCACCTCAATGTATGAGAGTTCCAGGTGTTTTACATCCTTGTCAGCACTTTGTATTGTTAGTATTGTTAGTCTTTATTAGGTTTGTAGGGGGAATCTCATCGTTTTGTTTTGTTTTTTTGAGTTGGAGTCTCACTCCGTCGCCCAGACTGGAGTGCAGTGGCCGCTCCCGGCCACCGCAGCCTCCACCTGCTGGGCTCCAGCGATCCTTTTGCCTCAGTCTTCCAAGTAGCTGGAACTACAGGCGCACGCTACCACTCCCGGCTAATTTTTTGATTTATTGTAGAGATGAGGTCTCACCAAGTTGCCTAAGTGGGTCTTGAATGTGTTTTAAATTTGCATTTCTCTTCTAATGAGGTGTCTTTTCATGTCCTTATGTGTCATCTATATATCTTCTTCTTTTTTAAATTTTTTATTTTAAAGATGTGGGGTATAATTTGCAATTCAGTTTTAGGTATACACATGTTCCTTATGTAGGTATCCTTATTGATTCCCAATACTGCCAATCCCAATCCCCCTCCCCCAGCAGTTTCCCACTACTGCCAATCCTTTTCTTACAATATTATAGTGTAATTGTTCAAGGTCCACTTAAGAGTGAGAACATGTGATACTCAGTTCTTTGTTTCTGTGATAGATCACTCGGTATTATTGTCATCTGTACATTTTCTTTGGTAAAGTGTTTGTTGTAATCTTTTTCCATTTTTATTTGATATTAATTTGTAAATTTCTTTATATATTCTGACTGCAAGTCCTTCTTCAGCTATGGTGCTTTACAGGTATTTACTCCCTGACTGTGACTTTTTATTTTAACTTGCTTTGAAGAATAGATGTTTTTAAGTTTGATAAAGTGCAATTTATCAAGTTCTTCTTTTATGGTTTATGGTTTTTGTGTCTTATTAACAAATCTCTAACACAGGATAACAAATTTTCTCATGTCTTCTTTCAGAAAATTTGTAATTTTAGCTCTTACATTTTCACCTATGACAAAGAATGAATTAAGTTTGTAACTCTGGTATGAAGTGAGGGTCAATTTTTTTACATATGCATATCCTGCTGTTCCAGCAGCATTTTTGGAAAAACTCTTTTATCCATTGACTTACCTTGGCATTCTTGTAGAAATTGGTTGAACGCAAATGCGTCCTTCTATACACTAATAACATACCATTTAATTACTGTAGTCTTATATGTGTTTTGGCTGTTCTAGGTTTTTTGTATTTACATATAAATCTTAGCATCATCTTATAAATATGTACACAAAAGCCTACAGGGATTTTTATATGGGATTGCGTTGAATCTGTGGGTCTTTGGTATAATGACAATATTGAGTCTTCCAATTTATGAATATTGTGTATGCCTATTTAGATATTTTAAACTTTACCTCAGTTATATTTTGTAGTTGTGGATATATAGATCTTGCACACATTTTGTTTTGTTTTATTCATCCCTAAGAATTTTATTTTCTTATAAGATATTATAAGTGACATTTTATTTTATTTTTTCTTTTAATTTTTTTATTTTAAAGGTGGGTGTACATTTCAGGGTTAGGTATACAAATGTTCATTATGCAGGTATCCTTGTTGACGAGGTGTGCCCCCCCAGCAGATTCCCACCACTGCCAATCCCGCTCCCCCCTCCCCCCCAGCAGTTTCCTGCTACTGCCAAACCTTTTCTTATAATGGTACGATAATTGTTCAAGGTCCGCTGATGAGTGAGAACATATGATACTCAGTTCTTTGTTTCTGTGATACATCACTCAGTATGATAGACACTAAGTTCATCCAGGTTGCTGTGAAGTTCATGATTTTGTCCTTCTTAATGGCTGCGTAATATTCCATCATGTTTATGTAACACATTTTTTTTTATCCAGTCCTCTTTAGGTGGGCAGCATGGTTGGGGTGGTTCCATGTTCTTGCTACTGTCAACAATGCTGCGATAAACATACATGTGCAGGTGTCTTTTTTATAGAGTGATTTGAGTTCTTCTGGGTATACTCCCAGTAGGGGGATTGTGGGGTCATATGGAAGGTCGATTTTTAGAGCTTTTAGGAATCACCACACCATTTTCCACAGAGGTTGTACTAGTTTATGCTCCAACAGTGTAGAAGTGTTCCCTTTTTGTCATATCCTCTCCAGCATCTGTTGCTTTTTGAGTTATTGATGATGACCATCCTGACTGGAGTTAGGTGGTATCTCAGTGTGGTTTTAACTTCCATTACTTTGATGACTAGTGAGGCTGAGCATTTTTTCATGTATCTGTTAGCTGCTCATATGTCTTCTTTTGAGAAATATCTATTCATATCTTTAGTCCACTTTGTAATGGGGCTGTTTGTTTTTTTCTTTTTGGCACGTTTGAGTTCCTTATAGATCCTGGATGTTAGGCCTTTGTCAGACATACAGTTGGCAAATATATTTTTCCCATTCTGTGTGCCGTCTCCCTGGTCTCTTGATGGTTTCTTTGGCTTTGTAGAAGCTTGTCAGTTTGATGAGGTCACACTTGTCTATCTTACCTCTTATGGCATGGGCACTTGGGATTTTGATCAGGAATTGATTGCCGGTTCCTATTTCCATAAGGGTATCTCCTGCATTTTCTAAGATTCTTATAATTTGAGGTTTTAAGTTTAAGTCTTTGATCCATTTAGAGTTGATTTTTGTATATGGGGATAGGTAGGGGTCCTGTTTCAATCTTCTGCATGTGGTCAGCCAGTTTTCCCAGCACCATTTACTGAATAGTTTCTCCTTTTCCCTAGTGGTTGCTGGTGGAGGCTTTGTTGAAGATGAGTTGGTTGAGAAATTGAGGTTTTGCTTCTGGAATCTCTGTCCTGTTCCATTGGTCTATGCCTTTTCTTGTACCAATGCTGGTCTGTTTTGATTATTGTAGCTTTGTAATAAAGTTTAAAGTCTGGGAGTGTGATATCTCTTGCTTTTTTTTTTTTTTTGCTGAATATCGTTTTCGCTATTTGTGGTCATTTATGTTTCCGTATGAACTCCTGTATTGTCATTTCCAGGTCTGAGAAGAATGCTGCTGGTAGTTTAATGGGTATTGCGTTAAATCTGTAGATTGCCTTGGGTAGGATGGGCATCTTAACAATATTTATTCTTCCAATCCATGAGCATGGAATATTTTTCCATTTGTTTGTATCATGTTTGATTTCTTTGAGCAGTGTTTTGTAGTTTTCATTGTAAAGGTCTTTCACGTCTCTGGTTAGAAAGATGCCAGTGTATTTGATTTTTTGTGTGGCAATTGTGAATGGAATTGTGCTTTTTATTTGGGTTTCTGTTTGTTTATTGTTGGTGTATAGAAATGCGACTGTCTTTTGCACATTTATTTTATACCCTGAGACTTTGCCAAAGTCCTTTATCAGTGCAAAGAGGTTTTTGACAGATTCTCTTGCGTTTTCAAGGTATGGCATCATGTTATCCGCAAAGAGGGATAACTTGACTTCCTCTTTTCCCATTTGGATACCTCTGATCTCCTTATCTTGTCTGATTGCTCTAGCTAGGACTTCCAAAACTGCGGAGGTCCAGCCTCTGGTGAGCAGGGCCTGATGTGGGGGGAGGGAATGAGAAAGAAAGACAAGAGACACTAAGATTGGGAGGTCTCTCTCCTCAATAGGTGAGAGCAAATTTATTATTTAGCATGCCTCTTATATAGGGCAACACTTGGACAAAACTGTACAAGGGACTATTGTAAAACAAGCAGCATCAGCATCTGGGCCAGGCATCCGGGCTAGGTGTGATTGACGTCAGGTCTCTTTGCTTTATCATAAAGTAACAAATCGAGGTTAGGGGAGATGAGGGAGCCACAGCGAAATTATGTTGCTACTAGAAGGCAAGCTGTTCTGTGTATTATCTTCTTGTACCAAGGGCTTTATTGTAGCTAAGACTTTATCTGTACTATGTGTACCCGGATGTGTGGGCATTCAAGACACTGTTTCGCCGGGCTCGGTGGCTCAGCCTGTAATCTTGCGCCTTTGGGAGGCTGAGGTGAGTGGATTGCCTGAGCCCGCGGGTTCGAGACCCGCCTGGGCAGGGAGACCTCATCTCTACAATAAATCAAAAAATCAGCCGGGCGTGGTAGCGCGTGGCTGTAATTCCGGCACGGAATTACAGCTACTCGGAAGGCTGAGGCGGAAGGATCGCTGGAGCCCAGCAGGTCGAGGCTGCGGTGGCCAGGAGCGGCCACTACACTCCAGTCTGGGCGACAGAGTGAGACTCCAACTCAAAAAAAAAAAAAAAAAAAAGACACTGTTTCGTGTAGCAGGCTGCATTCCTCACAACCTGCCTCTGGCTAGGATGCAGAGTTTCCAAGCAAGACCTTGCCTACGAGCTTGGGGTACTCAAGGCCTGCTACGTTTTATGTAGCAGGCTGTATCCCTCACCTGCCTTTGGCTAGAATGCAGAGTTTCCAGGTGAGACCGTTGCCTACAAGCCTGGGGTACTCAAGGCCTGCTACAGTGCCAGTGCTTGTCTGCTCCCCACATCACATCTGCTACGAGATGAGGGAGTATAGGTTTGGTTCCTTGAATACAAGCCAAGAACACCAGGACCTTGCCAGCTATGCTCTGGTTTCCTTCACAAAACTATGTTGAAAAGGAGGGGTGAGAGTGTGCATCCTTGTCTTGTTCCAGTTTTCAGGGGAAATGGTTCCAATTTCTGTCTGTTTAGCAGTATGCTGGCTGTGGGTTTCTCGTAAATGGCTCTTACTATTTTGAGGTATGTTCCATCTATGCATAGATGTTCGAGGGTTTTTATCAAGAAGGGGTGCTGGATTTTATCAAAAGCTTTTTCTGCATCTCATGATATAATCATGTGGTGTTTGTTTTTACATCTGTTGATGCATTTGATTATGTTTATGGTCTTACGAATGTTGAACCAGCCCTGCCTCCCAGGGATGAAGCCTGCTTGGTTGCAGTAGATGATATTTGAGATGTGTTGTTGAATCTGGTTTGCTAGGATCTTACTGAGAATTTTAGCATCTGTGTTCATCAAGAATATTGGCCTGTAGTTCTCTTTCTTTGTTGGATCTTTACCTGGTTTTGATATCAATGTGTCACCTTTGCAAAAAGATTTGGAGAGAGTTCCATCTTTCTCAATTGCCTGGAATACTTTTGAATAGGATTGGTATCCAATAATTATTTCCTTTTTTGCTTAGATTTTAATTTTCTTGGAGTTTCTAATTGCCCTTAGTTTTCTTATTTTCCAAGAGTCTCAAATATACCATCTAATCTGGAATTTCCTTTTCTCTTGGGTATTAGAATTTTGGATAGTTGTTAACTTTGAGGGGCAGGACTTAGAGAAAAGGAACTGGGTCGATAGCAAGCTGAAAGTTTTTTCTGTAAAGAATAGTTATCTAAGCTGGGCATGATGGTGCATGTCTGTAGTCCCAGCTACTTGGGAGGCTGAGGCAGGAGGATGCTTGAGCCCAGGAGATGGAGGCTGATGTGAGCTATGATTGTACCACTGCGCTCTAGCCTGGCTGACAGAGCAAAACCCTGGAAAGGAAAGTCTGAATGAATGAAGGGAGGAGGAAAATTAAGACTTCATTTGAGAATTTGAGGAAATGTTCATGGTAAATCATTAAGTGAAAAAATACTATAAAACAGTATGCCACTTTTATAGGCCTTCCATTTCTTTAAATCTATTTGCAAAATCAAAGAATTTTTTTTGTATTTCAAAATTGTTTTTATTCAAAGATTATTCTTTCCTCATATCTCTGTGTTCAAATCCTTCTAATTTATTTTCATTCATTTGTTGTTAACTCGATCATGTATCTCAACCACAGAAAATGTCTTAACTCCTGATTGTAAAAATTGATGGGATAAAATAATGCTAGTTTTATCATAGGCATAAAACCCAGGGACATTTGACCATATGTGCTCAACATATTGACATAATTAAACTAAAATAAATAATAAGCATAAAAAAGTATACCATATGGTTCATATTGTAAAAACATAGAGGAAGGATATGTACCATTATATCTGGGTGGTAGAAATATTAAAACTTATGATGAATAAAATTATATGCACATATGTATAAGTATAAATTTGTATTATATCTATTTTAGGTGTATATGTGTGTGTTTATAGAGAAATACATAAAGCAAAAAGCTAGGAAGAAGTTTACAACTCTGCCTCAGCCTTTACTTTTTAACTTCCTGTTTGTGTAGAGCCTCAAGGTTAGCCAGAAGTGAGAACTTAGGGACTTCTCTGGTCTTCCCTGAGCATGTACACTTCACTGAGCATGTCCCTGGCCTTGTAGCTTCCCAGAAATACTTCAGAGCTTTTCAAAGCCCCTAAACCCCAAAGTGTTTCATTCTAAAACCTTTATTCTTAAGCATTTTTGTTAGGCTGTTGTTTACATCAGTAATCATCTATCGCCTCAGGTAGCAGTGACTAAAACATTTGCCTGTAAATATTTATTTATTATTATTATTATTTTTTTAGAGACAAAATACTGAACATTCTTTAACTTCTCCTTAAAATAAAAAGTAATATGATTCAGGAAGTTTGCTTTTCTTTTGTGGGATAGGGAAGTAGAGAAAGCAGTACACAGATTAACAGCTACATAGACGGTGCCATGGCTGAACTAAAGAGGACCATATCTGGAATAGTAGTTTCTTTTTTTATTTTTAAAAGATGTGGGATACAATTCAGGATTAGGTACATAAGTGGTCATCATACAGGTAAGATTTGGGCCTCCCTTGATCCCCACTTCGCCTAGTTTGAGATCAGGTACGCTTATTGATGTGCACCCCACCTCCCCTGGCAGTTTCTGGCTACTGCCAATACTTTTCTCATAGTATTATGATAAGTGTTCAGGGTCTGCTTGTGACTGAAAACAGGTGGCACTCAGTTCTTTGTCTCTGTGATAGCTCACTGAGTATTATACACTCTAAATTCATCCAAGGTGCTGCGAAGTCCATAATTTTGTCCTTGTTTATGGCTGCATAATATTCTATTGTGTATATGTTCCACATTTAAGAAAATCCAGTCCACTTTCTATGGGCAGCACGGTTGGTTCTATGTTTTTGCTATTGTGAATAATGCTGTAGTAAACATGCATGTGCAGGTATCTTTTTTATAGAGTGATTTGAGTTCCTACAGGTATATTCCCAGAAAGGGGATTGCTGAGTCACATGGAAGGTCAATTTTTAGATCTTTTAGGAATCACCACACTGTTTTCCACAGAGGTTGTACCCCACCAACAGTGTAGAAGCATTCCCTTTTCCCCACATCCTCTCCAGCATCTGTTGTTTTTTTGAGATATTAACGATAGTCATCCTGATTAGAACTAGGTGGTATTTCAGGGTGGTTTTGATTTGCATTTCTCTGATGATTAGTGAGGCTGAACATTTTTTCATGTGTCTGTTGGCTGCTTGTATGTCTTCTTTTAAGAAGTGTCTATTCATATCTTTTGCCCACTTTTGAATAGGGCTGTTTGTTTTTCTTCCTTTTGGCACATTTGAGTTCCTTGTAGGTCTGGATGTTAGGCCTTTGTCAGATATACAGTTGGTAAATATTTTTTCCCATTCTGTGGGCTGTCTCCCCGCTATCTGAAGAAGCTTGTCAGTTTGATGAGGTCCCACTTGTCTATCTTATCTCTTATAGAATGAGAATTGGGGGTTTTGATCAGTAATTGGTTGCCTATTCCAATTTCCATAAGGAGGTCGCCTGCATTTTCTAAGATTCTTATAGTTTGAGGTTTTACGTTTTTGTCTTTGATCCATTTAGAGTTTATTTCGGTGTATGGTGATAGGTAAGGGTCCTGTTTCATTTGTCTGCATGTGGTCAGCCAGTTTTCCCAGCACCATTTACTGAATAGGTTCTCCTCTCCCCAGTGGTTGTTGGTGGAGGCTTTGTCAAAGATGCGTTGGTTGAGAAATTGAGGTTTTGCTTCTGGAATCTCTATCTTATTCCATTGGTCTATATGCCTATCCTTGTACCATACAAGTCTGTTTTAATTATTGTAGCATGATAGAAAAGTTTATAGTCTAGAAGTGTGATACCTCCCACTTTATTTCTTTTGCTGAAGATTCTTTTGGCTATTCGTGGTCATTTCCATTTCCATATGAATTTCTGTATTTTCATTTCCAGGTCTGAGAAGAATGATGTTGGCAATTTAATGGGTATTGCGTTGAATCTGTCGATTGCCTTTGGTAGGACAGACATCTTAACAAGGTTGATTCTTCCAATCCATGAACATGGAATATTTTTCCATTTGTTTGTGTCTTCTTGGATTTCTTTGAGCAGCGTTTTGTAGTTTTCATTGTAAAGGTCTTTCCCATCTCTGGTTAGGAAGTTATTAAGGTATTTCTTTTTGTTGTTATTGGTATTGTGAATGGGATTGTACTTTTTATTTGGTTCTCTGTTTGTTGTAGGTGTATAAGAATGTGACTGTCTTTTGCATGTTTATTTTGTACTCTGAGAATGTGCCAAATTTCTTTATCAGTGCAAGGAGGTTTTTCACAGATCCTCTTGGGGTTTTAAGTTATAGGATCCTGTCACCAGCAAAGAGAGGTAACATAACTTCCTCTTTTCCTATTTGGATACCCTTGATTTCCTTCTCTTGTCTGATTGCTCTGGCTAGGACTTCCAACACTATGTTGAACAGGAGAGGTGAGTGTGGGCAGCCTTGTCTTGATCTGGTTTTCAGGGGAAATTCTTCCAATTATTTTTTCTTTAGCAATATGTTGGCTGTGGGTTTATCGTAGATGGCTCTTAATATTTTGAGGTATGTTTCCTCAATGCCTAGGTGTTCAAGAGTTTTTTTTTTTTTTTATCAAGAAGGAATGCTGGATTTTATCAAAAGCTTTTCTGCATCTAATGATATAATCATGTGGTTCTTGTTTTTACATCTGTTGATGTATTTAATTGCATTTATGGTCTTGTGGATGTTGAACCAGTCTTGCATCCTGGGGATGAAGCCTGCCTGGTCATGGCGGATGATTTTTGAGATGTATTGTTGGATCCGATTTGCTAGAATCTTGCTGAGTTTTGCATCTATGTTCATTAGGGATATTTGCCCGTAGTTTTCTTTCTTAATTGGATCTTTATCCAGTTTGGGTGTCAGTGTAATGTTAGCTTCATAAAATGATTTGGGGAGAGTTCTGTCTTTCTTGATTGTCTGAAATACTAGATTAGTTTCAGCTCCTCCTTGTATGTTTTGTAGAATTCCACTGGAAAGCCATCTGGTCCAGTGCTTTTTTTTTTGTAGGTAGTTTTATTATGACAGAGTCAATTTCCTGGGTTGTTATTGATCTATTTAGTGTTTCAAATTCTTCTTGTTTCAACCTTGATAGGTTGTGTGATGTCAGAAAATCCTCCATTTCGTTTAGGTTTGGGGGCTTGTTTCCATATAGGTGTGCTTAGTAATCTTTGATAATTTGTATTTCTTTGGGGTAAGTTGTGACTTGTTCTTTTGCATTTCGGCTGTGTTTATTTGGGCTTTTATTCTCTTTTTCTTGGTCATTCTGGCTAGGGTTCTATTAGTATTGTTTATCCTATCAAATAACCATTTTCGTTGGTTTTTTTTCCTTGATATTTTTGTCTTTTATGTCCCATATTTGAACTTTTACTTTGGTGGTCTGGATTTTTCTTCTGAAATTAGGGTTTTAGTGGTCTTGCCTTTCCAGCTACCTTTAGTGATTTATTAGGCTGTTAACTTGTGATCTTTCTATTTTCTTGATTGTGTTTGTGAAGATATAAATTCCCCTCTTAGTACTGTTTTTATGGCATCTCAGAGGTTTTGGTAAGATGTTTCTTTGTTTTCATTGGTTTCCAGGAACCTTTTGATTTCTGTTTTTATTTCTTTGTTGACCCAGGAGTTATTCAGCATCATGCTGTTTCGTATCCATGGCTTTGTGGGTTTGGGGAAAATTTTGTTGGTGGTGATATTCAATTTTATTCCATGTGGTCTGAGAAGGTCTTGGCAGTTTTTGATATTATGCAATTTGTTTATGTTTGATTTATGGCCAAGGATGTGGTCGATCTTGGAGTACATTCCATGTGGTGATAAGTAAAATGTATATTATGTGATTGTTCGGTGGAATGTTCTGTAGGTATCTGTTAAGTCAATTTGGTCATGCATCAAGTTGAAGTTCTGGATAACTTTGTTGATTTTTTGCCTTAATGATCTGTCTAGGGTTGTTAGTGGGGGATTTAAGTCCCCAGCTATGGTAGTGTTAGAGTCAATATCTTTTTTTAGTATATCTAATAGCTGCTTTATAAAAGCTGGTGCTTCTGTGTTGGGTGCATATATGTTTAGAATGGATATTTCTTGCTGATGTGTTGAGCCTTTTATCATTATGTAGTATCCTTACATGTCTTTTAAAATTTTTGATAGCTTAAAGATTGTTTTGTCTGATATTAAAATCATGACTCCTGCCTTATTCTGTGATCTGTTTACCTGAAAATTTGTTTTCCATCCTCTAACTTTGAGTCTGTGAGTGTCCTTTGCAGTGAGATGTGTTTCCTGGAGGCAGCATATTCTTGGGCCATGTTTTTCTAATCCATTTTGCCATTCTATGTTTTTTCAGTGGTGCATTTAGTCCATTCACATTCAGGCAGATTATTGAAATGTGAGACTTTGTTCCTGTCATGAGGCTCTTACAAAGTTTTGTTGTTTATTCATTTGTTGGTTTTCTTTTGATTTTTGTGTTGATATATGTGTGTGTTTTCAATTTTACAGTCGCAATGCATGCTGTGTTGATTCTCTGTTTTCCTGTATTCTTGGGAAGTGTGTGGTCGTTCTTTTTTCTTTCTTCTGTGCTTAATACCATCTTAAGTGTCTCTTGTAGAGCTAGTCTGGAAGCAGCATAAACTCTTAGGGATTGAATGTCTGGGAAGGATTTTAATTCTCTATCACTTATGAAGCTTAGCTGGGTAGGAAATTCTTGGTTGGAATTGTTTGTCTTTGAGAACTTTGAAGATTGGACTCCAGTCTCTTCAAGCCTGTAGTGTTTCTGAAAATAAGTCTACTGTCTTCCATAGTAGATATTCTGACCTTTCTCTCTCACTGCCTTTAGGAATTTTTCTTTTATACCTACTTTGTGTAAGCAAATTACTGTGTTTGGAGTTGGTTTTCTCATTTGATGCCTTGCAGATACCGATCAGGCATAAGTTCAGCCTCTTAATAGAATCACACAGCTCTTGAAGGATTTGTTCTTTCTAAGCTCCCTTTCTGTGCTTTTAACAGGGTTAGTTCCATACTTTTTGTCTTTGAGCTCTGAGATTCTTTCTTCTGCTTGGTTAATTCTGCTTTCCATGTTTGTCAGTTTATTATTTATTTTAGTGACTGTATTCTTTTTTTTTTTGAGTTGGAGTCTCACTCTGTTGCCCAGACTGCAGTGCAGTCACATGCTACCAGCCACTGCAGCCTCGACCTGCTGGGCTCTGGCAATCCTTCCACCTCAGCCTTCCAAGTAGCTGGAACTACAGGCATGCACTACCACGCCCAGGTAATTTTTTTTTTATTTATTGTAGAGATGAGGTCTCACCAAGTTGCCCAGGTAGGTCTCGAACCCTCAGGCTCAGGCAATTCACTCACCTCGGCCTCCCAAAGCACGGGATTACAGGCTGAGCCACCAATTCCGGTCTGACTGTATTCTTTGTGGCTTGCATTTCTGTAATTCTTTCATGTTTTTGTCTTGCCTCTCTTGGTTTTTATTCTTTTCCAACCATTCCTTGATCTCTGCATTTGTGGTCTGAGACCAGTAGATCTGGGTGCTCATCATTGTTTCAGTTCCAATATCTGAATTCTCCAGCACTGTTTTTCTAGGGTTCTCTGGGTTACCTGTGGGTTTTTGTTGTTATTGATTTCTCTTCATTTGTGATGGATTTTTCTTTTCTTTTTACTTCCATTACTCAGTGAGAAGGGGAATAGTTTTCACTCTGTTTTCTTAACCCTCTATTCTTCCTTTGGTAAAGCTGCCAGATTTGTTTGATTTTGAAGCTGGGTTGGGAGTGGGGAGTTGTGCTGTCCTTTTGCAGCTTTGAGATTTCAATAAGGTGTGTTGGGGGATGCTAAGATTCAAAAACTGCCTGCAGACTACAGTGTTCACTGACTGGAGTATGGGACTCCTGGGACCCACTTCCCACCAGCTCACAGTATGTCCATGCAATGGGAATGTATGTATATCCCCTGGGAACAAAATAACATAAGGGAAAAGAAAGAAACTGAGGAAGAGAGAAGGGAGAAGAAAGGACAATGAAGAGAATGAAGTAGAGAAGGAAAAACCAGCCAACAAACAGACAAACAAACCAGCAAAAAAGAGAAGAGAAAAAAATACTAAAAGCGACAATATGAGGACATTTCACACTCATATATGACCTTATGTGAAAAAAAGAAGAAGGAGAAGGGATAAAACAAAATGCAATATACACACACACCCAGAAAAATATAGAGAGCAGAAAAAACAAAAACTTTTGTGCCCTCTTGTGGCAGTTTCTGAAACTTTGGGCTCCTTTGTGTGACCCAGGCACCGCTGCTCTTGGCCCATGGCCAAGAGGAGGGACCTCTGACCTTTAGATCTGTCCCCCTGCTCACCATGCAGTTAGGGAGAAACTACAAATTACCCTCAACAGTTATGCCTGTGTTCATCATGCTCCTCATGTGTTGATTAGGACATTCCCCACCTGAGTCACACACTTCACGAATCGCTGGGGGAAGGGACCTGGTTCAGTTTAAAACTAACCTCAGCCGGGCTCGATGGCTCAGCCTGTAATCCCGCGCCTTTGGGAGGCTGAGGTGAGTGGATTGCCTGAGCCCGCGGGTTTGAGACCCGCCTGGGCAGGTGAGACCTCATCTCTACAATAAATAAAAAAAAAAACAACTAGCCGGGCGTGGTAGCGCACGCCTGTAATTCCGGCTACTTGGAAGGCTGAGGCGGAAGGATCTCCGGAGCCCAGCAGGTCGAGGCTGCGGTGGCCGGGAGCGGCCACTGCACTCCAGTCTGGGCGACAGAGTGAGACTCCAACTCAAAAAAAAAAACTAACCTCCACTCATCCACTGCAGGTTGTGTTCTTCATCTCCTGCATGCTGGGTTCTTCATCTCCAGTTGCAGCCATAGACCTGCAAATGTTCCAATCAGGGAAATGGGGCGGCTGGGTCTCCTTGTTGGGCTTGTCCCTCTGGCCCTCTGTGCCCAGGATATTCTTTCTGGGCTGGCAGTGATTAACCTCAGAAAGATGCTGAATTCACCCCCCAGTCTCAGGGAGTAACTCTACTGTTTACCTGGGCAGGCCGGAGCCTATCTCCATCCAGGTACTAGGATCAAGGCAGTGGAGGTATCTGTATGTCTTGTCCTCCACTGGGACTCAGTGACTAGTTCCTCCAGTGTGTTTTCTCTGCGGTCTCCACTGCCAATGTCTGATCTGGTGCAGGAGGCTGTAGTGGCAGGTTGCGCTGACAGTAGATTTTTTTTTTCTGCTTTCTTCCAGGTATGGTCACAGAGATGGTACCTGCCTCTGGGCCATGGATTGCGCTGGGATCTGAGTGGCCACGTGCAGCAGCTGCCTAAGCAGGAGAGCTTAGGGTGCTTGATTCTGTATTCCCACTCAGATACTTACACACCCACTTGCCAACACACTTGCATGCATATTTGTCCCTGTGCCCACCATTTATGTGGGATTCATGCACTCTGACAGACTCCATCACTATCTTGGAATCCTCCCCGCTGTAAATATTTTCAACAAATGCCCCCTGGACAGTGGCTTTAGCACTTGGCAAATTCTAAGATCAGTAAGATAAATGTAAGCTTTTTGAGCAAGAGAGCCAGTGGACAGATCCACTAAGGACAATTCTTTGTAATTGAGGACCATTTTGTTCTCTCTGTTACTAGTCCCAGGGATGTGGGCTGTTATTTTCTAAACTACCACCCACTGAGTTGGGGAGATGATGGGACTAGGTAAGTTAAAATGCCACAAAGTTTGCTGTTCTGAGCTTCAATTGTTTTTCTTGAATAAGTGCTTCCCAGGTTTCTGCAAGCTTTTTGTTAGTTTCCAGGGTTCCAAAGAAATTTATCATCACAATTTTTGCTAGTTTTTTCATTAATTTATGAATGGATAGATATTTGAAGTTCCTTATGCCACCATTTTGGCTGATACCATCTTTTGCCTTCATTTTAGAATTATTTTCCGGGTTTAAATTCTATATTGACAGTTTTTCTCTTTCTGCATTTTAAAGATTTCATTTTTATGTATTTTGCCTCACATCGTCTCTGACATGAAGTTATCTTCCATTCCTCATCACATTTCCTTTCAATTTTCAAGTATATTTTCAATATTTAATAGGTGTTTTAAAATCTACACTATTTCTTAAAGTCTACACTAGTCATTTCTTGGTCTGTTTTCATTATCTGATGTTTTTATTTAGCTATGTATCATATTTTCCTATATATTCACATCTTAATATCTGATAGGATACTGGATACATTTACATAATAAATTTACATTGTTGAATGTTAGATTTTGTTTTATTCCCTTAAAATAATGTTGAACTTCATCTAGCAAGTAGTTAAGATACTTGTGGGTCAATTTAATTCTTTCAAAGTTGTTTTTAGCTTTTTAAAGGTAGGTTTCACTCCAGGACTAACATATCCCCACTACTAAGGCATGACCATTGTTGAGCCTCCACTGATAAACAAGAACTCACACATTCCATCCCTGTGTGGCCTATGGGAACTCTTCAGCTTACAGCTCCCCAATTGCTCTTTTTATTACCTTTTGGTGTTTCATTATACATGGCTCAATATTCAGTTACAAACTCAAGGAGAACTTAAGTAGATTTCTACTGTTCTTTCTTGTCAACAACTCCCTCCTTGAAGTACTGTGCCCTGAAACCTTAAGCTGCCTCAGTCTTCCTGAGCACCAGCCTCTTTCTCCTCAACTCTGTGAACCACCATGCTCTTCTTGGGACCCGTCTACATATATCATGTTTTGCAATATGCCTCCAGGCAGAAAGCCAGGGCACTCATAGGCTCAACTGATTTGTTTTCCTTTTCTCAGCTTTATAATCCTGCCCTGCCTTTGTTCAGTATACAAAAATTGTTACCTCATATATTGTATATATTATTTCCAGTTGTTTATAGCAGGTGGGTGAGTTTGGAACTGGTTATGCCATCGTGGCTGAAAATGAAGCTTGATTATTATTTGTGCTTGGAATTCTCAGAGCTTCTTAATTCCATAGCTTGATGTGTTTCACTGGTTTTTAAAAAAATTTTAACCATTTTCTCAAATATTATTTCTGCTCTAATTTTTCTCTTGTCTTCTTCTAGGACACCAGTTCCTTGCCATGAGCCTTCTCCATATCAGTAACAGGATCTCCTTTGTGTTGAATCCCACCCATGCTTCAAATCTGTTACTCCCTCTTTTACCACCCAACTCTCTCTGCTTTTAAAGGACTCATGTGGGTTCTATCTGGACCCAGGCCCCAGGCTTTCTTCCAGTCAGTGTGGCCTGCAGCCTCAAAGTCCCCTCCTCCAGGCCACCCACGGACATGCCATCCAGAAACCAGTAAAACCCAGGTAAGATGATGACCCGCCCCCTTCCACACTGCTCAAAGACTACCAGCACGTCCCTGGAATTGAGAAGGTTGATGATGTCGTGAAGACACTTGTCTTTGGAAATGGCTAACAAGAAGGAGTTCCTAAAAATCAAGCAAGAACAGTTGATGAAGAAGGTCATGGCAAACCCTGAGGACACCAGATCCCTGGAAGAGCGAATTGTTTCCTTGACCGTCAAGATCTGCAATTATGAAGAACACATGCAGAAGCATTGGGAGGATAAAACCCACAAATGCTATCTGCTGATGAGCATTGACCAGAAGAAAAAGATGCTCAAAAACCTCCATAAGACCAACTATATATGATGTCTTTGAGAAGACATGCAGGGAGCTCAGTATTGAGTACACCTTTCCCCCTCTGTATTACTGAAGAGCCTGCCCCCGATTCATCACCAAGAAGGCTCTGTGCATTCGGGTTTTCCAGGAGGCTCAAAAGCTGAAGAAGCAAAAATGGCCTTAAAAGTTGCAGCTGTAGCAGCCCAAAAACAAGGCCAGAGGAACCCAGAGAGCCCTTTCTAAGACTGATCAGAGGCACTCAAGGAAAACCAATAAATCCTGTTAAAATTTAAAAAATAAATAAATAGAGGACTCATGTGAAAAGATTAGACCCATTCCGATAATCTCCCTTTGGCCATTTAAAGTAACAATTACAGAAGTGATATTTTGTCATATTCACAGTTTCCACCAACACCCAAAGGGTGGAGGGAATTATACAAAGAAGAGGGTCCTTGGAGGTCATTCTTAGAATTCCACCTACAACTGTTGTGCATTTTCTGTCTTAACAGCTGTATTTCTCACATCTATTTCTTTTATTTTGTGTCAGACATTGTGTATTTAAAAAGTATAGAGGCTGCAGTTGACTGGGCTTGCCTTTTCCTCTAAAGATAAGAAGGTAAGGCACTGATCACCTCAAACCAATCAGGGCTGGTTTGTAGTGTTATTAAGACAACTCCACTCTCATTTATCATTGTTCCTCAGGTGTTTTCCTTCTGCATTTTGCTTGAGGGCCTATTGAGTCTGTGTCCTCAGACTTAAAAGACTGCTTGAAATTAAGTTCTCCCCTTCATAGGTTTTGAGCTGAGTTCTTGAGCTTCTTTCCTCATGATTGTGGCAGGCCCCTTCTCTTGTTAGGACTGCTTCCAAAACACAGTAAGACTGCCTTCCTGGCCCAGCCCCCTAACCTCCCACACCATCACAGATCCAACAAATGTAGTGTGGACAAAACTAGTCATGTGCTTGGTGCTCTTCTAGTTTGCAAGACAGCCCTATGTAATTTGCAAAAGCTCTTCAGGATCTCTTCCCCCTTGTAAACTCTATCAGCCTGGGCCAAGTCCAATCTTCAGCTAACATTGAGAATCAGCAAATGACCCCAGATAACATAATGGACACCAAATGTCAGCTTAGAAAAGGCACTTTCTGGAATTTTAATTCATCTAAACCTTGTTGTTTCCACGGTTCTGCAGTATCTTTTTTTCTTCTTGGCCAGGTGTGATGGCTTATACCTGTAATCCAGCACTTTGGAAGGCTGAGGTGAGAGGATTGATTGAGGACAGGAGTTCAAGATGCCATCTCTACAAAATACATATTTTTTTCAACTTATCCTTGTTCCCCTCTAGCTGTTGCAGCCTGGTTACTGGCGTGGCAAGACCAACTACAATATACATGGCAATGAAAGTTTGCTCATTACTTTCTTACTGAGCATTTAAATCCAAGACAAACATGCAATGATATTAAATAGCCACATAGGATGTTCATTCCTCTCTTCCATGATCCCTCCTGTCTTCCATTGGGTGAGGTCTGAAGAGATGAAGAATTGTAGAAGAGCACATAACTTGGATTCATGAAGGAGCCATGGAATGTGAACAAGAGTTACCGTCTAATCCTATATTACTTGTTTTCTATGAGTTTTAAGTAAACAAACTCCTTATGATTTTGAATCTTCGTCTTTAAAATACCAGGTGCGTGTGTAGTTGGGAGAGGCTGGACTGTACTTCCCTACTTAATAATATTGCCATGAAAAATCAAAGGAATGCATCAGTGTAATGTCTTTTATAAAATGGAAAGCCTTGACTTTTGTAATGAATCCACATTAAGAGATACCAACGACAGTGCATCTTGCGAACTGGTGAGAAGGAGTAGGGAAAAAAGAGGAAAAGAGAAAATAAATATCCAATAGCAGTCACCAGGATCAGAATGAAAAGTGCTTTGTATTTGGTTTCTGGAGGTTTAGGTTTGCATCAGAATTTTTTCTCATTACCCACAGGACCTTGAGTTACTCTCTGCAATGCTTTCTCGTCTGTAAAATCTGGATTCTTACAATTTAGGTCACATCATTAAATGAGGATGAAGTGTAAAAGTATGAAAGTGTTTTAGCTATCATTAGACAATCACTATGCCAGTTAAATCACAAGATAAACATTATCAGAGGTATACGATATACGTGTATTCTCCTAATAGGATCAGACAACCACATGGATAAGTAACAAAGAGTATGTGTAGGTACATCATAAAGTACCAGAATAGTGTCATATATTGAAAATAAGGCTAAATAAAAAATGCATAGGGAGAAAAAACTCCAAAAACTGCAAAAGATATTTAAACAATTCTTATTAGTAGTTTCTGGAAATTTGAGACTATATCCAGAGGGATCTAAAAATCGATAATTCCAATGTCCAACTATAAATATTGATAGTAGGGTGTATTTTCTTCCTAGCTTTTGTTCTATGTCTCTCTCCACATGTGAAAATCAACACATAGGTAATACAGATATGAATGTATATACATTATATATAGAGACACATTTACTAATCAAGTTTGCCTATATTATCACAACCCTATAAATCATGTTGCATACCCTTCCTATATACATCACTCTGCAAAGTACCATTTTATAATCTTTAGTTTACCATGAAGTTTCCAAGTTTCTTAAAATATATGAATAATATATTATTCCAATTTATGAATATATCAATAAATCATTATTCAAGTTGCTTATAATTTTTATTTAACACTTTTACAGGATCTTTCCTAGAAATCATCAACCTCCTATTGTCCCACCATAATTACTTTTTTTTTTTTTGAGTTGGGGTCTCATTCTGTCACCCAGACTGGAGTGCAGTGGCATGCTCACAGCCACCGCAGCCTTGACCTGCTGGGCTCAGGTCATCCTTCTGCCCCAGCCTTCCAAGTAGCTGGAACTACAGGCATGTGCCACTGCACCTGGCTAATTTTTTAAAATTTATTTTAGAGATGAGGTCTCGCCAAGTTGCCCAGGCTGGTCTTGAGCCCATGAGCTCAGGCAATCCTCTCATCTCTTCCTCCAAAGGGATTATAGGCGTGAGCCACCACACTCAGTCCATAATTACTTCTTAAGAGATAATATAGTAATAAATTGTGAGCACTGTTCTGAGAAGAGTATCCCAGAAGAGTATAGCCTTTCTCCACGTTTGCACTTTTGCACTGATGGATAAAATGCAAGTGCAAGGTCTGTGTGGGTTCCTTTTGTTTGGGAATCTTGCTGGCTCACCTCCTCTCAAACTAATTTAGGGATTATCTATTTGCAAATAATCCGGGAGACTGGCCAAGCAAAGATTAATATGCTTTTTGTGATTATAAAACACATATCTTCAAAAGCTTTATAACCTATTCTGCAGGGAATATGTGTGTAACTTATAGTTGTCTAATTATAACCTCTGTGATCTTTTCTATAAAATGTATGATGACATCTGGAACATAATTTCCCTCATGGCGTCTAGGAAAACTGGGTCCTCCAACTTATGAACACATTTGCGGCTGGCAAATTTTTCACTTTCCTAATACTAAGAGTGGATGAAAATTTTAAAAAATCTGAAGCTGGTTGCCGCAAACTCATGTTATTAAGCACAAGTGAAATAGTCTTTCCTAAATTGTCACCTTTTTCATAATACAGCTGAAAGTTGCATGCATATCCAGTATTTGCCTCAGACACCACTCCTACTAGCATTCCATACTTTATATTTTTATTCTGATTATAAACCCAAAAAGACAGTCGTCCACAATGAGGTAACATGGATTCATCCAAGGAAAGTTGTTGATCAGGTTTGTACACAGTGTTGAACTTATTTGAAACATAATTTAGTATGGGTTCAATTTTGCATAATCTGCTTGGATTTGACTGCATTATTGGAAAAATGCCAAACCTACAAAATTTGTAGGAATCTATTTAGTGTCATTATTTTTTAAAAGAAAGGCGTTGCAATTAATAGACATGTTAACCAATAAGTATGTATTGTGGCTTTCTTCACTTGTCCCATCAAAACATTTAATGCTAGAAATGTTTTCATCTTGGACACTGTAGTATTGCTCCACTTTTTTTTTTTTAATTTCTTTGAACATTTATATCTGTGGTGCATCTGATCATAATACCTGTTAGTTTCAGTTGCGATCACTTCTATAAAATCATCTCCAATAAATAGTCCAACAACTTCACTTATACTTAGAGGATCATTTGGAAATACCTTGACACCTGGATTGCCAATAAACACTTCTAAGTTTCTTTTTAGATCACATTTTGTCCACTCAATGTCTGATTCCTTCTCACCATTACTAGATTCACTGTCATAGATTATCTGCATTATATTTCTTTGTTTACATCACATCATCACTATCTGTCTTATTATCACTAAGTTCACTGGATTCACCTTCAACCTCAGAAATCTCAACAGCATATATTTCTTCATTTTCCATAATTATGATAAATTATTTTTAATGTTGAAATATGAAAGCCCTGAGATATCAAAATACAAGTATACAACACTAATTCCAACAAAATAATGACCAACTTGCAATTTTTACCAACTGTGAAACTCAGTAACAACATTGTGCAGTTGAATAATTATCTCAATTAACGTTCTCCTTGCCTACTCACTTCCAAGCAAAATATATTAACACATATGTATGACAATGTTATACCTTTCAGAAGTAGAATTTGCAAAGATATAAATTCATGTCAGCGACAACCAGGAACAGAATTTGGAATGACGTAAATTCAAGTCAGCAGTCATGAATGAGTTGATAGTGTTTCCTGAACGTAAGTGCTTAAGTGCTGATATAAAATGATACTTCTTTCCCAAGGTTTCCAACATTTGCTATGTTCATGGTTTTGACCCTTGATAAGTTCTTTGATGTACCATGTATTAAAACTCATGGGTAGAGTTTATCCTATTTATTGCATGCTTTGACTATTATAACTTTGAGTGTTCTTAAATCTAATGAAGGGTAAATATGTCTGTGTTTTGATTTATATTCAATTTATATTACTCTGATGCATTATATAACAATATACAGTAGTCCCCCCTCTTCCACAGGGGTATGTTCCAAGATCCCCATTAGGTGCCTGAAACCACAGATAGTATAACCCCAATTTCTATTAACTGGAACATGTTTCTATTTATGTCTTCTACCCACAAATTTAATGCCTTTTCCATGCACTTATCATGTACTGTGGCCACAACTTTTACAGTCTGAGGTATAATATCAAAACTAGCATAGATTTTTATCTTCACAACTTCATGGATAGAAGATTCATTCTTACTGTAGAGCTTAGCAACCTCTGCATACAATTTGTTTTCCTTAAGAACTTCCACCATTTCACTTTAAGTAAGTACTTCATGGCTTATCTTTGATAAATCCAAATTGCCAGCATCACTACTCTTACACTTTGGGGCCAGTATTTTTTTGGGGGAAGGGCAGTATTAAGTAAGGACTGCTTTAATGCAAACACTGTGGTCCCATGAAACGCAATCTGACAACCAAGATGGCTAAATGACTAAAGGGTGGGTAGCACATACAGCATGGACATCCTAGACAAAGGAACAACTCATATCCTAGGCAGGATAGTGGATGGTGTGAGATTTCGTCACACCACTCAGAATGGCATTCAATTTAAAACTTATGAATTGTTTATTTCTGCAATTTTCTATGTCATATTTTTGGGCTGTGGGTAAATGAAACCATGGAAAGGGAAACTGTAGGCAAAAGAGCACTACTGTATAACTAATAAATAAAGTTATCCCATTTGAAGTTTTATTTGTAGATTTTATCTCCTGAAAGATCTCTCCGGTGTTTAATGAATCTTTCCACTGAAGGCCTTTTACAGACTCTGCATTCATAGGGTTTCTCTCCTGTATGAGTTTTGTGAAGTACAATGAGAGTTAATTTCACACTAAAATATTTTCCACATCCATTAGACTCATAAGGTTTCTCCCCTATATGAATCCTCTGGTGTTTAATGAAAGTTGACTTCTTACTGGAGTCTTTCTCTCATATGAATTCTCTAATGTGAAATAAGCCGTGCCTTCTGGATAAACATTCTCCCGCATTCAGTTCATTCATAGGCCTTCTCCCCTGTATGAGTTCTCTGGTTTGCCATGAGGGTTGACTTCTGGCTGAAGACTTCTGCACATTCACAGCATTCATAAGGCTTCTCTCCAGTGTGAGTGCTCAAAACAAGGTTTGCTTTCTGGATAAACACTTTTCCACATTCAGTACATTCATAGAGTTTCTTCCTAGTTTGAATTCTCTTTTATTTAGGGCTGGCTTATGGTGAAGGGCTTTTCCTCGCTGATTAGGGTCAAAAAAATCTCTCTGCAGGTTGAGTTTTATCAAGATTAGAATGAAGGTCTAATTTCCAATATGCCTCATATCCACCATTTTTCTTTTTTACATAGCTCTTATTTTGACAAAGAAGGTTTAAATTATGTTTTGAACACCTTCCCCATGAATATTTAGGGAGTCTTTGACTTATAGAAACAAAGTCTGTGCTCAGATAAATGATTTCTCTATATGTTCTGCAATCTTGACCACTTTTATCCTTCAGTGTTTTCTTGCCTATATATGCAGCTTGCCACAGAGGTTTGTCTTGGCTTTCCTTGTAGTTATCTATCTGCTCATCACCTTGCCAGACTTCTAGAAAAAAAATGCAATCAGTCATCAAATTTGTAAGTCTTCTCACTATAATGTTATAGCAGCATTAATCCCTAAATGCCCTGCAGTAAACTCCTATTAATATGACTTGACCTGATGTGAATGGATCCTTCCCATGTCTCACTGCCATGACCTCCCCTGAGTGCAAGTACAAAGAAATACTGGCCCAAATTTAATAGAAATAATTTAATATTCGGCTAAGCTCAGAACCAAGAAAAGAAATTTATTATATGACAAAAATGAAGAAGAAATTTAAAGGGGGGGGGATGAACAGAAATTGAAGCTGTGTGGCTTTGCAGTTGGGAGACCAAGGCTCTACTCATGAGTGTAAAGTGAAATCCTAGTCACAGGGTACAAATGTGCAGAGAGTTGGAACTGAGCTACCTGCTTGAAGCTGGGAGTCACAGAAGACATCTGTTTATAAAACAGGAACTAGAAAGATGTCACCCACTGGCTTAAAAAAATGGTAAGAAGACTCAGGGGTTATTTATAAGAATTCAGAACCATAGCCCTGTACCACATATAGGAGTACATTCCAAACAGACATTTGATGTATAATACAAAACCTCCAAAGTTGAAAAATTCACCCAAAAATTGGTCTTGCATTAGTGAAACCAGTGGGCCCCAGCAGTGGCACTATCCAAATAGTTCTGCAATGATGTTTTTATAGCTTAAGATGTATAGAATTTCCATGGGAAAGAACTCTCACTGAAAAGGAGTTCACAGTAAAAAAAATTACAAACTTTAAAAGGAAATGAACCACAATGAGTTGACAACTTATGTCCACAGAAAAGCCTACACATGGATTCTTACAGCAGCTTCATTTATAATGGCCCCAAACTGGAAGCAACCAAGATGTCCTTCAGTAGATGAATGGATAAACAAACTAGTACATCCATACAATGGAATATTATTAAGCAATAAAAAGAAATGAACTATCAAACCATGGACATGGAGGAAACTTAAATGCAGATTACTTATTGAAAGAAGCCAGTCTAAAAGGCTACATGTTATATGATTCCAACTATATGACATTCTGGGAAAGGCAAAACCATAGAGATAGTAAAAAGACTAGTACTTTGCCAGGAGGAAGTGGAGAAAGGATGAAAAAGTGAAGTTCAGGAGATTTTTTTTTAGGGCAGTAAAACTATTCTGTATGATACAGTAATGCTAGATTTTTATGCATTTGCCAAAACCCATAGAACGAACAACAAAAAGATAGAACCTTAATGTAAAATGTATAATATAGCAGTATTCATTATCAATTGTAACAAATGTACTACACTAATAAAGGTGTTACTAGTAGGGGAAACTGGGGATAGAGAGGGGTATAAGGAAACTCTCTGTAATAGTCAGTCTATTTTTCTGTAAATGCACTAAAAGCTGCACTAACAAAGTCTGTTTTTAACAATGTAAATGGATGGTGATATACCATAAAAACCTAACCAAAAGAAAGCTGTACTAACTATATTAATTTCAGACAATGACTTCAGAACAAGAAAGATTTTCTGGGACAAAGAAGGACATTACAAAATGATATTAACAGTCAATTCTCTGAGAAGAAATAGCAATCCTAAAAGTGTATGTACCTAATAACAGCACTTCAAAATACATGAGGCAAAAATGGATACATCTGAAAGAGAAACAGACAAATCCACAATTATTGTTTGAGATTTCAACACCCTTTCTCTCAATAATTGATAGAACAAGTAGACAGAAAACCAGCAAGGATACAGATAATCTGAACAGCACCATAAACCAACTTCACCTAATTGACATTCATAGAACACTGAATCCAACAACAGCAGAATATACATTCTTTTAAAGTGCATATGACACATTCATCAAGATAGACCACATTCTGGATCTTAAAACAGACCATAACAAATTTCTAAGAAATCATTATGTGCAACAACAATAATATGCCAAAAAATAAATAAGAAAGATATTTGGAAAACCACAAATATTTAGAAATTTAAAGATATACTTACTTCTAAATAAGTCTTAAGGGAAATTTTAAAATATTTTGAAATAAATGAAAAATGTAACAAAATTTGTGGGACACAGATAAAGCAGCATCTGGAAGGATATTTAGAGCACTGAATGCATATTATTAGAAGTGAAGAAAGATCACACAGGAAATAATAAAAATTAAAGCAGAAATGAATGAAACTGAAAATAGGAATGTCCTTCAAATGGTGAACAGTTAAACTATTGGTGAATAGTAAAAATAGTGAATATTCAGTTAAACTGTGGTACATCCATTTAGTGGAATCTACTTAGTGACAGAAATGAAGAAACTGTCAGTACACATGACAGAATGAATGTCCAGAGAATTATGCTGAGTGAAAAGAACCAATCCCATAAAGGTTCATACTGTATGACCCCATTTATATAATATCCTTTAAATGACAAAATTATAGAAATGAAGAATAAATTAGTAGTTTCAGGGATTAAGAAAGGGTAGGGTGGAAAGGAATGGGTTTGGCTATAAAATAGCAATAGGAAAGATCCTTGTGGTCATGTAAATGTTCTGTATTTTGACTTTATCAATGCCAATATCTTTGTTGTGATTTGTAGTGTAGGTTTTCAAGATATCACCATTGGGGGAAACTTGGCAAAAGGTACATGGAATCTCTCTGTATTATTTCTCACAAATACACAGGAATCTACAATCATCTTAAAATAGAATGTTTAATTTAAAGTAATAGCAAAATATTTTCTGCAGGCTTTTTTGCAGAAACTGACATGCTGATTCTAAAGAGAAGAATGGGTAAGCAGAACAACAATAACAAACCAACAAAAGAAAAAGCTGGGGGTGGAGGGGGCAAATAGAAAAGAAATAATAAAGTGGCACAACTAAATTCAGTAATACCAATAATTATATAAGATACAATCTAAAGGAGAAATAAACATATTCATAGCAATTGATTCATAGAAATAATCCGCAACATTCATTCATGATAAAAACTCTCAGAAAATCAGGATTAGAAGGAAATATCCTCAACCTTTATCAGGCCACTTATGAAAAGATCTACAACTAAAATTATAACTAATGGTGATATAGTGAATGCTTCTGTCCTAAGATCAGGATCAAGGCAAGTATGTTGCCCTCCCTACTCCTAGTCAACATTATACTAAAGATCCTAGCCAGTAAGTACAATAAGGCAAGGGAAAAAAAGTCAAGGCATACAGATTGGAAAGAAATTGTCCTTATTTTAAACTATGTGATTGTTTACATAGAAAATACCAAACTACCCATAAAAACTCTACTAGCACTAATATGTGAACTTATGAATGTCTCAGGATATGAAGCTAACATAGAAAAATCAATTATACTTCTATAAACTAGCAGTGAGTAATGGGAAAATGAAATACAAAATAACTGTATACACACACAACATTTATAAGAATATAAAACACAGGGGTAGATTAAACAAAATATGTATAAGACTTGTTCATTCAAAACTACAAAATATTACTGAAATAAATTTTAAAAGGTCGAAGTAAATGGAGAGATATTCATGAATTAGCAGACTCAATATTGTACATCAGCGATCCACAGATTCAATGCATCTCAAACAAAATCTCCTGCAGGCTTTTTTGCAGAAACTGACATGCTGATTCTAAAATGTATAGGAAAATACCAAGGACATAGAATAGCTAAAACATTATGATAAAAGAACAGGGTTGGCAGACTCATACTACCTGATTTGACACTTAATAAAGGCTACAGTAATTAAGACATGTGGTACAGATTGAATATCACTTAGTCAAAATGCTTGGAACAAGAAGTGTTTCAGATTTCAGATTTTTTCAGATTTTGAAATATTTGCATTATATACTTACCCATTTAGCTGAACTAATCCACAAATCTGAAATTTGAAATGTTCCAATCAGCATTTCCTTTGAGTGACATGTCAGCACTCAAAAAGTTTAGGAATTTGGAGCATTGTGGATTTGGGATTTCTGGACTCAGGATACTTAATCTGGTACTGGTGTACAGACTGACACACATGGGTTCAAATAATTGTCAAAAAGAATTCCACAGTAAATTAATTAATAAAGTATAGTCTCCAGAATGTGGATATTTGATAGTAATTTATCTTTCTTACTTCTCTTCTGCTCTGGTTAAAATGCTATTAAGCCTATATATTAAGTTCTTAATCTTAAATTTTCATTAGATTATTTTAAATATCCTAGTTCCCCAGTGAAATTCTTACTCTTGATGTGTATTTTTTTTTAGCAGAGTAATCATAGTCATTTTAAAGTTGATGTCAAATAAGGAATGGATTAGTTGTTGATCTGAAAAAAAAAGTCTTTTCAAAAATGTTACTGAAACAATTGAAAATGAAAATGCAAAAAATATAAAAGAAAGTTGACCCTTACCTCACACCAGATACAAAAATTAACTCATTAACAGTCATGGACTTAAATATAAAAACTAAAATTATAAATCTCCTGGAAGAAAACATATGAAAAAAATCTTTGTTACTCTGGGTTAGAAAGAGATTTGCCAAATAGGACATAAAAAGCATGAACCATAAAAGAAAAACTTGATAAACTGAACTTTGTCAAAAATAGACAAGGGCACATGCATAATGAACATTTGTATACTTAACCCTGAATTGTACCCCACATCTTTAAAATTAAAAATAAAAAAAATAGAAATGTTTGTTCTTCCAAAGACACTGTTAAGAACAAAACAAGCCACAGTTTGGGAGTAAATACTTGGAAAACATATAGCTGGTAAGGGCTTATATCCAGATTACATAAAGGTCTCTCACAATTTGATAACAAACAAAATGGCAAAAGATTACAATAGACACTTCACCACAAAACATATAGATGGCAAATAAGCACATGAAAACATGCCCAACATCATTAATCATTACAAAAATGCAAATTTAAATCAGTATGAGATATTTTAAATCACTATACACCTACTAGAAAGGCGTGGTGTTGTTGGGAAAACAAAATGGTAAAGCCACATTGAAAAAAACTGACAATATCTTATAAAGTTAAACATATGCTTACCATATGACCAAGCAATCTGACTCTATTTACCCAAGAGATACTGAAACACAGATTCATACAAATACCTGTATAAGAATGTTCACCAACTTCTTTCACAACCAAAAAACCAGGAACTATTCAAATATGCCTTAACAGGTCCATTGATAAACAAACTCAGCTATAAAAAGGAACAAATTGCTGATACATGCCACGACATGGATGAAACTAAAAAGCATTAAAGTAAGTGAAGGAAGCCAGACACATAAGGCTACATACTGTCCGACTCATTTATATGACATTAGAGAAAGAACCAAACTAGAAGGAAAAGAGATCAAGCCAGGGGTGGGGAGAGAGATTTAATTATAAAAGGAAACAAGTTTTCTGGGGGAATGAAAATATCCAATACCTTGATTGTGATGATGATTGTCATAACTATAGAACCGTAAACCTAACAAAGTTGAATTTCATGCTATGTACATTATATTTTAATAAATTTCATTTGAAAAAAAGAACAAAGTCACATCAGTATAAATATATAATGACCACACATAAAAAAAAAATATACACAGGGAAGCATGATAAAACATTACCATATACAGCCAAAGATCATATGGTGCCATCAGTGCATTTCCTTTTATTAAAATACCTCTACCTGCATAATGAACATTTGTATACCTAACCTGAATTGTACCCCACATCTTTAAAATAAAAAATTTTAAAGTTAAAAATAAAATACCTCATAAGCACTCATAAAAATACTGACAAATATTGTACTCTAATTAATGATATGCCTATGGAAGTACTGAGGGATACAGTATACCAATCCCTGCAATTTACTTTGAAATGCACTGAAAAAAAAAAAAAGGTAAACGGATGGAAAGACAGAGGAATTGGCAGACAGATAAGAAATAAATCAAATATAGCAAAATGTTTATTGTCAAATCTAAGTGGAGATAATATATATATGTTCAATCTACAATTCTTATTCTATATAAAAATTTTTATAGTAAAATGTTGAAGAAAAAAGCTAGATAAAAATAGCAAAGTAAAGCAAAACTAAGTAAGAAAAAGGAGAAATTAACAAAATAGAAAAGAAACAATAGAGAAAATTAACAAAGTTAAAACTTCTTTCTGTGAAAAGATCAACAAACTTTTATTTTTTTTGAGTAGGAGTCTCACTCTGTCACAGGCTGGAGTGCAGTGGCACGCTCCTGGCCACCGCAGCCTCGACCTGCTGGGCTCCAGCGATCCTTCTGCCTCGGTCTTCCAAGTAGCCGGAACTACAGGCACACACTATCATGTCCAGCTAATTTTTGATTTATTGTAGAGATGAGGTCTCGCCAAGTTGCCCGGGTGGGACTCGAACCCGCGGGCTCAGGCAATTCACTCGCCTCGGCCTCCCAAAGTGCTGGGATTACAGGCTGAGCCATCAAGCCCAGCCTACGAACTTTAAATAAACTTCAGAGTTTGCACTACTACATGGGATTGGACAGTTGTATTATTACAATGAGATTACTCTTGAAACTAAGAATTCCTAGAAGATTTCTATTATCTTAGAACAACTATAGAAGCTACGAGACCTGCCACAGATTTCATCCAGGAAACAAGGGGGGAAAAATACAGTCCCCGAAATAGATTTAAATATGGAAAAAATTCAAGTTGCTTTCTTCTTCTAACCCTGGGAACTTGGAGAGTTGCCCATTAGTGGGTCCCCATGCTATATCTTCCCATCCCATCCGACTACCATGCTCCTTGCTATTGTCTCCCATTTCCTCAGACTCTCTCTCAGCAGATATTTCAGACAATGGATCTTAACTAGAGATGGGCATCATAGCTCTCTAGCATGTCACTCAAAATACACATAATCAGGTTCACTCCAGGCCTTTTGAAACAATTTTTAGAGTAGGGCCTATGTATGAGTATCTGACAGATCCACAGGTAACTATGTGATACACCTCTGGTTAACAACCACTACATTAAAAAATGTATGGATGATTCATACTGAATAAACTGAATTCTTGCTCCTCAACTGAACTGTCCACTCCTGAAACCATGTACTACTATGGCAACTACTATGGAGGTCTGGGTTATGGCTATAGTGGCCTGCACTGTGGTTTCTGTGGCTACAGTTGTGGTTATGGACTTGGCTATGGAGGCCCTGGCTGTGGCTATGGCAGATATGGATATGGCTGCTGCTGCCTATCTTGCTATGGAAGATATTGGTCCTATGGGTTCTATTGAGAAACTTCTAGAGAAACTCAACCTATTGTTCTCTTCCACCTAAGCTTTCTGAATCTACCTCCATGATTCTTCATATGAATAATTCATTTAATTTTCTATACTAAAATGTCAGCATCATCCTTAAATATCTGGAAAAAAAATGATCAATTTCTGCAAACTTTATCTAAAATCTGAAATCATCTGAAATGTTTTACAAATTGCCAGAAAGCTTTGTTTTTCATATTTTACTGCCATCAAATTGTAGACTTCATGTCAACAACTTATGTAAGGAAATTTAAAATTCATTTTAATAGACGTTTATCTCATTGAAAATTTTAAGAAATGTATGAATAATAACAACAAAAACAGTAGTGATAATATTTATTGAAAGCTTCCTTTATGCCAGACACCCATTTACATGCATGAACTCATTAACGTCTCACAATCACTAAGTTCAGTCATTAACCCCATTCTGCAATAGGCTAGGCAATGTGTGCACAGTGTTAGCTAGTGAGAGAACTGGCCAGAATTTGAACCCAGGCTGTGTGGCTCTAAAGTCCATGCACTTAGCCACTTATGTGGATGAATAACAAACCTCCTTCCTCCCCAGTCCAAAACAATTAATACAATATATATGTATATTTTGAGTTGGAGTCTCACTCTGTCACCAGGCTGGAGTGCAGTGGCACACACATGGACACCACAGCCTTGACCTCCTGGGCTTAGGTGATACGTCTGCCTCAGCTTTTCAAGTAGCTGGAACTACAGGCACGCACTACAATGCCCAGCTTATTTTTTTATTTATTGTAGAGACGATGTCTCACCAAGTTGCCCAGGCTGGTCTCGAACCCCTGAGCTCAGGCAATGCTCTCGCCTCGGCCTCCCAAAGTGCTAGGATTACAGACTTGGGCCACCACGCCCGGTTAATTAATACAATATTTATTGAATGTCTTCCACTAGTCCCACACTGGGATAAGTTAGAACAAGATGTAGGCTCTTGTCTCCAGGGTTTGTGTTCCAGTTAGAGAAATAAGCTAATGGCACTTGGTTAGATTTTTTAAAAAGTTACTGTATGGAATGCAAAAATAGAAGCTTAGCTATATTATTTAAAGTTACAAATGTAACCAATAAAAGGAACTAAAAATAAGAATTTAACAAACACTATTAAAAGCTAGGGAGCAGAAACCCAAAGTGTAAGTGAGCTGAATCCTAATTTTCCATAAAGGGTAGCTAAAATGGAAAACTCAAAAAACGGAGGTATAAAGGTATTCCCTAGACCTATGGAGGTACTCAGCAGGAGAACTGAAAAGAAAAAACGTTAGAAGAGGCTGTAGAAGAGGCTATATTTGATTTATTGTTCTGCACTTTTAGAACACATAAATGTCTATATTTTAGTCTAATGCAGTTTTTATTATAAGGGAATTGTGACTCAGGAGAGTAGACTGTGCTTGAATTTGCTTTTCCTCCCTTCCTTACAGAATAGTACTAAATAAGAACAAGACACACAATGATTACAATTCCAGGTATCACTGGAAGTTGGAAAGCATGCCATCAGCACACCAGAAAATCCTGATGAATCTCCACCAGGCAACAGATATAGAACTATACTGAGCAATAAGGAGAATATTATAGCCCCAAATATTCCTCAGAGAAGCTACAGAATGGTGGGAGCCACACACACACCAGCAGAGAGATCTAAGAGAGTGGTCATATTGCTGAGTAGGAGTGGGATCTGGGGAAGCCATCTGGGGAGTCACTTGTAGGTCCTGGAGGTCAGCACCTGACTATTGCTGATGTTCTGAAACTAATTTCAAAAAAGCAGTAATTCTCAAGCTCTACTGTCCCTATGGGTTCCCTGGCTAGCCTGTCGAAATGCATATTCTGTTTCAGAAAATGGGGACTCAGGCCTTAGATTCTGATTTTCTACTTAGTCCCAGCAACTCCCAGGCTCTTAAGAGTATAAAAGCATTCTAAAAAGACTTATTTGCGATGAGTCCATGGAGAAGGTACTATGAATGGGGGATAAAGAGAGGATCATATCTGAAGAGCTTCTGGATCTCCAAAAGCAGCCCAAAGGAAAAAACACAGTATAAGGTAAAAAATAGCTCTATTCAGGACTGAAACACAGTTCATTGAAGTACTCCAACCTAGGAGTAATGTATGCTCATGTTTATTTATATATTTTTTGAATAAATAGACAACACACACACAAAAAACAAGAGTCCAGTGAGAGGAACTATTGCTAAGAGGAAGAATCTGATAACAGATGGCATCGAGTCAGATTTGTAAGAGTATGAAAAGAAATAAGAGGAGAAAACAGAAAATGGTGTGAAGGTTTAGAGTGTTTACCACAAAGCAAGGGTAGACAAGGACATGGTGCATACCTGGCCTGGCAGATTTAAAGGCCACTAGCAAAGTTTTGTTGTCCATAACGACTCCAATAATCCAGGTAAGATAATTTCCCTGAGGTTAAAGAATCCATATTTCAGACAGAAAGGCCCACAGTAGGCCCAATAAAGAGGAAAGACCAACACCTACATCTATTCTGGTGACAATACAAAGGTCCGAAGGAAGAGAAAAAGTCCAAAAAGCTTCCAGAAAGGAGGTGGGGGAGGAATGAGAACGTGCTTAGCACCTCTCACTAGCAAGCCAGGAAGTTGGAAGGTAGAAAGGGGATCTATGAACAAGAGTGGCCATACTCTGTGTGAACACCAAGCAAAGATCGTGGAGACTAAAAAGGCCGCCAGGCAGAGGCCTTATCTGCATATGAAACCAGCTGGTGTCCTCAGATCTGGGGCATGTCCACAAGTCTGGGGGCTCTGAGGAAAGCTCCTGAGCGTATCCCAGAAGCCAAGCTCTCACCAACCAAACACTTCCCTTTCCCTGGCCTGACTCGCCTGGCGTGTGCTCACCTGGACAGGTCCTCATCCAAGTTCCTCCATCTGCCATCCAGGACTCTTCTCTTGGTCCCAACCTGAAGATCACATCTGGTTTGGCAACTAGATACCCTGTTCAGGGGAAATGACATAGGACTTAGTAATCAATGCGGGGTGCAATCCAGAACCAAGGCACATCCCTGCAGACTGAAGACGGCATGCCCTCGGTGGACTGCCCCATGCAAATGGCGATTTGCCCCATGCACACAGCTATTCACATAGCAGGCGAGGGCACCAATATGCTGCTTTCCATTGTCAAAACAGGACTATGAATATGTGACAGTGAGCCTTAGCCCAAACTCAGTGAGGGTTTCCAAGGCTCCCGAGCTTGCAGCAGCTGAGAGGGAGACACTACTGGCTGTACTCTACAACACACTGTGGAGCAGTTCCTCACCCACGGACACCAGGTGGCTGTAGTTTTCAAGCATGACATCTCTGTAGAGGGTCTTCTGAGCAGAATCCAACTGCTGCCACTCTTCCCGGCTGAAGTCCACAAACACATCCTTGAAGGTCAATGATTCCTGTAGCAGCACATTCCTCTTTAGCACAAAGGGATCAGTTCAGGGACTGGGACACGACACATGGAGGGCTGACTCTGTCCTTTCTGAGCCCTTTACACACACTTAAGATTCCCATCCTCACGGCCACCCAAGGAGAAACTTGACAGATGAGGAGGAACATGAAGCACAGAGAGCCTAAAGTAACTAGCCCAGATCACACAGCTAGGAATGAGGGATTCCAGTACATATGGTGTGGCTTCAGCACCCATCTTTCTACAGGTACTTGTCCTTATGCTATTCACTAGTCACAGTTTGGCATAGTGTATAATATAGAGTACTGATATGACTAAACTTATTTTAAACCTCACAGGAGAAACAGATAGGGTATTAGAAATATCTTAGCCTGGAAACGCATTCATTCAACACATATTTACTGAATAGAAACCAAGCTGCTAAGTCCTGCAGAAGTAAAGATTAATTTAAAACAAACAAACACCTCTTCAACAAGGAGTTTCAGTTTAGCAGAGGGAATAAAACAACACAAACTCACAGATGAAAGGGAGGGGTGGAGGGGACCTGCCTTACAGGGGCAATGACAGATGTGAGACAGGGTCCAGGAGGCCCAGAAGTCAATTCTGCTTGGGGCTGACAGAGCAGGTGTCACATGCGATACAGAACTACAACAAACAGTTCTAAACATAGTCAATCATGACAAACAGTTCTGACCTTCACTCATCAATCACGAGACAAAGAACAGGAAGCCAGAGGGTCTGTGGCCAGGGCAGCTGACAGAGGAAACAGGGGAAGGTCTGTGTTTGGCGTTATCACCACCAAAGAAGAACTCACTTCTACAAGTGCCCTAATTCCTACCAGAGACCAATAACCCACCTGTTTACGCTCTGGATCCCATCCTGTCATGCCCACACTTGGCGGTCTTTGCGTCACTTTGAGGTGTTGCACCCACGAGGCCCAAATCGGCCACAGCAGGTATCAATTTACTCAGCTGGGCAGAAGGATAGGAGAGAGGAAAGCCAGAGAGGCAGAGGGCAGTGACAGGCAGGTCTCTCCAGTAGGAGGGCTTCTCAGAGCAATTAGTAGCTCGGTAGCTATTAGCCCAAACTGCCCTTCCCAAATGACACTGCAGATGCCTGGGAACAAAACTAGACTGCTGAATGCAGGGATGATCTTGCTTAGAAGCCCTGACCTGCTCCATATGTCCATATCTCTTGTAATACTCCAGTTGGGCATGGTCCAATCAAACGATATGCCCAGTGACAAGAGTGACAACGTACTCTCAGGAAAAGAAAAATCTGCGGTTCACTACTAGCTATTGACAATTTTTCACAGTCTTCCCAGCCCAGATACAGTTTGTTTACCAACCAGGAGGCATTTTTATCCTAAGTAATGTTGCCTGGCTTGATACTGGGAAATACATATTGGGTCTTTGTCCTGTCTCCCGGAGAAAAGCTCCTAAAGCCCTTGGAATCTGCACTGGAATGATCACAGTGTCTTCTGTATGCAAATGAGACAAATGGTGACTGGTAGCCCCTAGGTGGCTTCAGGATGGGGACTGATCATCAAAACACTAAAGCAAGATTAGAGGGTTGGGACTTTCAGCCCCAGCCCCCAAATTCTGGGGAGGGAAGAGGAGCTAAAAGTCGAGTGGATCACCAATGGGCATTGGTTCAATCAATGATGCCTATGTAATGAAGCCTCCATCAAAACCCCAAAAGGCTAGCCTTCGACAGCTTCTGGAGAGCTGAACACGTGGAGGTT